>CM035427.1:92826170-93053670 GCA_020310875.1 Ceratopteris richardii | reverse complement strand
AAGTTTGAGTATTTACATGATAAGAAGCTCGAACTTAAGTTCGAGCCCATGAATTTTGAGCCTGTTGTGATACATAATATCAAGCTCGAACTTAAGTTCGAGCCTTTGAATCATATCAAGTTCGAGCCTTTTACTCATATCAAGTTACATGATATGAGGCTCGAACTTAAGTTCGAGCCTTTTACTTTTCTAGCAAATATGGAACTAGTGAATGTTTGTATATGCAAATATGGATTCTTTTTTGTGGAAATGATGTTTGTGTTCTAGATTTATTTGAATTGATTATTTTTACAATAATTGAAGGAATGATCAATTGAATAACATTGTCAATTTCTCATTTATTCTTTTTATAGGAAAAATCAAGATGACAACAAAGCAAACTATATCCGGTCAACTTGAAGAACGAGAAAAGTGGAAAGGAAAGAGAGTCATCTTGTTGGATCATGAAAGACGTGAAAGATATGAAACTTCCATTATTTTATTGGTAAATCCATGGGATGCTATAAATTGCAAAGAGTTGGGAGAAAGTTGCCTAGGTATTATTATCGATGAAACTATGGATCCATCAACTTTGGATTCAACTTTGAAATTGGTGAGTTGGCCTATACTCCAAATCATTACAGAAGATGGTGAGCCTATGATACAAAAACTAGGCTATAACTCATTGTATGGCATTGAAGATGATCATTGCAATGGTATTGATGATGTAGATCTTGAAGTTGGAGAGAATCCAAATTTTTGCTTTACCTCATCTTATAGCATTGAGGATGTAGATGGTGAGAAGAATTATTCTCATGCTATTGATATTCAACATTGTTTTGATGATATACAAGTTGTTTCTCCTATTCGAATGGAATCAAATCAACAAGATGATTTTCATATGGAAAATAGTGACTGGATATTTTGAAGTGAACAAGAAAAAAAGAAGTTACATCCACAAGGTGAGAGTGCATAATACATTGATTCCTAATAAGAGATTCTCATTTGAGAGAATTCAGATGGTTTCAATGCATGATTGTTGTGAACGGAGATGTTTTCAAGTAGCTAGTAGGGCTAAAATATTGGATGCAAGAAATGCTATTCAGATAGATGCAAATATGTATTGGATTGGATGAATATCGTGTACAAAGTCTTTATTTGATTTTGTGTTATGCCCTGATGCACTTTATCATCATATGGATGTATTAAAGGAGGAAATTTTATATGACAAAGCAACACAATGTAATATCACATGCAAAAATCAAAGTAATTCATTCAAGGAATTATCTGGAACATTATTTTTGCAACTTGATAATTGTGGTTTAGAAAATAAGAATGGCTATGTCTTTGCATACGTGTCTTTGTTAGTTGCTAATGGGATATTTGATATGGTGCAACATGGATTCCTTATGGTTGGACATACACATGAGGATATCGATGCTTTATTTAGTCACTTTTCAGAAAAGCTCAAAAAACAATCCATTTTTAGTTTTCCACATCTTATGAGAACTTTCAATGAATGTTGTTGCATGCATCCGACACCCTTTCTTATGTCAATTGGTGGAAAATGCACCTTGAAGAGAAGGGGGATAACTCAGATTATGGCAAATGGATTAATCAGGTACTTACTTATTAGAAAAACCTTATGGAGGTTTTGAAATCTCAAATAATATGGAAGGATACATTTTATCGTGATTTTTGGCCAAAAAGTAGATGCAAAGCATTTGGATCTTCAAATCTTGTGCAAGATAATACATTTGATTCTGAAGATAGAGATAAAAATGACGTACTCTTTTGTGGTCCATTGTATAATAAATCTGCAAAAGAATTTGATCCATGCCTTGATGTGAGAAAAGGAGACTTTGTTCTCATAGAACCATGTGATGTAATGTACCCTGTGTGGCTTAGCATGGCAAAAAATGAAGTTAATCAAACTAGAGAATCAGAAACATATCTTAAGGTTCAGATATAATATTGGATACCTATTTCAAAAAGGAAAAATATCACTGATGAAGAGCTATATAGGGATTGTTGGACAAAATATTGGAGAGAAAATATTCTTGATCCTCAATGTTGGGCAAATACTTCTTCCATTCTTTGGGCTTGGACACCAAAAGGTGGATGCAAACCAAATATAACCAAAATTCCATCAGCGGTGATATCGAAGGTAAAACAAAGCCAAGGGAAATGAAATGAAGTATTCGAACATTTGAGCTACTTCTCTAATGAAGATGATTGCAATTTGTAATTCGATTCTAATAGCTTTTATGATATTGATTGTTTGAAACAGCCTTATCTCATCTCAATTGTTTAGATATTGATAGTTCTCTTATGTGTAATATATGGAATGTTGGAAGGGGCTAAATCATCCCAAGCTTGTGTTTTCTTTTGCTTTGCTAACTTTTTATATTGCAGGGACTAATGTCAACTAGATGGCTTTGATAACTTTTTTGTGAAGGAAATAATGTCGACTAGATGGCTCTTCATTGGCACCAATGTTGTTGACCAGAAAGGGACAGTATTGAATACATTCAATCAGATGGATTGTTATCATATATTAATTTTTTTTCGGTGTTTCTAAACACCATACAATGTCGAGATCATTCAATTACGTGGATTGTTAATCGTACATCAAATGTAATTAGGTGTTTCTAAATACCATATGTTTTTGAGATAATTTGCTTTAAATGGATAGTTTTATATTCAATTATATTTTCTCATCATTTAATAATATTCTATGTTATTTAGATTTTGAGTTTCCTTGAAGTCACTATGTTTTTATATATTGAAGATATTATTCAAATGATTGGACACACACACACACACACACACACACACACACACATATATATATATATATATATATATATATATATATATATATATATATATATATATATATATATATATATATATATATATATATATATATATATATATATATATATATATATATATATATATATATATATATATATATATATAGTAAGTTTGAAATTTCTTTATGTATAAATTTATCACTATTTAATACTTCTAAATATTTTGACTTCTCTCGAAATAGGTATATCTTTATAGTTTGAAGATATTTAATTAAATAATTGATATGGTTATATACATATATACACAGATTGCGTGCACATGCACACACACATACATATATATACACACACACACACACACATATATATATATATATATATATTTAATATAATTTCTAACGTACTTTTAAAAGATTTCATTTGTTTTATCTTTTAATCTAATTTTCAATATGTTTATAAAACTAAGATAATCAATTTGCATTTTTATAATATTAAGGTCAATCTTCTTTTTCCTAGAAGTTCCATTGATGAACTAGTTTTTTAATCTATAATAGTATAAGTAAGTTTGAAATTTCTTTATGTATAAATTTATCACTATATATATATAAGTAAGTTTGAAATTTCTTTATGTATGAATTTATCACTATTTAATACTTCTAAATATTTTGAGTTCTCTCGAAATAGGTATATCTTTATAGTTTGAAGATATTTAATTAAATAATTGATATGATTATATACATATATACACACATTGCACGTGCACACACACACACACACACACATATATATATATAATAACAATATTTAATATAATGTTTAAAGTACTTTTAAAAGATTTCATTTGTTTTATCTTTTAATCTAATTTTCAATATGTTTATAAAACTAAGATAATGAATTTGCATTTTCATAAAATTAAGGTCAATCTTCTTTTTCTTGGAAGTTCCATTGATGAACTAGTTTTTTAATTTATAATAATATGCTCAATGTTGACTTTTGTCAATTGTATGCTCAATCTTGAGTCTTCTAAATAATATTTTGCTTCTTATATGGAACTTCAATCTTATTGTGACTAAATTTATGGTTTACAAGTAATTTGAGAGTTGAAAGAGGTGCTTACATATACTCAAAACTTTATTTTTTTAATATTAAGGACTAGAGTGATGAGACTAAATGACGTTGAAACTTTAATATTCACCCCTTAAACAATTATAAATTATAATATGTATATTGCCAATATGAATATTTTGTCCACTTAGGAAGAGGCTCATTGAATTCAAACCTCAATGTTGTAAATTAGTAGGAACTTTAGCCCAAATTTGCAATATTAGGCCCGAGCTAAGATTTGAAGATCTTATTATCAACAAGAGAGGAAACTACCTGGAGAAGCTTGAATACCAATCTCTAATCATTTTTAAAGATATTTGAATAACATGAATCATTCCAAAAACATATAGTTGGGAAATATAGAATTGTCCCAAAATCATGAATAAGTCCCATTTTTCCTAAATAGGCCTTCCATGGTGAATGATCAGCCATTGAAGGAATGAATGTTTGATATTGATGAGGAGGGTCCAGATGCACATAAGTCTATACCTCCATCAATGAGCAGACCATTGCACTCTCCAGGTCGTGTTGAGTTTTTGAACAATTTAAGTAACTCATCCTCTTTGAGATTTTCAAACACTAAGCACATTGAGGTGCATTATCACTATGTCAGGGAGAGGTTCTCTGCTGGGGAGATCAGCTTGGCATATGTGCCCACGCAGGAGAACATAGCAGACCTTTTCACGAAGGCTCTGCCTAGGGAGAAGTTTGAAGCTTTCCGCAAAGCTTTGGGCTTACGTCCTTTTGTGGAGTGATTTCCACATAGCTTGGCACTTCCTTATACATGAGTGTCAGCTCCTTGTTCACCGCATCACTCTCAGGGGGGATTTGTTGATATATTTAGGTAGTGATGTGTGTGAACACACTAGGACCGTCGGGGCACTTTTTTCCCTCTTTAGGAGGTTTTTTCCCCCGGCTTGTATATACGCCTATTGCCCTAATAAGGCCTATTCAGGAAATTTGGGAATTATTCAAGTCCCATTTGTATTACTTAATATGTTAACTACTTAAGTTTGAGCCCAACCCTCATAACCTATTTATAATACAAGTATCCTTAATATTAAAGTGTCAATTTAATATACTCCAATCAACATATAATAACATGTTGTAGTGTATGAATGAGTCAAAATGTGAAACATTGGGACACAAAGAATAGTCTCAAAATCATGTGTAATTCCCATTTTTCCTGAATAGGCCTTTAATGGGCTACTTATCTTTGTACATTCTCTAGTAATACATTCGGTATTGTGTGTTTGTGCTCCAAGCTTCTTCTTCTTCCTTGTGTTGTTCGTGTGCTTTTGCAGACGTCTAACTCCAACACAATCTACCTATCTTCTCTCCCTTGCCAATTCTCCTAAATCCATGTTGGGGGTCCTCCATAAAAGCTCCAAATTTATTGAACCTAACTTGCAAACCCTTTTCCACTATCTATCCAACACTCATCAAATTCTTTGTGATAGTAGGTACATAAAGAACTCTGCTCAACAGATTCCTATTCCCATAAGAAGTTTTAACATTTCCTACCTTGACCACTGAATGCTTGGTATCATCATCTGTCTGCACTTGTGCTTTCCTTTAGGCTCCTCAAGATCAAAAAGGAGAGCTACATTGCCTGCTACATGGTTTGAACAACCTGAGTCAATATACAAGAGGTGCTCATCATTCATACCTTGTTTTAAAGTCATGTTCATAATGAGAAGAGAATCCTCTTGATCTTCTGTATAGTTGTTGAAGTCTTCTCTTGATTTGTATCCTCCTTTATAATTGTTGTTTTAATTGTTGTTGTAGCCATGGTTGTATCCTTGATTATGGTTGAATCTTCCTCTTGATTGTGAGTAGCTACCTCTTTGAAATCCTCTTCCTCTCAGGTTCTTCAAGTTCCTATAGCACTCATCTGTTGTGTGATTAGACATTCCACATATATTGCATGGAGAAGAGTTGAAATGTATCCCCCTATCTTGCTTACCTCCTCTGCCCCTTCCTCTTGAATTCCTACCTCTCCCTGCATAGTTAGCTTGAGAAGTAGTACATTCATCTTCAATTGTCTTGCTCTTTCCTTTATTCTTAGACTTCCCTTTATCTATATAAAGGGCAAAAGAATTGTCACCTCTTGATGATTCACCATTTTTGTTGAGCTTGGCTTCATGGTTAAAGAGTTGGCCCATGAGAGTGGTAAGATCAAGGATTTGCATATCCATATAAAGATCCATAGCAGTTGTGAAATCTTCCCACTTATCATCTGCCTTGATGCCATTGATTATTTGTCTCACTATTTGCTCCTCTTCAATCTCTTCTTGTATGCTTGTCAATTGATCAACCACATCCTTTACTTTGGTTACATATTCTAAAACATTCTGCTTAGGTTGCTTCCTTTGAGTAATAAACTCAATCCATAGTTGATTTTTCTAGCTCTTGTATTGGAAGAAAAATATGAAGATAATGTATCCCAACTCTCTTGGGAAGTTTTGCAATTCCTAATTTGAGGAAGAAGGAAGTTAGAAATAGAGTTAAGTAGATATGACCTGGCTAAAGCATCTTTGGCACACCATGAGTTGAGTCTTTCTAGCTCCTTTCTTGTAGATTGACTTTTGCTTCTAAACATGGGCATCTCCTCATCTCCTCGTATGTATCCATAGAGACTCCTTCCTTCTAGATAGGCCTTCATCCTCAAGGAACATGCTGGATAATTATTCCTGTCCAATTTATCAATGAAAGAAGGGAAACCATCTCCCATTTTACCTTAACTTGCTCTCATACCACTTTTGGAAGAGATGGATGTATACCTCAAGGAAGTGAGGTGGTACTACTAAAACTTGCTTTATACCTACCCTAATACACTTTAGAGTTTGATAGTGGGCCCTTTTAGTTTGCAAATGACACCAAGAGAGTACCTATGTACTTTGGAGTTGATGCTTGAAACAATTGAATCAAAACAGACTACTTCATGAATAACTAGTGTTACAAAACTTGCTATTTTGGTCTATACACCTGCTCATTCTTTTGCTCAGTGCTCACAGTACAGAAACAATTGATGCAATTCCTTTTGAGGGTAACCAGTAGATGACTAGTGTGCACTTCAATGATGATTTCTACCATGTGGCTGAACCAAATGCCTTCAGATTTTGATAGCATAAATTAGACTTCACCTTGGTTCCAATAAGCTAGAGATCATGTAAATTGGTTGAGAATTCATTGAGATATGACTAGTGAAAGTTCACTATTCTGAGTAGTCATAGCAGAGAAGTAGACAGAGATGATTGATGAAGTATATGTATTATAACACATGATTATACAAGATAATTGGAATTGAAATGATGCCGAATGATGCTAGAATGAGTAAGCTATGGTTTAAGCTACTCAAAATCTATAGATGTTCAAGAATGAGCTCCAGGATGAGACCACACTCCGCGAGTTTTTTACAAGCCTTTTTATAGGAAGTTTTCTTTCAAGTTTGAATTTTGAATTTCAAAATTGGTTCCAACTAAAAGTGAATCCTTTGATTTAGGATTTGTTCCATCAAATGAGATTTGTAGCTCATACTTCTCCTAACTCCACGAGATATATGGTTTTACAGGATTCTCTCAAGGTAGAAACATTTTACAGTGGTAAATGATCAAATGCTACAAGCTATGGTTCACATGATCCATCAAATGCTTCCACATATAATCTTCCATGCTAAGCCAAATGTGAAGGCTTAAAAATTTGCACCAACAAGGTCCCTAGTAGCACATCATTCTGCATATTTCTTGTATCGATGAGCAGTTAATCTCAAGTCCTTAGTTGCTTCTTGCTTGAAGCTTAAAATCATTGCTAAGGTTTCATGCTTTACTCATGTCTTAGCAAATCCATTTATGAATGCTTTCAAGAGCTGATCAATGTTTTGAAAATGATGAATGCTTAATGGTTGGAACCATGCTAGGATAGTTCCTTCCAAGGTGAGTCCAAATGCTTTGTATTGTGTAGAAACATCATATTATCATTTAGCTCATAGATTTTGTCTAAATTTAAACTTGTGTCCATGAGTATCACCTTGTCCCTCGTAATACTCTCACATACATTTTGCCGCTTGTGATGTACATATCATTTTACCAAAATTGGGTCTTAAAATTTATACTTCTGGAATTTGTTGTTGTTGTGCCAGCCTTGAGAAGCAAGAGTGGTTTGTAGCACCAGAGGCACTTGTTGGCCTAATGGGTTTACCTAATATGGAATTTGGGGTGACCATTATGGAAATGTTGGGGGAATAGTTTTTTGAGGTGGCAATGGTCTACTTGGGATTGAGATAGTTAATAAAATGGTCCCAAAAGATTAACTAGGCACATGTTGCCATGTGATAGTCATGTTTAAGGGCACAAATGTAGCTAGTATCAAAGGAGTTGAGAATACCATTGTTTGATCCACTAAGGTAGGATTGGATTGCACTAGGGTAGAGGTCATACTTGAAGATACACTTTGTGTTTGTAATACATCAGTGTGGATCATGTTGGTTGGAACAGTTGACACTAAGGGGCTAGGAATCCTAAGACCATCACTTAAAATGACTAGTATCCTTGGAATACCATTCACAAATACTAGTAGGCCATGATGCAAAAATTGTTGTTGGCCATCTACTACAAGTTGATAATATGGTTTGTTCTTCTTTGCCATTGTTGATCCTTTAAGCAGGTTGGAGCTAGGGGAAACACTAGGTGAGGAAATGGATAACTTACATAATACGCTAGTGTTCATAACTCAACCAATGGAACTTGAAATAGATTGTACAATGATATGGTGAAATTTCTTATGATTCTTGTATCCCTTAATGATTTGTTACCAAATTAAAGGAAAATGTTAGCTTGGAATAGTTGTACTTGTAGAATGATTGTAGGAGTACTATACAAAAACGAAGTTGATCCAGTGTTGCATCAATGTGTTCCTAAGTGTGCAGGGGATGCAGTGGTCATTTTTAAAGAGAATTCAAAATAAGAAAAAAAATTAAGTGAGATTATTGTGGCTAGTGGTTTTCACATATTCATATGAGTTTGTCAAATGTTGTGCAAATTTTCACTAGGATGTAATATCTTTAGGCAAGAATAGAATTTTGTTACAGCTAGTATTACCAGTAGAACAATTTATTAAGTGGTTCTTAGATTTTGTAGGTCCAATATGGTGACCAAAACACAAATAGAAAATCAATAGATTCTTGTGGCAATGGACTACTGCAATACTAAATGGGCAAAAACACAAACAATGAATGATAATAAAGCCTCATGTGTAAGAAAAATTATTTATAGAAATACTACATTTGTTAGATGCAGTTAGGATCATATCAAGGTTTCTATTTTGTAGGTAATCAAGAACTTTATGAACTTACATATAATCTTGCATTAAAATTTCCACTACTTGTTATATGCAAGATAACAAAAAATTGCAGTTTACAAACAAAGTATTAATTTAAATTCTAAGATGAATGGTGATAGATCATTGCAAACACTAGTACAAAAAGTTGAAGTAAACATCATGGTCCTTTTTGTGTATAGGGTAAACACATGCATGAAATTTTTCATTTGTTGTACGGGTTAGAAGCTATAATGGTAATGAAATTCATTGTTCCTAGCCATAGAGTGGTTGTGGAATATCACTCGTCAAAAGAAAACTCAATGAGGGATCGAAACTTCAATATATGGAGACTACAAGAAGAGAGGTTGATGGCTTCCTATATGGATGAATCAATGAAGGAAAACATAAGCTTGGGTGAATAGGAATATTAGGTACAATATTTTGAGCCACATGATTAGGTGTTGCCATTCAACTGTAAGAGTTGGGAAGTTCCAAGAAATAAATCAAGCTCAAGTATATAGGTCAAACAACCAAATAAATAGAACCATCAACTTACTTATTCCAAGACTTTAAAGGGAGGATATTCCTTAAGGCTTTGAATGGCTATAAGTTGAATCCATAATCCTTTAAGAATGAAAATATAGTGTTGGTAACTATGGATTTTAGAATCCAATGCAATAAAAAAATTGAATTTTGATTATAAATTAATGGGAGGAGTACCAAAGATATAATAGATTGAAGAAAGTAATGGTCAAATTTTGGCTTTATAGCCTCAAGTGGGGGCTTTACAAGTTTTATTGCAATAGAAAGATAATTTATGTACTGAAATGGTGACCTTGAAGAAATATTTAGATGATGAAGAAATCTAATAGCATATGATAGATATATTAGTGTCAATGAATGTTGTACCCATGACTGAGAAAGGGACAACCCATTCAATAGGGAGATGAACAAAAGAAAAGCATGAAAATTGAAGCTATTCATTGCTATAGCTCTTGTTTTATAGAGTGGATCTCAATAAAACATTTTTGTTTAGATAAACAAGTAGTTTTACTATTGGAGTAGTCTTTATACAATATTTTCTTGTACTCGCTCATAAAAGAAAGATATTAAAACATATAAACAGAGATTACTTAGTCTATGAGAAGGCACTATACAATATAGTGCATGTTTTGAAGAAATGGAATCATTACTAATATGGTGCAAAAGAATTGATCATAGTGTTTGGTCAAGAGAATATAAAGTGGCTCTAATGAAATAGACAACCAAAACATCTTATGGGTAGGGACCCACTAGGAATTTAATTATGAGCATAGGTGTACTAAGGGAAGATCTAATGTGATATCAAGATGCCTATTCTCAACAGACTTAGTTTTACACAAATCAGATATAGAGGTACATTTTTCCAAAGAATATGGTGTACTTACACATGTTGAAAAGGATTTAAGCAAAAGAATTATAGTATTCATGTCAAGTATTTGTTATAAATGGGAAAGGTGTGTGTAGCAAGATATACGGAGTTGAGATTATAGGCCTTGTATAAGTTTTATGAAACATCGAGTGTAGAATACATAAGAGCTAACAAGATGTATGATCCTTTTCAGAGGTAGTATTACTAACCTAAAATTCACAAGGATGCCCAAGTTTACATGTTTTAGTGCAAAAAATACTAGGTCAATTAAATTAAAAGGTTTAATTTAAGAGGGATTCTCTAATAATTAGAGATTTTTAATGGAAAATGGGAGAGTATCTCAATGGACTTCATTATGGAATCTCCCAAAAACTAGAGAGGCCATGATAGAAATAAATTGGCTGATCACAGATAACTTAACCAAATTGGGAAGTCTTATTTCAACACAACATATAACTAACACAATCTACAATTTAGAATCCAAAACCATCTAGAATTTGTTGATATATTTAGGTAATGATGTGTGTGAACACTCTAGGACCGCCGGGGCACTTTTTTCCCTCTTTAGGAGGTTTTTTTCCCCCGGCTTGTATATACGCCTATTGCCCTAATGGGCTACTTATCTTTGTACATTCTCTAGTAATACATTCAGTCTTGTGTGTTGTGCTCCAAGCTTCTTCTTCTTCCTTGTGCTGTTCGCGTGCTTCTGCAGACGTCTAACTCCAACAATTGGTATCAAAGCATGTCGTCGCTTCATCTGGGGCACCGTCGACACTCCTCCTTTTGCAGTCTCAAATTTGCACAAAATTTGGTGAGCATACTTAGGGTGTTTCCGAGATCAAAACAACTTCACTATGTGGTGCCAAAATCGCGATCTGAGCTCGTTTCGGCCTCCGAACGCACTATCGCAGCGCTTGTGTAGGCTATTTCGTCCTTTTGTGCCAAAGGTATGTACCAGTTTCTGTTCGCCAGTTTAAGCGTCTCAAAGTCTGCTACAGGTCTAGTAGAACTCGTCTGGGCAGTTCCGTTCAACTTTTTGAGATACAGTCAATTTTTTGGATCAAGGTATTTTAGTCACCGGCCATGGCTGAAAGCAGTGATGTATTCTGTATGTTGGCTGTTGAAGATAAGTTGGATGGTACCAACTACCCATTATGGGCTTATACGATGCGACATGTATTGGTTGCAAAAGGACTATGGAACATTGTGCAGGGTGTTGAAAGACATCCTGTTACACTTGCGACTACAGGTACGACAAATATAGGTGCTGGAGGTGCTGGAGCTGATGAAGATGGTGTCGAAGATGATATTGTGTAGATTCCTATTTGTGCTGTTGTTTCTGTTGCACCTACTACAGTGCAGATTCCTTGGGATGGCAGAGATGCCCTGGCACATGCATTGATAGCTTTATCTGTCAAACGTGCCATTATTCCTCACATACGCTCTTACAGAACAGCTAGGGATGCTTGGGATACACTTACCACATTGTACCAAGCTAGGAATGAGGCTCGTGTTGCTTATCTCCGAAAATAGTTGGAGAGTGAGCACATGAATGAAGGTGATTCTATGGATAGTTTCCTAACGAAGATCAAAGATTTGAAGGAACAGATGATTTCTGCTGATGAGGTTATACCAGATAGCTCACTTGTGTAGACCGTTCTGAATGGTCTTCCTGACTCATATCACAGTTTTGCTTCTACTCTTCGGTTGATGATGAAAGGCAATCCGAATGCCTTATCATTTGAGGAGTTAGTCTCTGTTCTGTTGCAGGAAGATCAGTCCAGGTAGAACAGGCCCATTATGCGAGTTGCAGATCAAGCTTTCCTGGCTAGTCAGAAGGGCAAAGGAAAATGGAGCTCTTCTACTAGTAAGCAGAAATCTGCAAATGCTGCACATTCAAAGAACCAAGACAAAGATGAGAAAAAATCAGAAAAGCAGAAATTGTTTTGTAAGTACTGTAAAGGCAATGATCATATCATAAAGAACTGTCCAAAACTGGCTGCTAAAGAGGCAAAGAAGAAAGAGGCTGGAATGATTGTTGCAGAGGCCTCTACACGAAAAACAGAGTCTCCAAATCTTGTGCAGGAAGAAGAATGGGCGTTTACTACTGTTTGCAGTTTTGACCCATCTTCTCATGTTCAGTGCATGTCTGCAATAGACTCAGATGTTTGGTACTTTGACAGTGGGGCGACCAAACATATTACCTCGCAACGTAGTTTCTTCACTTCACTCGAGCCTGCCCCTACAGGGAATACTGTTACATGCACCAACAACTCCTCTTATCCAGTTATGGGAGTTGGTAATATCATTTTGACTACTGCTGATGGTAGTTCTTTCACTTTGTCAGATGCTTTATTTGTGCCAGGGATCAAAAAGAATCTGTTAGCCAAGATTGGCTTGGTTGTGAAATTTGTTGATGACAGGTGTACAGTTCATGATCTCTCAAATGGCGATGTGATTATTGCTTCTGGCATTTTATGTCATGGGCTGTATAAGCTCATAGACTATGAAAGATCTGTGAATGATTCGGCATGTGCAGTTCAAGATTCTCAGGCTATGTCAGATGCAAAGCTTTGGCATGCACGCTTTGGTCATCTGAATTTTGCTAGTTTGCTACGCCTGCAGAAATCTGAAATGGTGTCCTCTTTGCCCAAACTTGAGGCACCTGGAAAACATGTTTGTGAAGGCTGTATTTTGGGCAAAATGCAGTGTTCTTCCTTTCCAAAAGATGGTTCAGTTCGGGCTACGCAGAAATTGCATCTTGTACATAGTGATGTCTGTGGTCCTATGCAGACACCCTCTTTTGGAAATTACCTTTACTTCGTGACTTTCATTGATGATTTTCTAGGCATGCATGGGTATATCCACTCAAAGCAAAGTCCGAAGTGTTCATGTGCTTCAAACAGTTTTTGGTTTTGGCTGAAAATCTGTCAGTATGTAAAATGGGCACCCTCCGTTCTGATCGAGGGGGGGAATATATGTCTTCAGATTTTAATGCATTTCTGGCTGACCGTGGGATAAAACACCATTGTACAGTGCCATATACACCTCAATAGAATGGAGTTGCTGAACGGAAGAATAGGTCTCTCATGGAGATGGCGAGGTGTATGATCAAGAGTCAGGCTTTACCTCATAGTTTCTGGCTTGAGGCTATCATGTGTGCAGCATATGTACTGAACAGGTGTCCCACTAAAGCACTGCAGTCTATCACTCCATATGAGGCCTGGCATGACCGCAAGCCATCTGTTGCTCATCTGCGTGTTTTTGGTTGTTTGGCATATGCATTAGTGCTTGAACAACATCGTAGAAAATTGGATGATAAAGTAGTTAAATGTATTTTTGTTGGATACAGTTCTGAAAGTAAAGGCTATGGCCTGTATCATCCACAGACTAAACGCATTCTGGTTAGTCGTGATGTTGTATTTGTGGAAGATGCTTTTCAGCCATTGCTTTCATGTACTAAGGAGACATCTGTTAGCTCCAAAGACATGTATGATACTTTGATGCCTCTTTTTACAGGTGGACAGTCTAGTGCTGGTCCTAATGAGGCAACTTCTCAGCCTTTGCAGGTTTCATATGATGATGCAGATCATTCCATTTCTGATGCAGATTTACATGATGCACTTGTTGATGAGAGAGCTGATATTGAGCAGGCAAAAACTATGCCAAAATGGATGGTGCAGACTTTGCGTGATAGCAAATTAGATGCACCTTTGTCATATCATACTCGTTCAGGCTCTCATAGTGCCTCCTTTGCATCAGATTGCTATGCTATGGCTGCATCTAGTATCTGTGATGAGAATGAGCCTGTTTCTTTTGATGAAGCACAGAATTCAGAAAATTGGATGGCTGCTATGCAATCTGAATATGATGCTATAATGAAGAATGGTACATGGTCTTTATGTGACTTGCCTCCTGGCAAGAAGGCCATTGGCACTAAGTGGGTATACAAGCTGAAGCGTAAACCTGATGGTACACTTGACAGGTATAAGGCTAGGCTTGTTGCAAAGGGTTATGCACAGGAAAGAGGCATTGATTTTGATGAGACCTTTGCACCTACATGCCGTATGACTACTGTTCGGAGCATTTGTGCACTTGCAACCCATCATGGTTGGAATGTACATCACTTGGACATTAAAACAGCATTTCTGAATGGTGACTTGCATGAAGAAGTGTATGTGTTTTAGCCCCGTGGCTTTGTGCAAAAAGGGCATGAAAACCAGGTGTGCAGGTTGAAGAAGGCGTTATATGGTTTAAAGCAAGCACCATGTGCTTGGTATGAGAAGATACATGCCTATCTGATTGCACATGGTTTTGAGAACAGTCCAACTGAAAGCACCTTATATGTTAAGCGTGCTAATGATGTGCTTCTGATCATTGTTGTCTATGTAGATGACATGCTGCTCACTGGTCCTATTGAGAAGCATATTGCTGATTTTAAGGCTGACTTGCATGCCTCATTTGAGATGTCTGATTTGGGGCATTTGCATCACTATTTGGGCATTCAGCTTATGCAAGTTGATGGTGGAATGGCTTTGTGTCAAACGAAATATATTGACACATTATTGCAGCGTTTTGGCCTTGAAGACTGTAAGCCTATTGCCACTCCTATGGAGACAGGTTTACGATTGAGTCTTCGTGATGCTGGAGATGCATTTGATGTTGTTCTCTATCAACAGGCTGTTGGATGCTTGATTTACTTATGCATTACTCGGCTAGATATTCAGTTTGCTGTCTCAGAGATGAGCAGGTTTATGCATTGCCCAAGAGTCACGCATTGGAAGGCGGTTAAGCGCATCTTTCGCTACTTGAGTGGTACTCGGCTACTTGGGTTGTTTTATCCCAAGGGGGGATCACTACCGCCAGATTTGCATGCTTTTTCTGACTCAGATTGGGCTGGTTGCTATGACACGTGTGTCCACCAGTGGTTTTTGCTTCATGCTTGGTAGCTCATGTATATCTTGGTTGAGCAAGAAGCAGCCTACTGTGGTCACTTCCAGTTGTGAGGCTGAGTATAGGGAAGCTTTCACAGCGATTGTTGAGTGTGTGTGGCTCAGACGCCTTATGGCTGATTTGGGTGTTGGCCAGTCTTCTGCCACCACCATCTTCACTGACAGTCAGAGTGCATTGGCAGTTGCGAGGAACCCTGTGTTCCATGCTCGCACTAAGCACATTGAGGTGCATTATCACTATGTCAGGGAGAGGTTCTTTGCTGGGGAGATCATCTTGGCATATGTGCCCACGCAAGAGAACATTGCAGACCTTTTCACGAAGGCTCTGCCTAGGGAGAAGTTTGAAGCTTTCCGCAAAGCTTTGGGCTTACTTCCTTTTGTGGAGTGATTTCCACATAGCTTGGCACTTCCTTATACATGAGTGCCAGCTCCTTGTTCACCGCATCACTCCCAGGGGGGATTTGTTGATATATTTAGGTAGTGATATGTGTGAACACTCTAGGACCACCGGGCCACTTTTTTCCCTCTTTAGGAGGTTTTTTTCCCCCGGCTTGTATATACGCCTATTGCCCTAATGGGCTACTTATCTTTATACATTCTCTAGTAATACATTCAGTCTTGTGTGTTGTGCTCCAAGCTTCTTCTTCTTCCTTGTGCTGTTCGTGTGCTTCCGCAGACGTCTAACTCCAACATAATTTTTCTATAAAAGTTATATAAGTTATATGAAATATTGATATACATTATATTTGATTGGAATAACTAAGTTACTAGTCATTTTTGGAGATGAAGCATCAAAAGGTTGGAATAAGAACTTAGTATATTATGCCATCCCATGAATGAGTGAGAAAATAGAACAAGTTAGCCAAATCCTAGAACATACTTTTTGATCTTACGTGAATGAAAAAAATATAACTCAAAGAGTACTTACATATAGTAGAGTTTTCATATGATAGTTTCCAAACATGCTTCCATTGGACATAGTCCATTTATGTTTATGCAATTATTTTGACTAAGAGCTCTTTATGTTTTAGGATTGTAACATAAAATATTCCAAGCTTCAAAGGTCTAAAAATAGATGGACAATATGCCTATAATTTTAAAGGACAACATAAGGAGAGCTCGAAATAGAGCTATGCCCTATGATGAATCTCAAATAGGAGAAATTATTGTTGAGGTCGGAGTGAAATTCTATCTTAGTATTCCATCTAGGCATGTTACCATGACAACAAGACCCGATCCAAAACTATCTCTTGTATATTTTTGTCCTTTTGCACTACTTCCGAGAATAGAAAAGAAGCCTTTCCAACTCTAACTTCCGGAAGATAGCTATATACATCTAATCTCTTGTGTGATCCGGCTAAAGATAAAGCTATGTGAATGAATACCCCATTACATTTTCTTCAATCAGTTACACATGAACTAGAGAGAACATTACAAACTTGAGAGAAATGGATTAGAAATAACTTAAGTACGGAGTGTCTATGAAGTAGAAAGATAGTTCAAATTATACTACTACATGGAAGAGGGTAAGTAGCATTCACAAATGATTTCACAATTTTTGGATACCTTGTGATAATGTTTCTTAAGGTTAAGGACAAAGAGAAAGGAATACATGGAGATGACCATGTACATGATGCACATGGGGCTCAATGGTAGCAACCATTTTGATCTCCATCTCATACACTAACCATTTTTGCAAACAAAGATGACATGTCATAACGTGATGGGATACTTCTAGAAGGTGTCCACATATTAACTGAGTGTGTGGATGCATGTATTTGAGTGAGAGATTAAGAGGGACATTATTACATGGTTGCATGGTGAGGAGGAAGAGTAGTGTTTGGTCATCTCATGTACCCAACCGTATGGGTTGCATGGCATCTTGCAACAAGAGTTTCTCAAAATCTGGATGGATGGCTTCACCAAGGCTAAAGATAAAAATGTCATGAAGGAATTCTATCATGAAATTACACAAGTGTGGTTTCAAGATTGACTAGCTAAGGGTCATGAAAAGTTCTCTTTGCAATAACCTTTATTCTAATTTAATGGTATCTTTGTGAACAATTTAGCTTTCTTGAGTTGATAGAACATGTCATTCATCCTAAGCATTTGGAAACTGGATAGCACTTGGAAACTGGATAGTGAGTGTGTAGATGCATTGATTCATCTTTCCCCTTGAGTATAAGAATAAGGGGCTACCCATGAGAAATGATTGGTTATCCAAGTACTCTTGGATTTGTTGCTATCTTGCTACTAGGAATAATTAATTGCATATGGTGTTTTCCTTATAAGGTTGCCTATCCTTTTTCCTCTTTGATTCATCTTATACCTCCTCAAAAAGCATGTAAATCAGAAATCCAGATTGTCAAATATAAAACCTATGTATGAACGTATGGATATTACATCGTATGTAAGAGGATGAGTTTACCAAACTACTTGCATGGCATATTCCTTATCCCATATAAGATGTCCATCGGTGACAAAGGAGGTTATTCAGTGAAGGTACCTCCATATTGTTTACATCCAAAAGGGAGGAAGGATGATTAAGAGAGGATTTGAATCCGTAATTAATTCTCTCTCTCTCTCTCTCTCTCTCTCTCTCTCTCTCTCTCTCTCTCTCTCTCTCTCTCTCTCTCTCTCTCTCTCTCTCTCTCTCTCTCTCTCTCTCTCTCTCTCTACACACACACACTAACACACACAAACACACATTGATATGGGGGGCAAGATGAATTGGGATGATTTCTTCATCTTATTTGCATGGTAAAAGGATGGGATGACATTCTTTAGATTTTGTGTTCGCTGGGATATTGTGGTAGTTCGACTCTCTAGCTTGGAGCATTTGATAAGCTCCCTTTGCACCAAATGTAGAGACGTTTATGAGAAATATGGACATGTATTTTGGAACTTGTTTCCACTATATCTTCCATGGATCTTCCTCTTTACCCATGAGAAGACATCAAGGGTTTCATTTATGAAAATGCTAAATATTGGATCAATGCAAGACAGCACCTATAGATTTGTGCCTAAGAAGATCTAAATGAAGATCTCCCAATCGAAATTTCCATAGAAATTGGAGAAGCAAAAACCATTGAGCAAGAGATTTTATACAAGAGCTTGCCAAATGGTTGCTTTCAATGTGTCTCGTAAGGCCACATAATTAAATATTGTCCTGTGAGAGAGAAATCCATTAAGAACAAACAAATATGGAAAAGGCTAATATGATGGGGATCAAAGAAGCTACAGTAGACCAAAGCAATCCACCATGCATGTCAAAAGATCATCCTTTGGATGGTGAGAGAGTGAAGGAAACACAAGTCATAGAGATGAACATAGAAGAATTCATGGAAGTGAGATGAAGAAGGAGAACAAGTCCTAAGGGTAATACTGAGAAGAGTCCCTCTCACACGACTCTAGAAACAAACATTTTCTATAATTTGGAGAAGGATATGAATGACTCGGATTACCCTAGCAAAATGAATCTCTTTGAATCTCGCAATGATGGGAAAACTCCAGAGGATTCCACTTGCAAGGAAGACAACCAAGAAGAATAAACCACTAGGAAAGAGGATGGTTCACCATCAACAATTATGATAACCAGGATAGCAAAAGCTCCATCATTGTACCCACAATCCTTGATAGGATACTAGATTTGTTTTCTAAGGAGACTTTTGATAAAGGAAAACAATCAGCTGAGATATCATGGAAGAGCCCCTTTAAGGGTAAACTCCTTTACAAGGACCCTTCGAGCTCAAGGAAAAAAGATGATGGGAAAAACAAGAAAAAGAGGGACAAGGCCCCTCCCCACAAAGAACTTAATCTCCAATAATGATCATCGTTTCCTTCAGTGTTAGAGGGTTGTTTGACTACTCAAGAGTGGTCATTATTGACTAGTGGATCCGCAATAAAAGCTTTATCTCAGACTTTTGATGGTCAAGACCTTCAAAAGAGAATAGAATTTATTTTGTCATCCAATTTCTAGCTCTCCAAGATGCACCCCAGGTATTAAAAGCAGTTGTTAATCTACACTTTTGGATCCCCTTCTGGATCAGAACCATTGATGGATAGGGGCTTCTTTTGGTGGTCCTATGGAGTTCTCCATAGGTCTATGTGTATCCTCCCAATATGGATTCTGAAATACTTGCCACTTGGTAGTCATTGGACTCTCTGCCCCTCAACTTCATCCTTTGTGGGGACTTTAATATGGTGGAGGTTCTTTTTGATAGGTGGGGGAAATGAGGTGGGTTATGGAGGGCTTGAGAAGGATGTTTGGGACCACGTCAAGCTCCACCTTGATATAGTGGGGATCCAAGAGGAGGTTGGTTTCTCTTGGTTGAACCTCTACTCTGGAGTGGATTTGAGGAAATCTGGACTTGATAGAAGCTATATTATGTAGAATATCATGAATAGGCCCCCTTTCCTCTCCCAATGTGTGGATCTTGTTGTCTCTTATCACTACCCGATTGTGCTTATCTTCAAGTCATATGTCAATCTCAAGAAATCCCCCTTGTCTCATGCCAATCCAACAACCTTGTCAGTCCAATAGGAGATTTCTGCTACCTCTAGTTGGGCTTTTGCCATGCACCCCTCTATGGAAAAGTGTTGGAGGATGGCGGTCATGAAGACAAATCACATCTTGGTCATGACTCACAAGAATCTTCAAAACATTCCTTGAGCTAGAAGGGAAAATCTTTATCGTATCTCCTTCTTGGGAGTGATGTGGTGGACAAAGAGTTGGTATCTATATATAAGGAAGTGCAAAGCTACATGGGTTGATATCAACCCACACAAGGAAATAAGCTTCGCAAAAATTATTTCAGTTTATCACATGGCAAAGCCTTTGTGAAAATTTTCGCAACATTATCTTTTGTGAGCTCATACTCCAAAAAGATCTCTCGAATAGAGATTCTCTCCCTAATATAATGATAGTGCATCTCAATTTGCTATTATGAGCATGGAACACTCGGTTCCTTGGATTTAGCATTGCACTTAGAATGTCCGTGATGAAAAAGGTCTAGCCAACACCCAAATGATGTATGATGCATCTGATCCATATACACTCAACTTTAGTTGGAAAATCTTCCATATAATTAGCCTCACAATCTAGAACTAGTCATGGTAGGTTCCTCCTTGCTCAAGGTGGATATGCATGAACTATCAAGCATAAAGTAAGAAAACTTGTGGAAACTTGATTTTCTTAATATATAACCCAATCAACGTAACAAAAAACATGTAAATCAAGTGGTACTAATCACCACTTGGGATTAAACAACCAAACTACAAGGTGTAGACAAATAATAAAAGATACACATAGGACTCTATGTAGGTAGCATATTGTGCAAGTCTAGTAGAAAGGCAATTAATACAACTATTGTTTTTTATCCTTAATAAAAGAAAATACATCTACTTTTCTCATCACAACCCAATGTTGTATTGATCACTCAAATTTTCAACATCTAATCTTCACCTAATATCAAATTGTATTAACTATTTAGTAAACACTGCTAGACTTTTATAAATCGCATAAACTATTGTAACATGATTCCATAATAAACGTATATTGTGTATATCTCTTCAACCTTTCTAAACTTTAATACTTTCCATCCATTCTTTCACTAATTCCTTTTTGAATTTCGTAGTGACCTTCTTCAAAATATGTTACTCTAAATTAAAACCATCAACCGAATGTTGACTTTGCTATTTGATAGCATAGTCTACAAAATGTGCTTCCACTCTATTAAGATGATTCCTTGTTTCGTTAGCAAATTTGAATTGGTGGTGTGGTGATTGTTTCTTATGCTATCACAATGTGTCAACTTGATCCTATAGTTCTCTTATCTTTTGTTGTGATTTTCCAAGGACGACCTTCTACTTTGTGATCTCTTGTTTAGTATGATAACATGGTTGCAAGTGAGTAGGTAATTATTTTATGATGTTGCTTTACTAGATTAAGAATTGATTGATCTTTATTATCATGAGCTCTAAATTTCTTTATAAATCTTTTAGTTGTTTGCCATGAATATGGGAATGTTCATCAGTGTTGACACTCAAGGTCAAGCACAGAGCATGGAAGTGAATCAAAGAAGTGGAAACACAAAAAGAGAGAGCAGATTGGGAGCTCCAAGGAGCACATGTCAAATTTTCCGAAGAAATCCCTATGAAAATAGTGATTTTCATCACTAAAAGCCATTGTAAATACCATTTCATATTTTTTCAGCTCCATTTTGTTTGACTCGAGGAGTCCTCAAGCTTGAGGAGTATTAGAAGTATCATCCTACCAATTTTCATAATTTTTAGACTCCATTTGGACCCTTAAATAAGCCCTAGAACCTAATTTTCAACTAGGTCGGACACTAGGTCTGGATAGGGCCAAAACCACTCAAAAAACTATAAAAAGAGCTCTAGAGATCATTTTTGGGGTTAGCTTGTTAGAGATTTCAGCTTTGTAAGAGAGTTCTTTTGTAATAGAAAGCTTTACATTGTTCCTCTCTTTGCTCTTACCTTGTGCGCATGTGTGTATGTGTGTGCATGCGTGTGTGCTTTCACTCATGCACGTGCCTTCACTTGCTCACAGTCTTCGTACCACTCCTCATGTCTCCCTGGATTTCCATTTATGAGGTGTATGTCCTCACGTTGGTACTTGCCATTGTGCTAGAGTGACACCAAATTTGGTGTCGTTTCCATGGAGAGAGCTTTGAGGATGAGCCTTGTGATGGAAAAACATAGAGAAGCGATGTTGGAAGGTAAAAATAGTGTTTTTAGTTCAGTTTCTACATTTGCTTCACCTCCATCACCATCATCATTACCAAAATCTCCCACCATCTTCTCATACTTTTTTTCACTTTTTTGACTATACATTCCCTATTTTCACCTCTTCTTCTTCATTCTTGGCTATGCAAGGAGTTCAAAGAGTGTTTAGAGCTGAAGCGTGGATGAAATACTGAGTTTCACACTCTCAATAGACCAAAATCTGAGTGAGAGTATAGCGGCCTAAAACGACCTGTAGCACGTATCAGGAGGGTTGTATCTTGAGTTTGGAGGGTGCCTTTGCATCTATAAACACATAGTGTTGACAAGGAGGACATAAGTGTCTATCTAGACAACAGGTCGGAGAGAATGTTCTTGGTATCAGAGCATGATAGGCATGCCTACACTTGGCAGGGTGAATTAATTTTTCCTCCACCAAGATCTAATGTCTCACATGGCTTCCAAGGAGTAGGATCATCCCAGGCTCATGAAAACCAGATGGAAAGAGCTAGAGAGAGACATGAAGTAAGCTTTGCACATACTGTCGGTAGAGACAAATCAGGACTTGAAGGTGAAAGACCTAAAGAGAGAGACCTCAAGCACATAGGCATCAGAGAGATGAGCATGATTTTCCATTATCTAAACCTCAAGAGCACCCAGAACCCTTAGACCCTCTCAAGTGTTCAAGGCAATGAAGAACTTTTTTGACGGGTCACCAGATCCTTATGATCATGTGGCCAAGTTCAAACAAGTGTAAAGAGTTGAACAGGTCAAGGACTTGTTCACTCAGTTCAAGGCATTTGGTTTGACTCTCAAGGGTACTGCCTTAGCTTGGTTTCAACCTTTGAACAACCATAATTATCCACACATAGGTCAATTGCAAGAAGAATTCAATGTAGAATTTTCCAAGAGTGGTATCAGGCATAACACCATCCGTGATCCACAACTTCAAGCAGACACCTCAAGAAATAGTGCCACTTGCAGGAAAGACGGTTCAGATAGTACTTAGAAAGATGCCCTGCTCTCGAGTTACCCACAACAGCCAAACAAGTGGCCTTGTTTTTAGATGTCTTACTAAGCACCATGTTAAGATATGTGTACTTAAAAGACCCTAGATCCATAGAAGAGTGTGTGCACATGTGCACTGACATAGAAGACGACTTGGGTGAGGAGTTAGAATTGTCCAAACTCTATAAGGCTTTTGATAGTTCTACTATCATACCTCTAGAACCTCTACTGAGATAGATGAGATAGCTGAGCAGGTTGCAAAGTAGCTAGGAGTCCAAAATAGACAAACTCCAAGGGCCACCTCATTGAAGAGATGTTACAACTTTGGATGAGACCACATGGCTAATGTTTTCTCAATGATGGCTCAGCCCCAAGGAAACCCTAATGCTCCATATTGCACCATTGAGAGAAAATACACAAACCATACGGCTCAAGATTGTCCATACAATAGGCAGTTTGTCAGACAAAATTATCAACAACCTTACCAGTAGGGTAGGTATCAAAAATCAATATCAACAACCATATTATAGGCCACAACAAAAATATTAGGCACCATATAGGCCATAACCAGTCCTAGGAAACCAACCACCAGCTCTTGTCAGTGTGATTCCAGTTACGTATACAGTGGCAGAGGAAAACCCTAATAGAGCATTGGTGCCACTAACCATGTTGGTCTAAGAAAATGACTCTCATATTCATAGATCAGACTACTCCCATGAAGTAAGTCCACAAGCTTATTACACAGAGTCACCAAAGCATAATGAGGCTTATTCCTATTAATATGAGACAGCACTTATGGAACAAAATTGGGAGCTAGAATACTCCAATGTCATGTACACGAATCCCAACCCCAAGCCCCAATCAAGACAAGTAAAGCCACAAGCCCCTAGAGGACCATGTTTTAGATGTCAAGGAGACCATTTCATTCATAAATGTCCCCACCAGGGAAATATTTAGGGGCGAATATTAGCCCAAAGGCGAATTTATAGACATTTGAAACTTTTTTTGCTATATTAAGTGAAATCTAAAAATATAAAAATAGCCCAACTAGATACAATCCGAACTCTAGGTCACAGTGCATTTTTGCCAAGAATACGATTCCCCTTGGTTCGTTCTGAGCTTCATTTCGCCAAGGTCTATACTCATGTGACGAGTCCTTTGTGCTCACATTCGCCATGCGGCTCTCCTATTTCTCTTGGTTGGATGACGAGGTAGAGGACTGGAGCAAAGTCGAGGTCATCTGATGACTTGCTGCATTTGTGGGAGTTAGGTTTTTGTCAAATGACGGGGTACGGGTCGAGTTCGAGGGAGTCAAGCATAGGTAAGTACTTAGAAATCTGAGAGAGAGAGAGAGAGAGATCTTGCGATGAGTGTCTGTAAGAGAGAGAGAGAGAGTAAGTTGCACTACGAGCACAAAAAAGTCTCAGAAAGCTTGAAAGCTTGCAATGTTCCGAATGCCTATGGAGAGGTGGAAATCATATGGAAAATCAAATAACTCATGAACAGTGATTTCTGAAAACTTTACCATGAGAGATTAAGGAGAACGCCTTCGCCTTCATTCGAATCAGAAAAGTTAATTACTTCAAAGCATGTGCATAAATTTTTTGAACAAGTACACGAAGAAATTCTCAAAAGTTTCAGAAGTCTTTTGTTTTTACCAATGTCTACGTAGAGGTGGAAACCTTATGGAAAATCAAAATCTTGCATTGTTTCTCCATGCACAGATCGCCTCACATCTTTGCGCATAACTGATGCACTTGGAAATCAATCCCATCCATGTTATGTAATACTTCAAATATAAACACTCATTCTATGGAGTTTATGATTTTGAGAAAACTCTGTATGACATGGAAAACTCTGTATGATTTTGAGAAAACTCTGTATGACATGGACATCTGAATGTTCAAAACCGATAATGGTGATTGAAGGGATACCTCCTGCTTCATTGTAAATAGGGAAGAGGTCCTTCCTTGACACCTGTACATTGTGATTGGAATGGTGATGTCAAGTTCTTTCTGTCATCTCTCTATTCTGGTTGTGAAATTTTGTTCTCAGAAATTAAATGTATATATGCAATACTTACTGCTTTTTTCACATTTTCAAACTTGAAGGATAAAATAAAGGCTTGCAATATGTGCGTATGACAATGTGTGCTGAAACATAGCACAAAGTTTTCAAATGGCATTTTTTTTGGGCTTGCTGTAACGTGTTATGTGTTCTGAGTTTTCTTACAGATCATTTTCAAGAACTTCATACTGTTTGGTTTAAGATGTAGTTGTTTCATTACCATGAAGTTGTAGATTTGTGCTCAAAATTTGGTTCTCGTTTATCTATAAAGCTTTGAATGTTTATTCTTTTAGTACCATGCCATAATGAGCAGCTGTATGGTGAATTATGGATAGAGTGCTCCTCACAAAGAGGGCAACACTCATCTGTTAGAAGGTTCAAAATGGAGTAAGGGATTATGCCTCTCTTACATTAGAACAAGACCAAGTATCACTTCCTACAGATGAGAAGGAGAGCATATGCTTCCTGTCTCAAGTTTATGATGGCATGATCTAGAATCGGAACTGTTTGTTGTTGTCAATGCTTTATTGAGGAGCATGTTTGACTGATGCTTATAGTATAGAAGACATACTTCTCTGAGTTATTATGATCAAATAGCAAATCCGCATGTATGAAGTGTGAGAGAGGGCATGGTCATATGAGGTTGTCATGGGTGGATCAAGAGGATGCAGAAGGTGCTATTGTCGAGGAGTTTAGTACGGGAGTAGATTATCGGCCTTGTAGTGAAAGTTACAGGGAGTACTTTGATTGTGCATGATGTTACACATAGCACTTTAGTTTCAGGAGAATGTTTTCCATGTGTGATAAACATAGACGAACGAGTTGCTGGAAATGTTGTGATGACTGTGAATCTATTTAGCTATGTATTCTTTTCCATCACATGCTTATGCCCATTTGCAGGGTCATTGTACGATGGATTTGGTTGGATAATTTATTTCTCCTATGTATATGTTAATGATCTATTGTCATTGAAGATGATTTGGTTGTGCCCACTTGAATGAACATGCTGTTCTTTGGTGCATGGGTGTATATTAATTGCTTTATCTATATGTTGGATTTGGTGCATGGATTTGATTGGATAAGTTATTTCTCCTATGTATATGTTAATGATCTATTGTCATTGAAGATGATTTGGTTGTGCCCACTTGAATGAACATGATGTTCTTTGGTGCATGGGTGTATATTAATTGCTTTATCTATATGTTGGTGTTATCTAGATCTTGTTTCAGAAAATTGTTGGGCTACGACTTGTTTGGCGTCCTTATGAGTTGCTGCATACTCTTCAAATTTATACTAAGGTTTTAAATGTGATCATAGGGTGTTCAAACACAAGAAAAATGATGATGTGGGAAGTCATTATATTCATTTGATAAGATAAACTATAATGACAATGCATAGATCTTTGGGGAATGTGTTTGCCTCAGGAGGACATCAGTCCCTATAGTTAAATTTTCTTTCTCTGGAGAGTCTACTTTTTCTTTCGCTTGCCTTGTCCTCTGTGTTCTCTCTCTCTCTCTCATATATTTGTACTGTTTTTCCTTGTAGGTTTACATAGGGAGTAGGTCTTTATTGACATATAATACTCACAATCTATTTCTTCTTGTCTCCTTATGATGTGTTTTTGGTTTGCACGTATTCACAACGTGTTAGAATAAAAATTGAAGTTTGTGAAGTACCAACATTCCAGTATAATTTTTTCGATATTGGCCTCAATCTATGAGATAGATCAGTGTGAAAAAATGCTTGAGTATTGATGAATTTATATATTTTCACTCGGTTATGAACATGAAAGGATGTTATGCTATCTGGTCTGCTTATATACATTTTTCAACAAGATTTAGGGAGAGTTTTTCATGCATGTTGTCTTAAGTCATTTTAGAGCAGGATTCTGTTTCGACACTCTCCAATATTTTTTTTCAACTTAGGATGTAGGAAATGTAGACTTTTATATGCTAATAATGAAATATGCGGGTGAATGTGCAGGTGTGTATGTGCAAGTGTGCAGGTGTGTAGGTTTTCATATATGCATTGTGATTCTCCTACTTTGCGTTGAATAATTTGGAGGCCTAATTGGTATAGGAAATGTTGTGGTGGTGTTGCTTACTCAAATGGATGATGCATAAATTGTATCTTGTGAGGTCATCTCCAGAAGGTGTATCTTTCATTGGTCAAAGCTCTAGAACATAGTGGATTATCATCACTACACAAAGTACGGGACCACTTCTAGTATGTAGGAGAGCTAAGAGAGCTTTTCCATTTGTACAATCTACCATGTGCAAACTGTCAAGCGAGAGAAGCAATATAGTTTTTGTTGTGCTTCATGTGTGGATATGTACATATTTATTATTCAAATTTGGATCATAATGTGTGACTACCTTGTACAGTGCTTGAACCAAATATTTTTATTTACATGTGTCCATATATGATGACGATGATTGGGTACTCAAGGGTAGTATTATTTGTGCTGATTCTTGTGGCATCCGATTCAATTAATTGAGTGTTATTCAAGGTTCAACAATTTACATCTAATATGTTATTTTTTGTGTATCACTTCCTCTACATCATACATGAACATGTTGAATTCCCATCTCACATTTATACAACAAGTTATTGGCTGATCGTTTTCCTTTTTAATATATCCAAAGAATATATCTTTGTTAATGTGTTTTGAAATCTTCATAATAAGGACGTGGATCTTGATCATGGTGATTGATGATTGTTATGTTGGGATGTTGTGTGAAGAATTTACCTTTGAAATTCGAAAATATGTTATATAGTGTTCTACCCATCCACTTTAAAGTACTTAGTTGAATATGTTGCATTCATCAATGTTTGGGGTATCTTCTGCTATCTAGCTTTGTGTTAAGAATAGCCTACTAAAAAATCAAAGTAGTACAATATGCTCTCTAATTTACCTTGTGGTGCTTTTGCATTCCAATATGTATGTACTATATAACCTTGCAAGGAGATTCCTGATATGCATTAATTTAGAATCCGAAAATTTGTTCTAACATGTGAGGTAAGTGCATTAGTTGTGAGCACGTGGCTGAGTGTGCAAGGGAATAAGCATGTTACCAGCCATGATTGAATGAGTGGTTGTAAATGTGAGGGTGAAGGAAGTCGGTACAAGTGTGTGAGTGACTACATTTTGGGGCAGGTGTGAGTGCAAGGTTGTGAGGCTATGAAATTCAATCTCTAATATAGTGGTTGTGAGTGGAAAAGTCATCAACAGTGAGTGAAAGTATAAGAGAAATCAGAATGTGTACAAGGAGATTAAAAGATAACGAGAATGTGAGCTTATTCTCTATGAGGGCCACATGCGAGCTAAGTGCATGAGTTGTGTGTATGAGTTTTAAGTTGTGAGTTGCGTGAGTTTGTTTGACTTGGCGTGAGGGATAGCAAGGGAGTGCCATTGAGTGTATCTATAAATGATTGAGAGTGAGGATTTGTGTGTGTGAGTGAGAGAAAGCGAGAGGTAGAGTTTAATAGTGTGGGAGGTAATGAGTGACACTAAGTGTAAGTGTGTGGTAGTGTGATTGTGAGTTGTGAGATGAGAGTGAATTAGCTCAAGCTATGAGTTTTGAGAAACGTTTTGAGGATGGTAGAATGACATCTAAATTTACTACAAACTTTTGTTGTTACATTATTTACTATTTTTGATATTACGAAGATTCGCCTAAATTTCTATAGTTCAATTGGAAGTTTTCATAAAACATTCGCCAATTGTTATATATTTATAAGATGGTCTACTTATAGAATTTAGCCCATATTTATATACTTTCAAGTCAAGGATGTGATCTTATTTTTTTCCCTGGTCCCCACGCATCGACTACGGGACAAGGACAAAACATCACAATCTATGTATCTATCGAAAATAAGGGACATGAGTGAAGGTGAATAAGGTAATACTTATCTTCCAATCACCTATCAAGGTTACACAACCAAAGCCATCTTATATTTAGGTGTTGGTGTTGTGATTGCTACCACCTCCTTGTGGAAGCAATGGAGCAAACCCGCATTGAGACCAGGTAGCATGAAGCTTCAGATATCGGATGGCCATATTGAAAGTCATATAGGATTGCTAGAAGGGATAACTCTAACCACGTGTGGCATAGAGTTTGAACACACCTTTGGTATATGTGACTTTGGTAAAAATAATGTCTATGAGATGATCCTGGGAAGATGTTAGAAGAAGTATTTTTTGTAGTATTTTTTTTGATGAGAAACAATTGTAAAATGCCAAAAACTTGTAAAAATATTTATGCAACTGATGTAAAAATAAGGAAGAGTCTTCCTTATGTAGAATAGAATCTTATGTAATTTTTCTAGAATTTTTGGAAACTCCTAGATAGCATATTTTCCTCTATTATGAGGGGGTTGGTTGATTATTTGTTTACATGCTATCCAAGTGAAGAGAGAGTTTCCTGCTGAAAATTGTGTTTTCTTCTCTTTGTGTGATTTCTTTGAGTTGTGAGTCTATTCTTTGTGTATCCATGGAGATTTGTGAGCTTCTATTGTGTGTTTCTGTTGAATATGTATGAAGAGAGTTGATTGCTGATGTATTGAGTGAGAAATTGATGAAAAATAGTGTTGGAGATGAAAATCGTCTGTTTGTACAGAATCGCGATTGTCTCGTCTAGATGGTACAGGTAACATTTTTTAGTTTTGACTTTATGGATGTATTCTGCTGAAGAAATAACATGCTTTAGACACCAAGATTGTGGAAAATGATGGAGATTTGCTCAAGATAATCCAAACCCTAGAAATTCCTCTTCATCTTCATTATTCTCAGAAATTCAGCCATTTACCTCTTATTTCTTGGATTCTATCATGTAGAAGGGGTTGTGGTCTCATGTATACTTCTAGGATTGCCAAAATAAAGATGTATTGTTAATTCTTTATGCTAAATGATTGGAGAGGACAACTCCAAAGATCAATAACAAACATTTTTTGGCGCCGTTGCCGGGGAGTATATCAAAAGCTTCATTGAAGTTGGACCTTGTTGGATCTTCTAATGTGATGGTATTGCACACATGGAAAAGGTAATACTCCTTAATCAAGAAATGTAAAACATGAAAAGGTAGATTTCTTTGTTTGTCTTTTGGGAAAAGAAAGCATTAGATAATCTTTTGAGAATAAGAAGTGTTGAAATTTTTACAAATTGATAGTGGCTCATGACATTTTCTTGAAGTAAAGTGCAGGTGTGTGAAAAACTGAATCAAGAAAGCTGATGATAAGGTAAAATGTGTCTATTCTTGCATTTGTAGATTGCTTTTTGATCAAGTACTAAGCAAAATTGTTGATCTTGGGAAGATGACAAGATTGCATTAAGGAAAAGTCAAGTTAAGTAGCTAGATGCAAGTAGATAAGATCCATTTGTAACCAAGTCAAAGTAATATTCTTGAGAAAAGTTGAATTGCATCTTGAAAAGAGAAATATTTGAGTTTATGTTTGCAAAAATTGACATTTGCATTTCTTAACACAATTTTCTTTGGGAGATTTTGCTCATAAACTGTTTTGATAGCCAAAGCATAGGAGAGTATAACCAATCAAGGAACACAGGTTCAATAGATTACCAAACACGAAACCCTAAGTGAAGTGTTTACCTTAATTTAGGGCAAAATACTAAAAAAAATCCATAAAATTCATTAAAACAATCAAACAAATTTATTTCCTCCTTAGGAAGATGGACTGAAGTCTTGTTGACAAGAGTGGAAGAGACCAGGTGCTAGGAAAGCAAAAAAAAGTGCCAAAAAGTGGAAAATCAGAAAAAACACGATTCTCTGCACAGGATCGTGATTTTTTGGATAATTCTATGATTTTGATGTAAAATTAGAGGTGATAGTTGAACTAGAATTGGCAAAGGGGACTAAAGGGAGACAAGAGAAAAGAATACTCAAAATTACAAAAAATAGTAAGTACAGAAAAATCACGATTCTCTGCACAAAATCACGATTTTTTGTAAGAGGAAAATTTCTGGGAAATTTGAGTACAATTGAGTTTTTGGAGAAGGGTAATTGCAAGAGATTTCATTAATATTGAGAAAGTGAAGAAAGTTAAATTCCAAAGAATCAGGGAAAATTGAGTATCAAGAGAGAAAGGTAGAAAAAGTACAAAATCGTGATTTTCATCAACAGCCAATAGGAAGGATTAATCATGAGAAATTAAGAATTAAGGATTAAAACCATAAAGTTGTGGAAGAAAGAAATTGGACAAGAAAAAAAGTGAAAATCAGTGAAGATTGCACAAAATCGCGATTTTGTGAACGCTATAAAAGTCTGGAATTTCAGAGAAAAAGTAATTTTTTGAGTGAGAGAGAGAGAGAGAGAACAGGCACAGAATCGCGACTCTATGCAGATACAAGTTTTTGGAGAATTTTTCAATCAAGTAAGCAAGGTGAGGGACCTCAATATCATTTTAATTGCATTCCTTTAGATTTTCATGATCATTAAGTACAGAAAAGTAGGAAATAACCAAAATCACGAAATCGCGATATTCTGAGTTTTTCAATTTTCAGTGAAAAAAATATTATTTTGAGTTAATTTTTTCATTGCATGTTAAAAACTAGATAGGGCAATTCTGTAGAAGAAATAAAAACTTAATCAATACCTGAAAACTTTCAAAAAAATTGATCAGAATCGCGATCCTGTAGTCAAACACAAAATTGCGATACTCTGAATAAAGGATAAAATCGCATTTCCCAGAACATGATTTTCATAAGAAAATCGTGTTATTTACGATTGTGAGCAATCACGATTGTCTGGGAACAAAAACGTGAAAAACACGATTTTGAGCACAGAATTGTGAAAAACACGATTTTGAACACAGAATCGTGATAAACACGATTTTGACAACAAAATCGTGAAAAACACGATTTTGAGCACAGAATCGTGGAAAACACAATTTTGAGCACAGAATCGTGGAAAACACGATCTTGAACACAAAATCGTGATAAACACGACTTTGACAACAAAATCGTGAAAAACACGATTTTGAGCACAGAATTGTGGAAAACACGATTTTAGCCAAAAAATTGTGGAAAACACGATTTTGACAAGAAAATCGTCGAAAACACGATTTTGACAAGAAAATCGTGGAAAACACGATTTTAGCCAAAAAATCATGGAAAACACGATTTTAGCGAGAAAATCATGGAAAACACGATTTTGACCAGAAAATTGTGGGAAACACGATTTTAGCCAGAAAATCGTGGAAAACACGATTTTAGCCACAGAATCGGGAAAACACGATTTTAGTCTCAAAATCGTGAAAATTAATTGAATGATCCTTAGGTCTGGAAACAAATTATACACACATTCCAAGCAAGACTTGGGAAGGAAGGAAATAGAGCCAGTGGAAGGGGAAGTGCAAGAAAAAAATTTAGGGCAAGAAAACAACATGGAAAATATAAATGAAACAAATGAGCCCATTGAAACTGGGGATTATAGAAATATTCAAATATATGTACACAAATAGGTTTGGAACCTATGTATATCAGGATGGAATGCATAAGTTTCTCATTAGACTGAGAAACTTAGAAGTTCCCCTGAACATGCAATATTGTGTATACATCTTCTCACAAGACCCAAAAAATTCAAATGACTTAGGGCAATGTGCTGACAAGAGACCTTGGGAACAGAACCTAGGGCAATCAGACTTGCCAAGACCACATGAAATTCACAGTAATGGTGAGCAACAACAAGGTAGAAGAACACATACTTCTCCAAATCCTTTTGAAAAGGAACCAGAAGCATGTAATGATTTTCCTCTAAGGAGAAAACATCATTGGCAAAATCAGGGTAGAATGCTTAGACCATATCAGGTAGCCAAATGCATGAAAAATCAATATGAAGGATATTCTGATCCTCATGCTCATGCTGTAGAATTTAGGCAGTTGATTAGAGCTGAAGAGGTGGAGGATTACAAAGTCCTTTGAGGCATTTGGTCTAACCCTAACAGGACCTGCATTATCTTGGTTCATTCCTTTGAGAAAGGAAATGTACCTAGATATTGAATCCTTCCTAGAAGCTTTCATTGGGGAATTCTCAAAGACTGGAATAAAACATAGCACAACCACATTGATACATAGCTTTAAACAACAAAAAGATGAAAATGTCAGAGAGGCAGCCAGGAGATTCAAGCAGTACATTGACAGATGTCCTAGAGAAGAAGTACCTTCCATGGCAAGACAAGTATCCCTATTTATAGAAGGATTAAGAAGTGCCCAATTAAGAACCCTAGTGTACTATAGGAGATGCCCTGACCTAGGAGCTTGTGTAAAAGAAGCAATAGATTTGGAAGATAACAGAGGCCAAGACTTGTTAGCATTTGATCAACCTAGAACAAATGAAGATAAAATCCCACTAGCAGAAGAATTGGCTCAAGTCATAGCTAAAGCCCTAGAGGTAAGCACCAAAACCAATTTAATAAACTCTAGGATAAACACAAATAAAAAATGCTACAATTGTGGAGAAAATCATTTGGTACAACAATGCCCATATCAAAAGCCACCACATTTGCAAGATAGGAAAACACTCAAATATTGTACACTAGAGAGAAAATGGACAAATCATACCAGGGAGGAATGCTTCTATAATAAACAACCCATAAAAGAGAGATTTGGGCAACTCAGAACAGAGGTTTGATGGTGACAATAGAAGAACTACAGAAAAAGCTGGAAAAGCCACAAGCTCAGGAAGAAGCACAGATAGAGACTACATATACAGCAGACTATGAAGTGGGAAGTGATGATAGAAACCAACATGGCAGTGAATTAGAAAATAAAAGACCAGAAGAAGAATATTCAGAGGAATTTGTCTAGAAATTGTTGACAAACAGAGAGTCCAGAATGGATTTCATTAGAAAAATGCATGATGAATATGAAGATCAAATTGTCACGTTTGCTCTAAATAAAGGAATAAATCATGATCAACATCATTGGGCCGCAAATGGACTAGGCATACCTTTATGCATGATTATGGAAAGTATCAAAAACTATCAGTTGGCAAGAGTTGGATTACCTCCAAATAAATATCTAGAGTATGAAGAGGATATCAATGTGACCAAAGAATTATTTGAGAAAGCCAATCCAAAATGTAGGAATAGATGGTTGGATGCAAATAAAGAATGCAGGAAAATTTGGAAGGAAGCACCTCTTCAGTTGAAAATTAATCCAGCTTACTACCTAGTAGTAAGAAGAAGAGAATGGACAATTTTTTGGGAAAGAAGGAAAGAAGGACAAATCCCACCTAAATGGTTGAATTTCCCAAAGATAGCAGGTCCAAAGGCAGGAACATGGCCTACAAAAAAGTATATGGTGGATACAGCTGAGTCTATTATAGCTACATACAAAGATGTGAATGACCCAGCATGCATCTTACAGATCAGAGTAATGAGACTCATTTTGGCATGTATAGAGACATACACAGATACAGATGTCAGAATCTTAAACTACATTGGCTTCAATTCTCCTACTGATGCATTATTGTTTGATCTCAGTGAAACACCTGATAGAATCTGTTTAATGGCATACTAGAGCAGAATAATATTTTTGGGCAGTCACTATTTACAAATTTTTGAAGATGCATTCGATTATGGGTTTTTTGAGAGAGAATCAGAAATATTTGGAAACTTGTCAGTGGTCACAAAGTCTCGTCTTACTGCATATGAAGCTGCTTACACAGAGTATTTGAAAAAGGATGTAATTGATAAACCAGAAGCTGCAGTACAGTGGAGGAAAGCATTGTTTGAAATGGTAAATAACCTAAACATTACAGAAAGAAAGAGCCATGATCTATTGTCACAGGTCTACCAAAGAAAGAAGAAGTGAAGAGAGCATTTGGAATATATGAGCGGGAATGTCTTTTGTCAGGAGCCAAAAGGTCTAGGAGGGGAAGAATGTTCGAAGAAGTATTTTTTGTAGTATTTTTTGATGAGAAACAATTGTAAAATGCCAAAAACTTGTAAAAATATTTATGCAACTGATGTAAAAATAAGGAAGAGTCTTCCTTATGTAGAATAGAATCTTATGTAATTTTTCTAGAATTTTTGGAAACTCTTAGATAGCATATTTTTAGAATAATAGAGGAAAGGATCAAAATTCAAGTGTGAAAAGGGACACTTGAAAATGTATAAAAGACAATTCCCTCTATTATGAGGGGGTTGGTTGATTATTTGTTTACATGTTATCCAAGTGAAGAGAGAGTTTCTTGCTGAAAATCGTGTTTTCTTCTCTTTGTGTGATTTCTTTGAGTTGTGAGTCTATTCTTTGTGTATCCATGGAGATTTGTGAGCTTCTATTGTCTGTTTCTGTTGAATATGTATGAAGAGAGTTGATTGCTGATGTATTGAGTGAGAAATTGATGAAAAATGGTGCTCGAGATGAAAATCGTCTATTTGTACAGAATCGTGATTGTCTCGTCTGGATGGTACAGGTAACATTTTTGAGTTTTGACTTTATGGATGTATTTTGCTGAAGAAATAACATGCTTTAGACACCAAGATTGTGGAAAATGATGGAGATTTGCTCAAGATAATCCAAACCCTAGAAATTCCTCTTCATCTTCATTATTCTCAAAAATTCAGCCATTTACCTCTTATTTCTTGGATTCTATCATGTAGAAGGGGTTGTGGTCTCATGTATACTTCCAGGATTGACAAAATAAAGATGTATTGTTAATTCTTTATGCTAAATGATTGGAGAGGACAACTCCAAAGATCAATAACAAACAGAAGACCCGTCCTACGACAACTGCAAATAGCGCAAGATTGGGGAACCAATTCTTTGTGCATGCAACACTTAGGGGTCACAACCAAGGTTAGTTTGAAGGATTACATATTTAGAGATATACCACCCCTACAGGGGAATCATATCAACAAGGCTCAAGAAGATTCAATCTTTGTGCATTCTGAACGTTCATCTAATCCATCCTGGATGCACTAAGATACTCATTTGCGGATGTGCAAGATTGCAAAGGAAGAGGAAAGATGCCTAAAAGCGAGAGAAGATGGAACTTTTGAAGAAACGAGACCAATTAGAGACCCATCCTACACACCAATGATTTTTCTAGATGAGGAATTTAAGCCTCACGATTGGGCAGAAATCTTAGCCATCATGGACATTGTGATGTCAATGAAGAACAATGGACACCTCATTGTGATGAGGAGGGTTATGATATTTTGGTGTTCATGTATCAACCCTTGCTAGAAGAATGTGACCCTAGTGATGTCATAGAAGAGGAAGATAATGACGATGATCTAGATTCCATTGTGATGGATAGTTGCTTTAATTCAGAGAAGCACTATCTAGAAGACAAAGGACTATTTACCCAAAAGGAATAAGAACCTCTCACAAGCATTAAAACTGTAAATTCAAAGGATGGAGGTGAGGGGGGTAAAAAGTAAAAGAAGAGAAAAGCAATGAAATAAGAAGAGGAGGAATCATTGTTTGAAGTACTAGAGAATTTCAAGAAATATGAAGCTGAAGACCGAAAAATTTTGGTATGAATGCCTAAGAGAGAGGCCATCACAAGAGGTGTATGATAATAAAGAAAAGACAAAAAAAATTGTAGTAACCATTGAAGAGAATGAAGAGCAATGTACATACATAGGAGAAGACCTAAGTGCACAAGAAGAAATAGGGTTTGTATCTTTATTAAGGAAATATATGGACGTGTTTGCATGGCACTATAGAGACTTGAAGAGAGTAGATCCAAATATATGCTCTCATACGATCCCCATGATAGTTGACACCAAGCTCACCAAACAGAAGCCCTACACATATAATGACACTTATGCAACCAAAATGAAAGAAGAAATCGATAGGTTGATTGAAGCTATATTTATCTATGAGATTGAGCACACTGAATGGGTGTCCCCCATTGTAGTGGTGCCCAAGAAGAACAGGAAGTTGCAAGCGTGTATTAACCTTAAAAGAGTTAATGCCACTACGATTAGAGATAGTTATCTGCTTCCAATCACTGAACATTTATTGGAGCGTGTTGCAAGCAAGGAATTTTATAACTTCCTTGATGGATTTTTAGGTTACAACCAAGTGGCCATTGCCGTAGAAGATCAACACAAAATGAATTTTGCCACAGAGTGGGGAATCTTTGCATTTTATGTGATGCCATTTGGGCTCACTAATGCACCTGCAACATTCCAAAGGCCCATGTGTCATGTCTTCAAAGAGTTCTTGCGGAAGAACTTAGAATTATACATGGATGATTTATGTACTCATTCCCAAGAAAGAAGATATCAGATTGTTGAGCTCAGACATATCTTCAACAAGTGTAGAGAATATCGAGTTTGTCTGAACCTAGAAAAGTGTGTGTTCATGGTATGAAAAGGTAAGATCTTAGGTCACATTGTTTCTAAGAATGGAATATCCACATATGAGGACAAAGTAAGAGCCATAGTGGAGTTGTCGAGGCCAAGGAATCTTAAAGAGGTACAAGACTTTATGGGCCATTGTGGATATTATCGCAGGTTTATCCACATGTATGCAATCATATCTAAGACTCTTTATGCCTTTTTGACAAACTTTGAGTGGAACGACAAATGTGAAAATTCCTTCAATGAGCTGAAGAGATGTTTGTGCACAGCACCAATACTGACCACTCCTGATTGGAATAATCCATTCCATGTCCATGTAGATTCCTCCAATCATGCAATGGACAATTTGTAGAATTTATGAGATCGGGAACACTACCCAAGGAGGCTAGTCTAGCAAGAAAATGGAGCAGGAGCAAGAGGCTCAGGACTATGCCTTAGTAGGAGACAACCTATACCAAAGAGACAAATATGGTTACTTAAGATTGTGCATTCATAAATCAGAATATTTGAAAGTTTTAGAAACTACACATAGTGGTGTTGCAAGTGGACACTTCGGGCCTGACCGTAATTAAGACCATTCTATTCCTAGGACTTTGGTGGCCCACTCTTCATATGGATGCACATACCTATGTGAAGAAATGTGACACATGCCAACGTGCACAATATCAATCAAAAAAGATGAGATGCCCTTGAGGCCAATGATGGGAGGACGTGCATTCTTGAAGTGGGATATAGACTTTGTAGGTCCTATTAACCCCTTAGCTACAAAGTCCCATACTTAATATATTATTGTAGCCACAAATTACCTTACAAAGTGGGTAGAAGTCAAAGCCACGACAAAGAATTGTGGGCGATTATCTTTCGCTCTGATATCGCTGATGATGGTCGTCACGGCAAGGCTTGAACCTTGTCAGGCCTGCGGAAATTGCCACGCCGCCGAATAGAGAGCTAAGCTAGAGTGATATAGAACACCTCGGTAATCAACAGTAGCTTAGCAGGATTACTGTCGCTTAATTGTGTTAAATTGCGACTTGAATTCCACCGGAACTTCACCGGATTGTCACTGGGACGTCACCGAAATTTTACCGGAATATCACCAGAATGAACGTTGATTCTGCTCGTGATTACTTCAAATGAGTTTATGTGAAGTAAGGAAGTGATACGTGAACTTCCTTCCCTGAATGAACTTCTTCTTGAAGTTTAAAGAAAACTTCACAGTTCTGAAGTGCCACTTTTCGGTTAGACTTTGTACTGTGTGTACATATCCATTCCACAGAAAACTGTGATCAGCTTAAAGTAGAGACGTCTAGCTACAAGATGAGCTATCTCTCATACAAAGCTTCGAATTCTACTGCGAGATATACTTCGTTGTTCTATCGGAAAAACTCGCGTTTCTGAGAAAACTATAACTGACCAAAAAATGCGTTTACTGAGATATCTTTGACTGAGACATTCGTTTACTGAGAGAGTACCGAGGGACACGTTTAGTAACGAACTATAACTGTTAATGGTTAACGAACTTTCTACTGTTACACAGAAAAAACTCAGATTCTTCACATGCGAACAGAGCGCGCAAACTTCCACATGAACATGTGTTTTCTATTAGAGAAGATGTGTACAAATTAGCTTGGCCTCTTCTTGCTCAAGCTGTAGAAACTCTCCTACACTGAGTAGTTTCTTATTACCATCTCTCTCAGATGAATACCTGACATTCCAGGTTTCTGTTATTCATCTGTACATACGCGATCTATGGCGTCTTCTGAGAACTTTCTCACTCTCTCTTCACTCATACGCGATCTCTCATAATCCTCTTCTTCTCATCATCTCTCCGAGTCTTCTCATCATTGAGTCCTTCAATCCTTGGTGTATATATACACTTTTTCTTCTGTGCTCTTCCACGCTCTCATTCTTTAATTCACGTTATGCGCACATTATGCGCACACCACAGTTTATTGCTCTGTTACTCGTACAATTCTTGATTCTAGTTAACGGACTGATTTCGCACACTGTACAACTGAGGCTTTTGATTTTCTGAGGATTCCGCTTCTTTTCTTTTTCTTTTATGTCTGTCTGTATGTCAAATTCGTGAGTGATTCCTCAAGAGCTCCCCCTCAATCACTAATTTGACCTCTTCCGGTCTTTCATATATCTTTCTTTCTTTTATACCTTCCATTTCTTTGAATCTGCTTGTCTTTGTTCCATCCAAGCTTTTTGTCAAGATATCTGCTATCTGATCTTTCGTAGGAGTGTAGACTATTTCTATCTCCTTCTCCATCACCTTTTCCCTCAGGAAATGATACTGAATTTCTATGTGCTTTGTTCGTGCATGGAATACTGGGTTTGCTGCAAGATACAGCGAGCTCATATTGTCTCCATGTATAATTGGTATACCTTGATCAATACGCATGCTTTTGAGCAAGGTCTGCATCCATATTACTTCTTTCACGGCTTCTACTAATCCTTTATATTCTGCTTCTGTTGACGATAAAGCTACTATATGTTGTTTCTTTGAGTACCAGCTCACTAGCTTATCCCCTAGGTATATCATATACCCGTGTGTTGATCTTCTGTCATCTTGACTTCCTGCCCAGTCTGAGTCACTGAATGCTCTCAGCTTTATATCTGATGTAAAAGGATAATATAATCCTTCCTTTATAGTTCCTTTTATATATCTAAGAACTCTTTGTCCTGCAACCCAATGTTGATCTGTCGGACAATGCATAAACCGTGAAAGAACTCCCACCGGATAGCTGAGATCCGGTCTTGTTAGCGTAGCGTAAATTAAGCTTCCTACTAACGATTGATACTTCTTTATATCTTTGAACTCTATACCATCATATTTGCTGAGTTTATGATTTACTTCAAGCGGTGTTGAAGCTTCTCTGCAATTCTCCATGTTGAACTTCTTCATTAAGTTTAGGAGATACCCTTTTTGCGTAACATATACACCATGATCTGTATATGTGATTTCCATACCTAGAAAGTATGATAACTTTCCCAGGCCACTGATTTTGAATTCCTTTTCGAGGAGTTTCTTCACCTCTGTGATTGCTGCATCTGAGGTACCTGTAATTATTATGTCGTCTACATAAATGCAAATGTAGATCATTCCTTCTTCTATTCTTTTGAAGAGTAGACTTGCATCTGCCTTCGAACTTTGGTATCCAAGTTCATTGAGATACTTCACAAGTCTGTAGTTCCAAGCTCTTGGAGCTTGCTTCAGCCCATAAAGTGCTTTTCTTAGTCTGCACACATGTAATGGGTATCTGGAATTTACGAAACCTTCTGGTTGTTCCATGTAGACTTCGTCTAATATATATCCATTCAGGAATGCATTCTTTATATCTAGTTGACTTAGCTTCCATCCTTTCGATGCTGCTATAGCAATCACTGTCCTTATGGTTGACATCTTTGCCACCGGACTAAACGTCTCGTCATAGTCTATGCCATGCATCTGAGCATAGCCCTTGATAACCAGGCTCGCTTTATGTCTGGCTATCCTTCCATCTGCAAGTTTCTTAACTTTGAAAACCCATTTATTTCCGATTACTTTCTTACCATTTGGTTTAGGAACAAGCTCCCATGTCTTGTTCTCTTCCAGTGTGCTGAATTCTTCTTCCATTGCTTCTTCCCATTGCTTCTTGCATTTAGCTTCATCATAGCTCTGAGGTTCATCATCATCTTTGACCATATATGCATAATCTTTCTGAGTTATATACGATGTATCATACGAGTACCTTTCCGGTTGTCTTCTATTCCTGTTTGACCTTCTTGGTTCAAACTCTTCATGTGTATCTGAATACACTTCTTCATCTTCGTTTCTCATACCTGATCCGATCGTGGACGTACTTGCCTGCATATAATCTTCATCTTTATTCACCTGTACGATTGATTTACCTTTCTCTTTTCTTTTTATCTCTTGTTCAAATTCTTCAGCTGTATGACTCTGATCTGCATACCAGCTTCTCTGTTCATCAAATGTTACATCTCTGGAAACAGTAAATTGTTTGGTTAGAGGACTCCATAACCTGTAACCCATCTGCTTTTCATCATATCCGACGAACATATATTTCTCTGCTTTCGGTTCAAGCTTATGTCTCAGTTGAGACGGTATATAAGCATAAGCGATTGATCCAAATACTTTACAATGATCAAGTGTTGGCTTCTTTCCCCACCACGCTTCATAAGGGGTCATTCCTTCTAACGTTGTACACGGTAATCTGTTTACCAAGTATGTAGTTGTATTTACGGCTTCAGCCCAAAGATAATCTAGACAATTCTTTTCTTTCAGCATAGCTCGTGCAAACTCGACTAGAGTTCGGTTCCTTCTTTCTGCTACACCGTTTTGTTGTGGTGTATACCTGCATGTTATTTCTCTCTTGATACCTACATTCCAAAGGTAATCATTGAACTCTCGGGAGAAGTATTCTCCACCTCCATCAGACCTTAGTCTTTTAAGCTTTCGACCTGTGAGTCTTTCAGCATATGCATGAAAGTGTCTGAAGGCTCCAAACACTTCTGATTTTTCTTTCAAAACATAAAGAGTTATCCATCTTGTTGCATCATCAATGAAAAGGACATAATACCTTGATCCGCTGATTGATCCTTCTTTTGTTGGTCCCCATACATCTGTATGTATGAGTTCTAGCACACCATCATGTTTGAATCCTTTCTTCTGGAAAGGTAACCTGTGGGCTTTTCCCATCTGACAAGCTTCGCATTTGTGAATCATATGTTGGTTCTGTACGTTTGGTAATCCCAGTACAGACTGATTTGCTATCATAGCTTTGATTCCTTTTTCATTGAAATGACCTAATCTCTTGTGCCAGAGATCAAGTTCTATAATCACCTTTTCATCATATGTGAGCAACGCTTGGTCAATGTTCCCTTGTACTCTTAAAGTAAAGAGTCTTCCTTCTTTCTTACCAGAGACGATCTGATTATATCCGTTCTCGGGATCTTCTACAAATACTCCTTTGTTTGTGAATCTGACCTGAAAACCTTTCTCAACTATCTGTCCCACACTAATCAAATTTTTCGATATTGTTGGAACATACAAAACATTGGTTAGCAAATCTGCTCCACTCTTACATTTCACCTTTCCAATTGAATGCACGCTATGTCTTGTATTGTCACCTGTTTGAACAGTATGACTCGAACTTCCTTTTTCCAGTTCTGACATCAGTTCTATGTTTCCTGACAAGTGATTAGAACATCCAGAGTCAATGTAAAATACCTTTAGATCTTCGTTATCAGATGTGCTGATTGAGTTCATCATCAATGATGTATGATTTTCATTATGTGTGTCATTTGCGTAGTTGTTGTAGGTGGTGTTGTAGGATTGGCCCTGTCCCCAACTTCTTGTTCCACTTCTACCGTAGCCTCCTCTTTGATTCTGTCTACCTTTTTGGAAGTTACCTTGATATCTTCCACTTTTGCCTCTACTATTACTGTTCTGATTTTGATTTGATCCCTGTTGGTTGTGCCAACAGTCATGCGCCAGATGATTACTTAGTCCACAAATCCAGCAAGCTTTCTTGTTGGTATTCTAACTACTTCTTCCTCTTCCAAAGCCTCTTGCTTTGCCGGTGCCTTTACCTCTAGCATAATAAGCCTGAGCGCTCGACTCTTCTTCATCTTTTGACTTACCTTTGTCTTTCTTCTTGTTCTTCATGTACATTGCAGAGCTTTGTCCTTTGTCTCCATCTCCTTTCAGATCTTGCTCATATGTGAGCATCAGACCAAGCAACTGATTTAAATCTGGCACAAAGTGATTTAAAGAAATTTCAGGTGAGAGTACAAAGGGTTTCCACCTTTCATCTCCTCTCAACCCTGTTAGAAGTTGCGCTATCAATCTGTGATTTTCGACATCTTCTTTTATGGATCCAAGACTATCTGCTAGATCCTTCATTTTAGTGACGTAGTCACTAATGCTTTGACTCGGCTTCTTTTTGAACATTGTGAATTCGGACCATAAGCTAGCCTTTCTAGCTTTCGTAGTATTTTGGAAGTGGTCTTCCAATGCGCTCCATATGTCCTCCGCTTTCTCAAGACCTCTAATGTGCGGTAGTAGATGATCTGAAACAGTGTTGTAAATGTAGGCTCTTGCCGTTGCATCTTTCTTCTGCCACAGCTTCAAAGCTTCTAACTCTTCTTTTTCCGGTTGGCTATCATCTTCGAAGGTCGGCTTCTTTTCTTCTCCAGTCACATACATCATTAAGTCCTTACTCATAAGTAAGGCTTCCATATGCATTACCCACGCGGGATAATTATCTCTATTCAGCTTATCAATTTGGACATGATCTGCCATGATCTTCTTGTTTGCTTTAGGTTGCCTTTGAGAGTCTTTTGGCTCTGATGCTGCTCGTGGAACTAACCTGCTCTGATACCACTTGTGGGCGATTATCTTTCGCTCAGATATCGTTGATGATGGTCATCACGGCAAGGCTTGAACCTTGTGAGGCCTGCGGAAATTGTCGTGCCGTCGAATAGAGAGCTAAGCTAGAGTGATATAGAACACCTCTATAATCAACGGTAGCTTAGCAGGATTACTGTCGCTTAACTGTGTTAAACTGCGACTTGAATTCCACCGGAACTTCACCGGACTATCACTGGGACGTCACCGAAATTTTATAGGAATATCATCGAAATGAACGTTGATTCTGCTCGTGATTACTTCAAATGAGTTTATGTGAAGTAAGGAAGTGATACGTGAACTTCCTTCACTAAATGAACTTCTTCTTGAAGTTTAAAGAAAACTTCACAGTTCTGAAGTGCCACTTTCCGGTTAGACTTTGTACTGTGTGTACATATCCATTCCACCGGAAACAGTGATCAGCTTAAAGTAGAGATGTCTAGCTACAAGATGAGCTATCTCTCATACAAAGCTTCGAGGTCTACTGCGAGATATACTTCATTGTTCTACCGGAAAAACTCGCGTTTCTGAGAAAACTATAACTCATCGAAAAATGCGTTTACTGAGATATCTTTGACCGAGACATTCGTTTATTGAGAGAGTACCGAGGGACACGTTTAGTAACGAACTATAACTGTTAATGGTTAACGAACTTTCTATTGTAACACGAAAAAAACTCAGATTCTTCACATGCGAACAGAGCGTGCAAACTTCCACATGAACATGTGTTTTCTATTAGAGAAGATGTGTACAAATTAGCTTGGCCTCTTCTTGCTCAAGCTATAGAAACTCTCCTACACTGAGTAGTTTCTTATTACCATCTCTCTCAGATGAATACCTGACATTCCAGGTTTCTGTTATTCATCTGTACATACGCGATCTATGGCGTCTTCTGAGAACTTTCTCACTCTCTCTTCACTCATACGCGATCTCTCATAATCCTCTTCTTCTCATCATCTCTCCGAGTCTTCTCATCATTGAGTCCTTCAATCCTTGGTGTATATATACTTTTCTTCTTCTGTGCTCTTCCACGCTCTCATTCTTTAATGGAAGGGTGAATTTGTTTTTCCCCAACCTCGGTCCAATGTGTCCTACAGCCACCAAGGAGCTGGGACCTCCCAAGCTCATGGAGCTCAAAGGGATAGAAGTAGAGACAGACCTGAGGTAAGCTTTGCCAAACCCCTGGGAAGAGAAAGGTTGAGAACAGAAACGGATATAGATGAAACCGAGAGACCTAGAGCTCCAAGGAACTAAAGAAATGCTGATGATTTCCCTTTGCCAAGGCCGAGAGAACACACTAGGACCTTGAGGCCAACCCAATTGGTGAAGTCCATGAAGAACTATTTCGATGGCACCCATACGATCATGTAGCTGAATTTAGACAAGTCTTGAGAGCTGAACAAGTGGAGGACCTATTCACGCAATACAATGCTTTTGGTCTAACCCTTAGGGACACTGCCCTTACATGGTTTCAACCCCTGAACGAGAGGCAGTTTAGGAGCATAGACCAACTTTTAGAGGCTTTCGTCACTGAATTCTCTAAGAGTGGCATATAGCATAATACCTCCTCCCTGATTCATAGCTTTAAGCAAACACCTCAAGAGACGGTCAGACTAGCAGGAAGATGGTTTAGGCAATACTTAGAGAGGTGCCCAATGCCTGAGTTACCCACACCAGCCAAGCAAGTGGCTTTGTTCTTAGATGGATTGTTGAGCACCAAGCTCAGGTCATATGTATATCTGAAGGACCCCAGAACTATAGAAGAATGTGTGCGCATGTGCATAGACATTGAGGATAATTTAGGCGAGGAGTTGGAGCTATTAAAAATCTACAAGGACTTGGATAGCTCTAGTAGCCTTATGTCAGGTCAATCTACATCCATTGAAGAACTTGCAGAAAAGGTAGCTCAAAAACTAGGTGTCTCTAGCAAACAAATCCCAAGATTTGCCCCAGTTAAGCGGTGCTATACTTGTGGAGGTGACCATATGGCAAGTGTATGTCCCATTATGGCTCAACCCCAAGTGAATCCTAGTAGCCAGTACTGCACAATAGAGCGAAGGTACACCAACCACACCGCACAAGACTGCCCTTATAACAAACAAACTGTCAGGAAAAATTACCCTCAGCCATATCCACAACAGGGTAGATACCAGAATCAGTACCCACCACAACAATATGGCAGACCACATCAACCTTATCAGCTACCTTATCAAGGGCAACAGAGACCTCAACCAGTCCTTGCCCAGCAACCCCCTGCTCCAACCAATGTAATCCCAGTGAAATATGCATCTGTTGAAGAAAAATCTGGACAGAGCCATAGTCCCAGTCACACCGTTGCTATCAGACAGTGATCCAAGTGACCATAGTTTTGACTCCACACATATTGACAGCCCACAGGCTTACCACATGCAGTCACCCGAGCATAACGAGCCATACTATTATGAGGACCCAAGTGAAAATAGTGGGGAGCCTGAGTATGCTAATGTCATGTACACAAACCCCAACTCTAGAACTCAACCTAGGCAGGTACGACCGCCATTTCCTAGAGGACCTTGCTTCAGATGTCAGGGAGATCACCTCATACGTGATTGTCCACTGCCTTCCCCTACACAACCCCAACCAGTGACAATTCAAGGCTTTTGTCAAGATTGCGGGAAAGAGCATCTCTTAGGAGATTGCCCGAAGAATCCCAATAACCTGCCAAAAATCACTCCTATCAACGTCATTGGACTAGTGGTAGACTCTACGGGAAGTATAACTTCCACTGACCCCGTGCATGTGGTCACTAGAGCTCAAGCCTTGCAGCAAACCCAAGGAGTAGGATAGGAAAAGAGTTATGAGGTTAGTGAGACAGAGAGCCTAACCAAGAAGAGGACAAGAGCTTGGAGAGATAGCCGAGAGAGAATGAAAAGACAATGGTCACAGAAAATGAGCGAACTTGAAGAAAGCTTGAGAGAAACCAAAGCAAAGATAAGTGAACTCGCATCTCAAACCCACTCTCACACTACACCACCACACCCCTTTCCATCGCCCTCCAACCCATCACCTTCCATTCCCCAACTTTCTAATCCACCACACGTAGCCCACCCACCACCCAGAGTAGGATCAGTCCTAGCGGATCCCACTCCTGAGGATCTAGACATGATTCTTAAAGCATATCAAGCCAGAATCCAGGAAGGGCCAAACGTGACAGATCATGACAAATGTTAGCCTAGAGCCGATCTAGAGATAGAGCAAACAAAGCTTTGTGCTAAGATGGTCGAATTGGCGCAAGCCATGTTTGAAGACAATCGCTTGTTCAATGGCTCTAGCTCCACAAGAACACCCTTGCATTTCGATGGTCTATTAGATAGATTGGAGAGGTTACTTACAAAGTCTGGGAAAGTAGTCACCTCCCAGATTAAGGAGAGTGCAAGAGATAGAATAAGCATTCCTCCCCAGGAAGCTTATGTTCCTAACTCCACTGAACCAGACACCTCTTCTTCTATGAATAGGTATTCACCAGAGTTCCTGAGAGAGATTCAAGAAGAGAAATGGGCAAAGGAAAGTGAGGTCCCTCCTCCCATTGAACTTGTGGATGATGCACATGATCAATTCCCTCAGGACATCCCTTCTATTTATGAAGAGCAGGAGAGTGCCCAGTCTCATGAGGATTAGACTTTGAGTCTAATTCCTTGTAGGAATTACCCCATTTTACAGGCCCCTGGGAAACTAAGTCAACTTGCATGAGAGCACCCACGGTCATGATAAGAAATGAAGATTCGATCATACCTAGGAATACTGAGGTAGTAAAGAACACTAAAGTGCAGTGCAACCTCACTTTAGAAGAGCTACTCAAAGTTAAGCCAGAAGTGTGGAAACACGTAGCCAAACAAGTTCCAGAAATAGTGAAATCGCCTTCCCAGGTAGGATCACATAGAACAGTGCCAGAAGTACCATTGGATAAGATAGGAGATATGAGTGAAGGAGAAGAAGGAAATACCTATCTCCTAGTTACCCATCAAGAATACACAACCAAAGCAATTTTGGACTCAGGTGCAGGAGTTGCAATTACTACCACTTCCCTATGGAAGCATTGGGGCAGGCCAGCACTCAGGCCGACGAGAATGAAATTGCAAATGACCGATGGTCATATTGAGAGACCTTTGGGATTGCTAGAAGGAATAACTCTCACTACATGTGGTGTAGAGTTTGAGCATACATTTGCTATATGTGACTTTAGCAAAAACTAGGCCTATGAGATGATTTTGGGGAGACCATTTGCGATAGTTGCAAGTGGTACAGGATTGGGGAACCAATTCTTTGTACTTGCAACACTTAGGTGTTACAACCAAAGTCAATCTCAAGGATTACTCTCATAGAGATGTACCCCCCATCCAATGGAATCCCATCCATAGAGCCAAAGATGATACTAAGTCAGTGCATTCCATAGGATCAAGATCCTCATGGATGCATGAAGACACTCACTTATGGATGTGTAAAGTAGCAGTAGAAGAAGAGAAGAGAGAGAAAGCCAGAGAGGTAGGTGCAAAAGAAACCCATAGATCAATTCAAGACCTAGCCTATGCACCTGTAGTTTTTCTGGACGAAGAATTTGAGCCTCACGGCTGGGCTGAAATTTTAGCAACCATGGATGTAGCCATCAATGAAGAACAATGGACACCCCACTGTGACAAGGATGGCTATGACATTTTGGTCTTTTCCATAGAGCCAATCATGGGAGATTCGGTTTTAGAAGAATGTGAACTTAGCACTGATGCATTCGAGGATGCAAGTGACTCCGATTTAGAGTCAATCATCATGGACCCCCCATTTGCATCAGAGGAAGAATACTTCTATGAGGTAGAAGTTTACCCTAAGGACATGAAGAGCTCACTAATGATGTGAGATTAACCACCCAAGTGACCACCAAAACTGAAGGCAAGAAGAGGAAGAAGAAGTCACTCCGAAGGAAGAAGAATCCTTGTTTGAGGTCCCTGAAAACTTTAAAAAATATGAGATAGACGATAGGAGTCGTGATAAGAATGCCTAAACCCGAGGCACAATCAGGAGAGGCCTATGATAGCAAGGAAACTACCAAGAAAATAGTCCTAGCCATAGAAGAGGGAGAAGAAAGATGCACCTACATAGGGCATGACCTGACGGGAGAAGAAGAGCAAGAGTTGATAGTCCTTCTAAGAGAATACAAAGATGTATCCGCTTGGAGTTATAAGGACTTAAAAGGGGTCGACCCAGACATATGCTCACACACGATTCCCATGACCACATATGCGAGACCTTCTAAACAAAAGCCATACACATACAATGACAACTATGCTACCAAGATCAAAGAGGATATAGATCGCTTGGTCGAAGTTGGATTCATCTATGAAATTGAGCACACTGAATGGGTCTCCCCCATTGTAGTGGTGCCCAAAAAGAATGGCAAATTACGTGTATGCATTAACTTGAAGAAGGTTAACGCAGCCACTATCAGGGATAGTTATCCGCTTCCTATCACTGAGCATCTATTAGAAAGGGTAGCAGGCAAGGAAGTGTACAGCTTCTTAGATGGGTTCTCTGGCTACAATCAAGTAGCCATTGCACTAGAAGATCAGCATAAGATGGATTTTTCCACAGAGTGGGGCATATTTGCTTTTCGGGTAATGCCATTCGGGCTTACCAATGCACCTGCAACCTTCCAGAGGCTGATGTGCCACATGTTTAAAGAGTTCTTGAGGAAAAATTTGGAAGTCTATGTGGATGATCTTTGCGCTCATTCCCACATTAGACAGACCCATATACCTGAACTCAGACAAATCTTTGACAAATGTAGAGAATATCAAGGCTGCCTGAACCCAGAAAAGTGTGTTTTCATGGTCAGGCAAGGCAAGATCCTAGGGCACATAGTGTCAAATAATGGCATATCAACGGATGAGGAGAAAGTGAGAGCCATTGCAGAACTACCTAGGCCAAGGAATGTCAAGGAGGTACAGGCCTTCATGGGGCATTGTGGTTACTACCGCCGGTTCATTCACATGTATGCCGTCATTGCAAAGCCTCTATATGCTCTTCTAACTAACTTTGAGTGGACTGATGAATGTGAGAACTCTTTCAAGGAGCTCAAACGAAGATTATGTTCAGCGCCAATCTTGACCACACCAGATTGGAACAAGCCATTCCATGTCCATGTGGATGCATCCAATTATGCTATTGGATGCGTGCTAGCACAACCTACAGGTGAAGGTAACATAGATCTTCCAATTGCCTATGCCAGTAGATAGTTGAATGCAGCTAAAAAAAATTATACCACCACTGAACGAGAAGGGTTAGGCATGGTATATGCAGTTAAAAAGTTTAGACACTATTTGCTTGCAAATAAGTTTAAATTTTTTACTAACCATCAAGCTCTGTTGTACTTGGTAAACAAGCCATGCAATACAGGAAGATTAGTAAGATGGTTCCTCTTACTAATGGAATACGACTTTGAGGTAGTGGTGAGAAAGGGCAAGACCCATTTGAGAGCAGATCATCTCTCAAGGCTCACATCAGGAGAGGCCCCACAAGGAGTGTCAGATGACCTACCTGATGCTTACTTGTTTAATTTGGGAGTTGTACCGCAGTGGGCTAAGCCATTAGTGCCAGTATTGACATACGGTCCTAATCACCCAGTAATGCACACAAAAGATAGAGAGATAGTAAAAGCTCAAAAGTATCATATCTTGGCAGGAAGCATGTACAAACATACGGAGCAAGGAGTATTAGCCTGTTGTGTGGAAGAGGACGAGTACGCTAAATGGTTGCAATTAGCACATGTAGGTGCATTAGAGCAACACTACTCAAAACAACGAACCCTACAGACACTGAGGAGACTAGGAGTGCATTGGCCAACTATGGAAGTTGATGTCCATAGAATGTGCAAAGAATGCCCAATCTATTGCACTAAACCACTAGTGGAACATGCTACTCTTTATCGAATATCTTTAGTACCAGATTGGAGTGAACCATTAGTAGCCTTTCTGAGGATGAAAACATTCCCTCAAGATATGACTTTGGCTAGACAAAGGAGTTTGGAACAAGAAGCCTTAGATTAGGCACTCATTGGTGATAATTTATACAAACGTGGTAAAGATGGTTACCTAAGACTGTGTGTCCATGAGAGCGAATACCTCAAGATATTAGAGATTGCTCACCATGGTGAAGCAGGAGGACACTTTTGTCCAGATAGGGTGATCAAGGCAATACTATTTGCAGTGTTTTGGTGGCCAACCCTTCACATGGATGCACTTACCTACATGAAGAGGTGTGATGTTTGTCAGCGGACTCAGTATCCTATACGCAAGGATGAGATGCCATTGAAACCTATGATGGGTGGATGTGCATTCTCTAAGTGGGGAATAGACTTTGTTGGTCCTATTAATCCCCCAGCTAAGGGTTCACATGCTGAGTATATCATTGTGGCCACATACTATCTAACCAAGTGGGTAGAAGTGAAAGCCACTACGAAGAATGATGCTCAAACAACAGTAAAGTTCTTATTTGAAAATGTGTTCACTAGATACGGATTGCCAATAGAATTGGTGAGTGATAAAGGCACACACTTCTTGAATGAAGTCATAGAAAAAATTCTCCAAGAATTCTTGGTGATACATAAGAAGTCTGCCCCCTATCATCCACAAGCTACTGGCCAGGCTGAGAGCACAAATAAGATCTTATGCAATGTGTTGACTAAATTGATGAATAACAAACGCTTTGATTGGGATAAACAGCTACACCACGCTGTTTGGGCATACCGAGTTGCCTATAAAACGGTACTCCAAGCCACACCCTTTCAGATGGTGTTTGGCCAGAATGCAGTGCTACCATTGGATTTTTTGATAGCTACATTGAAAGTAGCACAAGAGCATGAATGGACCAGCCATGAGCTCTCCTCTAGAATCTTTGATCTTGAACATTTAGGTGAGACACGATTGAGAGCTGCAGCAGGAATCTATGCAGCCAAGAAGAGGCAAAGGGTGTATTTTGATACACATGTGAAGGATAAAGGCTTGAAAGCAGGAGACCTAGTCCTAGTCTACACATTGAAGCAACATGCATGAAAATTAGAGAAAAGAGGCTATGGACCAATGATTATCAATCGGATCTCCACAAGTGGAGCAGTACAACTAGCCACTCTAAAAGGTGACGTACTACCAAGTTACATAAGCGGATGCAGAGTCAAGTTATATCAAGAACCCCTAACAGAAGAAATGCTAAATCGACTCAATACTGCAAAGAAATGTAAGGAAGATGAAACACGAATTCGAGAAGAAGCACAGGCCGAAGGTTTAGAACGCATTCGACGAATGAAATTGAGAAGGCAAGGTAGAGATCAACCCATGACTATTGCTCATGAAGCTCTTGGTTATCACATAGCCATGTGCGAAGCTTCTGGTGAATGGTCTCATAAGATAGTTGATCGACGACCTTTTGTGACCCTAGAAGTAGGACAAGGAGAGAGTGCAAGGACCGTGAGAGCTTTAATTGATTCAGGAGCAGCCACTAGTGCAATTCAGCTTTCTTACTGCCAGCAATTGCAATTGGAGGTAAAACCCCTAGAAGCATATCTGATAGGATTAGGAGGAGTTGAAACTCCTTGCATGGGAGAGGTGGAACTTCCCCTCTACATTCAAGAGGTCCTAATGCTAGCAAAAGTGCTGGTGTGTGAAAACGAGGATCTTACCGAACCTCTTGTCTTAGGCCAAGACTGGATCTATGATCACGCAGTCAACCTCAACCTAAGAAGTGGACTTCTTCAGGTTTGGGCAGGCCAAAGCCGCCTTACGATTGAATTAGAAAATCAAGCTATCAAACCATTAGAACAGGCACCAACTCCTGGTCCCTCCAGGAGCCCACATGAAGATAACAATGTTGTTCTTGTCCAAAGCTCTATGGTGCAAAGGATTGTCACTCTCGACGAAGGTACAGAAGTCAATGATGAGTTACCATCTGTTCCAAAGAAGATTCTAAAGGGGCAGGCTTAGCAACACACGACACTAAGGAAACCTATGATCAAGAAGCATGAGCACCAACCTAGGCTCTATGAAGTACCTCGTGGCATGAAGCAGATCTGGATACGCAAAGGGGAAAAAATGACGGCCCCAGAGACAAGTTCTCAGAAGAGCATCAAGCGAGCCACACCGTCAAGGACTAAAACGAAGGAGTTCCCTAGGCAGCAATCTGGACATACCATTTCTATTTGGGTCCCTAAGCGGTCAATGAAGGCTATCCCTAATGCTAGATGAATATGGGTGCCCAAGGCCTGCTTACAATCCCAAATAACTTCACCCCCAGTCACTAGCTCAAATCAACCCTCACAAGTACTCTTGGCAAACTGCTTAGGGCAGATATCTGCACCTCACACTGTTACACCTTTGGTCAAACCTAGAAATGTCTAGAAAGGGACGCCCAAAAGGCCCCAAATCCAGCACAATCTAGTTCATAAATCTTTAACTACCAGTAGCTCTAAGAGCTACAAATCCTCAATCAAAGTGTGGAGACTTAAACCCTGTATCAAACCCCTTGACCCAATTTTGTAAATCCATCCACTCTGATGTAGGTGCATTCTAAGTACATTGCATATCCAAAGCATGCATCTAGGATGACACTAACCACTAACCACCACTCACATCTATCACAAACACTTCACCTCTAACCACTAACCATCTGGATTGTCATGTTAGTATTGTGGAGGGAACACCAATGCATCCTGTTTCCTATGCAACACTAATGTGCCTTTCTTATTCTAGCAGATAAGCATCAAAAGTTTCATGGCGACAACAGCAGGCACGAGCTCCCAGGCAAGCCCTAGTACTCAAAACAATTGGGATACCATGCCCGTGGAGGCTCCACTGACAGCGAGGCCTGAAGAGTTCCTGAGTGTGCCAAGAATTCGCATCTCGGATCCACCGAGTGGCCTAATAGAAAGAGTGAAAGGACATTCTCATTGGTTCAATGAGATGCCAGGAGATTTGGGAGATGCTGATCATATTTGGGAATCCAAGTTGGAATTTGGAGGAGTTTGGTGGACCTTTCAGTTCTTCTCACGAGAATTTGAAGCATTACAAAATGTAGCTTCTCTTCAAGATATCTGGCAAAAAGCGGGGTTACAGGATTATTTTAGTGCATCTCTGCCTAAACCTGATTTACTTAGGTGCTATTACTTGATTGCCACGTTGAAAGCGACAGGAGACAAAGATCATTCAGGCACATTCCTGGTGCCCTCTTTATCAAACCAGGAGGAAATGAAAAAGTTTGAGTTGAACAGGGGGGCCCTTCAGATGTATGGCACCCATGTACCCTCCGATCGAGATCCTTTGATACCGGAGTCTATGAAGAACAATAAACTCAAGAAGTTGAAAGAAATGTGTGCTCTCACCCCGAACATTGCTATACCATTGCGAATGTGTCTTCAACATTTTGCATTTCCAGCGCAGGACCGATTCACACAGCCTCATAAGAAGATCTGGTATGGGTTATACCTAGCGGAGACTAGGAGCTTACCTATCAAAATGCCAATGTGGATCCTTGACCAGTTATATGAAGCAGGAAAACGAGGCGTGAGAAAGCCTACTTTGAATGGTTGCTGTGCGATTACAAGAATTATCTATCGATGCCTTGCTTATGATGTGCCGATCGCACGGGCCCTTAAGTACTCATAGTTGCAATTCTTCCAGGGGCGGAAGTCAGGGGTTCAACCTGCGAAAAGAATGTGTGGATCACTTTCACAGGTTCTAATTCCTCGTGAGGTCACCACAGAAGCTTCCCCCAAAGAAGAAGAACAAGTAGCCCCATTCATGATCCATCTCCAAAGACCACAATCTGAGGGTGTGGTACAACCCACTCCATCAGCCCCTCCACTACCCACCGATGCTGAGTTTGCCTCAATGGCTACATTGGCAGAAGATACATCCTTTGACTTCGAGAGATTCTTGCAAACAGCACAGTTATCTGAGAGTGAGTTCTTCTCAGACACTGACGGCCCCAGATCATCATCCCAGAGAGGACGGCCACAGAGTGATGCAAGAAGGGTACATTGGGAAGATGAGGCACAACACACTCAGGTGGGAGGCACAAATGAACAAGAGGAGATGCAGAGGAATGAATCAGAGGAAAGTGAGGAGGAAGCCCCTGCGTACACCGCATAACTCAAACGGCTCTACAAAACGATCAAGTAGGTACAAAAGAGGCATAAGCTATCAGAAGAGGCCAATAGAGCGATGGTGGATCAAATGCTTCAAGCAGAGAACGCAAACCCCCACTTTGTTGAATCATTGAACCTCTTAGCTGAGACATATGGGATTATAGAAGCTATGCGGATCATGTTACATCGCAACCCTCCTCAATATGATCAATGAAGGATCGATACACGACCACGAAGGGGGAAGATGATTCATATGGAAGTCTCTACCGCCCTCCCTACCACCACTCAAGAAGATGTTCACATGTCCAGCCCAACTAACCTTGATGAACCAGATGTAAATATACAGACACCATCTCCACCATCACCTCCCATCCAGCCCACCGAACCCCTCACTACTAGTATTCCTGAGCAACCAATATCCACCCTCAGTGAACCTATATCACACACCACCATTTTGTCATCCTTACCTATCCCTACCTCTATCATTGCGGGTCCATCTTCCCAACCTCATATAGGTCATCCTGCCAACCATCAAACCATATTAGGTCACCCATCTTATCAACCAGCTCTTGAACAGCCACATCTCCCTACCCAAACCTTAATACCCCCATTCCCCTTCACCACTACAGTTCCTCTTTCCCAACCCCTAACCAATGAGCCCCTCTTAACTTCCTCAGAACCAACACAAGCCACCCTACCTCCATTGTTGGCAAACCTTGTAAATATGATGCAACAAATTGATGCTTATAATAGAAATTCCCTTTCCCATCACACCTCACCCACATTCACACCCACCACTAACACACCACCCACCATTCCCGTATTCACGATTCACACTTCACACACAATCACGTCCGATCCCATGGACATTTCACCATCCACTGGACCACCCACCCCCACTTTTGTTCCAACATCATCACATATCACTTCACTCACATCACCATTTCCACTCACTGTAGGCACAACATCCACTTTTTCCTTCCCCATTTCCCGACCCCTTGCATTTTCCACCTCTACCCCTGCATCGACCTCATTTAGTCATGCACTAGACACCATGTTCGAAGCTGCCACACAACTTAAGCAGGAGTATAGATTATTGGAAGAGAATAACAATGAGCTTTGCAATTTGTCTGCTCACCTTCAGGCACGTGTCAATGCCTTAGAGTTGAGTAACACTGCATTGCAACATGAGGTTACCGCTCTCCAACAAGCTCATGCAGAGCTTGAAGCCAAGTATACAGAGATGGGTAAGGCTATGGAAGAACAACTCAGAGACCAGCAGGCTCGCAATGCTAGACTACAAAGAAACATGGCCTTACTTCGCCGCCACTTAGCAACTGCTCAAGAAGAGAACAGAAAACTACAGCAACAAAACCAGGAGAACTTAGAAGCAGCCATTGAAAACACCACAGGGGCACCTATAGACCTTGCCAAATTCCAAGCTATTCCCTCAGAACACATTCAACAGGTGTTAGAAGATTATGCGACCCTCTTGGAAGCACACGACCCGTTGGCAGATCAGGTAAAGGAACTACAGAGCTCCCAAGTGCCCCCACCACACACATCGGAACCTAAAGAGATGGTCAATTCTGCTACTTCACGAGAGCCTGAATCTTCAACGGCCAATGAGGTACTTGAGCTACGCCAACAAGTTGAAGAATTAAAGATTAAGTTGTTACAATATGAACGACCCCCCTCTCCACCCGATCAACCAACAGAAGAGGAGGCCCTCACCATTCCAGTGGAGGAAACATTTGAAGACTCTTATGAGCCTCAACCTTTTCCAGGAGGCACAACCACTGACGAGGGACAAGACACATACAAGGAACCCCCTCCGGCATGGATGAAATAGGTAGAAGAGATGGGGGTGACTCATGAGGAGCATATCTCAACTCAGATGGTGGCCATGAAAACTATCGAGGAGACCATACTTCAATCGGAATATTTCAAGCACTTGGCTCCTAGGTGATTGATAATCAGTTCAGAGTTACACTATAAGCCATACTTTGTACTGTTGGCAGACTACAACGCTGAGATCAAACGCAAAACCAACAAGTACCCCACTTTTGCTACCCAATTTGAACCCGACGACATTCCAGAGAACGCCCACAAAGGGAACATATACCAACCCACCTAGAGGAGGCAAAAGTTATTGGAGACCTATCCTGAGATGCTACGAACATGGGATCATGCACCCGTGCACTTGAAGTATAACAATTGCTACGGGCCAGTGCAACGCAGAAGATCATGGAAGGCATTTGCCATAAAAGTTAAGAACAATGCCAATTGCAAAGAATGGCTCAATTACCCCGCCATTGCACCCCCAACCGGCACACCTACTGTAGCTTATATGATGGCTACCATCAGAAATTGGATGCCACGCCTCCAACCCATGCCTGACGTTGCTGCGCAGATGATGCTCAAGATACTAGACATGCTGCAAGTAGTGTTAAAGACTTTCCGCAATGTACATCACATCCAACCGCCAATTCCGGGCTTCATAAATGGTAATTATGACCTACTTTATGATATGAGGATGACCCCGAGTATTCGAGTTGCTTATGCATGGCATGCAAGGATCAGATATCTCCCTGCCTGCTACAAGCAAACCTTTGATGACATGTTCACCATGGGGTTTTGGGAATCACACTCAGAAGTGTTCGCGCCACGCCCAACTCATCTGCTACAATTATTCGCGTGTGAACAAACAATGCATTAAGAGCTCTACACCATGCCACAACCTGACATGCTGGCATAGTTAATTGGGATGCCTTGCAAAGAGACCTGGTCAAGGGACTACGGATTAGAGAACAAGAGGTGGCAACCGACATACTATAGCACTACATTGATCAAACTGTCGAGCAAAGGTCTGTCAGAGACGACAGACGCTAGGGGGGGAGAGTGATGGCATTATACGGGAAGAAGCAAGTACGGGTAGACATGCAGATCTAGCACTGAGGCATCCCATCATTTTTTTTCCAGTCCTCACATCATTTTAAAAGTGATTCTCATCACTAACAACCATTGTAAATGCCGTTTCATCTCTTTGTAGCTCCATTTTGTGCAAGCCGAGGAGTCCTCAAGCTTGGGGAGCCTTAGAAGTAGTTGCCTGCCAACTTTCATATTTTTTAGATCTCGTTTGAGCCCTATAATAAGCCCTGGAACCTAATTTTTAACTAGGCCGGACACTAGGTCTGGACAGGGCCAAAGCTAGTCAAAAACTATAAGTAGAGCTAGAGAGCTCATTTTTGGGGCTAGCTTCTTGTAGTTTTGAGCTTGTATGAGAGCTTGGTTATAATAGAAGTGATTCCATTGTCTTATTCTCTTTGTTCTTGCCGTGTGTGTGCATGTGTGTGTATGTGTGTGCATGTTTGTGTGCTTCTCACTCACACATTTGTGCCTTCACTTGCTCGAGGTCTTCATACCATCCTCATGTCTTCTCGGATTGACACTAAAGGAGCTGCTACTCATCACTGAGCTACAGACCCAGATACACCTGGAAAGGTTGTATACCTGGATGAGACTTTAGAAAGAGTGTTTGTAGTACCAGACCATGTGAGAAATACCTATACATGAAGAGGTGATTTAGTCTTCCCTCCATCTCAAGCAAACGTAAACACAAGCCATCAGGGTGCTGGAACATCTTCAGCCCATGGTAATCAAAGAGAGAAAAAAAAAAGAGAGACCTGAAGTAAGTTTCAATCATCCCATAGGGAGAGATAGAACCACCATAGACACGGACAGAGTGGATAGACAAAGAGAACCTAGAATACCAGGTAGTAGAGATGATTTTCCTCTACCTAGACCACATGAACATGCAAGAATATTGAGACCCACTCAGTTAGTAAAATCCATGAAAAACTACTTCGATGGGATAGGAGATCCCTATGACCATGTTGCGGAATTTAAGCAAGTGCTAAGGGAAGAACAAGTCGAAGACATGTTTACGCAATACAATGCTTTTGGACTAACATTAAAGAACACGGCTTTAACTTGGTTCCAACTTTTGCAACAAAGGTAATTTAGACACATCCATCACTTTTTAGAGTAATTCATCACGGAATTCTCTAAGAGTGGGATCAGGAATGACACGCCTTCGTTGATTCATAATTTTAAACAAACCCCTCAAGAAACAGTTAGACTCGCAGGATGTAGGTTTAGACAATATGTGGAGAGATGCCCAATGCAAGAGCTACCCTCACAGGCCAAGCAAGTGTCATTGTTTCTAGATGGCTTGTTGAGCTCTAAACTACGCTCCTATGTGTACTTGAAGGAACCCAGAATGCTAGAGCAGTGTGTAAGAATTTGCATAGACATTGAGGACAACTTAGGAGACGAGTTGGAACTCTCAAAGGTCTATAAGGGCTCAGATTTTTCATCTCTAGCATCTTCAAGATTGTCTAGCTCGATAGAAGACCTAGTAGAAAAAGTGGCCCAGAAACTAGGAGTTTCTGGCAAACAGATGCCTAGGTTAACAACAAACAAGCGTTGTTACACCTGTGGTGGTGATCATATGGCAAATGTGTGACCCAATGTAACACAAACACAAGCCAACCCTTGTGGTCATGATCATATGGCAAATGTGTGCCCCAATGTAACACAAACACAAGCCAACCCTATTGGCCAGTACTGTACGATTGAGAGACGATACACTAATCACACGACTCAAGACTGCTCATACAACAAATAGGCAGTCAAACAGAACTACCCGCAAGCATATGCACAGCCAGGTAGGTATCAAGGTCAATACAATACTCAGCCTCATTACTATAGGCCTCCTCAAAACTACCGTCATCAGGCTCAACAAAGACCTCAACCTATTTTAGCTCAGCAACCACCCCCACCAGCGAATGTCATCTCAGTTAAATATGCTGCTGCAGAAGAGAACCTCACTAGGGCTTTAGTGCCTTCATCACCCCTGATCACAGAGAGTGACCCGAACTCTAACAGTTTTGACTCTACTCATGTAGATAGTCCACCCGCGTATTACACAGAGTCACCAGAACACGTGGAACCATATCAGTACGATAGTCCACCATTGGAACCCAGTTGGGAGCCTGACTACACTAACGTGATGTATACCAACCCTAATCCACGGCCCCAATTAAGACAACAAAGACCACAGGGCCCTAGAGGACCATGCGTTAGGTGCCAAGGAGATCATTTCATAAAGGATTGTCCACATCCTCCTATAGCAGGACAGTCATAATATTATAACATACAAGACTTTTGTGCCGATTGTGGCAAAGAGCATGTCATTGTCCTAAGAACCTTGCTAATGCTTCAAATGTGACACCCATCAATGTGATAGGTATTGTGCATAATGCCGATGGATCCAACCCTACATATGTGCCTATTCAAGCTATAACAAGAGCCCAGGCAACAGCTTAATCAGGAGAAAATAGCCAAAACTAGCGAAGTTGGAGAGTCTAGTAACAAAAAGACGAAATCTTGGAAAGATTCAAGAGAAAGGATTAAAAGAAAGTGGAGTAAAAGGATAACTGAGTTGGAAGGAAGTTTAAAAGAATCTAGAGCCAAGATCCTAGAATTGACTTCTCAAGAATCGAATCAGAAGAACCCAGCTCAGAGATCAGGATCAGTTCTAGCGGAACCCATACCAGAAAACCTAGACATGTTTCGTGCATATCATGCTAGATTAAAAGAAGGACCCCAGATAGCGGAAATGAGCAAGAACTACCCGAGAGCCGATCTAGAAATGAGAGGACTAAACTTTGTATGAAAATGGTAGAATTAGCACAAGCAATGTTCGAAGCCTCTAGATATCTTAATTGGAACAACATGGCAAAACCTGAATTACACTTTCAAGGATTAATGGAGAGGCTAGAATATTTGATTGATAGCAAGGAGAAAAAGAATATGCATAGGAACCCTATTGCCTTATGGACATGGGAAAAGAATACACCATCCCTGTCCCAAGTACCCAACACAGAGGGTGAAGACAACCTGTCTTCCATACATAGATATTCACATGAATTTCTTAGAGAAATACAGGAAGAGAAATGGAGAAAAGAACAAGGAACCCATCCTCCTATTCAAGAAATAGACGACTTGCAGGAAAAATTTCTCCAAGACATCCCCTCTATCTACGATGATGTAGAGGAAGAGCAACTGAGTCAACACACAGATTTTGAATCCAATTCTTTGCAAGAATTACCTCAGTTCACAGGACCTTGGGAATCCAAGTTTATTAGCATGAGAGCACCCACGATAATAGTGAGGAATGAAGAATCAGTAATCCCTAGAAACACGGAAGCGATAAAGAAAACCAAAGTACAGTGTCACCTCACTCTGGAGGAGTTGTTGAAGGTTAAACTAGAATTGTGGAAGCATGTAGCAAATCAATTCCCTGAGCTTGCTACTACTCCCTCACAGATAGAAACACACAAGAAGGTACCAGAGATACCCGTAGAAAGAATAGGAGATGTAAGTGAAGGAGAGGAAGGTAACACTTATCTTCCAATAACCCATTAGGGCTACACTACTAAAGCCATCTTAGATTCAGGAGCCGGAGTAGCCATCGCTACCACCGCTTTATGGAAACATTGGGGTAAGTCAGCATTAAGACCCACCAGGATGAAGCTGCAAATGGATGATGGACATATAGAAAAACCATTAGGCATACTGGAAGGCATATCTCTCACCACTTGTGGTGTGGAGTTTGAACATACTTTCACCATTTGTGACTTTGGGAAAAATCACGCCTACGAGATGATTTTAGGATGACCATTCATGCATCAGTTGCAAATTGTACAAGATTGGGGAACTAATTATTTGTACTTGCAACATTTAGGAGTGACTACAAAAGTCAATCTTAAAGACTATTCCCATAGAGATGTACCCCCAATACAATGGAATACCATCCATAAGACACAAGAAGAAGTAGAATCAGTACACTCATTGGAATCAGATCCCTCATGGTTGCACGAGGATACTCATCTATGGATGTGTAAGGTAGCAAAACAAGAGGAAGAACGATTAGAAGCCAGGACCTTAGGTTCAGAACAACATCCACGAACCCTTCAAGACCCAGCTTATGCACCTATAGTATTTCCAGACGAGGAATTCAAGCCTCATGGTTGGGCAGAAATATAAGCAACCATGGATGTAGCCATCAATGAAGAACAATGGACACCCCATTGTGACGAGGATGGCTATGACATTTCAGTTTTCACGATAGATCCAATCATGTCTGATTCGATTATTGAAGAATGTGAACCTAGCACTGATGCATTTGAGGATGCGAGTGATTTTGATTTAGAGTCAATTATTATGGAGCCACCCTTTGCATCAGACGAAGAATACTTCTACGAAGTAGAAACTCACCCTCAGAGACACGAAGAAATTATGAATGATGTGAGGATGACCACAGAAGTGACCACTAAGAGTGAAGGTAAGAAAAGAAAGAGGAAAGAAACCATGTCAGAAGAAGAAGAATCCTTGTTTGAGGTTCCAAAAAACTTCAAGAAATATGAAATAGAAGATAGATGAATCATGGTATGAATGCCTAATAGAAAAGCTGACGTTGGAGAAGTATATGATAATCGAGAGAAAACAAAAAAAATAATAGTTGCCAGAGAAGGAGAAGAAGAGAAATGTACCTACATAGGGCATAATTTGACAAATGAAGAAGAAGAAGAGTTAGTTGCCCTATTGCGTGAATATAGAGATGTTTTTGCTTGGAGTTACAAAGATTTGAAAGGAGTAGACCCAGAAATATGTTCCCGTAGAATACCTATGACTCTAGATGCAAAACCTATGAAATAGAAACCATACACGTACAGTGATAACTACGCTACGAAGAATAAAGAAGAAATAGATCGTTTGATGGAAGCAAGATTCATTTACAAAATTGAGCATACCGAATGAGTATCCCCCATTGTGGTTGTGCCCAAGAAGAATGGCAAATTGTGTGTGTGTATTAACCTTAAAAAAGTTAATGCTGCCACGATTAGAGATAGTTATCCTCTTCCTATCACGGAACATTTATTGGAAAGAGTTGTAGGCAAGGAAGTTTACAGCTTTCTTGATGGTTTCTCAGGCTATAATCAAGTAACCATTGCTCCAAAAGATCAACACAAGACGGCTTTTGCCACAGAATGGGGCATATTCTCATTTCTTGTAATGCCATTCGGGCTAACAAATGCACCCGCCACCTTCCAGCGACTCATGTGTCATGTTTTTAAGGAATTCTTACGCAAGAATTCGGAAGTTTATGTCGATAACATATGTGCTCATTCGAATATGAGGCAGACTCATATCCTAGAATTGAGGCAAGTTTTTGCCAAATGTCGAGAATATCAGGTTTTTCTGAACCCAGAAAAGTGCATTTTTATGGTCAGACAAGGCAAAATTCTAGGACACATTGTGTCAAAGAATGGAATCTCTACGGATGAAGAAAAGGTGAAAGTAATTGCAGATCTACCTAGGCCAAATAACGTAAAAGAGGTACAAGCATTTATGGGTCACTGCCGTTATTACAGACGATTCATACACATGTATGCAATCATAGCCAAGCCTCTGTACTCTCTTTTGACCAAGTTTGAATGGACAGATGAGTCTGAGAATTCATTCAATGAACTTAAACGACCTTTGTGCTCAGCACCTATATTGACCACCCCAGATTGGAGCAAGCCATTCCATGTACATGTGGATGCATCAAACTATGCCATAGGATGTGTGTTAGCACAACCCACGAATGAAGGTAATATAGATCTCACTATAGCCTACGGGAGCAGACAATTGAACGCAACAGAAAGAAATTACACCAGTACGGAACGAGAAGGATTAGGAATGATCTACGCAGTGAAGAAATTCAGACATTATTTGTTGGCAAATAAGTTCAAATTCCTTATAGATCATCAAGCATTACTGTACTTAGTCAATAAGCCTTGTAACACAGGACGATTGATACGTTGGTTTCTATTACTCATGGAGTATGACTTTGAAGTAGTAGTCAAGAAAGGAAAGACACATCTTAGAGCTGACCATCTCTCAAGATTAACCTCAGGAGAAGTCCCTCAAGGAATAGTGGATGAATTACCCGATGCATATTTGTTTAATCTTGAGATAGTACCAAAATGGGCTAAGCCTATAGTCCCTATTCTCACATATGGACCCAAGAATCCTAGGATAAGGATCAAGGAAGGAGAGATTACCAAGTCTTAAAGATATCAAATAATAGCAGGAAGTATATATAAACAAGATAATCAAAAGATTCTTGCTTGTTGTGTAGATGAATCAGAACATGCAAATTGGTTGCAATTAGCACATGTAGGTGCATTAAAGCAACATCACTCAAAACATCGTACATTGCAGACTCTTCATAGACTAGGAGTATATTGGCCTTCTATGGAAGCACATGTCTACAAGTTGTGTAAAGAATGCCTTGTTTGTTGTGAAAGACCACCAGTAGAACATGCTACATTATATCATGTGTCTCTCACACCAGAGTGGAGTCAACCTTTAGTGACATACTTGAGGACGAAAACATTCCCTCAAGGAATGATCTTAGCACGACAACGCAGTCTAGAGCAGGAAGCTCAAGACTATTCACTTATTGGTAACAATCTATACAAAAGAGGAAGAGACGGATACCTAAGACAATGCGTTCATGAGAGAGATTATTTGAGTGTACTAGAGACTGCACACCAAGGTGTTGCAGGAGGTCATTTTGGCCCCGATAGGATCATCAAAGCCATACTATTTGCAGGATTATGGTGGCCCACTCTTCAGATGGATGCACATACCTATGTTAAGAGATGTGATGTGTGCCAAAGAACTCAATTTCCAACTCGCGGAGATGAAATGCCATTGAAACCCATGATGGGAGGACGTGCATTTTCTAAGTGGGGTATAGACTTTGTAGGACCCATTAACCCCCCTGCAAAAGGTACACATGTTGAACACATTATTGTTGCGATAGATTATCTTACCAAATGGGTAGAGGCCAAGGCCACAAAAAAGAATGATGCATACATGACTGCAAAATTCTTATTTGAAAATGTCTTTACAAGATATCGATTGCCTATAGAGTTAGTGAGCGATCGAGGAACTCACTTTCTAAATCAGGTCATTGAAAATTTGTTACAGTATTTTATGGTGATTCATAAGAAATCTGCACCATATCATCCTCATGCCAATGGTCAAGCAGAAAGTACTAACAAGATCCTTTGTAACGTACTGACGAAACTCGTGAACAACAAACGTTCAGATTGGGACAAATAGTTACATCACGCTGTTTGGGCATATCGAGTGGCCTACAAGACCGTACTCAATGCAACTCCCTTTCATATGGTTTTTTGTCAGAATCATGTGCTTCCTTTGGACTTCTTGATACCAACCCTTAAGGTTGCACAAGAACATCAGTGGACCGGCCATGACCTATCAGCAAGAATAATGGACTTGGAATGATTAGGAGAAACCGGGCTGAAGGCAGCAGCAGGAATATACGCAGCAAAGAAGTGACAGAAAGCATATTTTGATGCACATATGAAAGATAAAGACTTAAAAGAAGGAGATTTAGTCCTAGTATATACGCTGAAACAACATGCACGGAAACTAGAAAAGAGAGGTTATGGACCTAAGATCATTAACAGACTCTCAACAAGTGGAGCAGTATAATTAGCCACCTTAGAAGGAGACATAATGCCTAATTACATTAGTGGCTGTAGAGTCAGGCTATACCAGGAACCTCTTACTGAGGATATGCTTAGACGACTCACGTTGGCAAAGAAGCGTAAGGAGGAAGAAACTAGAATACGAGCTGAAGCTCAGGCAGAAGCTATAGAACACATTAAGCACATGAAGTTAAGAAGACAAGGACTAGGGAGAGAACATTATAACCATCTGGAAACAATGCCCAGATATCCCATGGCCATGTGTCAAGTAAAATCAAGCACTCATCCTAGCATAGTGGATAGGAGACCATTCATTACAGTCAGGCTAGAGCACGACAACCCTTGCCAAGAGCTCAGGGCTTTAATTGACTCAGGTACTGCAACTAGTGCGATTAGATGGTCCCACTAAAAGGACTCAAGAATACAAATGCAGCCAATTGAGGCATACCTCATAGGGCTAGGAGGCATGGAAACCCCTTGCATGGGTGAGGTGGACCTTCCTATCCTCATAAACGAAGTGACCATGACAGCGAAGCTACTAGTGTGCCATGATGATGACCTGATAGAACCCTTAATCCTTGACCAAGATTGGCTATACGATCACTCAGTGGACCTAAATCTTAGACAAGGCTCCTTGCAGATTGGGACCTTAGATCAGTTGCGAGTGATACCGCTTGACTTCCCTAACAACACTCCGCTTGAGGTATGTAACCCTAGACCCTATGAAACGCTTGCGATGGAGGACCAAAAGATATTTGGCCAAATCCCTCGGCTAAGCATGCACCTTCCAAAGTCAACCCATGATAGCTTGGCGATGGATTGTTGCCAGATAAAGATTGTCACGAGAATTTCCCCCGGTCTTCCAGCAGCGGACAAATGGGGACAATGGTCGGATAGATGGGGACAATCAGCGGTCAGGTGGACTGCATCAGCAGCCACATGGGCAAAACACCTTGTAGTGCCCATCCTTCCACACTTACTGCGGACTGCCTAGATTAATAGTACAAAACGATGCACTTCCTAATGGGTAGGTTTCGCAAGTGTTGGACCTCCCTTCTTTTCCAAAGCAGAGTGTCCATCCGACCTCTCAACCCCAACCACAAAGGAGTCAACCACAAGGAGGAACCCAGACCGACGACAATATCAGATGACACAAAGAAGGAAGCAGTAGTATCAGTATCACAAAGCAAGAGGCACGTGACAAATATGGGTGCCAATAGGATAGTCACCACCGACAGATTTCAACAATGCGGACAATAACAAGAAGTAGTATCCAAAGCCTTCTCAACCTTCTTCTACGAGTACGAACATTCGACAGATTTGGATCGCCAAGAAGTACCTAACGAATCGACCCACACCCATTCAGATTTGGGTACCCAAATAGTGTATCATAGCTCAGCCCTCAAGCCATGTAATATATACCCCTCAGAAATCTCTTCACCCTTCAATACCACCACATCCGATATCACCTTTTGTCCCTCTGCAGAAACATACCACCCGCTCAGAAACTCTTAGGAAGTGGATACCGAAACGTATCCAGACATCTTCTCCAACCCCCTTATCTAACATTACTCCCACCTCGACTAAACACCATCCTTGTAATTACTCATTCACAACTGAACCTTGTACAAATCCACACACTATAACCCAACATCACTTGTAATAACATCTCATCAAGAAATGTATGTATCATCTGAAGCATGTAGGTGTCTAGAGACCTGCACTAGTTTTGCAAACATCATTCCATAAACCACATCACAACACTTGTCTACATTGGTTACGCATCGGTTATAGAAAGGGATTGAGGTCTCACTTTAATGGGATCATGATTAATTTCCATACTAATGTGCTAATCTTTTGTAGCAGATCTTCTACACACTCGCATCACTCATCATGCAAACTGAAGGACCATTTGAACCTGGCCCTAGTGTACCCATGGCAAACATTGGTGAATTACTGGTAGAGCCTCATCCCTTGGAACAACTGCCAGAATTTCAAGGGTTTCCAAGACCTATGCCAATTGACGATCCTCCTAGGGGATATACTGAAAAAATTCATTGCAACTCTCATTAGTTCCAAGGTTTAGCAGGCCCATTGGCGGATGCAGATTTCCTTTTTGAGGCCAATTTGACTTTTGATACCCGTACGTGGGGCAAGTACCAGTTTTTCTCAAGAGAGTTTGAAGCATTATAGAACATAGAAGACTTAAAGCATGTTTGGGCGAGACCTGGCTTCACTGAATACTTTAGTGATCCTTTGCCTAAACCAGATTTCTACAGATGCTATTACCTAGTAACCATATTGACGGCTTCGGAAAACAAGGATCTACCAGGCACATTCATTTTTCCATCCTTGGTAAATGACCCGCCCTTTAAGAAGTTTTATCTTTCCAAAGACCTGATTAGAGCTGCAATCAAGATACATGGAACACACGCCGATAGAGCGGGAAAGGCTAATTCCAGAGCCTATGAAGCATGGAGATGTTACAAAATGGGGAGATATTTCGGCAATCACACTTGAGCTCTCTAAGCCACTAAGAATGTTGTCACTCTAGCACAATGGTGAGTACCAACGTGAGGAGATACACCTCATAAATGTCAATCCGTGGAGACGTGAGGACCGGTATGAAGACTGCGAGCAAGTGATGGCACAAGTGCGTGAGTGAAAGCACACAAGCATGCACACACATACACACACACGCGCACAAGGTAAGAGCAAAGAGTGGAACAATGGAAAGCTTCGATTACCAAAGAGCTCTCTTACAAAACTGAAATCTACAACAAGCTAACCCCAAAAATGAGCTCTCCAGCCCTTTTTATAGTTTTTTGAGTGGTTTTGGCCCTATCCAGACCTAGTGTCCGGCCTAGTTAAAAAATAGGTTCCAGGGCTTATTTGGGGGCTCAAACGGAGTCTAAAAATCATGAAAATTGGTAGGATGGTAGTTCCAATACTCCTCAAGCTCGAGGACTCCTCGGCTTGAACAAAATGGAGTTACAAAAATGGAAAATGGTATTTACAATGGTTTTTAGTGATAAAAATCACTATTTTTGTAGGGATTTCTTCTGAAAATTTGACAGGTGCTTCTTGGAGCTCCCTACTTGCTCCTTCTTCTTGTGTGTCCACCTCCTTGATGCACTTCCATTCTTTGTCCTTGATCTTGAGCTTCAACACTCTCCCCCCCCTCTTGAGTCTGTCGTCCCTGACAGACCCTTGTTGTAGTGGTCGTTCCATGTAGTACGTTGAGAGGTAGCGTCCTTTGCGTCCAACAGGGGCGATCCCTCTTCCCAATGTATCCTGGTCGTTTGTCTGGTTCTTCACTTTGCCACTGTTATCTCTTGCAGTTTGTAGTCCCTTTGTACGTACTTCTGCCTTGTATTCCATCTGGGTGGTGCATTTGTGAGTTTTCCAAAACTGCTAGCTGCTCAAAGGATGTGGTCAATGTTGATTGTGAGCAACTCTCGGTGGTGGATGGCTCCCTTGTTCTTGTAGTGGTCACCGTGATGTCCTCTAATTCTTCCAAAGATGGCTTTCATAGTTTTCGGGCCAAGTACTTGTAACCCATAATGGATGATGGTTAAGTGCATTAGTGCATGGGTTGAACAAATTATGTGCCTTGTGCATGGCCTTGTAATGTGGCCCTACGTATGCGTACTTGGATAATGCATGGCAAGAAGTATGGTGCAAGAGATTGGGTCTTGAGCTAAGTGCTCAAGGGAATGCTGACGAAGAGGTTTCCTAATCTATCATGGTCATAGTGTTGTTGAAACATACACGTCTTACCATGGTGAAGGGTCCGTTGATCTTCATCTCTTCGTGTTGTGGTTCCTTCATGGTGTTTGACCATCGGCTTGTCCTTTTTGTTGAGGGATGTTCTTGCTGGAAGTTCGCTGATGAGCATTTTCAAGCACAATCCTCTTCTTTGCCCTTTTTTTTTTTTTTTTTTTTTTTGAACAATGGCATCAACCAAGAAGAAAGATATTAGTATCAATAACATATTTTGCATGTGAAAATTGTGTCTCATGTGCCTGAGATTTCTCGATTGTGTCTATGCACGGCCATGTAATGTGGCCCTATGTTTGATGCATACTTTGGAAGTGCATGACCTCAGTGGTGCAAAAGACAAGGTTATGCCAAAGGCACATGGTTGCTGCACGTCGAGGCTTTTGATGTTACTCGCATAGTCGATGCATTCTTTGTTTGGAGGTGTCGCTTGGATCTCGAAATGATGTAATCCTCCTAATGGGAACCCATTTCCGAATAATATTTGGCCCTGTAGAGATCACCTCAGGCCAGTTCCTCTTTGGATGCTGTCCAAACTTTGGTATCCAGTGTGGTTGGCCCCTTGGTTCTGTGGATGTTGCTTGTGCTTTTGGCTTCCAAACCCATATCCTGGGTGAGTGCCTGCTTAATTTTGTAGAAGGGTTGAGTTTATCTTCTTTTGGTCTTTGAGCTCTGTTCTTACCCTTTGCTTTCCTTGGCTTCTTTGTTGAGGCCTTTCGCATGGTGGGAAGCATAGGCCTTTGTACGTGTAAGAGCTTCTTGGGTACCCACATCTGTAATCGCCCTTGTTGAGCGGTAGCTAATTTTTTAGGCACCCAAATTTGTACCTGATTGTGGTCGGCCTTCCTTGATAGCTTCGGTACCCAAATTTGATGGATTCTTCGTGCTTGACCCTGTCGTAGGTGCTTGGTCCTTTTGTCGTCATGGTCGATCTGGTTGGGTGGGAGTCCTTGAGGCAACATCGATGGTTGTACTCCTTTCTTTGCCCAGATCTGTGTCATGCCCAACACTTCTTTCTTCTTGAGGGCTCTTTGTCTATTTGATAGACTGGCTATCTTGCACTGTTTTGTTTGCTTCTGAGGTTGGACTAACGTGGATGCTTTACTCTTTGAAAAAGAAGAAGGTTCTTCTTGCCTTTGCGACTGTCCTTCCATGATTGTGTCCGTTTGGATCATAGACCTTTTGACATTTACAACATCTTGTTCGAGAAGATTAGCCTTAGAGGGAAGAAGAGAGAGTGTGGTGTCTTGGTCAGTGGCTATGTAATTCTCCAATTCTAATGTAATGCATTGTTCATGTGCCCAAACATGAAGAAGTTGACTTCTTAGGTTCAAGTTGACAGCATGGTCGTAAATCCAATCTTGACCCAAGATAAGTGGCTCTGTGAGGTCCTCATCATGACACACTAGCATTTTGACTTTTATTGGAACATCTTGAAGGTAGATGGGAAGTTCCACCTCGCCCAAACAGGGTGTTTCCACGCCTCCTAATCCTATGAGATAGGCTTCTATGGGTTTGATGTCCAATTGCAGGTCTTGGCAGTATGAAAGTCGAACTGCACTAGTTGCTGCTCCTGAATCAACTAATGCTCTCACAGTCCTTACACTCTTTCCTTGTCCTACCTCTATAGTCACAAAGGGCCGTCGATCAATTATTTGAGAAGTAGTTATGCCCGATTTTTGGCACATGTCCATGTGATATTTTGGAGCTTTTGTGTTGACATCTAGGCCTAGCCGCCGTAGCTTATTTCTTCTGATGCGCTCTCTTGCCTCTGCTTGTGCTTCTTCTCTAACCCTTAACTCCTCTTCTTTTCGCTTCTTAGCAGTGTTGAGTCTCGTGAGCATTTCCTCTGTAAGAGGTTCTTGATATAACTTGACTCGGCATCCACTAATATAGTTGGGTAGGACATCACCTTCTAAAGTGGCCAATTGAACTGCACCGCTAGTGGAGAGTCTATTAATGATCATGGGTCCATATCCTCGTTTCTCCAATTTGCGGGCATGTTGCTTTAGCGTATAAACCAACACTAGATCTCCTTCCTTCAAGCCTTTATTCTTTACATGGGCATCAAAGTATGCCTTTTGCCTTTTCTTTGCAGCATAAATGTCTGCTGCTGCCCGTAGCCTCGTCTCACCTAAGCGTTCTAGATCAAAGATCCTGGAAGACAACTCATGTCCATTCCACTCATGCTCTTGTGCTACTTTCAGGGCTGGGATTAGGAAGTCCAATGGTAGCACGGCATTCTGTCCAAAGACCATCTGAAATGGGGTAGCATTGAGTACCGTTTTGTAGGCAACTCGGTATGCCCAAACAGCATGATGAAGTTGTTTGTCCCAATCAGAGCGTTTATTGTTTACAAGTTTCGTCAATACGTTACATAGGATCTTATTCGTGCTCTCGGCCTGTCCGTTAGCTTGTGGGTGATAGGGGGCAGACTTCTTATGTATCACCATGAATTCTTGAAGGAGATTTTCAATGACCTCATTCAAGAAGTGCGTACCTCTATCACTAACCAACTCTATTGGTAACCCATATCTAGTGAACACATTTTCGAATAAGAACTTAGCCGTCGTTTGAGCATCATTCTTTGTCGTGGCTTTTACTTCCACCCACTCTGTAAGGTAATCTGTGGCTACAATAATGTATTCTGCATGGGAGTTTTTAGCTGGGGGGTTAATAGGACCAACAAAGTCTATACCCCACTTTGAAAATGCACGTCCTCCCATCATTGGCCTTAAAGGCATCTCGTCTTTTCTTATCGGATATTGGGCACGTTGGCATGTGTCACATTTCTTCACATAAGTATGTGCATCCATATGAAGAGTGGGCCACCAAAGTCCTGAGAATAGAATGTGATGGAGAGTGTTAATCTCCAAAAGAATAAGTTAACCTTGAAGTTAGATCACCTCTATATCAAGGTTAACCTTAGACTCCACTAAACTTAGAGATCATTCACCAAATTATCAGAAATATTGAAAGTTCTGAAAAATTCAACTTCTCAGAAAAGTCTGCTGCAGATTAGTCACTCATTGACTAATCAATCCTGTAAAGTTTTTGATAAAACTTTGCACAACACTTCGCCTTAAGGTTGCGCAACTTTGCCAAGTTAAATCTCTCAAAAAGGTTAAGTATACACTGAGAAATGTGTGAAACACTTTACCTATGTCTGAAAGTGCTTCTCTGGAATGGCGACTTTGACACCTGCAACTTCTTAACACTGGTTCTCCCAACTCTGAACCCGTTTCATCAAGATCTTCTAGCCATAGATGGCTTACCTTCCAACTTAAATTTTAAGCCCTCATTTGTGTAAAACTTTACACTGTGGACTGAGCACTGGCTATTTCTTTGAAGATGAAATGTGCGCCAGATTTCTCGACTCTCAGAACATCTTCACATATGAATGTTCCTAAGCAAAATTCTCACAACCTGATTGAAATTAATCTCTCAAATTCTAGCCATAGATAGATTAGCTATGGACTTAGATACGTGCAAAAGGATTCTTCAAAAGATTAAGCACAGAAGGAGAATGGGAGAGAAGATCGACGCGCAGAATTCTACAATATTTTCTTCTTCATTACTTTTCATACATATGGTTGATGATACATACAATGTTCATCACCTCTTCACCTATTCTTCTCTATCTGATCTATATCACTCTCTCTTACTATGAATACGTATCTATAGATATATATACGAGTCTAACTCGTCATCTTTTTCAAAATACATTGAACTATTTACAAGAGTAATATACAAAAGAAACATTTCTGATTCCATTTTCTTCCTCTGAAAGTAATCTTCATTCTTCCATATGTCTTCTCACTTTGATCTTCATAAAATCACTATTGATGATTGCTCTGCTCCAACAGCTCCCCCTCAATCTTCAATTGTGATTACCTGCATCTTCTTTATTCCTGCCATATCTTTAAACCTCTGCAATTTAGGTCCATCCAAACTTTTAGTCATCATATCTGCAAGTTGATCTTTTGTAGGGGTATGTATGACTTCAATTTCCTTCTCAATGACCTTCTCTCTCAGGAAATGATATTGTATTTCAATATGCTTAGTTCTAGCATGAAATACAGGATTAGCTGCCAAGTATAATGAACTCATATTGTCTCCACAAATAATAGGAGTACTCTGAATCACATCAAAAACTTTCAAAAGTGTCTTTAGCCATATTACCTCTTTTGCAGCTTCCACCATACCTTTATATTCTGCTTCTGTAGATGACAAAGCAACTGTATGTTGCTTCTTGGAACACCATGAAATCAATTTGTCTCCTACATAGCACAAATATCCATGTGTTGATCTTCTATCATCCACATTACCTGCCCAATCTGCATCACTATATATCTTGATTCTTGTATCTGAAGTAAACCCATAGTACAACCCTTCTTTGAGTGTACCCTTGATGTACCTAAGTACTCTTTGTCCTGCAATCCAATGTTCCTTTCTAGGACAATGCATGAATTGTGAAAGCACACCAACTGCATATGACAAGTCAGGCCTTGTCAATGTAGCATAAATCAAGCTACCAACCAAACTTTGATAGAGTTTCATATCTCTGAACTCTTCTCCTCCAAACCTAGACAATTTATGGTTCACTTCCAAGGGTGTAGGTGCAACCCTGCAATCTTCCATTTTAAATTTGGTTAGCAAATTTTTAAGATACCTTTCTTGGGTCACATATACTCCATGTTGAGTATAAGAGATCTCCATTCCCAAGAAGAATGATAGGTTCCCCAAATCACTGATTTTGAACTCTTTCTCCATCTGCTTCTTGATCATTTGTATCCCCTTATCATCTGTTCCTGTAAGTATTATGTCATCAACATATATGCACACATAAATGAACCCATCTTCACTTGCTTTGACTAGCAAGCTACTATCTGCCTTTGATGCTTGAAATCCAAGATCATTCAAGAATTTTACAAGCCTATAATTCCAAGCCCTTGGGGCTTGCTTCAACCCATACAAAGCTCTCTTGAGCTTACATACATAATTTGGACTTACTTGATCTTTGAACCCATCTGGTTGCTCCATGTAGACTTCATCTGAAATGTAACCATTCAAGAAAGCATTTTTAACATCTAATTGAGACAACTTCCAACCTTTACAAGCAGCAATTGCAATGAGTGTCCTGATGGTTGTCATCTTTGCCACAGGACTATAAGTCTCATCATAGTCCACTCCATATGTCTGTGCATACCCTTTCACAACAAGTCTAGCTTTGTACCTAGACACACTTCCATCTGCAAATCTCTTTGTTTTGTAAACCCACTTACATCCAATGATCTTCTGACTATTAGGTTTAGGAACCAAATCCCATGTTTGATTCTCTATCAATGCATCATACTCCTCTTGCATAGCATCTTCCCAATTCTTCTTCCCTTTGGCCTCTTCATATGTAGAAGGGTCTTCATCTGCTTTTACCAAATAAGCATAATCTTTAGTAGTTAAGAATGAAGTGTCATAGCTATACCTTGTAGGTTGCCATTTGTGCCTAGATGATCTTCTAACTTCTGCACTTCTTGAGGTCTCTGGTTCATCACATTCTGGATCAAACCTTGGCCTCTCTTCAACTTCAATCTGCACTTCATTACTCTCACTTTCATCAAGTAATTGAATCTTTGCTTTACCTTTCCTTTGTTCCACTACTTCTTCATCATCTGCATGTACATTATATTTACATGCATACCAAGTACCTTGCTCATCAAATGTAACATCCTTGGATACAATAAATTGCTTTGTAGATGGACTCCACAACCTGTATCCCATTTGCTTATCATCATAACCAATGAACACATACTTCTCTGCCTTAGGCTCCAACTTATGCCTCAATTGAGATGGCACATATGCATATGCCAAGCATCCAAATATTCTGCAATGATCCAAGGTAGGTTTCTTACCCCACCAAGCTTCATATGGTGTCATACCCTGCAAAGCTTTACAAGGCAATCTATTAACCAAATATGTAGCTGTATTAACAGCCTCAGCCCACAAATAATTTGGGCAATTCTTCTCTTTCATCATGGACCTTGCAAACTCAACAAGAGTCCTATTTCTTCTTTCTGCTACCCCATTTTGTTGAGGAGAGTACCTGCAAGTAACTTCTCTCTTTATACCTGCATTCCACAAATAATCATTGAACTCATTTGAAAAATACTCTCCCCCTCCATCTGACCTTAGTCTCTTCAATTTTTGACCTGTAATCCTTTCTGCATATGCATGATAGTGTTTAAATGTATTAAACACTTCTGACTTTTCCTTAATCACATAAATTGTGATCCACCTGGTAGCATCATCAACATATATGACATAATATCTTGAACCATTTATACTAAAGTCCTTTGAAGGACCCCACACATCTGTATGCACCAATTCAAGTCTTTCTGAATACATAAATCCATGCTTGGAATAGGATTGCTTATGAGCCTTACCTAATTGACATGCCTCACATCTGTATGTCATGTGTTGACCTGCAATGTTAGGCATTCCAAGCACTGAATCATTATTAATCATTTCTTTGATACCTCTTTCATTAAAGTGTCCAAGTCTTTTGTGCCAAAGATCCAATTCTGACACCTTCTGCTCTCCATATGTGAACATAGCATGTCCAACATTTCCTTGTCCTTCAATGTGAAAAGCCTTCCTTCTTTCTTTCCTGCAATAACTTGTTTATACCCTTGACTAGGGTCTTCCACATAAACTCCATCATTGGTAAACCTTACCTCATAACCTTTTTCCACAATTTGACCTACACTGATCAAATTCTTTGGAATTGTGGGAACATAAAGTACCTTACTCAGAAGAGTGCTCCCATCCTTAGCCTTGACTGAACCAATTGACTTTACCTTATGCTTTGTATTATCACCTGTCTGAACTGTATGATTAATTGCATTATGATCTAGGTCAGTCATCAAAGCAATATTTCCACTTAAATGATTACTACATCCTGAATCAATATAAAACACTCTCATGTCCTCATGTGAAGTTTCACATGTATTCATAATGAGAGTTGAGTCCTCCTTTTGATCTGATGCATAGTTGTAGTAGGTGTTATTATAGGATTGATTTTGGAAGTTTCTTCCACCACCTCTTCCAAAAGAATTCCTACCACCTCTACCTCTGAAATTTCCTCTCTGAAATCTACCACCTCTTGCTCTTTGATTAAAATTCTGATAATTACCATTGTTTTGATTATTGTGCCAACAATCATGAGATAGATTATTGGTCTTACCACATATCCAACAAGCTCTTGCATTCTCTTTGTTGTTTCTGCCTCTTCCTCTACTTCTGCCATTTCCTCTTCCTCTTATGAAGTTTGCTTGGTTTGATGTACCTTCTTCTTCACCTGATTGTTGCTTTCCTTTGTTGGTTTTCTTCTTGTCTTTAGAATACATTGCATGACCTGCACTCTTATCAACATCTCCTTTGATATCATTCTCAAAAGTTAGCATATGACCTAACAATTGATTCAAATCAGGAGTAAAGTGATCTAATGAAAGTTCTGTAGATAAAATGAAAGGCTTCCATTTCTCATCTCCTCTTAGCCCTGTAAGTATTTGTCTTACCAATTTGTCTTCTTCAATATCTTCATCAACTGCACCTAAAGAATCTGCAATGTCCTTCATCTTTGTCACATAATCAGAGATTGATTGTGAGGCCTTCTTCTTGAAGGTAGTAAATTCTGCCCATAGTGAAGCCTTCCTTGATTTGGTTGTATTTTGGAAATGCTCTTCCAAAGCATTCCAAATGTCACAAGCACTCTCAAGTCCTCTAATGTGAGGAAGCAAATAGTCATTGACTGCCATGTAGATGATGCTTCTTGCTTGAGCATCCTTCTTCATCCAATTCTTCAAATCTGCAAGCTCCTCCCTAGTTGGAACACTAGGATCTCTGAATTCTGGCTTTTCTTCATCTCCTGTGATGTATCCTATCAGATCTTTGCTCATAAGGTGAGCTTCCATCCTCATAGACCATGCAGGATAGTTCTCTCTATCCAACTTCTCAATTTGGAGACTATCTCCCATCTTTACTTCACCTGTAGCTTCAAATCTTTAACCTTTACAGATAATAAATGTACCTTTACTTCGAATGTTGCTCCTTCTGATCCTTTTGATACTCTTTGTATGTCTTCCTTCAAGTTTTCTTCAACCTTTACCCTTCTGCACCTTCAAAATGTAAAGATTTGTACTTCTGCAATAGTCGGAGTCTTCTTCACTTCAATTTTGACACAACCTGCTCTCATACCACTGATGGAGAGTGTTAATCTCCAAAAGAATAAGTTAACCTTGAAGTTAGATCACCTCTATATCAAGGTTAACCTTAGACTCCACTAAACTTAGAGATCATTCACCAAATTATCAGAAATATTGAAAGTTCTGAAAAATTCAACTTCTCAGAAAAGTCTGCTGCAGATTAGTCACTCATTGACTAATCAATCCTGTAAAGTTTTTGATAAAACTTTGCACAACACTTCGCCTTAAGGTTGCGCAACTTTGCCAAGTTAAATCTCTCAAAAAGGTTAAGTATACACTGAGAAATGTGTGAAACACTTTACCTATGTCTGAAAGTGCTTCTCTGGAATGGCGACTTTGACACCTGCAACTTCTTAACACTGGTTCTCCCAACTCTGAACCCGTTTCATCAAGATCTTCTAGCCATAGATGGCTTACCTTCCAACTTAAATTTTAAGCCCTCATTTGTGTAAAACTTTACACTGTGGACTGAGCACTGGCTATTTCTTTGAAGATGAAATGTGCGCCAGATTTCTCGACTCTCAGAACATCTTCACATATGAATGTTCCTAAGCAAAATTCTCACAACCTGATTGAAATTAATCTCTCAAATTCTAGCCATAGATAGATTAGCTATGGACTTAGATACGTGCAAAAGGATTCTTCAAAAGATTAAGCACAGAAGGAGAATGGGAGAGAAGATCGACGCGCAGAATTCTACAATATTTTCTTCTTCATTACTTTTCATACATATGGTTGATGATACATACAATGTTCATCACCTCTTCACCTATTCTTCTCTATCTGATCTATATCACTCTCTCTTACTATGAATACGTATCTATAGATATATATACGAGTCTAACTCGTCATCTTTTTCAAAATACATTGAACTATTTACAAGAGTAATATACAAAAGAAACATTTCTGATTCCATTTTCTTCCTCTGAAAGTAATCTTCATTCTTCCATATGTCTTCTCACTTTGATCTTCATAAAATCACTATTGATGATTGCTCTGCTCCAACAGAATGGTCTTAATTACTCTGTCAGGCCCAAAGTGTCCACCTGCAGCACTGCTGTGTGCAGTTTCTAAGACTTTCAAATAGTCTGATTCATGAACGCACAGTCTTAGGTAACCATCCTTGCCTCTTCGATATAGGTTGTCTCCTACTAAGGCATAGTCTTGAGCCTCTTGCTCCATGCTTCGTTTTCTTGCAAGACTAGCCTGATTGGGTAATGTTCCCGATCTCATGAACGCAACCAATGGAGCACTCCAATCTGGGATTAATGACACGTGATAAAGAGTGGCATGCTCCACTGGGGGTCTCTTCTGGCACACTGGACAATTCTGGATCCACTCCTGTATTTCTTTGTCCATGCTAGGCCAATACACTCCTAAACGTTTTAGATTCTGCAATGTTCGTTGTTTAGAGTAATGATTTCCTAGCAATCCCTCATGGGCTTGTTGCAACCAACTAATATGTTCATCGTCCTTGACACAACAAGCTAATACGCCCTCTGGATCTTGTTTGTACATACTTCCGGCCAATATTTGATACTTTTGTGATTTTACAATTTCTTCTTTGCTTGTTTTCACATTTTTATTTGCAGGCCCAAAGGTTAGGACTGGTACCAACTTATTTGCCCATTTAGGAACAACTTCCAAATTGAACAGATAAGCATCGGGCAATTCATCAGACACTCCTTGCGGTGGCTCTCCTGAAGTGATGCGAGAAAGATGGTCTGCCCTAAGATGGGTTCTACCTTTCCTGACAACAACTTCAAAGTCGTATTCCATTAGTAAGAGGAACCATCTCACCAAACGGCTTGTATTGCAAGGTTTATTGACCAAATATAGTAAAGCTTGATGATCAGTGAAAAACTTGAACTTATTGGCCAATAGATAGTGTCTAAACTTCTTCACAGCGTATACCATGCCTAAGCCTTCTCTCTCCGTTGTGGTATAATTTCGTTCAGCTGCATTTAATTGCCTACTAGCATATGCTATCGGCAAATCTAGGTTTCCTTCACCTGTTGGTTGTGCTAGCACACATCCTATTGCATGATTGGAGGCATCTACATGGACATGGAATGGTTTACTCCAATCAGGAGTGGTCAGTATTGGTGCTGAGCACAAGCGTCTTTTTAGCTCGTTGAAGGAATTCTCGCATTCCTCGTTCCACTCAAAATTTGTTAACAACCCATAAAGAGGTTTAGCTATGATGGCATACATGTGGATAAACCTACGGTAATATCCACAATGGCCCATAAAGGCCTGTACCTCTTTAACATTTCTTGGTCTTGGCAACTCTGCTATCGCTCTTACCTTGTCTTCATCTGTTGAAATTCCATTCTTAGAAACAATGTGACCTAAGATTTTACCTTGTCGTACCATGAACACACACTTCTCTGGGTTTAGACACACTCGATAATCTCTACACTTGTTGAAGATTTGTCTGAGCTCAGGGATGTGGTAACTTCTCTGTTGGGAATGCGCACATAAATCATCCACATATACTTCTAAGCTTTTCCGCAAGAACTCTTTGAAGACATGACACATGAGCCTTTGGAATGTTGCAGGTGCGTTGGTGAGCCCAAATGGCATCACACGAAATGCAAAAATTCCCCATTCTGTGGCAAAGGCCGTTTTGTGTTGATCTTCGGGGGCAATGGCTACTTGGTTGTAACCTGAAAATCCATCAAGGAAGCTATAAACTTCCTTGCCTGCAACACGCTCCAATAGATGTTCGGTGATTGGAAGTGGATAACTATCTCTGATCGTAGCGGCATTAACTTTTTTAAGGTTAATGCACACGCGCAATTTCCCATTCTTCTTGGGCACCACCACAATGGGGGACACCCATTCAGTGTGCTCAATCTCATAGATGAATCCAGCTTCAATCAGCCTGTCAATTTCCTCCTTTATTTTGGCTGCATAATTGTCATTATATGTGTAGGGCTTTTGTTTGGTGGGCTTGGCATCAGCGGTCATCGGAATCGTATGAGAGCAAATCTTTGGATCTACTCCTTTCAAGTCTCTATAGTGCCATGCGAACACATCCCTATATTCCCTTAATAGAGCTACAAGCTCTGCTTCTTCTTTTGCACTTAGGTCATCTCCTATGTACGTACATCGTTCTTCGTTCCCTTCAATGGTCACTACAATTTTCTTGGTCTTTTCTTTATTGTCATATGCTTCTCCTATAATGGCCTCTCTCTTAGGCATTCGTACCAAAATTTTTCGGTCTTCCACTTCATATTTCTTGAAATTTTCTGGTACTTCAAACAACGATTCTTCCTCTTCTTGTTTCACCGCTTTTCTTTTCTTTTTCTTTTGACCTCCTTCACCTCCTTCTTTTGAATTTATCGTTTTAATACTCGTGAGGGGTTCTTCTTCTTTTTGGGTTAACACTCCTATGTCCTCTAAATAGTGTTCCTCTGAGTCAAAGTAAGTATCCATCACAATGGATTCTAGATCGTCATCATCCTCTTCTTCTTCTATGAACTCATTAGGATCACACTCTTCCAACAGGGGCTGACACATGAACACTGAAATATCATAACCCTCCTCATCACAGTGAGGTGTCCATTGTTCTTCATTGACTGCTATGTCCATGGTAGCTAAGATTTCTGCCCAACCATGAGGCTCAAATTCCTCATCTGGAAATATCATCGGTGTATAGGCTGGGTCTTTTATTGGTCTATCTCCTGGGGGAGTTCCTTCTTCTCTCGCTTTTAGGCGCTTTTCCTCTTCCTCTGCTACCTTGCACATCCACAAGTGAGTATCTTCATGCAGCCAGGATGGATCAGGTGAACTTCCAGAATGCACAGAGATTGAATCTTCTTTTGCTTTGTGGATAGGATTCCACTGTAGGGGTGGTACATCTCTGAAGGTGTAATCCTTCAGATTGACCTTGGTTGTGACCCCTAAGTGTTGTAAGTACAAGGAGTTGGTTCCCCAATCCTGTACTATTTGCAATTGTCGTAGGAACGGTCTTCCTAGGATCATCTCGTAGACATTATTTTTTTCAAAGTCACATATAGCAAATGTATGTTCAAACTCTACACCACAAGTAGTTAGAGTTATCCCTTCGAGCAATCCTAGAGGTCTTTCAAAATGACCATCTGCCATTTGAAGCTTCATTCTAGTTGGTCTTAATGTGGGTTTGCCCCATCGCTTCCACAAGGAAGTGGTTGCAATAGCAACTCCAGCACCTGAATCTACGATTGCTTTGGTTGTGTAACCTTGATAGGTGATTGGAAGATACGTATTACCTTCTTCACCTTCACTCATGTCCCCTATTTTGTCGAGAGGTATCTCTGGAACTTTTTGCTTAGAGCCTACTTTTGGCATATTGAATTCAAGTTCTGGAACCTGATCCTTCACATGATTCCAGAGCTCAGGTTTTGCTTTGAGCAGCTCTTCCACAGTGAGATGACATTGAACCTTAGTGTTCTTCACAACATCAGTGTTTCTTGGAATCACTGAGTCTTCATTTCTTACCAATATTGTGGGAGCTCTGATCTGGAGAGATTCAGATTCCCAAGGGCCTGTGAAATGAGGCAACTCTTGTAGAGAATTAGATTCAAAATCTAATCTTTCATCTTCTTGTTGCTCTGCTTGGTCTCCATAGATAGAAGGGATGTCTTGGGGAAATTGATCATGAAGATCATCAATCTCAGGAATAGGAGGGGAATTACCCTTCTCCTTGGCCCATTTCTCTTCCTGTATTTCCCGCAAGAACTCTTGAGAGTACTGTTGAATTGAAGGAGGTATTCCAGCATCTGTGGAATTAGGAACATAAGCTCCCATTGGTGGTGAGCTTCCTCTTTCAATAACTGGTTGAGCCTGTGGAGGTAAAGAAACTTGTGGTTTGTTTACCAACTGCTCTAATCTTTCTAGTAAGCCTTGGAAATGCAAATCTGGTTTGATAGAGTTTGTCTGATTGAACTTTTGACTAGTCTCAAGTATAGCTTGAGCTTGTTCTACCATTTTCATGCACATTTTCATCCGTTCAATCTCTAAGTCTGCTCTAGGGTAACTCTTGTCTAGGTTTGCAGCTGTTGGCCCTTCTTGAAGACGAGCCTGGTAGGCCTTGAACATCATGTCCAAGCCTTCTGGGGTTGGATCTGCAAGAACCGACCCTGGTTGTGGGTTATTTACAATGGGTGGTGGGGTGGATGGAGCTTCGGTATGTGAGGGGTTCTGAGATGCAATGTCTTCTATTTTTGTTTTGGCATCTTTTAGACTTTCTTCTATTTCAGATATCTTTTTGTTCCACTTGCGATTAGCCTTCTCTCTGGTATCCTTCCATGTTCTTGGTTTCCTCTTACTAGGTTCTCCTGACTCACTTGACCCCGATTGCTCAGATGGTTTTGCTTGTTGTGCAGCCTGTGCCCTAGTAACTGCCTGTACAGGGGCCACATTACTGCTACTTGAACTTGAATCTTCCACTAAGCCTACCACGTTGATGGGTGTGACCTTGGGTGCACTAGAGGGATTCCTGGGACACTCTCTAGGAAGATGTTCCTTGCCGCACTCAGGACAAAAGCCTTGTATTGTGATGTTTTGTCCTAGTCCCAGAGCTGGTTGGTGAGGACATTCACGAATGAAATGATCGCCCTGACATCTAAAGCATGGTCCTCTAGGGGCTTGTGGTCTTACTTGTCTCAATTGGGGCCTAAGATTTGGATTCGTATACATGACATTGGAGTATTCTGGCTCCCAATTTTGTTCCATAGGTGGTGTCTCATATTGGCACTGAGAAATCTCACTTTGCTCAGGTGACTCTATATAGTAAGCATGTGGACTATCTTCATGGACGTAGTCTGAACCATGAGCGTGAAAATCATTTTCTGGTATCAATGGGGTTAGTGGCACCAATGCTCTATTAGAGTTCTCCTCCGCCATCGTATATTTAACTGGAATCACATTGGCCGGAGCTGGCGGTTGGTTTCCTAGGACTGATTGTGGCCTATATGGTGCCTGGTATTGAGGTTGATATTGTTGTGGCCTATAATATGGCTGTTGGTACTGATTCTGATACCTACCTTGCTGGTAAGGTTGCTGATAATTTTGTCTAACAGCCTGTCTGTTATAGGGACAATCTTGGGCCGTATGATTTGTGTATTTTCTCTCAATGGTGCAATACAGAGCATTAGGGTTTCCTTGGGGTTGAGTCGTCAACGGACAAACATTAGCCATGTGGTCTCCTCCACATGTATAACATCGCTTCACTGAGGTGACCCTTGGCATTTGTCTATTTTGAACTCCTAGCTTTTTGGCCACTTGCTCAGCTATCTCATCTATCTCAGTGGAGGCTCTAGAGGTATGACTTGTAGAACTATCAGAATCCTTATAGAGTTTGGATAGTCCTAATTCCTCACCCAAGTTGTCTTCTATGTCAATGCACATCCGTATACACTCTTCTATGGATCTAGGCTCTTTCAAGTATACATATGACCTTAATTTTGTGCTCAATAGGCCATCTAAAAACAGTGCCACCTGTTTGGCTGATGTGGGTAATTCTGGTACAGGGCATCTTTCCAAGTACTGCCTAAATCTTCTTCCTGCAAGTCGCACTGTTTCTTGGGGTGTCTGCTTGAAGCTGTGGATCAAGGATGATGTGTTATGTCTGATACCACTCTTGGAAAATTCCACAATGAATTCTTCTAGCAGCTAACCTATCTCTCTATAGTTGCGACTGTTTAGAGGTTGAAACCAAGCTAAAGCAGTACTCTTAAGAGTCAAACCAAATGCCTCGAACTGAGTGAATAAGTCCTCAACCTGTTCAGCTCTTAGCACTTGTTTGAACTCCGCCACATGATCATAAGGATCTCCAAATCCATCAAAGTAGTTCTTCATTGTCTTAACCACTTGAGAGGGTCTAAGGGTTCTTGAGTGCTCTCGTGGTCTAGGCAATGGGAAATCATGATCGGCTCTTTGATGCCTATACACTCTATGTCTCTCCCTTTCAAGTCTTTCCGTTCCATATCCTGATCTGTCTCTGCCTATAGTGTCTGCAAAGCTTACCTCCGGTCTCTCTCTAGTTCTTTCTCTCTGAGTTTCATGAGCCTTGGATGATCCGGCTCCTTGGAGGCCCTGGGAAACATTAGATCTTGGTGGAGGGAAAATTGATTCACCTTGCCAAGTGTAAGCATGTCTGTCATGATCTGATACCAAGAATAATTTTTGAGATGTGTGATCTAGATAGACAACTTTCCCTGGTGTCTCTGGATCCTTGAATTCATAGATGGTGACTACTAGGCTGGGTTGATCTGGCCTAAATCTCCAAAAGGCTTCCTCCGTTTCTCTATTCACGAATAGTTCTATGCTTTTATTATCTTGAGGAATCCAATCTGGAGTGATCACTCTAGTCAAGACTGACTTACCTCTAGGGGTCTTGGGTTCTCCTCCTAGGTCTCCTTTCTCTAGGTCTCCTATCTCATTCTCAGGAATGATATTTCCAAACTCATCTGTCCTATCTGGTAAGTTGGTAACCACATACATGGTTCCTTCCTTATCAATGTAAGCACCCTCTTCAAACTTGACCACTGGGTGTTCAAGTCCAAAGAGTTGGTCAGGATTTTTCAGTTGAACCACTGATCGCCTTAGACCATCCTCATAGATGCGAGCACCTAATTGGTTGGTCCTGATGTACTCCGATTGGGTCTTATAGGGACCTTCTAGTGTCTGTAAATAGGCAATGCCTGAGCTACGTGTGGGTCTTTCCATGCTAAAAGACATTTCCGAGTCACTGGTTTCTGAACTTCGTGTGTAAGGGTAACCACTAAGCTGTTGAGCCCAAGACTTGGATGTATGGTTGACACTAGCCTCAGATGACCTAATGCTTTGTCTATCCTTGCCTAAGTGTCTGCCAGATCTCAGGTTCATAAGCCTTGGCTTCTAGTCCCAAAGTTCTCTTATATTGCTCCAAATCCTTTGGAACACCTTGATTTTCTAGTTTCCCTGAGGGTCAACTTCAAAATACCCTATCTAATAATCCTGGTATTAATATTAACAAAACCAAAATCACAGCAAACGGATTTCGTATGAGAAAGTTATGGTTGTTCAGGGTTCTGGGGGTTAAAACAGGGAAACAGGGTCTCTCAGAAAATGCTTCAAATCAGGCGATACATGACATTTGTAGGACACGATACTTGATACTTGAGGAACTCGATACACGATACTTGGTATGTATCGCGATACTTGAAGTAGACGATACACGATCTTCAACAAGTATCGTGAGCAAACTCCACGATACACGATCTTTGATAGGTATCGCGATCGCTGTATAACGATACACGATACTTACCTTGTCACGATACACGATAGTTGAGAAATATCGCGATACTTGATATCCACGATACTCGGGCAAAACGATATTTAGCTCCAGACGATACTCGATACTTGGCTCAAAACGATCGACGATACCTGAATCAAAACGATACACGATAGTTGGTAAGTATCGCGATCTCTGAGAAGCGATACACGATACTTAAGCCAAACGATACACGATCTTTGATCCAGACGATACACGACAAAACGATATCTGAGCAAACGATCGCTGACAAACGATCGCTGACTCAAAACGATACTCGATACTTGCTAGGTATCGCGATCGCTGAACCAAACGATACTCGATCGACGATCTTTGCGAAACGATCGCTGATGAAACGATCTTTGGCAAACGATCTCTCACAAACGATCGCTGGACAAAACGATCGCTGGCCAAGTATCGCGATCGGTATGAAACGATACACGATCGATGGGAAATATCGCGATACTCAACCTCAGGAGCAAAACGATACTTGTGAAGTATCGCGATACTCGACCGCGGGAGTAAAACGATACTTGACCCTTAGACAAATTTTAACGATTGTTTTTGAATTTTTTATTTTGCCCCCTTGATTTCCTAGCTCTTCTCTCTTATCCTTACTCTCTGTATCAAGCAAAACACTCTTTTTACCCCCTGTAAATCTCAGACGATACCTGGCGCAGATCGTTTTACACAGATATTGAATTTTCTGAATGATCAGGAGGATCTAGCAATGTAGTGGCTCACCTTTGAAGCTCTGTCACACTCTTCTAGCACCTTTTCTAGCTCAAAGACACTCCACAAGCTCAGCCACGATATTCTGCAGCTCACGATACTCGACGTAGCTTCCATGATACTTGGTGCAGGTTCGTCTTGTCCGGCTGTTCACTCAGATTTTTTTGTTGTTTTTAGTACTACTTCTTCAGCGCCTCTGTTCTGCACCCTCTCTAAGCTTCTTGCTCACAACCACAAGTAAAAACAAGGTGAATGTACTCTAAAAAATGGAGAAAAACTGAGAAGATGAAGGTGGGTGGAGATGGTGATGATGGTGAAGATGAAGAAGAAGGAAAATTCAAAAACTGAACTGAAAATGATGATTTTTTTACCTTCCTACGTCGCTACTCTACGTCTTACCGTCACACGCTCGTCCTCCAAGCTCTCTCCCCGGCAACGGCGCCAAATTTGGTGTCACTCTAGCACAATGGTGAGTACCAACGTGAGGAGATACACCTCATAAATGTCAATCCGTGGAGACGTGAGGACCGGTATGAAGACTGCGAGCAAGTGATGGCACAAGTGCGTGAGTGAAAGCACACAAGCATGCACACACATACACACACACGCGCACAAGGTAAGAGCAAAGAGTGGAACAATGGAAAGCTTCGATTACCAAAGAGCTCTCTTACAAAACTGAAATCTACAACAAGCTAACCCCAAAAATGAGCTCTCCAGCCCTTTTTATAGTTTTTTGAGTGGTTTTGGCCCTATCCAGACCTAGTGTCCGGCCTAGTTAAAAAATAGGTTCCAGGGCTTATTTGGGGGCTCAAACGGAGTCTAAAAATCATGAAAATTGGTAGGATGGTAGTTCCAATACTCCTCAAGCTCGAGGACTCCTCGGCTTGAACAAAATGGAGTTACAAAAATGGAAAATGGTATTTACAATGGTTTTTAGTGATAAAAATCACTATTTTTGTAGGGATTTCTTCTGAAAATTTGACAGGTGCTTCTTGGAGCTCCCTACTTGCTCCTTCTTCTTGTGTGTCCACCTCCTTGATGCACTTCCATTCTTTGTCCTTGATCTTGAGCTTCAACAAATGTGTATGCAACATTTCACATTTCCAGCTCACGATCGATTCACCATCCCCACAAACGCATTTGGTTTGGTTTATATTTAGCTTGTATAGGGCCACAAACAATTGATTTGGCCAGTTGGATCATTGATCAGCTATACTTAGCACAACAGAGATGGGAAAGGAAGAAGGTAATCCATGGATGTTGCGCTCTCACGAGAATCGTGTATATGTGTTTGGCATATGATTTGCCAATAGAGCGTGCGATGACAAGTGAAGAGTTAAAGACATTTAAAGGGACAGCCAAGAAAGCTAGAAAGTCCAGCAAGGGACGAGCAGGAAAGTGCATGCGTATCCCATGCCTACAAGTCCCATAATCCCCTTCTCCTCAACCCTCTCCAGAACAATCTCCTACGGAACCCATTGCAATGATACAACCTATTCACATACGCCTGTCACAACCTGTCATTACAAAAGGCACAACCAGTGCAGTTACTTCTCAGGCTACCACCGTCCAAGAACCTACCACCACTGCAGCAGAAGTTCCCACCACTATTGGTGCGGAAGCATTTTCTTTTTCGATACCTAACCTGGAAGCGGAACCCATAGATACAACATTTGATTTTGAAATGCCGGATGCTTTCTCAAATGAATTTCAGTTTTCTGAAGGCTAGATTTTCTCTCAGGAATATGAACAACCAAGCTACCCTACCACTCTGCCTAATCAACCACAAGGACAAGTAGTGTCCAGCTCAGAAGCAGAAAGGACAGAAACAGATGATGACGACGGAGATGATGAAGCTAGTCAAGGAAGCCAGGAATCCCAAGAGAATGTGCAGACGGATGAACAAGAACAACATACTGACACTCAAGGTGACACTAGCACTTATGAAGATGAAACATTTGAAGCAGCTGCCTATACACTAGCGATCAAGAAGTTATATCGCACAATGGAAAAAGTTTGGGCGCGTAAAAAGCTATCTGAGGAAGAAAGCCAAGCGCTTATAGAACAGGAACTCGTCACATGAGGCTTTGAAGAAGCGTATATCAAAGGCTTCAGAGAACTAGTTAAGTGTGTGGGCACAAATGAAGCATTAAGATATTTGGAGAGGAAGCCATTACCGTAGTTTGACCCTCGCAGAGTTCGCTTACTAACCAAACCTGGTCAATACATTCGTGTACCGACGGGTGCCCGATCTTCAGAACAGGCCAGGGAAGCGCGTCTCATCCCTGAAGGCTCATTGGCAGAAGACACCATTGTCATCGACTCCCCACCTGACACTACTACTGTACATACCACTACGGTGACCGAAGTACCCACCACCCCTATAACTCCTCTTTCACCCCCCGCCCGTCCAGTCTCTCCCATATACCCCACTTCTCCTAGGCCTTCCACGTCTTGGGATAGTGCTATAGCAAAAACCCTTGTTGCATCCATTCCTCTCACCCTTTCCGCACCTATGCAACCTAGCTTACCTCCTCAAACATCCACCTTTCTATCCACTCTATTTCTCCATCCATCCTTCCCTTCCTTCCCCACACCTCCAAGACACCTATTTCCATTCCCACTTCCATTGGCTTTTTCCCCAGTCTCACCTCTCCGACCCACCGGAATTCCTCTTTCCCCTTTCCACCAAGCAGTACAGGAAACCCCATCTGTAAATTACTCTGCCACTTTTGTAAATCCCGTATTTACACCCACACATGCACCCACTATCACTCCACTATTCATAGTCATGGCACTTGACACCACATCAAGTGACATGGATATATCACCACCCACTGCACCATCACTCTCCTATTGCACCACAATATATGGGCACATCACTTTTTTCCACCATCACCACTGCATCCACATTCCCATCCCTATTTCCTCTATCACAAACTAGAACTAGAAAGTGAAGAAAATACCAAAGAGGCCATCACTGACATAGACAACTTGTTGCAGGCTCAGACTATTTGCAATGCAACGCTTACGAGAAACATGGGATTACTCAGACGACATTTAGCAGCAGCGAAAGAAGAAAACCAACGTCTATAGGAACAGAACAGAGAGAACTTGGAAGCTGCTCTAGATTGACCAGATGAGCCCCTGAGCCCCATTCACTTCAAAGTTGTCCCCTTTGAATCTATGAAGATGTTATTGGAAGATCATGTCAGATTATTAGAGGAATATGACAGTATGAATGAAGAATTCCAGAAGCTCAAAGAAGACCACAAAGCTCTCCAATTGAGAGCACCTATACAGCAAGGACTACCAGCTCCTACGACCCCACCTGCTGAAGTCATCGAGGAACTCAATGCTCTATGGGCCTAGGTAGTAACTCTCCAAACACATATAGCAGCCTACGAAGCACCCCCAGGCCAGACTCCCCACTGGAACTACCAGCAGATGAAGAAACGGTCACTATCCCGGTGGAGGACACTTTTGAAGAAGCATATGAACCCCAACCCATCCCAGGTGAATGTTTCACGGCCGAAGGCCAGACAACTTTTGAACTTCCTACTCTCGCATGGATGAAGATGGTTGAAGAGCTTGGAAAAACCCACTCTGCTCGTGTGGAAGCACAGCTACATGCGATGGCAATGATTGAAGAAAGAATATTACAATCACCGTATTTTGCTCACTTGGCCCCTCGCGCATACATATCTGGGCATGAGTGGAATTATTAGCAAACAATCATTTGGTAAGACCTATCAATCTTTTGGAAGCTATAAATTTCACTAGATGTGGTTTCAAGTTTAAGAACACTATAGAATTTTTTTAGTTTTTTAAGAGATTACTTACGAACTACTTTTTAGAAGGATATTCCTAAGATAATTGAAGGTAGTTTAAGATTTTGGTTGGAATTCTCCATACTTACAACATGCAAGAGTAGCCACAAGAGTTAACTTGCATGGCTTTACTTATAGGGATCTTCCCCCCTTTGTAATGGAATTCCGTCCACAACAAGAATGAAGAGATATGTCAAGAGGCTACAAGAGAAGGTGAACATGCACATAATAATGAAATGTGTATCCTCAACAGGAGCCCACGTGATTTTGAGGATCCTACTTATCATTTAAACAAGTATTCAATGATAAAGAGTTTGAGCCACTCAAATCTTGGCTACTATGGATCTATGCATCAACGAAAAACTAGAAGAGAAATTTTATGATGAGAATGGCTATGATCTTCTCATGATTCACATCTTCATGTCAAAGAACCCAATGTTCGAGCAAGTTCCTAATGAATTGCAATATCCATACAAATACTATGAGTCTATAGAGATGGAACAAAAGATCAAAATATAATCCTTGAGCTTATCCCTAGAAAATCATGAAAAGAGTGGGCCATTGTGGGTACTATCAAAGGTTCATTCATATGTATGCAATCATTTCCAAACCATTGTTTATATTAGTGAATAGATTTGAATGGATTGATGATTGGGAGAAAGAAATCCTTGAGATGAAAATTCACCTGATTCAACACCAATCTTGAAAGCTTCGGATTGGTCCAAACCATTCCATGGACATCTATATGCAGCAAAATATGCCACTGGCTATGTTCTAGCACAACCAATTGATGATCGAAATACAAACTTTTCAATTGTTTACATAAGAAGGCAATTAAATAGCATTAAACAAAATTACATGACCATTGGACGTGAGGGATGCAACATGATGTACATAAGAAGAAGTTTCACCATTACCTTTTAGGAAATATTCCAAGTTCTTTACCATTCACTAGGCTTGTTCTACAAGTAGACTTGTATGTTGGTTTTTGCTTCTCATGGAATTCTACTTTGAAGTGGTAGTTAGACAAGGAAACATGCAACCATTAGGGAACCACTTGTTCCAGTTCCTAATTATCTACCCAACCCATACTTGCTCAATTTGAAAGTAGTTCCAAAGTGGATAGAATGCTTACACATGGCACTCATCACAAGTATCTACATGAAGATCAAAAGAAACTTCTAGTTTCTATAAAGTTTCATATCCTAATAGGTGCCGTGGACTACCTATTGAAGAAATGATTCTGTTTCCATCTCTGTTTTCATTTCTAGTTATATCCATGTTTCACTTCTTTGAGTGCATCTCCATTTGTATCCAGAAGTCACTCCATTTTGTGTTTCTTTACTTGTATTTGGGATCCCTTGGCAACTTCTTCTACCTTGTACTTGTTCTCCTTCAAGGGGAATTATCCCACATAGGATGTACTTTGAGAGGCTTCCTTTCTATATAAGGAGGGTTTCTCCCCCACTTTGTACTTGGCAAGAAGCTTGAGATCTCACACTTCATGCTCTTGAAAAGCCCACTCTAATCCACATGTGAATTTTACTGTTTCATGGTTTATGCACTTTTTGAGCCTCACACTCGTTCCCATTTTGTGAGTATATTGTCTATCTCATTTGGCTTCTGTTTGTGTACTCTCTACATGGTATTAGAGCTCTAGGCTATTTTGGTGATCCATTTAGGGGTGATAGTGCTTGTGGTTTGGTGAAGGTGCCTCTTTCTCATACAAAGGAGCTTTAGCCATCAAGATCATGCTCCTAGAGCATTTTGGGGTACCATTTGGCCCATTTACCACCCTCCCACCTCTTTCCACCTCTCTTTTCCCACCCTCTTCCAACCTTCTACTTGGAGGTTCTTCCACTTTGGTGATCATTTTCATGAAATTGGTCGTGATTATCTACTTTTGAAGTTTTTATCAACACTTCGGTGGAATTCCTCGATGATTTCATCTGCATTTTGATAGTAATTTTGGTGTTACTTTTTTCCTTCACTGGTATTTTGGTGACTCTCTTTCCACATTATAATGGTTTGAAGTGGCATCTTCATGGATTGCCGCATTCATCGTCAACTCCATTGATGCATTTACATCAGGATTTTCCAATTAAATTTGCGTATTATGTGTTATTATAAGTCATATATTACCAGATATGAGATCTTGAGTTTGAATTTGATCTCTAACAAAAAGTTTTGTTTAGCCTTGAAGATTGCCTTTTGATTGCTCTAATCTATCTCCTCCACCCATTTGCCCTCTACAATATCTTGGAGCGACAAAAGCCCATTAGGTAGCTCACAGCGCTGGCTCACAATCAAGACAAATTTGGGTGCCTAAGGCTTGCTTGCGGGCTCAAATAGCTACACAGTGACCACACCCTGTACAACATGGTTCACTCACTCGAACAGCTGGTACCCACTCTTATACATCACGCACGAACACATATTCACCCATGAGCACAAGTAGAATCACTTGTAAATGGATCCCTAGGAAGCCTCATTTCCAAGCAGACACTCTCACAAAGTCCTCGAGAGTCTCCACAGAACCAAAACCGAAAGCCATCCAGTGTGTTTGGCTACCCAAAGCTTGTAATAAACCCCCCGACCCCCATTTGTAAATTCACCCCCACCTACTAACTGCATCATTCTCACACTGCATCTTTCCATTTAGCTCTTAGGACAATTCATCCACTAACTACACCCACAATCACCGAGCACTCACTAACTAACTTATCACTGAAAACTCATGTTAATATTGTAATGGGGACACATGACCACTTGGTGTCCATTTGCAATGTTAACATTCATTTGTATATTCTCACAAAACCGGTGACCAGTCCCTTCAATATGGCCGAGGCTACAGGAACTAGCTCCTAGGCAGGCACCAACCCTCAGATTGTGGACATTGAAAGTCTCCGCATTGAGGAGGAGTTGAAGGAAAGACCACTGGCATTGAGAGCATTACATGTCATACCTATTCAGAATCCTCCCCAGGGGCACACATCACCAGTAAGGAAAAACTCGCATTGGTTCAGTGATGTGGCAGGACCTCTTGGAGAAGGCACTTACTTGTGGGAGGCAGAAATAGAGTTCAACGGACGCTGGGGTAGGTATCACTTCTTTACCAGAGAATTTAAAAGGCTACAAAACAATGAAGGGTTGAAACCAATATGGAAGAAAGCTGGACTATATGATTACTTCAAAGCCCAGTTACCGAAGCCAGACTTTCTAAGGTGTTCCTACTTGATTAGCACCCACACTCCCAGTAAAGAGAAAAAGGGGTATAGCACCTTTGTCCTACCATCACCTACAAGAGGTAATGAACTGAAGCGCTTCAAATTGATGAAAAATTTGGTAAGGGAAGCTCTCGATATGAAAGGTATGCATATCCCCACAGAGAAAGAGACAATGGTCCCAGACAACATGAAGAACAGGAACCTGACTAAACTGAAGGATATGGTGGCAATGACACCAACTATTGCTATTCACCTTCGAATGTGCATGCAACATTTCACGTTCCCTGCTCAAGAGAGATTCACGATGCCACCCAAGAAAATATGGTTCAGTTTATACTTAGCAGATGCCTTCAATTTGACAATCAACATGCCTCATTGGATTATTGACCAAATACACTTGGCCCATCAACGGTGGTATAAGAAGCAAAAGTCAGTACTTTATGGATGTTGTGCTCTCACAAGGATTGTTTACCGATGCTTGGCATATGATGTGCCGATTCAAAAGGCACTTGTTTGGACCAGAGTGCAAGAATTCCAACGAAGACTATCAGCCGCAGGGCCTCCATCCAAGGGGAGCAGTTCAGATGCCCTGTGCACAGGCCCGCGGTGCTACACTAATGCCAAAGACAACTCCATGACTTCCAAGGTGAGTGCAACCTTAAACTATCAGATTACCAAGGCATAGCATGGAAGGACCGAATCTAGTGTTCCCACCGATACCCACTGATTTGGAGTTCCCTCATGGCTTCACGCTAGAGGATCTAACGGATAAGGAGGTAGCAAGAATAATTAATGCTACCAATTTGGAAGTTGAGGCAGAGCAAGCAAGCGGACAACAGACAGGGATGGACCAACCCCATCCAACCCAACCAGAAGTTGTCGAAGTTGAGGAAGATGAAGAGGAGACTGCAGAAGAGGAGCAAGAGGATGAACAAGAAGGACTATCCGACGAAGAAGAGCATGAATATGAGCAAGAAGTTGTACTGGAACTTGAAGGTGCCCCGGCTTATACGAAGCAATTGAAAAGACTGTATGATACCATCAACCGGGTTCAAGAACAACACAAACTATCTTTGGCAGCAGGAAAGGCCCTCATGAACCAAATCCTGGAGGACGAAGGTGTGGATGAACAATACATGGCAACCCTTGACATGATTGCTGATGCATTGGGGGTACCTGAGACAATGCATACCGCTCTCGCACACTCGCGAAGATCGGAGAGAAGATACGGCAGACGTCCCCCTAGACTAGGGAAACAAATGAATGTCTTGGTATGAGAACCACAGGGCGCCACATACACAACCATAGGCATATCTCATACCATTCATCACACTGAGGAAGCCCATACTTCAAGTGCACCCCCCTCACCCCCTTTACCACCCCCCCTCCAACTCCACCACCTTCACCTCCCACTACCAGTGTCACCACCACTGTCACAGCCTCAGAGTCCACTTCCCATACCGAGGCACAGACTGTGAGTCAACCCTCACAATCCACACAACCTGACACCACCACTAGTGTAAATGCTACCACTGACACTGTGATTCTAACTGTAGCCACTGAAAACCCCATTCCCCCTATCACACTTTCTGGTGGTTTATATTCACAACTGCACACACCACTTTACACCTTCACTACCATCACCACACTGCCAATTCCCATGTACACAATCACTTCCACGACCGCATCCACATATGACTTCATGGACATATCACCCAGTTCCGCACCTCTCCCTCCCCCCATATTTCCACAATCTCCCATTGCCCCACCTCCCACTTCACCCTTCTCGAGCACAACATACACACTTCCTTTCCCTTTTCCCTACCCTCCTGCATTCAACACCTTCCCAGCATCCACTCCTATTAATAATGTATTTAATACTTTGTACTAGTGTATGTCTCAATTACAACAGCATTACCAGCATCTTGATGCTCAGCATACGAATCTGTTCCGAACCCACGAAACATTACAAGAAAGATTCATTAATTTAGAGAAGGAGAAGAGGCTATTACAACAGCAGTTTAATACCTTGCAGGCACAACACGATCAGTTAATAGCCAATTCACCCCCCCCCCAAATACCGAAGAAAAACAACAACTCGATGATATGTTACATGCTCAGATAACGGACAATCTCAAGCTTCGATGTAACCTCGCCTTACTACAAAAGCACATGTCTGTAGCACTTGAAGAAAATAAACAAATATAGCAACAGAACGAAGAAAACCTGGAAGCAGCAATGGAGGGTTCACCGCATGAAATCGACCCAGAGAATTTCAAGGCCATCCCATCTGAAAATATGCAAATCGTATTGGAAACACATGCCGATCTCCTGGAAGCCCACACACCCTTAGAAAAAGAGAGGGATGACCTACTAAAGCAACTGGCAGCTCAGCAAGAGTCACCAAAAGAGAGGGATGACCTACTAAAGCAATTGGCAGCTCAGCAAGAGTCACCAAAAGAAGTCACAGCCGCAGCAGACATCAGAAGAAGTCGCAAAACTCAGAGCACAACTGGCAGAACTACAAAATAAAGTTCTTCAATATGAGCGTCAAGCCTCTCCCCTTGTGGAGCCGAAACCTGAGGACTTGATTCCAATTGAAGTTGAGGAGATTTTTGAAGACCCATACATACCCATGCCTGCGCCAGGGGGTAAGCAAACAGAGGAAGGAATGGACACAATTGAGATCGAAGCTCCTGAATGGATGCAAAAGTTAGAGAAGGTTGGTACAACCCATGATGAGAGAGTTGCAATACAGATACAGTCAATGTCCCGATTGGAAGAAGTCGTCATCAAATCGGATTACTTCAAAAACCTCTCCCATCATCGGTGGATTGGCACATCCGATGATTTGTATGTTCCATTTTGCATATTAATGGAAGATTATAATGCTGAAATAAAGCAGCACACAACAAAAGAACCAACCTCGGCAACACAATTTGCACCAGATGACATTCCTGCAAGGGCCACGCACGGGAACATATTTCAACCTACTTGGAGGATACGTCTGTTAGAAACATACCCTGAGATGGTACGCACTTGGAATAACATGCCTTTATACATCAAGTATAACCCATGCTACTGCCCTATCTTTCGAAGAAGGTCTTGGCCAGAGTACACCAAAACAGTTTTGACAGTTAAAGGATGTGAAAAGTGGCTAAACTATGTGTACTTAGCACCCCCTCGTGGCCAACCCACGGTTGGCTACATGATTTCAACCATCCAACATTGGGCAGTCAGATTCAAAAATGTACCAGATATCATGGCACAGATGTGCCTCAAAATATTTGAGTTAATGATGATCACTTTCAGAACGTTCAGAAATGTCAAAGCACCTCACCCTTCGGCTCTCGGATTCAATGAAGGCAACCAGGATCTCGCCTACGATATGAGCACAACACTGCCCATCAACGTTGTCTATGTGTGGCATGCTCGTATTAAGTATCTACCAGCCTGCTTCAAGCAAACATTTGAGGAAATGTTTATCACAGGGTTTTGGGAATATCATTTCGGGATATTCATACCCAAACCATCTCACCTATTACAGCTTTTTGCGGTTGAACGGGCTCTACACTCAGAACAGCTACGCATGCCACATCCGGAGGTACCCGGGTCAGTAGACTGGGATGCCCTACTCATTGATTTGGCCAAAGGGCTGAGAATAGCAGAACATCACTTAGCCACAGATGTCGTGGAGTATTACATCCAACGGTCCACACAACAAGGGTCTGTCAGAGACGACAGACGCGAGAGGGGGGGGAGTGTTGGCAGTGTTCCGGGAAGTCAAGGACTTACAAGACAAAGGAGCCAACGAGAAGGGCCAAGCAGAAAAAGCAGTCAAAGAAGATCTGGAAAATAGGCCATCATTTTTTCCTAAATTAATATTTTCCAAATAGTGATTTCAGTCACTCCCCACCAAACTAAATACCATTCCACCTTTTTGTAGCTCCATTTTGTGCAAGTCAAGGAGTCCTTGAGCTTGAGGAGCATTAGAAGTACCTACCTATCAGTTTTAATATTTTTTAGACTCCATTTGAGCCTCCAAATAGGCCATAGAACCTAATTTTTAACTAGGTCGGACACTAGGTCTGGACAGGGCCAAAGCTAGTCAAAAACTATAAAAAGAGCTAGAGAGCTCATTTTTGGGGGTAGCTTGTTGTAGAATTAAATTTTAAGAGCACTTTTGAGTAATCTAAAAGAACTTCATTGTCTTTCTCTTTGTTCTTGTCGTGTGTGCATGTGTGTGTGTATGTGTGTGCATGTTAGTGTGCTTCTCACTCACACACTTGTGCCATCACTTGTTCGAGGTCTTCATACCATCCTCACGTCTTCCCGGATTGACATTAAAGGAGGTGCTACTCATCATTGAGCTACATCTTCATACACATCTTTGGAGCAATGTTCGGCACATTCTTGAATCTTGCAGACTAGTGTTGTATAGTAGATATCATATAAGCCATGACAACAATGCCAAATTTGGTGTCACTCTAGCAGAATGGCAAGTAATATCATCAGGAGATCCACCTCATAATTTTCAATCCGAGAAGACGTGAGGAGGGTATGATGATTGTGAGAAAGTGAGATGCACAAGTGCATGGTTGAGAAGCACACAAGCATGCACACACACACACGTGCACAAACGGCAAGACAAAGAGATGGAGCAATGGAATCTCTGATTAACCAAAAACAAGATTATAATCTCTTTTTCACTTCAGTTCCTAATTTTCTAACCTCAAAAATGAGCTCTCTAGCTCCTTTTATAGTTTTTCATTAGCTTTTGGTCCTATCTAGACCTAGTGTCTGACCTAATTAAAAATTAAGTTCCTAGGCTATTTTGGAGGTTCAAATAAGTTCTAAAAAATGTGAAAATTGGTACATAGGTACTTCTAATACTCCTCAAGTTTGACAAGTCCTCGTCTTGAACAAAATGGAGTCTAATCTACCAAAATTAGTATTTATAATGTTGATGTGGTGATGAAAATCACTGTTGAAAAAGATTTATCCTTTGAAATATGTGTGGGCCTAGTTGTCAGATCTTTATTGGCTGCTCTGTCTACTTGGTCCTGCTTGACTCTCCCTTTGTTCTGACTCTCTTTGATGGCTTCCCTGTCTTGTGATGCCTTAACTACCATGGCTACTGCCAACACCTATGGAGTAGGATCTACTAAGACTGATCATGCTCGAGGTTGTGGTGGGAAGGATGGCATGGTGTGAAGTGAAGGGTTGGGTGGTGGGTGTGTCTAAGGGTGAGTTTGAGATGCTAGTTCCACTATTTTTGTTTTTGTTTCCCTAGGGATCTCTTCTAATTCACTCATTTTTCTAGCCCATTGCCTTTAATTCTTTCTTGGCTATCTTTCCAAGTTTTTGGTCTATTTTTACTCATGCCCTCTGGCTCACTAGCCTTTGACTTCTTTTCTTACTCTATGTCTAGAGTCTTCTATAGAGCCTGTGCTTTTGTAACTACATCTACATGGGCAATATTAGTTGCACTTCCATTGGGTTCTACTACCAAATCAATCACATCAATTAGAGTAATTTCTTGAGCATTGGCTAGATTTTTAGGGCAATCTCTAAGGAAATGTTCCATTCCACATTTAGGATAGAAACCTTGAATCACTATGGGTTGAGGTTGCCCTGTTAGAGCAAGTGGACAATCATGAATGAAGTGATCTCCCTGACATCTATAACATGGTACTCCACGTCCTTGAGGCTTATATTATGCCGATTGAGGTCTAGGTCTTGGATTTGTGTACATGACCTAAGTGTAGCCTAACTCCCAACTAGGTTCCATCATTGGTGCATTGTATTGATAAGCCTCATTATGCTTTGGTGATTCAACGTAGTAAGTGAGTGGGCTATCTCCATATGTTGAATCAAAACTTTGAGCATTCAGATCGCTCTCTAAGATCAATGCCAATGTTGGCACTATTGGCCTATTTAGGTTATCTTCTACTACTGCATATTTGGTAAATATCACATTGACAGGGGGTGGTGGTTTTCCTAGCACTAGTTTTGGTTTAGGGTGTGCATGATATTGTGGTTTGTACGGTTCTTGTGGTCTATAGTATGGCTACTTTTTATACTAGTTTTGGTACCTACCTAGCTACGGATAAGGCTCTTGGTAGCTTTGACTAAATGTCTATTTGTTATAGGGGCAATCGTGAGCCATATGGTTCTTATATTTTCTCTTAGTTATGCATTATTGTTCATTTAAGTTTCCTATTTGATGTGTTTGTATCGGACACACATTGGCCATGTGATAACCTTCCTAAGTGTATGAATCCTTGTAGACTTTAGAGAGTTTCAATTCATCACTTAAGTTATCCTCGATATCAATACACATTCTTAAGCATTGTTCTATGGTTCAAGGTTCCTTCAAATAGACATATAATCTTATTTTTGTACTCAATAAACCATCACCAAGGAAACTTGTTCAGCTTGGGTAGGTAATTCTAGTGTTGGGGCATCTCTCGATGTACTAGATAAACCTCCATCCTCCTAACCTGACAGTTTCCTATGGTGTCTGTTTAAAGCTATGGATAGAGAAGGAAATATTATGTCTAATTCCGCTCTTAGAGGATTCAGTGATGAAGGTATCCATCAAATGTGTGATATTTGTGAACTAATCTTGAAGTAAGGTTTGAAATCAAGTGAGGCTATATTCTTCAAAGTAAACCAAAAGCATTGTATTGAGTGAACAAGTCCTCAACCTATTCTACTCTCAAAAGTTGTAGTAATCGTGCTTGAAGTTCATCAACTTGTTTCTAGTTATTTTCCAATTCATGTGTGTTTTATGGGAGAGGGATGGCTTTCGATACCTGTGTGTTGGGCCTTGCTAGCTTCTTCTTGAGATCTGTACATTCCTGTTCCAACTTGGCATATGAATCTAAAAAATTAGCATGCTCTTTGAGTAGCATTTGGATGCAATCTGAAGGAATAGATTGAAAACAGGTTGGGCTAATGGTTGTTCTGGGAGTCCTTCCATGGCAGCATCTAAGTTGTCCTGATTTTTTTGTTAAAGGCACTTATTCTCCTCTATTTCTGCCAACATGTGTCATTACAAAAGGCCTAAGTTCCTTTGTAGTTTGGCATTCCTTGCAATCTGTTCACATAGCATCTCCTCCAAGTTTTAAACTACTTCTGTATCCACGCCTTGTACCTTGGTATTTAGTTCATCATGCGCTTGTTGGAGGGTAAGGTACTCACCTTGGATTCTGTGGTTGTCTTCTTCTAGTATTGTTACTATGGTCTATAATTATTGATACTCACTCATGAGGATTGTATTTCTTTCGTCTAATTGTTGATAATTATGTTGGAGCTTTGGTACACATTCAATCATCGTATTAAATGTGTTATGTATAGATGTAGATGCAAGAGTGATAGGGGTGAATGCAAGGGGAATGGGAGAGGGTATGGAGTTGTGAATGCTATGCGTGATAGTGGTGATGTGGGTGGAGGGGGATAGGGGATTGTTGAAGTGTTGGGGGATGGGGTGGTATCATGGGTAGTGATATGTCCATAGGACCGGATAGTGTCATGTGTGTGGGTTCTACCATGAAGATAGGCATGGTAGGTGCGGTGTGTGTAATGTCTATATAAAGTGATGCGGTTGCTATTGTGCATGAGTAGGAAGGAAATTTTGTGGTGTAGCAAGTGAAGCCTTCCAAAAATGAAATATAGTGTTGTGGGATAGTGGTGGCAATGGCTATGTATGGGAAAATGGAAGAAGAGATGGAAAGTAGGAATCCCAAGTGAATGGGACTTGCATGTAGCCTTTGCAAGTTTGCATGTCCAATCCTTTTGTGCCACATCTCTATATCTGCAATAACTCCTGCACCTTTTGCAAACATGGCTGCATTCATTTCAGGAATTTTCACATTTAAGGTGAACATCCTACCCACTTTGTTTCCTTTGGCAACCAATCGTCCATCTTGCTTATACTCTTCTACATATAATCCATCAGCATTGAACCTGACTTGTAATCCCTGATCAACCATTTGTCCAACATAAACCAAATTCTTTCTTATATTTGGAACATGCAGCACATCAGCAAGATGTTTTACCTTCCCATCCTCCATAGACAATGCTATGTTTCTTGTATGCTCAATAGGATGCAATGTATCATCACCTGTTTCAACATATCCAGGAACTAGCATTTTCTACAAACTACTAAACCATTCTGCATGACTGGTCATGTGATTTGAAGCACCTGAATCAACATACCAGACATTATCATTTGATTTTGAAACACCAGTAGACATCGTATTCATCATGTGATGTTGAACCATAAACAGCTTCTCAGAATCATCTGCACTTGTGGATGCATAGTTGTTTTGCTGCCTTCTGTTATTTTGATTCTTCAACCTATAATCACATTCAAAGTGTCCAGGTTTATCACAATTCCAACATCCTTTACTATCATTACTTGAATCATTTCTTTGGAAATTTCTGCAACCTCTTTGGCTCCCCCTGCCTTGAAACTGTCCTCTTCCTCCTGCATGATTTTTTCGTTGACCTTGGTCTTGGTTACTGTTTCCTCTTCCACTTCCAAAACTTATACCTCTGCCTCTTCCTCTACCAGAGTAGAATACCTTCTCAAAATTGGGCTTTCCTTGAGAGTTTGAATCCTCACCAAGATTCTTTTCTTCAATAATCAGCATAGATACCAGATCAGCAAAATTCGGAATATTTTCCCTAGTCTGTATGGAAGTTCTGAACTCCTTATATGCAGCTCCTAAACCACGAAGGCACACTTCCACCTTATCATCATCATCTACATTCATGCCAATAGATGCAAGTGACTCACATATGCTTTTGCTTTTTAGAGTGTAGTCACTTACCGACATGCTCTTCTTTTCCAATGTATGTCGCTCGTTCTTGAGTTGCAATTTTCGTGCCTTTGTATTAGTCTCATACAAAGTGACAAACTATTCCAAGCCTCTTTTGGAGTGTTGGCATCCTATATGTGTCCAATCATGCTATCTTGTATGCTAACAGATAGCCAATACATTACCTTTCGTGCTCCTTGATTCCATTCCTCATATGCTCTTAATTGGTCTACAATCCGATTCCTTTCTAGTAACTATGGAGCATTTTCATTCTCTCCTTTGATGTACTTCCAATAGCCTTTTCCCATTAGGAAATTCATCATTCTGAATCTCCAAGCATGGCAGTTGTTCTTGTCTAGCTTATCGCTCATAAGATGACTCATTCCATCTGCGTTTGCCATTTTTGCAGCAATTCACAAAACTACAAAACACTACAAGCAGCACTTCTGCTTGAACACTGTCGCACTATGATGTGACAGTTCGATCTCAGAAAAACACAGTTTTCGTGTATCAATAGTACACGAAACCACTTGAAATTCTGGATTTAGAATATATGAGTGTCGCCGAACACAACGCAAGTTACAGTTTTTGAAACTGACCTGGTTTTTCTGTGGGCCCCACCTTGCAAGCTCGAAACAGAGGTCGAGATGGCTCCGAAACGGAGGTCATTTGTGAAATCACGTTTTCTCCACGCCTTGCCGCATAGTCTTCACCGTTGCCTTCTCCACGGGCTCTCTACAGCCATGCTGGCTCTGATACCATGTCACCAATAAGTAGATAAGGAAGAGATCTCACCCACACACACTCTCACTCTCAAGGAGAAGCACACACACAGATTGAGGCAAGGAAGAATGATCTTCTTCTTCTTCTTCTTCTTCTTCCTCTTCTTCTTCTATTACATAAAAGGAATGTACAAGAATGACCTAAAAACAAGAATACAACAAGTGCAATATATAAAGATCAGTACATAAAGAAAAACCTAATGTCCGCGAATGAGTGAGCTGGCAAGGAAAAAATGTGCCATCACTCTCGGTAGATAAATTTAATAAGGCTCAATGAATTATCCCTGACATATACTGACGTGACCACTATACATGTCAGAGAAATGAAAAACTGGTACGTGTCATCCTGGATCATCACATGTTGAGCTTGATATCTCAACAAGATGTACATCCTAAAAGATTCATTCAAAGTCTGCATTGTTGAGCTCTTCCAAGAGAACTCCTCTAGGGAATTCTCGATCTGATGGCATTGGTAGGAAAATCAAGTTGGATCCATCTATGCTTCACCTTGGTATTCTAAGTGTAAAGGGCCTGACTACTCTTTGTGGTGTGGGAGATATAATTGGTGTCAAGGTGGCACCTTCGGGTTGTGCACAAGGTATCAATCCCCTCATCCTCTTGGATGGTGAAGCCAAAGATTTCCTGCTTTTAAACTATTCACTTTGTTCTAGGAAAATGCCATATGAATTGGAACATCATCAAGGCATCGATAGATGATTCTAGTGAGAGCACAGCAACCATTTAATATTGACTTATGTGGCCATCTGTTGTGTGCCTAATGAAGTTAATCAATAATCCAATGTGGAAGATTGATCGTCATGTTCTGTATGTCAACTAAATGCAAGCTAAACCAAACCTTTCTATGCAACATCGTGAATCTGTGATGCCTTGGAAACATGAAATGTTGCATGCACATTCTCAAATGCACCACGATGTTGGGAATCATAGCCACCATGTCTTTGAGCTTCATCATATTCTGATTTTTCATGTTTTGTGGGAATAATCCCGCTTTCTCGATGGGAATATGCATAACTCTCATATCTAGGGCTTTATGAACTAAATTATTGGTTAGACGGAATCGTTTTAACTCATTCCCATGCATTAATGATGGAACCATGAAGGTTCTTGAAGCTCTAGGGTCTTGGTCAAGAGTCAACAAGTTGATAAGGTAAAAGCATCATGAAATCCAATTTCAGTAATCTGGTAGTGAAGTATTTTTCCAAGTCCACTTTCTACCATATAGGCCTTAATTCTATTGCATTTTGTAACTTCTAAAATTCTCAAGTAAAGAAATGGTACTTTCCCCATGTGCTATTCTACTAAATTTTGGCTTACACATGTATGCATATTCTCCTAATGGTCTTGCCATCTCACTAAACCAATGTGAGTTCTTACTAACTCTCATAGTGTGGCCCATGGGTGGATCTTGTATCGGGATAATCTGTACTACCTCCATATCTTTGTGAAGAGAGATGGTGGATGCAATCCAAAGATGAGTAGGTGCCGCTACAACCAGCTTCACAACAGCCAACTGAGACTTCAGAGTTGATTAGTAGACCCTTTGAGCTTCCTAAATCCACCAAAATATCAGCCAAGTACTTTGGAACATGTATCCCAAAAGTTTAAGTCAAGACCGACAAGTTGCGAAATGACTAGCTCCCAAAACTTGCTATTTTTGGACATACACCTGCTGGAAAAAATGAACAGTGCTCTCAACCTGGAAGGAATTAGAAAAATTCCTTTTGGGCATAGCAAATAGACTTAGCAAGCTTCCTATTCCAAGTTAAAACACTTCAAATGATGGACTGAGCACTGAGAACAAGTTTCATCAAGTTCTGGAACATTCCCACAATTCTCGGGGCTCTGCAGAGATAGACCAGTAAGCAGTAAAATGCAGATATCTCCAAAAGTATAAATCCAATGACCTTGAAAATTCATAGGTAGAAACTAGACAGTGAGAGCTATCCAACGCACTTTAAAACACTGGAAAAAGTTCAGTAAAACTCGAGATATGACCTTCTGAAGTTACTGCTCTGAGTGAGTATAGCAGAGAACAAAACAGAGAGGTAGATGATAATAAATGTATAGATTCACATATGATTACAACCACATTGGCAATGAATCTTTGCACAATGGGAGTAGAATGATAGAGCTATGGAGTAAGCTCTTCAATCTCTACAAAATGACATGAAGTGGTCACGTACAAGGCTTGCTAATCGCCTCTTCCTTCTTGCTCCTTTTATAGCAATTCTTGGAGGGAGTTTTGAATTCGAATTCGAATGGCTCCACCTAAAAGTGATCCCCAAAGTTAGGAGAGATTCCCTCAGCTCAAAAATTCGTGATTTTGGTAGTTGGAGCCACGAATTTGCTTTTACATCATGGATGAGGTAAGCCATCCTTTTACTTTTTTCTTTTTCCATTTACAAGAGATAAAATGTACTCTTTTACAAGAGGTGTTCACATGACTACTCATGTGACTTACAAATGAGGATAATATCAAGCATATCAAGCATGTAGGCTTGGGCAAAATGCACCAACAGCTCCCCCTCAAGCCTAACATGCTTGGCCTCCAAATGAGTCTTCAATTGTCCTTGATTTCCTGCAAACCAATCATCAACTTGAATCTACTTAACTTCGTACCATCAAGAGCTTTCGTCAACATGTCTGCACATTGCATATCTGTAGAGACATAGGATAGTTGAATATCCTTGCTCAATAGCTTCTCCCTTACATAATGGTAGTGGACTTCAATATGCTTGGTTCTAGCATGGTATACCGGATTAGCTGCTAGATGTAGTGAGCTTGTGTTGTCACCAAAAATGTGAGGTGTTGAAGAATGAAGTCCAAGATCTGTGTACAAAGATTTTAACCACATGATTTCTTGAGTTGCATTAGCCAAACCTCTATATTCAGCTTCAGTAGAAGATAATGCCACGGTTGGTTGCTTCTTCGATGACCAAGAAATGATTTTTGAACCTCCAAATGATATATACCCTGATGTGCTTCTTCTATCATCTTTAGATCCGGCCCAATCTGCATCTGAGTAGACCTTTAGCTCAATATCTGAAGTAAATGAATAAAACAAACCTTCATTCATGGTCCCCTTTAGGTACTTGAGGACTCGCTTGGCCGCTTCCATATGTGGTCTTCTCGGCTTATGCATAAACTGACTCAATATGCTAACACTATAGCATATATCCACCCTTGTGAGTGTTGCATAGTTCAAACTTCCAACCAAGCTTTGATAGCTTGTGATGTCTTCAATTGGCTCTCCTTCATAAGCACTAAGCTTATGATTTTGCTCCATAGGTGTACCTGCACACTTTGTATTTTCCATCTTGAACTTGACGAGCATGTCATGGACATACTTCCTTTGTGTGATGTATATACCTGAATCTGTGTAGATCAACTCCAATCCAAGAAAATAAGTGAGTGGTCCGAGGTCACTTATTTTGAACTCCTCCTTCATTTGACTCTTTACCTGTTTGATTCCTTCAAGATCATTGCCTGTGATAATAATATCATCAACATACACACATAAATAGATCACTTCAGATCCATTCCTCTTTATGAACAAAGAGGTATCCGCCTTGCTAGCTTTGAATCCTTGGTCCTGCAAATAAGTAACCAATCTGAAATTCCAAGCTCTTGGAGCTTGCTTCAATCCATACAAAGCTTTCTTTAGTTTGCATACATAGTTAGGATGATGTGCATCCTCATATCCAGGAGGTTGTGCCATATACACTTCCTCAGAAATCCATCCATTCAAGAAAGCATTCTTTACACCAAGTTGATAAAGATTCCAATTTCTAGATGCAGCAAGACTTATGAGAACCCTAATTGTAGGCATTTTTGCAACAGGAGAGAAAGTCTCCTCATAATCAATACCATGGGTTTGAGCAAACCCTTTAGCAACTAACCTTGCTTTGTGTCTATTTATACTTCCATCTGGATTCTTCTTGATTTTGTATATCCATCGAGATCCGATTATCTTCATAGATGGCTTGTTAGGTACAAGCTCCCAAGGGTCATTCTCCTTCAAGGCTTCCATTTCTTCATCCATTGCATCTCTCCAAGCTTTCTTGCTTTGTGCTTCTTCGAATGTGGTAGGTTCTTCATTGGTTGAATCCTTTGCAATGTAGATTGAGTGCTTGGTGACCAAAGAAGTGTCATAACCAAACCTCTCTGGTTTCTTCTTCTCCCTCCAAGACCTTCTAAGTGGTTGATGTGAGCTCTCGGGTCCATATGTAGCATCCTGCATCTTTGCTTTACCTTTGTTCTTCCATAGCTTTAGTCTTTCCAAGTCTTCTAGGTCAATCTCCGAATCACTTTCTTCAATCTGCTTTGGCTCCTTTGGTTGAAGTGATGGAAAATCTTCATCCAAGTCATATGGCAGCTTCACTTTCCTGTCATCATCAAACCATGATTTGTTTTCATCAAAAATTACATCTCTACTCACAGAAAATCCTTTATTGGTTGGATTGTACAATCTATATCCTTTTTGGTTTTGATCATAACCAATGAATACACACTTCTCTGCCTTGGGATCCAATTTCCCTCTTACTTGAGAAGGAATGTGAGCATAGGCTAAGCATCCAAAGATTTTACAATGCTCTAGACTAGGTCTTCTTCCATTCCACACTTCATATGGAGTGGTTCCATCTAGTGACTTAGATGGAAGTCTATTTATGAGATATGTGGCTGTCGACACAGCCTCTGCCCATAGGTAGTTTGGCAATCCCTTTTCGTTGAGCATGGACCTTGCAGCTTCGACAATAGCTCTATTCCTCCTCTCTGCTACACCATTGAGTTCAGGTGTATACCTTGTAGTGACTTCCCTTTTAATGCCTCTTTCATGCAAGAAGGCATCAAATTCAGAAGAGAAGTATTCTCCTCCACCATCTGATCTGAGTCTTTTCAAAGTCCTACCTGTTTGATTTTCAACAAGAGCAATATACTTCTTAAAGCAATTAAACACTTCATCCTTGTGCTTCATGAAAAACAGAATGGTCCACCTGCTACAATCATCTATGAAAGACACATAATATCTTGAGCCTGATATAGATGGCTCCTTACTTGGACCCCACACATCCGTGTGCACTAGATCCAAAGGATTTTGATACATATATCCTTTCTTATTGAAAGGTTGTCTATGAGCCTTGCCGAGTTGACAAGCTTCACACTTATAAATCATGTGTTGCCTTGTGATATTAGGCAAACCAATTACACTTTGGTCCCTGCAAATCTGTTTGAGTGTCCTCTCACCAATGTGAGCAAGCCTTTTGTGCCATATCTCCAACTCTGTTAGAGTTTGAGATCCATAGCTAAACAAAGCTATGTTCTTTGTATCTTCCACTTCAAAAGTGAAAAGCCTTCCTGTCTTTTCTCCTTTGGCAATCCTTCGAAAGCCTTGCCTTGGGTCTTCAACATATGCTCCAAATCGATTGAATCTAACCTGCAATCCTTTTTCAACAATCTGTCCAACACTTATTAAATTTTTGGTAATTGTAGGGACATACAAGACTTTGCTTAAGAGGTTCATATTCCCATCTGATGTCTTCACATTACCTATCTTCTCCACTGAGTGCTTTGTGTCATCTCCTGTCTGCACTTCATGCTTGTTATGAGGATCTTCCAAATCAGAAAGTAAAGCCACATTTCCTGCTACATGGTTCGAGCATCCCGAATCAATGTAAAATATGTGATCATCATCCTTACCCTTCTTTGTTGATAGATTCATAATCAATAATGAATCTTCTTGACTTTGGTCCTCTGCATAGTTATTGTAATCTCTTCTTCCTCTATGGCCACTTTGATAGTTGTTGTTGTTGTTGTAATTGTTGTTGTAGTAGTTGTTGTTGTTGTTGTAGCCTCCATTGTACCTACTTCTATTTGATCCATAGCCACCTCTATTGAATCCTCTTCCTCTTGAGTTCCTTGGATTCCTGAAACATTCTTCAGTAGTATGGTTAGATAAGCCACATATGTTGCAAGGTTGAGATGATTGGAATCTCCCCCTGCCTTGCTTTCCACCTCTGCCTCTTCCTCTAGCTCTTCCTCTACCTGCAAAGTTTGCTTGGAAAGAGCTTCCTTCATCTTCATTCTTCCTATTCTTTGACTTGTCCTTGACCTTAGCTTTATCAGAATATAAGGCAGAAGTTTGATTACCTCTTGAGGACTCACCACCTTTGCTAATCTTTGCTTCATGAGTGAAGAGTTGGCCCATGAGTGTGTTGAGGTCGGGTACATGCATATCCATGTATAAATCCATGGCTGTTGTGAATGACTCCCACTTGTCGTCTGCTTTGATTCCATTCATGATTTGTCTTATGATTTGCTCCTCTTCAATTACCTCTCCAATGCTTCCAAGTTGGTCGGAAATCTCCTTCATCTTTGTGACATAATCAGTCACATTTTGCTTCGGGCTTTTCTTCATTGTTGTGAACTCCATCCACAATTGGTTCTTCCTTGCTCGAGTGTTGGAAGAGAAGAAAGAAGCAAGTGCATTCCAGGTTTCTCTTGATGTCTTGCATCCCTTGACATGAGGTAAAAGAAAATCAGAGATTGAGTTTAGAATATAGGACCTTGCAAGTGCATCCTTCGAACACCAATTCGAAAGTCCTTCCACTTCTTCATGTGATGGTTGCCCTTTGTTCCTCATGGTTGGCATTGCTTCATCTCCGGATATGAATCCATATAGATTCCTTCCTTGAAGGTAAGCCTCCATCCTTAGAGACCATGCCGGGTAGTTGTTTCGATCCAATTTGTCAATTGTTGATGGAAATCCATCTCTCATGTTGCTTGACTATGCTCTGATACCACTGTGAAGAGAGATGGTGGATGCAATCCAAAGATGAGTAGGTGCCGCTACAACCAGCTTCACACCAGCCAACTGAGACTTCAGAGTTGATTAGTAGACCCTTTGAGCTTCCTAAATCCACCAAAATATCAGCCAAGTACTTTGGAACATGTATCCCAAAAGTTTAAGTCAAGACCGACAAGTTGCGAAATGACTAGCTCCCAAAACTTGCTATTTTTGGACATACACCTGCTGGAAAAAATGAACAGTGCTCTCAACCTGGAAGGAATTAGAAAAATTCCTTTTGGGCATAGCAAATAGACTTAGCAAGCTTCCTATTCCAAGTTAAAACACTTCAAATGATGGACTGAGCACTGAGAACAAGTTTCATCAAGTTCTGAAACATTCCCACAATTCTCGGGGCTCTGCAGAGATAGACCAGTAAGCAGTAAAATGCAGATATCTCCAAAAGTATAAATCCAATGACCTTGAAAATTTATAGGTAGAAACTAAACAGTGAGAGCTATCCAACGCACTTTAAAACACTGAAAAAAGTTCAGTAAAACTCGAGATATGACCTTCTGAAGTTACTGCTCTGAGTGAGTATAGCAGAGAACAAAACAGAGAGGTAGATGATAATAAATGTATAGATTCACATATGATTACAACCACATTGGCAATGAATCTTTGCACAATGGGAGTAGAATGATAGAGCTATGGAGTAAGCTCTTCAATCTCTACAAAATGACATGAAGTGGTCACGTACAAGGCTTGCTAATCGCCTCTTCCTTCTTGCTCCTTTTATAGCAATTCTTGGAGGGAGTTTTGAATTCGAATTCGAATGGCTCCACCTAAAAGTGATCCCCAAAGTTAGGAGAGATTCCCTCAGCTCAAAAATTCGTGATTTTGGTAGTTGGAGCCACGAATTTGCTTTTACATCATGGATGAGGTAAGCCATCCTTTTACTTTTTTCTTTTTCCATTTACAAGAGATAAAATGTACTCTTTTACAAGAGGTGTTCACATGACTACTCATGTGACTTACAAATGAGGATAATATCAAGCATATCAAGCATGTAGGCTTGGGCAAAATGCACCAACAATCTTTAGGCTGCTCCTTTGTTTCACACTCAATAGGTAAGCTGTCTATACCGATAGTTAGATAAGTAGTCCCAAATTGTGAATTGGTTCCTCGTGTATCTGGCATGGTGCTAGTGATGAATGATGCAACTGAATATGCTACAAGTAAGGAGATCATTTTAGCATTGCATTGGAAACTCAATGATGCCTTATCCGCTTTACAATACCAACATGATATTCATTGTGGTTAGTAAGTTAATTATGGTGTAGTATAGTTTGAATGTGAGTGGTTGTTAAGAGGTTAGTCACTTCCCTATATGCATACTCTAGATATGCAATGTACTCAAATTGCATCTATCCTTGAAGTCACACTTCCAGTAGAATCTACCAGTAGCCCAACAACATTAATGGGAGTGATCTTCAACCCATTGTTTGGGTTCTTAGGACAATCCCACAGAAGGTGATCCTTCCCACAATCTGGAAAAATACCTTGAATTATCACTCATTGGTATTGCATAGGTGTAGGTACAGGGAAATCATGAATGAAGTGATCTCCGTAACATTTGTAGCATGGTCCTCTAGGTTCTAGGGGTCTTATCTATCTAGGTTGGGACCTAGAATTAGGATTCACATACATTATATTAGCATATTCTAGCCCTCAACTAGATTCACTAGGGTCCTCGTAAGAGTAAGTCTCATTATGCTCTGGTGACTTCATATAGTAGGCTAGTGGACTATCCATTTGAGCCAAGTCAAAACTGTGATTGTTCGGATCATTTCTCGAGATCAAAGGTGATGTTGGCACTAAGGCTCTATTCAAATTTTCTTCAATCACCGCATACTTTATTGGGATTACATAAGCTGGAGGTGGAGGTTGTTGCAATAATGCTGGTTGAGTTCTTTGTTGTGCTTGATAGGGTTGTTGGGGCCTAACATACTGCTAAAATGGGTACTACCAATTCATCAATAGAAGTAGGGCGTTTGGATATGAGGCTAGTGGAACTATCTAAATCTTTGTAAATCTTAGAGAGCTCTAGTTCCTCACCTAGGTTGTCCTCAATATCTATCCACATGCATACACATTGTTGTATGGTTCTCGGTTCCTTTAGATACATGTAGGATCTCAATTTAGCACTCTTCATCTAGGAACAAGGCCACTTGTTTGGCTATTGTGGGTAACTCTAGAATTGGGCATCTCCCCAAATATTGCCTAAATCTTTTGCAAGTCTCACTATCTCCTGAGGTGTTTGTTTAAAGTTATGGATCAGTGTTGAATTGTTGTGTCTTATGACACTCTTTGAAAAATCAATGATGAAGGCTTCTAGAAATTGTTCTATGTTCCTAAATTTTCTCTGGTGTAGTGGTTGAAACCACGTAAGGGCCATGTTCTTGAGTGTTAGACCAAAAGTGTTGTATTGCGTGGACAATTCATCAACTTGCTCAGCTCTAAAGACTTACCTAAATTCTGCCACATGATCATACGGGTCTCTTGTGCCATCAAAATAGTTCTTCATGGACTTAACCAATTGCGTAGGCCTCAAGATCCTAGGATTTTCCAAAACGCCTTGGCAACTAAAACTTATCCATGCCTCTTTGATGTCTCAGATTTCTGTGTTTCTCCTAATCTATTATTTCTATATCTAATCCTAACTACTCTCTTCCTAAATGGTTTTAAAAGCTCACTTTAGGTCTATCTCTACTTCTGTCCCTCTGAGTTCCATGAGGTTGGGATTGAAAGAACTTGCTTGTAGGAGGTAGAAAATGTGTTTCAAAGAGATGAAGCTTGGTCCAGCCAACAGGCACAAGACCAGCCCTTGAGTTTATGGAGACTCAAATAGACTTTATAGGCATGCGCTAAGTGCAAAGAAATGCACTATGTACTTTGGAGCATCAACGAGAAGGAGCCGATGCAAAACAGATAGGTTCATGCGTCGACTAGCTCAAAAAACTTACTATCTATTGAAGAGACAATGAACTTCAAATGCCCATAGCGACCAGCATGATTACAATTAGAAAAAAACCTTTTATGGGAGTGATACACATAGGGTTGATTGTATATAATGCACAAAAGTATAAGGAATAAGCAAAACATGCTATAGGAATGAATCAGACACTCAATGGTGGCACCTCCTATTTTTCAGGAATACATAGAGATTGATCCTGAGACAGACAAACTAAGATTTCTCCCAATTTACTATACCAAATGCTATGAAAATTTACAAACATAAACTAGACACTACTATCTTTCCAATGAGTCATTTTCCATCAAATTTGGACCTCTAGAGAGAGAGAAGCAGCCTTTGCAAGATTACAAAAAATTGAAGGAGCAAGACAATAATGGTCACAAGTGTATGTATATTGCTTCCATGTATTGTACAAGTGATTTGAAGTCTTTATATAGAATCTAGGAGTGTTCCACAAATTCTATAAGTGTATTTTGAACTCAAATAAAGGTGGGAATGGTTGTTGGAGGAAATCAATTCCTTTCGCTACAATCTAGGAATAGTGAAGATCTAGTTTGATCTACTTTTAGGTGATTGATTGCTTGATTGATTACAACTCAACCACCACAAATTTGTGGGATTTTTGCTCTGTTTTTCTACTTTTACATGTGTAAAGCTCAAGTCTTTTACAACGTTAAATGAATCTCTCAAAAAAATACAATAAATGAGCATAGGTAAAAGAACTCTCCAACGGATATTCCTTTTGTCGTAATCCAAGCAATAGTTTTTGATGTAGATCAAATCCACCTCAAGTATAGTGTAAGCTTGATGCTCCAACAACTCCCCCTCAAGCTAAAGTACACTTGATTCTTCATTCTTTAATAGGTTGAATACTTGCCATAGATTTGAATCTACAAAGCTTTATTCCATCAAGTGCCTTTGTCATCATATCTGCTACTTGCTTTTCAATAGCAACAAATGAGATGTCAATCTCCTTTGCCATGAGCTTCTCTCTGATGAAGTGGTAATGAACCTCTATGTGTTTGGTTCTTGCATGGAAAATAGGGTTTGGTGCTAGATGCATGGAACTTACATTATCTCCAAATATGTGAGGTTTGGAACTCACAAGTCCCAAATCTGTATACAATGCTTTTAACCATATTGCCTCTTGAGTTGCTATGGTCAAACCTCTGTACTCTACTTCAGTTGAGGATAAAGCAACTATAGGTTGCTTCTTGGAACTCCATGACACTAGCTTTGAACCTACAAATGCTAAGTAACCAGAAGTACTTCTTCTATCATCCTTTGCTCCTGCCCAATCTGCATCTAAATAGATTTTGGTATCCAAATCTGAAGAGTAAGGATAGAATATACCTTCGTTGATTGTACCTTTGAGATACTTAAGTACTCTATTAGCTACATCCATGTGTGGTCTTCTTGGTGAGTGCATGAACTGACTAAGCACTCCCACACTATATGAGATATCTTCCCTTGTATGAGTAGCATATATCAAGCCACCTACCAAGCTTTTATATTCTTTTATGTCTTCAATTTTCTCACCTTCATAAACACTAAGTTTATGATTCATCTCCAAAGATGTACCTATAGGTTTAGTGTTCTCCATTTTGAACTTGAGAAGAAGATCCTGAATGTATCTTCTCTGATTCAAATACATTCCTTCATCTGTGTATATCACCTACATACCTAGGAAATATGTGAGCTCACCTAGGTCACTGATTTTGAACTCCTCTTGCATGTGTCACTTGATCCTTTGAATGCCATTTAGATCATCACCTCTCACAATAATATAATCTTCTTATACACATAGATAGAGAAACTCATTGTGATCCCTTTTGATGAATAGAAAAGGATCTGAGCTGCTAGGTTTGAACCCTTGATCTTGAAGATATGTAACCAACCTATAATTCCAAGCTTTAGGAGCTTGTTTCAATCCATACAATGCTTTCTTAAGTCTACAAACATAAGATGGATGATTATGGTTTTCAAAACTTGGTGGTTATGACATGTATACCTCTTCACTTATCCAACTATTTAAGAATGCATTTTTCACATCAAGTTGGAGAAGTCTCCAATTCCTTGTAGCAGCTACACCTATCAATGTCCTGATTATAGTCATCTTTGCAACTCATGAGAATGTTTCCTCATAGTCTATACCATGAGTTGATGAGCATCCTTTGACAGCTAATCTTGCCTTGTACCTACAAGCTCATCCATATGAAATTCTTTTAACTTTATATACCCATCTGCAACCACTTACCTTTTGATTGATGACATTGGAACCAGATCCCAAGTGTCCATCTCCTTTAATGCATCTATTTTATCTTTCATGGCCTTTTTCCAATTAGGGTTTCCCTTTGACTCTTCATAGGTTGATGGTTCCTCTTCTAGGTGCTTGTTTGGAGCATTCTCCAACCTCTTGCATCTTTGCTTTGCCACTTGACTTCCATAGTTCGTAATCCTTTTCTCCTTCATCTTGGTCATCATCTGTATCACTTCTTGGATCTTGGACCTGTATATCATGCTTGCTTCTTAATTGACGAGAATCAGAATCAAAATCATATGGTAGGGTTACCTTTTGTTTGTCTTCATCATACCAAGACGTGTGTTCTTCAAACACAATATCTCTATTTGTAGTGCATTGCTTGGTTGAAGGATTATAGAACCTGTAACCCATCTGACTTGAATCATATCCAATAAACACTGCCTTTGTTGCCCTTTCATCTAGCTTACCTCTTATTTGTGATGGTACATGAGCATAAGTTAAACAATCAAACACCTTGCAATGTGCAAGCCTAGGTTTTCTTCCATGACATGCTTCATAAGGAGTCATACCTTGAAGTGATATGGATGGTAGTCTATTGAAAAGGTACAGAGCAGTTGAAATAGCCTCTGACCATAGATAATGTGGCAACCTCTTGTCTTCAAGCATTGTTCTGGTTGATCCAACTAATGTCTTGTTTCTCCTCTTGGAGATTCCATTCAGTTGAGGAGAGTACCTAGTAGTCACTTCCCTTTTGATACCTTTATCCTGCAAGAACTCATCAAACTCTTTGGAGAAGTATTCTCCCCCTCCATTAGATCTAAGCTTCTTTGGTGATCTACTTGTATGATTCTCCACATGTTCTAGATACTTTTTGAAGCAATCAAACACTTCATTCTTTCTCTTGATAAAGTATAGAACAATCCACCTACTATGGTTGTCAATAAATGAGAAATAATACCTTGATCCCTGCCAATGAAGGTTCTTGACTTGGTCCCCATACATCTGTATGTATTAAGTCCAATAAGTTGTTGTGGATGTAGCCTTTGTGGTTGAATGGTTGTCTTTATGCCTTCCCAATCTGACATGCATCACACCTATTGATCATGTGTTGCTTTGATATGTTCAGTAGTCCTAGAACACTTTGATCCCTGCATATATCCTTCAAGGTTCTTTCATTCACATGAGCAAGTCTCTTATGCCACACTTCAAGCTCACTTAGGGTTTGAGACCCAAAAGTGAATATAGCTATGTTCCTGGTTTCTCCTACTTCAAAAGTAAAGAGCCTACCATGCTTTTCACCTTTGGCTATCTTCTTGAAGCCTTGACATGGATCTTCCACAAAAGCTCCATGTTGGGTGAACCTAACTTGCAAGCCTTTTTCAACTATTTGGCTTGCACTTATTGGGTTTTTAGTGATAGGGAACATAGAGAACCTTATTGCATAGGGAACATAGAGAACCACCCTCTCGTCTTTCCATGTTGTAGGACATCTCTAACTCACTTCTTTTGTGAGCTTATTTCGTATGGATATCCACTCAACTTTTGAGTGCAAGATTGTGTGGTGGTTCAAACACTAGCTTCAGATGAACTAATGCTACGTCGATCAGCCTTTCCTATGTGCTTTCCTGATTTGAGGTTCATTAGCTGATGCTCCTTTAGGCACTAACCTTGTCAAGAATATGGGCTTCACTAAATCTCTTTGTGTCAATTACTTGGTTTGTTGATTTTCTCTTAAGTTCTTTTCTTTTCAATATTTGATCCTCAGGTATCATTTTTTGTGATGTGTTTAAGTTGTCGCAAGGTAAAAACAAAGTTCTTTGTCGAGGTGCATGTACACTCACAACACTCAACACTTATTCCCTTAAAAACATCGGTTAGCACTCCCACACATCCCTATCCAATCTGAGGTTTTATCCCTTGCTAGTAATTGAATAGAATAGGGAAGGTAGGACACTTATAGTTGTTGCTTTTGCTCCTCAAAGTCCCTGAATGGCCCTGGTACAGGTGTCATTGCCACACCAAGCCGCTTTTTTTCTACTTGTCGATCATTGGAAACTCCCAATAAAGATGACCTCTAGTTGCCCTATATCAACAATTCAAAAATTAGGGGAAAAATATTTCAAAAATTCCAAAAAGCCCTAATTTGGTTATTTTTGGTAAACTGTTGTGATGGTCATGCACCATCGCGATGGTATGAACTAGTCACGATGGCATGGTTGAGGTGGTCATCATGATGGAATGGTTGAGTCGTTGCGATGGCATGAGCCAATCGCGCTGGTCAGACATCATCATGATGGCATGAGCCAATCACGATGGTGATGTGTTATCGCGATGGCATGAGCCAATCATGATGGTCCAAAAAAAATGCAAATTTTTAGGATGCAGCAATGGATTCCTTAGTGAGCTAAGATGCTCTATACCCTCAATATGATGTATTAAAAAAAACATGAACTTCTCACACCATCATGATGGTATGAGACATTCGTCAAAAATCATGAAAACTAAAATAATTTACCTATAGAGTGTTGTAATCTCATATTGAAGCAATGTCCGGCAAAGAAAACTCACAAACACATGCAAATAAACTCTCTTGCTTGTTCTCTCTCTCTCTCTCACACACAAATGAGAGAAATAAGAAGAGAAGTATGGATATGGTGAATTTTGATGTATTTTCACGATGTATGGAGAAGATGTGGGGATGAAGGATGAGCGTAGGGAAGGTGAAAGAAGATGAAAACAACAATAAAAGGACAAAGAAACACTAATTGATTACCTTCTAATACTAATTTCCAAAAACTTTTACCATCACACATTCGTCCTAGGGCTCCTCCCCAACAACGGTGCCATATTTGGTGTCACTCTAGCACAATCACAAGTACCAATGTGAGGAGATCCACCTCATAATTGTCAATCTGGGAAGACATGAGGGAGGTATGATGACCATGAGCAAGTGAAGTGCACAATTGAGTGAGAGAAGCACACAAACATGCACACACATACACACACGTGCACACAAAGGTAAGAACAAAGAGTGGAACAATGGAATGCTTTCTATTACAAAAGAACTCTCTTATAAAAGCTTCAATCTCTACTAAGCCAACCTCAAAAATGAGCTCTCTAGCTCGTTTTATAGTTTTTCACTAGCTTTGGCCCTGTCTAGACCTTGTATCTGACCTAGTTAAACATTAGGTTCCAAGGCTTATTTGACAGCTCATAGCCTTTTTTGTTAATCTAGAGGAATTTTCAAAGAGTTTATAGCTCCTTATACCCCACTACAAAATGGTACAGTTGAAAGGATGAATAGAACTATTCAAGATAGAGTAGTTTTTATGCTACATCATGCAAAACTTTCATAAGGCTTTTGAGCAGAAGCAGTATTGACTGCAACTCATGTGATTAACCTATCAGCTAGTATTGCCAAAGGTTTGAAAGTGGCACAAGAGTTATGGACAAGGAAACCACCATATTATGATCATCTTTGAGTTTTTGGGTGTGAATTTTATGTTCATATACCCAAGAATCTTAGACAAAAGCTGGACCATAAGTCAAAGAAATGCATTTTTCTTGGATATGGTTGAGAAGGAAAATTTAGGTATCGCTTATAGGATCCTAAAACATGGTCAGTGATCAACAATAGTGAGGTCATTTTCAATTATTCTAAGATGCATAAACAACCAATCAAGGAGTTTGAAGTGAGAAGAGCATGCTTGAGGATACTAGTCCTCTGGTTAGCATACATAAAAATGCTACATATAGGGATGTTTAAGAGGATGTCCAATCAGATCAGTCTACAAATGTTCTTGTTTAGCAAGCATTGAGATGTTCTGCACGTGTCTCGCATCCACCTGATAGATATGTTCCGAGCTTGGATTTTGTTATGCTAAAAGATTCTGATGAGTCTTTTTGCTAAAAGAGGCTTTGTAGACAGAGGACCATGTCAAGTAGGAGTGTGCCATGAGGAGTGAATTAGATTCTATTCACAAGAATGGTACTTGGGATTTGGTAACTTTGCCAAAGGGAAAGAATGTTTTAAAATGTAAATGGGAATATAAGTTGAAATTTACATCAGATAGTGCTTCTAAAAAGTATAAAGCACGACTTTTTGCAAAGGGTTTTAAGAAATAACATGTTGATTTTGAGGAACTCTTCTCTCTAGTAGTCAAGATGACTACATAGCACATGTTGTTTGGATTTATTGCAATGGAGGACTTACAACTAGTCCAAATGGATGTGAAAACTACTTTCTTGCATGGAGATCTTATAGATGAGATCCATATGGAACAACCGGAGGGTTATGTAGTTCTTGGCAAAGAAAGTCTAGTTTATAAGTTGAAGAAGAGCTTATATGGACTTAAATAATCCCTTAGACAATGGTACCAAAATTTTGATGCTTTTATGAAGTCTCAAGGCTATTCTCAAAGCAATGAGGATCATTGTCTCTATACAAAGAGATACTTAGATGGTAGCTTGATATGCTCGATACTTTATGTCAATGCTATGTTGATTGCTCGAAAGAAATTGAGTGAGACATTTGATATGAAGGATTTGGAGGATGGCAAACATATTCTTGGCATGCACATTACTCATGATAAGAGAAAAAGATGCATATACTTGTCTCAAAGTGAGTACATATCCAAAGTACTTCACAGGTTCAATATGTAGGGTGGCATAGTGTCACTCTAGCACGATGGCAAGTACCAACATGAGGAGATACACCTGATAAATGTCAATCCGCGGAGATGTGAGGACTGGTATGAAGACCATGAGCAAGTGATGTCACAAGTGCATGAGTGAAAGCACACAAGCATGCACACACATACACACACACGTGCACAAGGAAAGAGCAAAGAGTGAAACAATGGAAGGTCTTCGATTACAAAAGATCTCTCTTGCAAAAGCTCGAATCTACAACAAGCTAACCTAAAAAATGAGCTCTCCAGCCCTTTTTATAGGTTTTTGAGTGGTTTTGGCCCTATCTTGACCTAGTGCCTGGGTTAGTTAAAAATTAGGTTCCATGGCTTATTTGAGGGCTCAAACGGAGTCTAAGAATTATGAAAATTGGTAGGATGATACTTCTAATACTCATCAAGCTCAAGGACTCTTTGACTTGAATGAAATGGAGTTGCAAAAATGGAAAATGGTATTTACAATGGTTTTTAGTCATAAAAATCACTATTTTTATAGGGATTTCTTTTGAAAATTTGACATGTGCTTCTTGGAGCTCCCTACATGCTCCTTCTTATTGTGTGTCCACTTCCTTGATGCACTTCCATGCTTGTGCTTGACCTTGAGTGTCAACACCTCCCCCCCTCGAGTCTGTCATCCCTGACAGACCCTTGTTAAGTGTTTGTGTAATCCTTTGAGAGGTAGTGTCCTTCATGTATCAACATGAGTAGTCCATCTTCCAAATGTAGTTTGGTTGTTTGTCTGGTTCTTTAGTTTTCCATTGCTAGCTTGTGTGAGTTTTGGTCTTGTTGTATATACTTCTTCTTTGGATTTGAGTCGGATGGTGTATTTGTGTGCTTTCAAAGAGTGCTAGTTGCTCAAATGAGGTTGTCAATGTTGATCTTGAGCAGTTAACTGTGAATTGCTTCATAGGTACTGGTTTTGTACCTGTGATGTTCTCTAGATCTTTGAAACATTAGTTTCATAGTATGATGCCAAGTACTTGTAACCCATAATTACTGATGGGTAAGTGCATTATTGCATGGGCTGAAAAAAATATGTGTCTTGTGCATGGCCTTGTAATGTGGCCCTATGCATGCATACTTGGTAAATGCACTGGAAGACGTATGGTGCAATTGTTGTCGAGGTAGTCGAGCCTTACCATGGTGAAAAGTTTGTAGGTGTTCATCTCTTTGTGTTGTGCTCCAACATGGTGATTGACCATTGGATTGTCTTCTATTATTGACAGTTGTCCTTGTTGGTGGTTTGCATAAGAGATTCATCAAGCACATAATCCTTTCTGTTCTCTTTTTGCTTTTCTTTTTCTCTTTTTTTTTGTTGTAACAATGTCATAAAACAAGAAGAAGGAGGTTAGTATCAATAAAAGATTTGACATATGTCAAGTATGTAGCATGTGCCTGGGATTTCTCAATTGTGTCTATGCACAGCCGTCTAATGTGGCCCTATATTAATGCATACTTTGAAAATGCATGACCTGAATGGTGTGAAAGACAAGGTTATGCCAAAGGCACGTGGTTGTTGCATGTTGAGGCTTTCAATGTTCTTGCAGATATTGATGCAGCCCTTTTTTTGGAGGTATCCATTGGATTGCAACATGAGACTTGATCATTCCTTCTTATAGGGATCCACTTTAGAACAGTGGTTGGCTGCGTAGCGATTAATTTTGGCCTCTACACCCTTGGATGGTGTCTCAAATTTTGTAGGCCTCGTGGTTGGGTCGTTGGTTCTGTGGGTTGTACGGATGCTTTGGGCCTCCAAACCCATATCTTTGATGCTTTCCTTCTCACTATTGCCAAAGAGGTGAGCTTATCTTCTTTTGGTCTCTGTGCGTGGTTCTCACCCTCTTCTCTCCTTTGCGTCTTTGTTGAGACCTTTCGCATGGTGGAGAGCGAGAGCATAGACCTTTGTGCATGTAAGAGTTCTTGGGGGATCCACATGTGTAATCGCCCTTGTTGATCTACAACTAATTTCTTATGTACCCAAATTTGTAGGAAACCTTGTGGTTGCGTTTGTCCTAGTTCCTTGGTTCTTCTTTTGGCATGATTGGCCTGCTTGGATGGAAATTTTGGTGGCAAATCTGGTGGTTCCTCTCCTTTTTGTACCCAAATCTACTTCATGCCCTGAGCTTCTTGTTTGTCTGTTTGATGTAGCAGTACTCTTGTACTATTTTGCTTGCCTCTTTGGTTGAATTGTTCTGACTGCAGTAGTCTTTGAAAAAGAAGAGGGATCCCCTCTCCTTTGAGATTGTTCTTCCATGATTGAGTCCCTCTGAATCGTAGATTTTATGACACATACAACATCTTCTTTGCTCATATTGGTCCTAGAGGGACAAAGAGAATGTGTGCTACTTGGATTTGTGATCATGCAATTCTCTAATTCCAATGTAATGTTATGTTCATGTACCCAAACTTGAAGAAGTTGGCTTTTAAGGTTTAAGTTGACTGCATGGTCATAGATCTAGTCTTGACCCAAGACAATTGGTTCCATAAGGTCCCCATCTTCACATACTAGCATTTTGACTCTCATTGGAACACCTTGAAGATAGATGGGAAGCTCTACCTCACCCAAACAGGGGGTTTCCACACCTCCCAATCCTATGAGATAGGCTTCAATGGAATTGATGTTCAATTGTAGATATTGGTAGTATGAAAGTCTAACCGCACTAGTTGCTGCACTTGAGTCAATCAATGCTCTCACAGTCCTTACATTCTTCCCTTGTCCTAGTGCTATGGTCACAAAGGGACGTCAGTCAATTATTCAAGGAGCAATTGCACTTGATGTTTGACACATGGCCATGTGGTATCTTGGGGCTCAGGATTGGCATCTAGGCCTAGGTGCCTTAACTCATTTTGCCTAATGCGCTCTTTGGACTCTGCCTGTGCCTCTTCTCTGACCCTTAACTCTTCTTCTTTTTGCTTCTTAGTAGTGTTGAGTCTCATTAGCATATCCTCTATAAGAGGTTCTTGATACAACTTGACTCGACATTCATTGATATAGTTTGGCAAGATATCACCTTCTAGTGTGGGCAATTGAAGTGCACTGCTAGTGGAAATTCTATTAATGATCATGGGTCCATATCCTCTTTTTTCCAATTTATGGGCATGTTGCTTCAATGTATAAACCAGCACTAGCTCTCCCTCTTGCAGTCCTTTATCCTTAATGTGTGCATCGAAGTATGCCTTTTGCCTTTTCTTTGCAGCATAGATGCCTGCAACTGCTCGTAGCCTTGTCCCACCTAAGTGTTCTAGATCAAAGATCATAGAGGATAACCCATGTCCATTCCACTCATGCTCTTGTGCTACTTTTAAAGCTTGGATTAGGAAGTCCAATGGTAGCATAACATTCTATCCAAAGACCATCTGAAAATGGGGTGGCATTGAGTATCGTTTTATAGGTAACTCAATAAGCCCAAACAGCATGATGGAGTTGTTTGTACCAATCAAAGCATTTATTATTTACGAGTTTGGTTAATATAATGCATAGGAACTTATTTGTGCTCTCGTCTTGTTTATTAGCTTGTTGATAGGGGGAAGAGGGAGACATACAAGAGCAATCAAAAGGTCAGAAGGAGTAAATTTCAAAGCTAAGGTACATTCATTCTTCATAAGGTTGAAGATTTGATAGTACAGGTGAAGAAAGGATGGGAGATAGTCTCCAAATTAAGAAGTTGGATAGAGAGAACTATCCAGCTTAGTCTATGAGGATGGAAGTTCATCTTATGAGAAAAGATCTTATGGGATACATCATAGGAGAAGAAGAAAAGCTAGAGTTTAAAGATCCTAGTGTTCTTACTAGGGAGGAGCTTGCAGATTTAAAGATTTGGATGAAGAAGGATGCTCAAGCAAGGAGCATTATCTACATGGCAATAAATGATTACTTGCTTCCTCATATCAGAGGACTTGAAAGTGAAAGTGATATATGGAGTGCTTTGGAGGAGCATTTTTAGAATACAACCAATCAAGAAAAGCATCACTATGGGCAGAGTTTACCACATTCAAGAAGAAGGCTTCACAATCAATATTTGATTATGTGACAAAAATGAAAAACATTGGTGATTCTTTAGGTGCAGTTGATGAAGAAATTGAAGAAGATAAGTTGGTAAGACAAATTCTCATAGGTCAAAGAGGAGATGAGAAGTGGAAGCCTTCCATATTGTCAACATAACTTTCATTAGATCATTTCACTCCTGATTTGAATCAATTGTTATGACATATGCTAACTTTTGAGAATGATATCAAAGGAGATGTTGATAAGAGTGAAGGTCATGCAATGTATTCTAAAGACAAGAAAAAAGCTATCAAAGGAAAGCAACCATCAGTTGAAGATGAAGGTACTCCAATCCAAGCAAACTTCCTAAGAGGAAGAGGAAGTGGTAGAAGTAGAGGAAGAGGCAGAAATAACAAAGATAATGTCAAAGCTTGTTGGATATGTGGTAAAACCAATCATCTATCTCATGAATGTTGGCATAATAATTAAAGCAATGGTAACTTTAATCAAAATTTTAACCAAAGAGGAAGAGGTGGAAGAAATCAGAGAGGAAATTATAGAGGTAGAGGTGGTAGGAGTTTCTTTGGGAGAAATGGAGGAAGAAACTTCCAAAATCAATCTACAATAACACCAAGTACAATTATGCATCAGATCTAAAAGAAGATTCAACTCTTATTATGAATGCAACATGTGAAGCTTTAAATGAAGACTTAAGGGTATTCTATATTGGCTCGGGGTGTAGCAACCACCTAAGTGGAAACATTTCTTTGATGATTGACTTGGATCATAAGGCAATCAATCATATAGTTCAAACCGGTGACAATACAAAACACAAGGTGAAATTAATTGGATCAGTTAAAGCCAAAGATGGAAGTACTCTCTTGAGTAAGGTTTTGCATGTTCCTACAATTCGAAAGAATTTGATTAGTGTAGGACAAATTGTGGAAAAAGGATATGAGGTAAGGTTCACTAATGATGCAGTTTATGTTGAAGACCCTAGCCAAGGGTATAAGAAAATTTTTACAGGAAAGAAAGAAGGAAGGCTCTTCACATTGAGGGTACAAGGTAATGTTGGACATGCCTTGTTCACATATGGAGAGAAAAAGATATCTTAGTTGGATCTTTCACACAAAAGGCTTGGACACTTCAATGAAAGAGGTATCAAAGAGATGATTAATAATGGTGCAGTACTTGGATTACCTAATGTTGCAGGTCAACACATGACATACATATGTGAAGCATGTCAATTAGGTAAGGCTCATAAGCAATCATATAATAAGCATGGTTTCATGTATTCAGAAAGACTTGAATTGGTACATACAAATGTGTGGGGTCCTTCAAAGGACTTTAGCATAAATGCTTCAAGATATTATGTGATATATGTTGATGATGCTACCAGGTGGATCACTATTTATGTGATCAAAGACAAGTCAAAAGTGTTTAGTACATTTAAACACTATCATGTATATGCAAAAGAAGTTCCACGACAAAAGTTGAAGAGATTGAGGTCAGATGGAGAGGGAGAGTATTTTTCAAATGAATTCAGTGATTATTTATAAAATGCAGGTATAAAGAGAGAAGTTACTTGCAGGTACTCTCCTCAACAAAATGGTGTAGCAAAAAGGAAGTTTTGATATCATTTAGAGTACTCCTATCATTTGTGGAGACAACATGAGTTCTTTGTATTTGGAAGCTAACCGTGTGTTTCATGCCACGACCAAACATATTGAGATCCAATATCATTTTCTGAGAGAGAAGGTTTTTGATAAAGAAATAGAATTCATGCATACTCCTACAAAGGATCAACTTGCATATATGTTGACAAAGAGTTTGGATGGACCCAAGTTGTAGAGATTTAAAGATATGGCAGGGATAAAGAAAATGCAGGTTATCACAATTGATGATTGAGGGGGAGCTGTTGGAGCAAGACAATCAACAATTGATGATTATATGAAGCTTAGGAGTGAAGACTTGAAGAAAAGATTGAAGCCTAAGAGCATTTTTCATTTCTCTGACATGTATAATGGTCACGCCAGTATATGTCAGGGATACTTCATTGAGCTTTATTAGATTTATCTACTGAGAGTGATGGCACATTTGTTCCTTGCCAGCTCACTCATTCGTGCACATTAGGTTTTTCCTTATGTACTGACCTTTATATATTGCACTTGTTGTATTCTTGTTTTTAGGTTATTCTTGTACATTCCTTTTTATGTAATAGAAGAAGAAGAAGAAGAAGAAGATCATTCTTCCTTTCCTCAATCTGTGTGTGTGTATGTGTGCGTCTCCTTGAGAATGAGAGTGTGTGTGTGAGCTTTCTTCCTTATCTCCTTCCTCGTGACATGGTATCAGAGCTAGTGTGGCTGTAGAGAGCTCGTGGAGAAGGCGACGATGAAGAGTACGCAGCAAGGCGACGGTGTCAGATCGAACTTTCGGAGCCATCTCGACCTCCGTTTCGAGCCCGCAAGGTGGGGCCCACAAAAAAACCAGGTTAGTTTCAGAAACTGTAACTTGCACTATGTTCTGTAACACTCATATATTCTAGATCCAGAATTTCAAGCGATTCCGTGTACTGTTGATACACGAAAATTGTGTTTTTCTGACATCGAATTGTCACGTCATAGTGCAATGGTGTTCAAGCAGAAGTGCTGCTTGTGGTGTTTTGTAGTGTTATGAATTGCTGCAGAAATGGCAAACACAGATGGAATGATTCAGCTTATGAGTGATAAGCTGGACAAGGACAACTTCCATGCTTGGAGATTTAGAATGACGAATTTCTTGATGAGAAAAGGCTATTGGAAGTACATCAAAGGAGAGAACGAAAATGCTTTGCAGTTACCAAAGAGGAATCAGACTATAGAACAAATAAGAGCATATGAGGAATGGAATCAAGGAGCACGAAAGGTAATGTACTGGCTATCTGTTAGCATACAGGATAGCATGATTGGGCACATATAGGATGCCAAGACTCCGAAAGAGGCTTGGAACAGTTTGGTCACATTGTACGAGACCAATACAAAGGCACGAAAATTGCAACTCAAGAACGAGCTGCATACATTGGAGAAAAAGAGCATGTCGGTAAGTGACTACACTCTGAAAATCAAAAGCATATGTGAGTCACTTGCATCTATTGGCGTGAATATAGATGATGATGATAAGGTGGAAGTGTGCCTTTGTGGTTTAAGAGCTTCATATAAACAGTTCAGATTTCTATATAGACTAGGGAAAATATTTCGAATTTTGCTGATTTGGTATCCATGTTGATTATTGAAGAAACGAATCTTGGTGAGCATTCAAACTCCCAAGGAAAGCCCAGTTTTGAGCAGGTATTCTACTCTGGCAGAGGAAGAGGTAGAGGGAGAGGTTTTGGAAATGGAAGAGGAAATAGTAACCAAGACCAAGGTCAACAACAGAATCATGCAAGAGGAAGAGGACAATTTCGAGGCAGGGGAGCCAAAGAGGTCGCAAAAATTTCCAAAGAAATGATTCAGGTAATGATAGTAAAGGATGTTGGAATTGTGGTAAAACTGGACACTTTGAACGTGATTGCAGGTTGAAGAATCAAAATAACAGAAGGTAGTGAAACAACTATGCATCCACAAGTACAGATGATTTTGAGAAGTTGTTCATGGTTCAACATCACAATGATGAATACGATGTCTGCTGGTGTTTCAAAATCGAATGATAATGTCTGGTATGTTGATTCAGGTGCTTCAAATCACATGACCAGTCATGCGGAATGGTTTAGTACTTTGCAAAAATTGCCAGTTCCTGGATATGTTGAAACAGGTGATGACACAACACATCTTGTTGAGCATACAGGAAACATAGCACTATCAATGGAGGATGGAAAGGTAAAACATCTTGTTGATATGCTGCATGTTCCAAATATAACAAAGAATCTGGTTTCTGTTGGACAAATGGTTGACCAGGGATTACAAGTCAGGTTCAATGCTGATGGATTATATGTAGAAGAGTACAAGCAGGATGGACGATTGGTTGCCAAAGGAAACAAAGTGGGTAGGATGTTCACCTTAAATGTGAAGATTCCTGAAATGAATGCAACCATGTTTGCAAAAGGTGCGAGAGTTATTGCAGATATAGAGATGTGGCACAAACGGATTGGACATGCAAGCTTGCAAAGGCTGAAATTGATGCAGTCAAAGGAGATTGTCCATGGACTCCCAAATTTCAAACTTGCAGAAATGCAAAAGGTATTTGCAGGATGTCAATTTGGTAAACAGTCAAGAGCATCATTTCCACATGACAAGCATGTTAGTGAGAATGTACTAGTAGTACATACAAATGTTTGGGGTCCAGCAAAGACCACATATATGGGCGGTTGCAGGTTTTATGTTACTTTCATTGATGACCATACACGCAAAGTATGGGTATATTTCATGAAAGAGAAGAGTGAGGTGTTCACTCACTTCCAAAATTTTAAAGCTATGGTGGAAAAGCAGACATGAAAGTACATTCAAACATTACGATTTGATGGAGGAGGTGAACACATGTCAAATGAGTTCAACAATTAAAAAAAAAAAATGGAATTCGGCATCAATTTTCATGCAGGTACACACCACAATAGAATGGCGTTGCTGAATGCAAAAATAGACATATTGCAGAAATAGCAAGAGCCTTGATGGCTGAGAAGAATATGCCTCATTGTTATTGGGCAAAAGATGTGCATACTGCTGTATACATCATGAATAGGACTCCGACTACTGCTGTACATCAAGTTACACTTGAAGAGAAGTTTACAGGTAAAAAGACAAACTTATCACATCTGAAAGTTTTTTGCTGTATTGCATATGTACATGTTCCTGATGAGTTGAGGACAAAGCTTGATCCGAAAGCAGAAAAATGTGTCTTCATTGGATACTCCCTTGAGCAAAAAGGGTACAAATGTTATAACCCACTCATACGACAAGTGAAGGTGAGCAGAGATGTGGTATTTGATGAAATGTCAAGCTTCTATGTAGATGCCAAAGAAGGACTCAATCTTGAACCAAATAACAAAGAAAATGCTGAAAAATCAAGTGTAAAATCTCAAGTTTTGAGTGGACCGGATGCATCACCAAGCAATAGTTCCAACTCAAATCCATGGAGTGGGAGGTTGCGTGGACATTTCAGTCCAGAAAATTCATCAAATACATCTAAGAAAGGTAAAAAAAAAGCTTTATGTTGGCAGTAAAACATGTGCAGGTTTTGAAGATGTTGATGGAGATTCAAGTGGTTCTGAAAAGAGTCTTGATGAGGAACTTGGATTGCCCTCTGTAAAGAGTCCAGGAGTAAGAAGGGCACATGCAGATGATACAAGGAAAAGTGACCCAGAACCAAGAAGATCTGGGAGGATGCGTAATTCAATGCAACGATTGACATATGATAGTTACATGGCTCGCCATTGTGCCTACATGAAAAAGGTAATACAAGATGCTGAACCTTCTTGTTTTGAAGATGCAATTGGTAATGCAGATTGGGAAAAAGCTATGGATGAGGAGATGGCTGCACTTTATGGAAATGATACATGGAAGCTAGTCCCGTTGCCACAAGGAAAGAAAACCATAGGCTACAAATGGGTTTACAAGGTAAAGCATAATGCTGATGGTGGCATAAGAAGGTATAAAGCATGATCGGTAGCTAAAGGATATGCACAGACATATGGCATTGATTATGAGGAAACATTCATCCCTGTAGCTAAAATGTCTACTGTCAGAACACTTGTTGCATTAGCTAGAGCAAAAGGATGGACTTTGCATCAGATGGATGTGAAATATGCTTTCCTACATGGTGAGTTACAAGAAGAAGTATATACGGACCAGCCACAAGGATATGAAGATTCAAAGCATCCAGAATATGTTTGCAGGTTGCAAAAGGCTTTGTATGGGTTGAAGCAAGCCCCTCGTGCATGGCATGCAAGGATTGTTGATTGCTTAACCAGCATTGGGTTTTCTATGTGTGATGCAGATCACTCACTATATGCAAGGAAGGCTGATAATGGCATCACTATTGTGGCTATTTATGTTGATGACCTGATTGTAGGTGGTGATAATGAAGGAAGCATCAAAGAGGTAAAGCAACTTCTTATGTAGGAATTTGACATGAAGGATATTGGTGTGCTACGCTATTTCTTGGGCATTGAGTTTATACATACACAAACAGGTATATGGATGTCGCAAAGGCAATATGCTTTGAATATGCTGCAAAAAGTATGGTATGGCTGATTGTAAGCCAATTTCTATGCCATTAGATCAGAATTTGAAATTGGATACTACATCAGGTGAAGCATTGGAAAATGCTACTATGTATAGGAAAATTGTGGGAAGTCTTATATATCTCACAATTACAAGGCCTGATCTAAGTTATACTTTTGGACTTGAAAGTTAGTTTATACAGGTTCCCAAGAAGCCACATTTGGATGCTCTGAGGTGCACTCTATGTTATGTGAGTGCTACTTTGGATTATGCATTGTTTTATGAGGCTAGTGTAGATTTGCAGGTTTATGGATACATCGATGCAGATTGGGCTTGTAGCATTCCAAATAGAAGATCTACTAGTGGTTTTCTATTCTCACTTGGGAGTGCAGTTGTTACAAGGAGCAGCAAGAAGCAACCCACTTTTGCTTTGTCAAGTACAGAGGCTAAGTATAGAGGTGCTGCAATGGAAGCATGTGAGGCATCATGGCTAGAAATGCTACTTGTAGATTTAGGTGTGGAAGTCGGAAAGCCTATCACTATTTATTGTGATAATCTTAGCAGCATACAATTAGCATGGAATCCTGTTTTCCATGCTAGAACAAAGCATATCGAGGTACATTATCACTTCATCAGAGAGAAGGTATTAGCAGGTGATATTGATCTGTTTATGTGAGAACAGATGAGCAGGTTGCTGATATTTTCAACAAAGCACTTGGAGCTAAGAAGTTGAAGAAGTTTTGGGAGATGCTTGGACTACAGGATATGGCATTGAGCTTGAGGGGGAGTGTTGAGATATCAAGCTCAACATGTGATGATCGAGGATGACACGTACCAGTTTTTTGTTTCTCTGACATGTATAGTGGTCACATCAGTATATGTCAAGGATACTTCATTGAGCTTTATTAGATTTATCTACCGAGAGTGATGGCACATTTGTTCTTTGCTAGCTCACTCATTCGTGGACATTAGGTTTTTCCTTATGTACTGATCTTTATATATTGCACTTGTTGTATTCTTGTTTTTAGGTCATTCTTGTACATTCCTTTTTATGTAATAGAAGAAGAAGATCATTCTTCCTTGCCTCAATCTGTGTGTGTGTGCTTCTCCTTGAGAGTGAGAGTGTGTGTGTGAGCTCTCTTCCTTATCTCCTTCCTCGTGACACCTATTACTCTGTTGTTTGTAGTCTCATGTATGCCATGGTAGCTACAAGACTAGACATTTCATTTGCAGTGGGAGTTGTGAGCGGATATAGGTCTAATCCTGGCAAGAAACATTGGGAAGTGGTCAAGATGATTTTGAGATATCTGGGTGGCACTAAGGACAAGTGTCTATGCTTAGGTATAGGGAAAGCATCCATTATTGGTTACACAAATTCTAACTATGTTGGTTGTGTAGACAATTGTAAGTCTACATCAGTGTACATTTTTCATTTTGTTGGAGGTTCTATCTCTTGGAGATCTCATCTTCAACAATGTACAATTGTTTCCACCATAGAAGCAGAGTATGTTGCAGTAAGTGAGGCATGTAAGGAAGCATTGTGGCTTTCTCATGTTTCTTGTGATATGTGTTTACCTCAACATGTACCTTGTTTGCTTAGTGATAGTCAGAGTGCCATTGCTTTGGCTAAGAATCCGATGTATCATGCAAAGACCAAGCACATTGAGGTGATGTATCACTTCATTAGAGATTGCTTAGCCACTGAGCGCATTATTCTTGAGAAGGTTCACACTCAACATAATGCTGCAGATGCTTTGACTAAAGCTCTACCACAGGATAGCTTTCAACACTGTTGTCACTTGATGGGGGTTACTTGATTCATGAACTTACACAATCACTTGTATACTATGTAACATGCCCATCAGGTGGGAGGTATAGTTTGTATACTTACACTTAGGTATTCTTTATCATTCTTTTTTTTTTTTGATAATTACTTTGGCCATATTGGCCTTTAGTGTGATATTGTTACCGTTAGCCTCCATGTGAAAGGCCAAATGGCCATTGGACACTTTTTTGTATATGTTCTTTAATAAAACATATAGTGTCCTGGTTAGTCACAGCATGTAAGTTCGACCAAATTTGTAAGACCTAAGAAGTCTATGTTCGTGCTCCCTGTGTACAATGTTTTTTTGTGTATTCTACAACATCCTGTGTGGAGTATTGTGTGCCGGCCTAGGAGCTCAATTTTCTACTCCGAGGATATCTTCATGGAGCTCTCAAGAAGGGGAGCGCACTGTGGTGGATCACCATCAAAATACTTCACCCCACTTGAGTACCATGTACGAGAAGAGAGTCGCTCACTTGGCCCACATGATTAAGAGTGGTGGATGAGCCTCAAGGAGGTGAATTCCATACCTATTGACTAGAATTAGTTTGAAACTCTTTCTTGAAAGAGTTTCCTCCTAAGAATGGGGAAGAGAGGATTGGGACGAGTGGGATAGGATAACATAGAGAGGTAAACCATTGTTTGTGTATATATCCCACTACAAAGAGATCAATTTGAAGTTTAAGGGATTAGATGACTTTCAAAAAACCATGGGTTTGTCAGGGGCTTAGATAAGCCCATAAACAGAGAAGTGAGAATAAACACACCAGAAACATTTGAGGAGGCAATCAAGTATGCATATATCTATGAGGACCATATCCCCCCTCAATACACGAGTCCTATGAAGATGGATCAACCCCTCAAACCTATTAGTACCACTAATTCAAGAAGAAAGTAGTTATGGAAAAAAAAATCTTCATAAAGAAACAAAAATCACAAGGGCCCAAGTTACATATTGAGTAGTATGAGAGGGCCAATATGGAAAACCTGTATTTTAGGTTCTTATCTCCTAATCATGCACAATAGAATTGTCCACTTCATAAGGGGAAGCAAAAGAAAGGAGGACTAGGGACTAGTATGGCCCCTGACAAGGGCAAAAAAGTGGTCCAGCTAGTGTAGGCTCTTCCAATACATGGCATCTCTAATTGTAAAGAGGTGGAAGTGACACACGAGGATATAGAGCACAACTATTGTTTTGACTCAGTCATTGTGGCCACCTCAGTTTGGACCACATGAGTTAGTTAGCTTCATAGTAGTGTTTATGATTCATCTTTTCTTTATCGTAATGCAGTTTTTTCTAGTCTCCATGGATGACGTTGTTTTTCTAGTCTGCATACTCACGTCTTCGGTGTCCTCGAGCCCTCCATACCTACTATTCGAATTTTTGAATGCGGAAATTGTGCGTAAATTCATCGATTTTCTTCAGCATATTGGTGGGACTTCTGGATGACTGGAATATGCTTGGGAAATGTACACTGGAAGAACTCCAATCCATCGCTTGCTCAGCGGTTGGAGTTGATGCTCGATTCTTCTGGCTATCGCGTGCGGTTTCTCACCATTGCACCGGTATATCCTTATATACAAAAAACGTGTAGTTTCGAATCAGGCATCATGTTAAGTCACTCAAAGTTTCGATAATGAGCTGCCAAGGTGTTGCATTCATAAATCGCATTTGTAATAGTGGACGTAGAGAAGTTGTGAAAAAATTTCTTTTCGTGACGTTGCATCATAAATTTCTCAGTCATCATTGTAGAAACAACTACACATTACAAACTGATGTGACGTAGAACTGTAAACCTCATCCTTTCAGGACTTTATTTTCAATAGCATGGGTTTGTCTGCATTTCTCTTGATTATAGAATGGAATGAGGACACTATAACTGCTGCGCTTGATAGGTACACAATGATCGAGTCTTTTTGTTATTACGAAATCGAAAGACTGTGTTTGTGACGCTGATTTATTTTTGTTCCACATTTGCTTTAGAGCCGGTAAGATTCGTAAAACATTCAGCAATTGTTATGCCATTTATGAAAAAAAAAACGTATAGCTTTGTATATAAAAAACGTGTAGTTTCGAATCAGGCATCATGTTAAGTCACTCAAAGTTTTGGTAATGAGCTGGCAAGGTATTGCATTCACAAATCGCATTTGTAATAGTGGACGTAGAGAAGTTGTGAAAAAAATTCTTTTTGTGACGCAGCATCATAAATTTCTCAGTCATTATTGTAGAAACAACTACACATTTCAAACTGATGTGACGTAGAACTGTAAACCTCATCCTTTCAGGACTTTATTTTCAATAGCATGGGTTTGTCTGTTGCGTTTCTCTTGATTACAGAATGGAATGAGGACACTATAACTGCTGCGCTTGATAGGTACACAATGATCGAGTCTTTATGTTATTAAGAAATCGAAAGACTGTGTTTTTGACGCTAATTTATTTTTGTTCTTCATTTGGTTTAGAGCCGGTAAGATTCGTAGAACATTCAGGAATTGTTATGCCATTTATTCAGTAAGCTCCAATGAAGCGAATGAATCTTTTCTAGATGCATATTTCAGGTTGTTTTGTGTATATGACACCTTTCATTTCCGTAGGATAATCCAGTTCATCCAAAGAATTAATGCTCCCATTTGTCTATAGCTCTTTGATTTTTGGATTGGATTGTTCATAGGAGCAAAACATTTGAGATTGCAATGCCACCTTTTATTCCCGTGAACGATGGCCAGATGGCTCTGGAGAGGATGCTCAATCTCGCCGATGTGCATGCAGGTAAAGAAAATTTACTGGTTTCAAGGTTTTTCAGTAACCGTTCAACGGCTTTGTGATTATGGAACCTCTTGGCTTTCAAAGCAATTTATCATGTGGATAAGACTATCGAAATGTCCTATGCATGCGAATGATGAGCATTGGGCATTTACCATATTTCGATAAATATCTTCTCGAGGCCTGATCCATTTTTCTTCATCATGGAAATTCATAGCTTTGGGAAGTCATGGACATTGGTTCTATGCTTATACTTGGAATCATATGGAACCTGATCTCGGGCACAATTTTATTCATTCCACTTTATAATGATCGATAATCTAAGAGAACCGCTTCTGTTTCCTGCAGGAGACCTATAACTGCATAGAGATCGAGATCAGATTACCAGTCTATCATAGCTTGATATATAGGCATAGTCCCACATTTATTCTATTTTCTAATTATGTTATCGTACATGATTACCACTTCCCGGACTGGTTGATAGAGTTTCCTGTCAGCTTACAGAGTACTGCGCTATTTGATGTTTAACTTGGCCTCCTAAGCATTGCATTCGGTTGCACTAGGATGTATCTATTGTTGTCTCCTTGATTGCTTTGCAATAAGGTGAGAAAGGACGTTTTTCACTTCTTAAATCAAATATACGTGTAGTAATTCATGTACCTCTTGATATACACGACTGTTATGTAGTGATGCCCTTTGTTACTAGCCCAAAGTACAGAAAAAATTAGTGTGCACGAAATTGGAATGCTTTGCGGCATTCTACTGTTTGCTATGCCCCCTTATTTTCAGTACCCGGTTCTAGTTCTATTTGTTGACTCCGTTCCTAGTCAGGCCTTTGTAAATGGTCCTTGCTTGAAGAGGACGTACCTGCATAACTAAGTAATGACGGTTTTTTTGCAGAGTGTAAACGTCAAGGAACAGTCAGCCAGGTTGATAACGAGGTATTTCCATGGTATTTGTAAATTGTATTTTGCATGCCTACACCATGAGTCATTGTGAATCAGTATTAAGGCTTAGCTACTTGTATGTGAACTCTAACTGTACTTTTCTGGGGTTGGTTTCAATGTGTTCATTGTGATTCTGCCATAGCAGACATAGATTTTCTGTCTGTCTGTCTGTCTGTCTCTCTCTCTCTCTCTCGCTCTGTGTGTGTGTGTGTGTGTGTGTTGAAGAGTTCATTCACAATAGATTGACATTTTTTTTGATGCATGAGGTTCTGCCGCCATTGTGAACAGGAGGTGGAGGTGAAAAAAGAATAGAAAATAATAAATGAAATAAGAGTTCTAAAAAGAAGATTAAAAGCAAAGTCCACCAGCACTAGCTTGACGGGCTAAGTCATTTGCCTCCCTTTGGGGGGGGGGGGGGGGGGAGCGCGTTCAAGTCCCATGGGCTGCGCTGGGACGACACCCTGCATCCACTTGTAGTAGCAAGAAGAGAAACCAGTCCGGGACTGTGGGTCTTTGGGCCTTGCTGATCTCTGTCATCAGTGGCAAGGGCTGTGCATGCTGCAACAGCCATCCTCCTTGTCTTGCCTTAGGACCGTCCTTACCCAGCCCCTACCTGTAACGGGCTCGGGCTATGTTCATTCCTAGTAGGTGCTAGGCCTTCAACCCCTGCTTGTGGGATTTGAGGGGACCCATGGGGTATGCCTTTCCCTGTTGTACTTTCAATTAACTCAAGCTATCATGAAGAAAAGATTCGCAAGATCAAACTTCCTTGGAGGGTGGGGGGAATCAAAAGAAAAAAAAGCTTCTAATTCTGAAGTGTACAACTTACTGGCTCCACTCTCTAATGTGAAGGATGAAATATTTGAGGGGCAAGGGGGGTATGGTGACAAGAATGTTCTGATGGGCAAGAGGTGGGGTGTAAAAACAAAAATCCAAAACTTGTTCCATAATGCGGTAACTTTGAAACATATGAACACAACCAAATGATGCTTGGTTGTTCGGTCACAAAATCACAAAGTGCATTCAATCGAGCATGCATGATGTTTAACTAGGAAGCTTATACCATAGACAGCAATTGCAAAAAGAAGAGGAGCCGAGGGGCATCCTTGTCTGATAGAACGTTTTAAACGAATAGCTTAAGAAAGCTGGCCATTGATGTTTATCTGAGCTGAGGCATTTCGAAGCAACATTGAGATCATCTTATTAAATTTTTTGGCTGGAGCCAAGGTCTTGCAGAGATTGGAGAATGAAGTCCCACCTGAGTCTATCATAAGCTTTGTCGAAGTTAATCTTGAGGAAGAGGACATCTTGAGCAGACTCTTCGGCAAAAACCAAGCCTCCCCAAACATCAATAATAACCTCGACGATGGGCCTCCCCTCGATGAACCCTTTCTGATCCTCATTGATCTAGTTTTGTAGGTGACAAGCAATGCGATTAGTAATAACCTTAGCAAGGATCTTGTATCCGGTTTGTAACATCATAATTGGATGCCGATTTTCAATCTTGTTTTTGCTTCCTTTTTTATGGATAAGCTTGATAACGCTTTCATTGAGGGAGTCAGGTAGTGTGCTGAAAGTTACGGCCTCTCGCCACACCAAACATAATGGAATAGTCACCACTTACTTCAAGGTCTTGAAAAACTCATTGGTAAGGCCATCTAGGCTTGGGCTTTTGCCATTAGGAAGCACATCAATAGCTTCAAAAATCTCACTATCGGAAATGGAAGCTTCAAGAAGAGGATTCATATTTTGGGGAATTCTTTTGGTTCTGACTCTAGAGATGGCCGCCATGCGATCACATCTATGAGGAGAAAGAGGCATGGAAACCCCCAAAAGCTTGGTGAAGTGATTGACAATCAACATACTATTTATTTTCTTCATCCGTCTTGCACACAACACCATCGATATCCATCATGAAGGGATCACTTCCTTGGACTCCTTAAGGAGGCCGCACATCTCTTTAGTAGGTTTGTCTGCCTTTCTTGCCCACCAAAATTTAAGTATATCAAGAGATTCTTTCTTTGAATTTCCACTTTGTATCTTAGCATGCTTCTGATTTTCCGGAGCCCTCTCTAGTATTGAGAGTGGCCTTTGCTGATTTCTTCCTCGAGATGCCTAAACTTTTGATAAATATTCCTCCAACACTTGGCTGGAGAGGAGTAGATGGGAAAGGCCGAGCTCCACACAATGGCAATCTCCTCCTCGACCCAAAGGAATGAGAAAGTTGTTGGATTGGCATGAAACTAGGGGGCTTTCTTGAGGTTGACATACGGCTTGAAGGTAAGCACAATCGGGTAGTGATCAGAGACAACAAGATCCACACTTTGGGAGAGGGAAGTAGGACCCACTTATTGATGATATTCTGCATAGTATAGCTCCTGTCAAGTCTAGCTTTCCTCAAATCAACTCCGGACTGGAGGCTCGACCAAGAGAAACCAGCCTCGTCTTTGATCTCCACCAGATCAAGATGGAGCTTGTCTTGGTCTCACACATCTGTTGGAGTTTGAGGTCTACGGAAGCACGCGAACAACACAAGGAAGAAGAAGAAGTTTGGAGCATAACACAACACGGAATGAATACCAAGTGAATGTACAAAGATAACGGGCTATAGGCGTATCATAGTAGTTTTGGAACGTGTTCCAAACGCGTTTGGTATGTACGGCACGTTCCGTACGGAACGTGTGTACCGTACAACGTTCGGAACGCGGTTTTTTGAGAAAAAAATTTGCTAGTTTTTTTTTTGAGTCTGCATACATATTATCAAAAAGAGTAAACAAAAAGAGCACTAAATATTCAAATCAACATTATGGAGCACTACATATGGATCATATGGAGCCATATTAAAAATATTTAGATTATTATGGAGTACTCTTGAAGACAACACTTCTCTATGTTTATCATAATGGAGCATATGGAGCACTAAATATGGATCATATTTATCACATACACACACACACACATATATATATATATATATATATATATATATATATATATATATATATATATATATATATATATATATATATATATATATATATATATATATATATATATATATATATATATATATATATGATAACGTTCCATACCGTTCCATATCTCGACGTTTGGTACGGCACTACGTTCCGTACGTGCCGTACCAAACGTTCCGTACGTGCCGTACCAAACGTTCCGTACCAAACGTTCCGTACCACCTTGAGGCGTATATACAAGCTGGGAAAAAACCTCCTAAAGAGGGAAAAAAGTGCCCCAACAGTCCTAAGTGTGTTCGCAGGCATCACCACCGAAATATATCAACCAATCCTCAATCCTCTGGGAGTGATGCGGTGAACAAGGAGCTGACACTCATGTGTAAGGAAGTGCCAAGCTATGTGGAAAGAGATCAATCCACAAAAGGAAGTAAGCCCAAAGCTTTGCGGAAGCTTCAAACTTCTCTCGAGGCAAAGCCTTTGTGAGAAGATATGCAATGTTATCCTCTGTGGACACATATGCCAAATTGATCTCTCGAGCATAGAACCTCTCCTTGACATAATGATAATGCACCTCAATGTGCTTAGTGGGAGCATGGAATACATGTTTCCTCGCAACTGCCAATGTGCTCTGATCGTCAGTGAAGATGGTAGCGGCAGAGGACTTGCCAATGCCCAAATCAGTCAAAAGGCATTTGAGACTCGAGACACACACTCAATAGTCACCGTGAAAGCTTCCTTATACTCAGCCTCACAATTAGAAGTGGCCACAATAGTAGCTGCATCTTGTTCGACCAAGATATGCATGAATTATCAAACATGAAGTAAAAACCACTGGTGGACACACGAGTGTCATAGCAACAAGCCATGTTTGAGTTAGAAAAAGCATGTAGATTCGATGGTAATGACCCCCCTTGGGATAAAACAATCTAAATAGCCGGGTACCACTCAAGTAGCGAAAGATGGGCTTAACTGCCTGCCAATGCTTGAAACCTGGGCAATGCATAAACATGCTCATTTGAGAGGAAACAAACTGAATGTTAGGCTACGTTATGCACAAGTAAATCAAGCATCCAATAGCCTACTGATAGAGAAAAACATCAAATGCATCTCCAACATCATGAAGACTCAACCGTAAACTTGTTTCCATAGGAGTGGCAATAGGTTTGCAATCTTAAAAGCCAAAATGTTGTAATAATGTGTCAATATATTTTGTTTGACATAAATCTATTCCCCCATTAACTTGCATAAATTGAATGCCCAAATAATATGCAAATGTCCCAAATTTGGCATCGTAGAAGAGGCATGCAAGTCAGCCTTAAAATCAGCAATATGCTTCTCATTAGGACCAGTGAGCAGCGTGTCATCAACAAATACAAGGATGATCATAAGTATATCATATGCACACTGAACATCTAAGGTGCTATGAGTCGGACAGTGGACTGCTCTCAAAAGCATGTGCGATCAAGTAGGCATGTATCTTTTCATACCAAGCATGTGGTGCTTGCTTCAAACCATATAATGCCTTTTTCAACCTGCACACTTTGTTTTCGTGCCTATTCTACACAAAACCACGGGGCTAAAATACATACACTTCTTCGTGTAGATCACCATTGAGAAATGCAGTTTTAATGTCCAATCGATGTACATTCCAACCATGATGAAGGTAAAAAATTATTATGAGCCTATTAGATAGTAATTTAGGAGAGCTTTCATTTGGTATCATCATTCATCGTTGAAGTTCATAACTCAAAGAGTGCTCTACTTTGGAGGTGCTCTACTCTTGGATGTGTGATCTACCTTTGGTGCAGCATTGGAGGAGATTTTGGCAGCCAACCATCAGCATATAGCTAAGTATTGTGAGTAGCATGTCTAATTTAAGCTTCTACCTTGCAATGAAGAAGCAAAACCTTCTGACACATGAGATTACAGAAATACCCTCAAATATATATACAAATAGGTTCGGAGCCTATGTATATCAAGATGGATTGCATAAGCATTTCATTAGATTGACAAACTTAGAGATACCTTTAAATTTGATGCCAGTGGCTCAGTTTAAAGATGGAAGGTATGAGGATAGACAAAGATGTGCTTATGTTTTCACCAATGACCCTGATAATACAAATGATCTAGGGCAAGATACTGATAAAGGAACTTGGGAACAGAACTTAGAACAATATGATATCCCTAGAACTAATAGGAATCATACTCCTATAGAGCCACAAAGAGAAAGACAACAATCATCTCCTAATCTCTTTATAAGAGGAGTAGTAGCTATGCAAGACTTTCCTATAAGAAGGCAAGTATGGAATAACAATGAGAGATTAATGAGACCTTATCAGGTAGATAAATGCATGAAAAATCAGTATGATAGACCAATAGATCCTCATGATATATGAAAGAATATAAACAAATCCTTAGGGTAGAAGAAATTCAAGATTATAAAACTCAATTTGAAGCCTTCGAATTAACTTTATCAGGACCAGCTTTGACTTGGTTTTTACCTTTAAGAAAGGAAATGTTTAGAAACATAGAAGAATTTTTGGAAGGATTCATTGGAGAATTCTCTAAGACAAGAATTAAACATAGCATAGCCACTTCAATTCACACATTCATACAAAATGAGAGTGAAAGTGTAAGAGAAGCAGCAAGAAGATTCAAACAATATTTAGACAGATGTCTTAGAGAAGAGAAGCCATCAATGCCCAAAACAATATCTCTATTCATAGAAGGATTAAATAATGCACAGTTCAAGACTATGGTTTATTGTAGAAGATGTCATGAACTAGACTCATGTGTGAAAGAAGCCATTGATCTAGAAGACAATAGGGGAAATGATCTTCAAATGTTTGAACATCAAAAACACAATGAAACAAAGTTACGCCCAACAGAAGAATTGGCCAATGCCATAGCAAAAGCCTTAAGGTCAATAACTAGATTGGACCTACCTAATTCTAATTCAACACAAAGCAGGAAATGCTATGTGTGGAGAAAGTCATCATACACATATGTGTTCCTATAAAAAAACCACAACACTTGTAGGATAGAACACTCAAGTACTCTACCTTCGAAAGAAAATGGACAAATCATAAAAGGGATGAGTGTTTCTACAACAATCAAGCAGTGAGGGAAAGGTATTACTAAGTTCAAACTAGTCATCTTAAGGATAGAGATTATGAGGAAAAACCTAGACGAATTCTAGGACAACAACCACCTTTACCCACCAATGTAGTTCCAGTAAAGTACACTCTACCAGAGGAGAATTCGAAAAAGACAATGGGATCATCCAAGGAATACTCAAAAAATCATCATAATCATTATGAAGATTATTCTGAATCACAGGATTGGGATTACACCTATAATAAAGAACCAAAATTGCAAGCATTGGATTTGGGCAATGGTGTTGGAAATCAATGTCACATCAGTCCAAAATTCATTTAGGGCAAAAACCCCAATTCTAGTACTTAAGTCATTTTTGGCACAAAATTTGGGTAAAATTTTTATGAGCCTATCTTGTAGAGCTTGAAGAGAGCTTTCTAAGGATATATGACATGCAATCATCAGATATTATATTTGGGAGAAAACCCTAACCGTAATTCCAAAAGAGAGTCAAGCAGATACTATCACATTTCACTCGGGAAGAATATGAAGATATGAAGTATCAACTTGTAGCCTTTGGAGTTCTCAAGGTGAGAGTTTGTCCACTTATGTTTCAGTAAAAGTTAGAGATTCTTGGAAAGGATTTAGTTGAAGAAAAGTTTTACAACTTTATGTAAGAAGCATGGACACTTAGAGACATTCAGGTAGCAAATCAAACATTCAATCATGAATGAAGACAAGATGACATCATAGATATGAAACTTTGGTGAAACTCTCATGAATTGAGTTGAATAGAGTCAGAGATGGACTAGCTAGTGTCCATAATACACTAAGTTGTGAGTTGTTAGTCACAAGTCCCAGGATTCAGTTCCTGATTCTGTTTAGTATATCTACATGACACAGCAGAAGTACGTTGAGAAACTTTTCGTAAGGTAAATGCAAATATGTGGATCCTAGTGTATTCTTACAGGTTTGAGAAGACTTATTTCAGGAGATAGCAGATTCAGAGTAAAGTCATGCTACATATGTTGAGTGATTGCTTGATGTATGCTAACACTATTGGATATCTAATTTGCATATTTTCTCAGGTATTATGGTTCATATTCAGCAAATTCAGATTTTTTTGAAGTTTGAAGAAGTTCAAATTCAGTTTTGAAGAAGACTTTTAAAGATAAAGTTTGAAGGTCAATTCTGGAGGACAAAATTGAAGCTTATGTCAGTTTGCAGATGAATGAAGTTGCATATCCAATTCACTTTGTACCAATATGACATTGCAGGGGGGATTGTTGGAAATCAATGTCACATCAGTCCAAAATCCATTTAGGGCAAAAACCCTAATTTTGGTACTTAGTCATTTTTGGCACAAAATTTGGGTAAAATTTTTATGAGCTTATCTTGTAGAGCTTGAAGGGAGCTTGCTTTCTAATGGTATACAACATGCAGCCATCAGAGATCAGATTTGGGAGAAAACCCTAACCCTAATTTTCTGCTGATTTAGGGTTTTTACCTCATTTGATAGCTCTTAACTTGCAGATCATAAAAATGACTTCAGTTCATCTAACAGGTAGTCAAAATGTGGAAAAAGCAGGTCAAAAGGGTGTTTTTAGCTTTTGCTAAAAACAATATTAAAATAAAGCAATTTTAAGCGATAGATTTTTAATTAAAACTGCGATCCTGAATTTTTACGCAAAAAATAGCTTTATGCTTTATTTGATCGCTAAGAGTCATTATGCCTATAAAAAGGAGGCTTATTGTCACTTTGGAGATATCCAACACCAATCCAACGCAAGCTTAGGCTACTGTTGGGGAAGTTCTAGGTGATGCACATATGGGCAGCTATGGAGGAGCTATTGAAGCTCATGAGGGGAAGTCATGGAGTTCTTATTGGAGAAGAGTGTGCACACACTCTTACTTATGGAGAAGACTTACCTATGAGCATCTTGGTGGTTTGGATCATCGATCTACATGATGTATTTGGAGATTCTCTTCTACATGAAGATTATGGAGTACTTCAAAGACATTGGATGGAGCTTAACATAAGATTGCATCTTATGTTAACTATTCAGGTACATATTCTCTTTATGCACACAGGTACTACTTGGAGCTTATGGAGGTGGTGGCATCCATACTTGGAGGAGTCCTATTCGGCATACATGGAGGGAGTGGCATCCATAAAGGAGAATCAGTACATGCATGCTACATGCATCATATGAGGTGTTAGAAAAGGTGTTTACACATGAGTATGAGGATTTCTGTTAGCAACATGTTAGCATTCTATGCTAATTCTGTAAGTATGTGATCACACACACATCTGATTTAGGGTCTTCCATAGCCTAAATTCAGATTAGGGTTTGCCGAATATGAGTTTCAAACTGATCTTTCCTCTTTCTGTCACTCATAAACACTTTTCTACAACCTATCAGGTCATACATCTTATACATATTCAGATTTGTGTCCCTACATTTGAATATTCTTGTAAATTCTGTACATACACTCTTCCATCTATTTCTATTCACATAGAGTGGTTGAGATTTTGACTCCCACATTGTAAATTGACATTTGTATATATAATGGTGTGAGTAGGCAATGGCTTACGTAAAACTTTTAACATGTTGTCTAATCTCTCTCTATCTTTGTCTCTCATTGTATGATTAAGTGTTGTATGTTCATGTTTGTCAATTTTGGAAGAAGCTGGAATCTATGTTGTAGATCCTGGACCTATGGGACCTGTGGAATTAGTTATGGGCCTACCTAATTTCCAACAAATGGAAGAATTGAAATGGATGCAATAACTTTCATGTATATAACTATCAACTACATGTCAAATACTAAACCCCAATGCAAGACTACTAAAAAGGTAACCTCTTATAGGTGTGGAGGAGATAATTTTGCTAGAGATTGTACTCAACCACCTATATTAAGGATAGAGGGAGCCTATTGTAAAGATTGTGGTAGGGATCACTTAATAAAAGATTGTCCTAGAAATCCTCAGAAACAAACCTCTAATTCCAACATCCCTTTGAAATCAGTAGAAATTCTTGAGAACATAAAAGAAAACAAAACTAGATAACTCCCATACAAGTAATGACAAGAGCAAAAGAAAGAGAACAAAAATCAACATTAAAAGATGAGAAGAATGAATTGAAAAGAATGATTCATGGAAGGAGAGGAGGGAAAAATAAAAAGCTAAGTGGGAGAAAAAATTGGAGGAAGTTGGAAAAGGAACGCAAAGTAGGTTAGTAGTACAACAAAAGACGAAGACTCAAAATCCATTCTAGAGAGAAAAATATCTAAAGATTTGGATACACTAATCAAAGCTTACAAAGGAAGAATAAAAGAAGGCCCTAGTGCAATAGATCATGGAAGATTATACCCTTTACCAGGTACCTGAATTGGAAAAAGAAAGGATGGAACTTTGTAAAGAAGTAATTGTAAAAACACAACAAGAAATAGATCAAGGAAAATGTGACTTCACAAATGGAAACACAGAAGGAATAGGAGAGAAAGTCTCGGAGGAAGTATTAAGAGAAAATACAAGGAAAATCCAAAATACCTCATGAGCAGAAAGAAAGGGGAATGAGAAAACAACAAAATGAGAAAGACCTATTGTTGAAAATGCAAGTCAGATTGTCAGACCATTGCAGATTGCAATGTCATTGGACATTGGAAGAATTGATTTAAGAAAATTCTAATCTTCATTGTGAAGGGGAGGAAGAAAATACCATACTTCCAATTCATTTTGGTAATAAGCAAACAAAGGCCATTTTGGATAGTGGAGCAAGCATAGCTATCATGACCAAAAGAACTTTGGGAAAGATGGGGAGCTGAAACACTTCACTCCACCAAAATGAAACTTCAATTGGCAGATGGACACATTGAAATACCAATAGGAATATGGGAGAAAGTGATAATAGAAATTTGTGGAATTGAATTAGAACACACTTTTGCAATAGTGGAGTTTCCACAACTCACATCATACGAGATTATATTGGGAAGACCTTTCATGAGGCAGAAGCAAGTTGTTCAAGATTGGGGAAAAGACTTTTTGTATCTACAAAACAAAGGAAATATTACCAAAGTTAATGTCAAGAGTGGAAATTATCATTATATACCTCCTCCACAAGAATGATGTAAGCTACATCACGAATATGATAATATGATTGAGTTTAATGAAAATAGTGATAATGAAGCTCCACTCTGGACTTGTATTTCCACAAATAAGAAATTGCCAAAAAGATTCCTATTAAGAAAGGAAGATTGCATAAATGAAAGAAACATAGAAGATAAAAGGTATACTCTTCAAAGGTTTAATGATTAAGAATTTGAACCATATGGATGGAGTCAGATTTTGTCAACTCTAGATGTAGTGAATAATTAACATGTAGGAGTAAACTTTCAAAATGAAAAAGGCTATGATATCTTTTTTGTGGAATTAAGAATGATCAGAACAACAAAAGAAGAAGATGCAACTCAAAAAAATGAAAATACTCAAGGAATCCTTAATAAAAAGACATATTTGGAAGAAGTACAAGCTGCAGATGTAATCAAGGATAAGATCTCATATACACAAAGAGGAATGGAAACAGTAGGAACTCAAAAGGAAAAAATCCTTAGAAAAAACATAGGGTTCAAAAAAAGAAGAGGAAAATTTTGATATTTCTTCAAATTTAAAAAAATATGAAGCTGAGTAGAGATTGTTGCTTAAGATAAAACCCAAAAGAGAAAAGAAGAAGGGAGAGTCCCATGATAATGAAGAGGAAACAAAAAAGATTGTAATATCTAGGGAAGAAGGAGAAGATAGACACATATTAATAGCAGATGACATGGAAAAAGAGAAAGAGGAGACTCTGATCAAATTAGTTAGAGAATTTAAGGATGTTTTTGCTTACAATTACAAGGATTTAAAAGGAATAGATCTTAATATATGTGTGCACAAAATACCTATTTCACGAGATGCAAAACTAATTAAGCAAAGACATTATACTTATAATGACAAATACTCTGCTAAAATAAAAGAAGAGATAGATAAATTATTGGTAACAAACTTCATTTATGAAATTGAGTACATAGAATGGACCTCTCCAATAGTTGTAGTTTCCAAGAAGAATGGTAAACTAAGGGTTTGCATTAATCTTAAAAGAATCAATGTTGCAACTATCAGGGATAGTTATCCACTACCAATAACATATCATATATTAGAAAGGGTAGTTGGAAAAGAAGTTTACATTTTTTTGGATGGATTCTCAAGATATAACCAAGTACCAATTGCATTAGAAGATCAACACAAAACTGTTTTTGCAATTGAATGGGGTATTTATGCATTTAGAGTTATGCCTTTCGGCTTAATAAATGCACCTACCACATTCCAAAGGTTGATGTGTCATGTGTTTAAAGATTTTCTAAGAAATATAATGGAAGTTTATGTGAATGATTTATGCTTCTTCTCAAATCAAAGAAAGAATCATCTACAAGATCTGGAGAATATATTCAAAAAATGTAGAACTTACAAAGTGTGTCTTAATCCAGAAAAATGTGTCTTTTTTGTCAGACAAGGAAGAATGTTAAGACACATAATTTAAAAAAATGGAATATCAACTAATGAAGATAAGATAAAAGACATAATAAATATGTCAAAACCAACAACTCTAAAAGAACTACAAACTTTCATGGGTTATTGTGGATATTATAGGAAATTTGCATACAAATTTGCAAAAATTGCCAAACCTCTGTATGCATTAATTACCAAATTTGAGTGGACCAAAGAATGTGAGGAAGCCTTTGAAACTTTAAAAACTTGTTTAGTTATTGCACCAATTTTCTAATGATGTGCTTCTGATCATTGTTGTGTATGTTGATGACATGCTTCTCATTGGTTCTCATGAGAAGCATATTGCTAATTTTAAGGCTAATCTATAAACCTCATTTGAGATGTCTGATTTGGGGCATTTGCATCATTATTTGGACAATCAATTTATGCAAGTTGATGGTAGAATAGCTTTGTGTCAAACGAAATATATTGACACATTATTGCAGTGTTTTGGCCTTGACGACTGTAAACCTATTGCCACTCCTATGAAGACAGGTTTACGATCGAGTCTTCATGATGTTGGGGATGCATTTGATGTTGTTCTCTATCAGCAGGCTGTTGGATGCTTGATTTACTTATGCATTACTCGGCTAGATATTCAGTTTGCTGTCTCACATATGAGCAGGTTTATGCATTGCCCAAGTCTCAAGCATTGGCAGAAAATCAAGCGCATCTTTTGCTACTTGAGTGGTACTCGGCTACTTGGATTGTTTTATCCCAAGGGGGGATCACTACCTCTAGATTTACATGCTTTTTTTGAATCTGATGGGATTGTATGTCAGGGAGAGATCAGTTTGGTATATGTGCCCACACAGGAGAACATTGCAGACCTTTTCACAAAGGCTTTGCGTAGGGAGAAGTTTGAAGCTTTCCGCAAAGCTTTGGGCTTACTTCCTTTTGTAGATTGATTCCACATAGCTTGGCACTTCCTTATACATGAGTGCAAGCTCCTTGTTCACTGCATCACTCCCAAGGGGGATTTGTTGATATATTTAGGTAGTGATATCTGTGAACACACTAGGACCACCTGGCACTTTTTTCCCTCTTTAGGAGTTTTTTCCCCCAGCTTGTATATATGCTTAGTCCTAACGGGTTACTTATTTTTGTACATTCTAGTGGTAATACATTTAGTATATTGTGTTGTGCTCCAAGCTTCTTCTTCGTCCTTGTGCTGTTCGCGTGCTTCCGGAGACCTCGAACTCCAACAACCAACTGAATTGGTAAGTGATAGGGGAACTCATTTCCTAAATTAGGTAATTGAAGAATTAACTTCACAATTTATGATCATACATAGGAAATCAGCACCTTATCATCCGCAGGCTAATGGTCTTGCAGAAAGTACCAATAAAGTGTTGTGCACAATACTTTCAAAATTAGTAAATATAAAAAGAAAAAAATTGGGATATGCAATTGCATCATGTCCTATAGGCATATAGAGTAGCCTATAAAATTGCTATTGGGACAACTCCATTTAATTTGGTGTATGGTCAAAATGAAGTCTTGCCTATGGAGAATAGGAAATCAAATGCAATGGATAGGACATGAAATGTCTGAGAAGATTGTGAAATTAGAAAAATTGGGAACTTCAAGAATGCAAGCAGTCATGAGTATATATGTAGATAAAAAAAAGACAAAAAGCCTATCATGCAAAGTCACCGGGGGACGGGGACGGGTCCCGGGAACGGTGGTGTCCCCGGGATGGGAACGGAGCCTTGGGTGTCCCGGGGACGCGTCCCCGGGACGGCACTAAAAAAATGAAGCTTTTTCCAAAATGATAAAATAAAAGTAATGTACAATGAACCTGTTACCATCTGAAATGACCATAAGAAGAAAACCTTGGAAAAAAAGGTGTCTTTTAAGTATAAACACTGAACATGTGCGAAGCACGTTGATGGTTGAAGTTTGAACATTCAGAGTTACTCAAAGACAAGTCATATGTATTGTATGATGTACCATGCCAAATAGTGTGGATAAATCATCATCATCACATAAAGAAGATGTTAAATTATGAGAACAAAAAGATGTTTGCGGCATTGATTCTTTTGTAGCCACATAGCTTGCAACTCCATGGCCTTACTCTACCTTCTTCTTCGACGGATACAAAAGAGTCCACCTCTTCCTAGCATGCCCATTCGCTTGTAGCATGCCTCCTCTTGTTGTTGGATCCACTTGTTCACAGTGAAAAAGCCATATAGGAAGATAATACTATCAAGAGAGGAGAAAAGACAAGAGTGAACAAAGGGTTGAGAGGATGCTTGCAATGCCCTCATGCACATAGGATGCTTGCAATGAAAGCTCCAAGTGGACTTGTGAGCTTCATAGGCTGAAATGGCCCTACTTATGCTTGTGTGTGGGGCTAAAAGGAGGCTCTAGAAGCCATTAAGGAAGCACCAAAACTAGCCTAAAAGAATCAGAAAAAAAAAACTGATTTTCAAAGTCCAAAATGTCTCCGTTCCGTCCCGGATCTAGATTGTCACATAAAAACGTCCCGGGGATGCGTCTCGGGGACGAATCGCTGTTACAGAGTGGCTTGAGGGGACGGCTGCCATCCCGGCTGCCTTTCCCTTGTCCATCCATCTTGGGGACGGCGTCCCGACGTCCCTAGGGCAGGGGGACGCGTCCCCATGTGACTTTGCTATCATGATATACACATCAAGGAAAAAGATTTGCAGGAAGGAGACCTAGTGATGGCATATACAACCAAGGAATATACCAAGAAATTGGAGAAAAAGTGACATGGACCATATATAAATCATCAAATTAGTCCTAGTGGAGTTGTAGAGTTAGCAAACCTAGATGGTGAAATCATGCTCCACTATATAAATGGTTGCAGAATACAAAGATACAAAACACCTTTAACAACAAAGGAATGGAAAAGAATACAACAATCACATAAAAGAAGGCAGGAAGAGGAGAAAATTAGGAAAGAGGCACAAGAAGAAGCTAAGACAAGTTGAAACATAAAACATTAAGAGAATTATCGATATGTGAGAAAATCATAGGAGACCAAAAAATGCATTTGTTAGTCATATTCATGATGTACAAGGAAAATAAAATCAAGGTTTTATTGGATTCTGGATCTCAGGTAAACTTATTCAGTGCTGACATACTTAATCAACTCCAAAACAAAAGAAAACCAAGTTCAACCTTAATCAAAACAATAGGAGGACAAATATTTTCAACAATCTCAACTCGACAAATTATCCTAAAATAACCCAAGAAGAATCCATAGTAGAATGTGAAGAATGGCTTGAAAACTTGATGTTTGAAAAATTAATATTAGGACAATCATGGATGAAGGAAAATAAAGTATCAATTGACTTTGATCAAATGTTGATTCATATAAAAATAAATAATAAGATGAAAAGTATTGTTTGCAAGCGGGATGCCATCCAGATCATGATGGAGGTATTATAGCATACAATAGACAAAGGAGTAAAAGTCAGCAAACTTCCATTTAGAAGAGTGAATCAAACCGAAATCTATCATGATCATGATCAAAAGAAAAAACAAATTTGGAAACCAAAAAATTAGAAGGATAGTCAAAACTTAACAATGAAGCAGATTTTGAATCATACTGAAATCTATCATGATCATGATCAAAAGAAAAAACAAATTTGGAAACCATAAAATTAGAAGGATAGTCAAAACTTAACAATGAAGCAGATTTGGAGACCTAAAAGTTGTGTTGCCAAGGAAAAAGATAGAGATATACCTTGGTGGTAGAAAATGAAAATAAAAAATCAAAATTACAAAAAGACCAAAAGTTCAACATGGTATTGCAGGAAAAAGTAGCAAGGCCCATACAAACTATAGCTCAACAACAACATGACAATATGAAGGGGACCATGAATATGAGTAGAGATATTTTAAGGAAAGCCTCTACATCAAATGACCACTTAAGTGAATTACTTAAGACCCCAATTTTGCACCATAAAGAAAATGCATTGCCAAAGTATGCATATGTGTAGGGCTACACTACAAAGCCGTGCATCCACTAGGCACAAAAAGAGTTAATCCATGCACAATAACAAGCTCTTTTCATCTCAAGAAGGAAGAGCTAGAAGGGGAAAACAAATCAAAAAATCAGAAAAAGAGTATTTAAACCTTTCTTGGGTCTATTGCAAAGTCACCAGGGGACGGGGACGGGTCCCGGGAACGGTAGTGTCCCCGGGACGGGGACGGATCCTAGGGTGTCTCGGGGACGCGTCCCCGGGACGGCACTCAAAAATGATTATTTTTCTCAAAATTTCAAATGAATAGTTATTGTACAATGATTTTGCTTACATATGAAAAGGATTATAACAAAAAAGCTATAAAAAAAGGTGTTTTTTTAGTGAATACATGTATGGAGCACGTTAGACATCTAGATCTGCCTCCAATAGTTAAAAGTGATAATTCAAAGGTATTTCATCATGTCAAAGAAAGAGATACTGCATCATCATCATCATATTAACAATCATATACTTAAAAGAAGTTAGGATTTGATGATTATGTGGTGCCATATTATCATGGAAACATCTATCATCTTATGATCGATAAGAATGACTAATAGCCATATTGTCATGGGAACATCTCTCATCCTATCATCAGTAAGATCTAGTACGTAGTAATAGATTTCAAAACTCAAATCTAGAGAGTAAAATTAAAATGTAAATGAATCTATGGACAAATGACAAGTGTAAGTCACTATGGAGAATCTATGCGGGGAGTTTCATTTTATGCATCATAGTCATCGACTCAAGCTTCTTTATGTTCTTCATTTTGCACTTGGTTCAATTGACTCCTTCTCTCCCTCTCGTTCTTTGAAAGGATACCCAACATGCATTGGGTCATACATAGCATCCTCACACCTATGGTTTTCACTTATAAACAAAAGATCACTCGCATGTTGAGAAGAGAAAAGAGAAGAGTGAAGAGAGGGCTCAAAAAATGGAGAGGGTTGCAACTTGCTGAATATGCAAGGCTCAATGGAGCTCTATTTATGCTTGATTGTGGACCAAAGAGCCTTCTAGAGGTGCTCCCAAAAACGTGCCAATCATTCAAGGAAATAAAAAACCAACTTAAATTAACTTTTCCCAAGATCAGCCGTCCCCAAACCGTCCCCATCATGCTTTGTCACATGGGACCGTCCCGGGGACGCGTCCCGGGGACGTCCCTATGTTTCACATATGTGTACGGGGACGCCAACCGTCCCGGTTGGGCGTCCCGCCATATTTGAGTTCGGGGACGGCGTCCCGGCGTCCCTAGGACCCGGGGACGCGTCCCCTTGTGACATTGGTCTATTGTTATCATTAAAAATATAACACACACACACATATATATATATATATATATATATATATATATATATATATATATATATATATATATATATATATATATATATATATATTCTTTTTTGTAAATAATAGTATATATGTTAATCTTATATTTTTTCTATTTTAATTTTTATTGTCCACAAAACACAAAAGCAAGATGTAGAAGTGGGTGTGGGTAATATTGTTGAAAATTCCTTTTAATTTTTTAATTTTTGTTCCTAAAAAAAGTTAAAATATATATATATATATATATATATATATATATATATATATATATATATATATATATATATATATGTGTGTGTGTGTATGTGTGTATATATTTATATATATTATATTATATATATATATATATTATATTATATATATATATATATATGTATATATATATTATATATATATATTTATTTATTTTTTTAAAATATTTTTTTTAGGAACAAAAATTAAAAAATAAAAAGGAATTTTCAAAAATATTACCCACACCCACTTCTACATCTTACTTTTTATTTTTTAATTTTTGTTCCTAAAAAATAAAAAATAAAAATCATAAAAAAAAAGTATAAAAGAAAATTATTTTATATATATATATATATATATATATATATATATATATATATATATATATATATATATATATATATATATATATATATATATATATATATATATATATAAAGATTTTACAACTGCACCAAGGAAAATCTTGCTATTTGTATGAGCACATGCATTCTTGAAATGTGTGTTATAATGATATTGAGTGGTGTAACACTTATTTTTTCCTTCTAGTGTCTAATACATGTGTAGTCTTGGTGTGATTTCTTTTTATAGGATGACTAAAGGACTTCCTATAGCTGAATTGGAAGTTGATGCAATGTCCTTATCAAGAGGACATTGGTTTTTGGATACTGATACATAAATAGTGGAACTGGAATTTGAACAAGAGGAAGTTCTTGAACATGAACAAATAGAAAAAGAACTCAAAGATTTCTTCAAAATAATTGTCATGGACAAAGGAAACCATCCTGAATCTCAGATTCCATGTGAATCCTATATCTCATGATTGGTTCAGAATTTTGGGAAACTAATGCTTCCATTGCGTCCGGAACGTGCCAAAACCCTAAGATCGACTGTCTTCTTGCTTGATTCTGACATCCAGATACCATGCTTCGAATTGATGACATCATCGATGACATCATCAATTCGTAACTGCCCTTGGGAAACCTATATAAGGAGGGGTTGGCCACATTCATAATCATTCTTGCCAATACCAGTCTTGGGAGCTCAAGGAGTTATGACCACCAAGTAAGTACTCTCCAAGTTCCAGTTCTTATTCTTGTCTTGTTCCTTGTTCCAGTCCTGTCTAGTCTTGTATCTTGGACATCTAGTCTTGTCCTCTTGTGATCTCGTAGTACGAGATCTTGTCGAGTTCTTTCTTGTATCTAGTCCATCTCCCAGAGGGGAGTTCTTGTAATCCAGAGATCTTGTTCCATACTTACGATCCCGGGTTGTGGGATCTCCTGTATCATCTCTAGTTGGGTTATCTACACCTACGGTCCCGGGTTGTGGGACTTCTTGTATCAACCACATATTCCTGTGCTATTTTCCCTACGTGGATTTTCTTGTAATCAGAAGTATATTTCAGAAATCTTGTCTATTGTAGTCAGAGAGCACAATCTAGTGCTCCCCTGACAATAGTTAGAAAGCACATCTTCATAGTGACAAAATGAAATTATAAGTATACTATGATATGTAAGGAATTTTACAATTTTCAAAGATTAGCTGAAGCATACAAAAGATGGAAAGCAGTAGGTTTACACAAACCACTAAAGGAACCCATGTTTTTCATTGACTTTGACAGGTATGAACAAGCCATGTCATCTGTACAAGAAGTTAGAAGAAGTACAGAAACATATCTTATGTGCAAAGTCAAAAACAGGGAAAGTGAAGTGGTGGAAATATTGATCAAATCAGATCATATCAAGGCTGCTTTGAACTTCTACATAATGGGTACAAAGTTTGATATGAGCTTTGTGAAGAAGAATCCAGCTACATATGCTTGATTTACTAAATTCTCAGATTTCAAAGACAAAGCCAATGAGGAGCTTGCAATAAGAATATTCTTGCAATTGCTTTGCTTTCCAAGGTTGCCTAGATATACCAAGCCCCACAAACCAGTTACTCTGGTAATGCTAAATAACAAGGATAAAAGCAAACCTTTTGGTGTGGTTGATATGACACCATATATTCATGATCAATTGAAGGAAGCTGCCAAACGCTAAGAGTCAAAAAAGTTCATGAATGGAGCTCAATTGTTCACTAAAATAATTTATCATGTTCTTGGTATGGATGACAAACTAAAGCTCGCCCTTGAAGCACAAGTGTTCAGAGCAATGATGGTTAAAGTCAAAAGTCCAATCAAGTCAATATCGGTCAAGGAAGCAGGGAGAAAAAGAAAGGAATTAATCAGGAAAGTAACACAACCAATAAAGAAGAGGAAAGTAGATCCTAGAAAGATTGAAGGAGAAGTAAGAGAGGCTACTCCCGAGGAAATAAAAGAGGAACAATTAAAAGTTGAGGAAGATGTAAAGGCACATCCACCTCAAACTAGTATAGAAAAAGTATATTCATATTTAATGAAGGGAGGCGATAAAAGAGCAGTTTATGAAGCCCAATATACTTCCTGGATTGACAAAATAAAGGTGTTTAAGTTGTTAATCTTTTATGCTATGATGATTGGAGAGGCCAACTCCAAAGGACAATAAACACAAGGGTATCCACAAGTCTAGAGTATCAATTGATTTTAATGTCGATAGTCGAGCCACCGTTTGCCTTGGGATGCACGGTTGAGAGCCAAACATGGGACTACGGAATACATTTTAGTCTCTTTCAAAAGCCCTCACCGTCAATTTTGATCTCTCGAAGAGAGATGGAGTCCGGGTTAAAATTTTTATCGCCGATCCACTGGCCAAAAACTGCCGCTCTTGAGGGTCAAACAACCCTCTAACATTGAAAGAAACAATGATCATTATTAGAGGTTAAATTCTTTGCGAGAAGGGGCCTCGTCCCTCTTTTTCTTGTTTTTCTCGTCATTTTTTTTCCTTAAGGGGGCTCTTCTATGGTATCTCAGCCGGTTGTTCCTTTATGAGAAGTCTTCTTCGAAAACGAATTCGGTATCCTATCGAGGATTCTGGATCCAATGATCCAGCTTTCACTGTCTTGGTCACCATCATCGTTGTTGGTGAATCCATCCTCTTTGTTAGTGGTGTATCCTTCTTGGTTGTCTTCCTTGCAAATGGAATCCTCTGAAGTTTTCCCATCATTGCAAGAGTCATAGAGATTCATTCCCTCTGGATAATCCAAGTCATTGATCTCCTTCTCTAATTTACAAAAAAATGTTTTTTTTTGGAGCCGTATGAGAGGGACTCTTCTCAATATTACCCTTAGGAATTCTTCTTCTTCTTTTTCTCACTTTTGTGAAGCCTTTTGGGTTCGTCTCCATGAGTTGTGTTTCCTTCACTTTCTCAGCATCCAGATGATGATCTTTTGAAATGCATGGGCATCGCTTTGGGCCACTGCAGCTTCTTTGTTCCTTGTTACATTAGCCTTTTCTAGATTTTTTTTTTGTTCTTAATGGATTTCTGTCTCATAAGACAATCTTTAATTTTATGCCCTGTAAATCACAGTGAAAGCAAGCATTTGACAAGTTCTTGTATAAAATCTCCTACCCAATGGTTTTCTGTTCTCCAATGTCTATGGAATTTTTGGAGGGGAGTCTTTGTTTAGATCTTCTTCGACACAAATTTGCGGGTGTTATCTTGTGTTGAACGAGTATTTCATACTTTCATGATGAAACCCTCGATGTCTCCTCTAGAGGTGAGAGGCGGATTGATTGGCGACACAATTTCCCCAATTAAAAAGGGCTGGTGTGGGAGCTCTATCCAAACTGGATAGTGCAGCGGCTTTGAACTATTCAGAACAAATTCAAGAACCCCTTTATAAAGGCACAAGGTTATTCTCCATTAATGCGAGGTGCCAATTGGCAAAGCTTGGAAGGCAATATCGTCATTTTAAAAAGTGAAGAGCTTGTGATTAGTTGGCAAGAACTAACACTTGCTTACAATCAAGCCGCGAGGGAACCACTCCTTACGGAACCATTGTCACAAGGACTCAAGAGACAGTTTAGTACCAAACATTTGACGAATAAGACATGTTCTTTCTAGCTCTTCTTGCTTCGTCAAAATATCCTCCCTTCGAAGGGAGACGACTTGGGGACTTAACTCCAAGAAGCTCCAGAGAGGCACTGGATATTTTTTCCTCTAGAGGCGGACCCACATTACTCACCACCAATGAGTGGGAGAACCTGACAATGAAGGGCGTAGCAGTCAATGAACAGCGAAATCCCTTGGTGAACACATGTACCTTTCTCAAAAAGATTTTTTAAAACGATGCTGCTCCTTGTTTTGCAATTTCACTTATCACAATTTTACTTTTTTCTTTTTAATTTCCCTTATACTGAGCAGTCATGGTCTCGATCAATTTTACTCTCCATCTCAAACTCTTTTTTTTTTTAGTTGTAAATTTGCCAGACAGATGGTCTCTCCAAACATTTCCATGTATGTGATGGAAGAACTGATGTCTATTCTGCTGCTAAATGTGTAAGAGATGGAGTGACTATTATGTCAAGGAGCCATCCCTTAGTGTGAGGCTCTTAGGAGGCATGATGATACTCACTCTAATAATGAGAGAGAAGGATCTCGAGGTGAAGATGTGATCAATAGTGGAGAAAATGTGTCTAAAACGAGCATCATTTAGTGCTTGAATCCTAATTTTTTCTATGTGTCTTTTAAGTGCAGTCTCCCTAACCACTCGTGTAGTTTGTTCAATCATTATAGCTCTTAATGTGGTGGGATGTCTACATGTTATCCATCTGTGGATAGGATCATTTCGTGTATCAGTCACTATGGGGATACACACAATGACCCTTGTGGATAGGGTCATTGCATGTATCACTTTCTATGGCGCACTTAAAGAGGTAAGTGAAGATCGTTACTGCGGTGTTCATGGGCATAAATGAATTGTCTCGACCTGGAACTCTGTATCATCTGCTGCTCTCCTATGTTGCAATCTCTGAATCGCCTGTGAGATTATTGAGATAGTGGAAAACACCCTGTGGTGGGACATGGTATGTGCGTTTCAATTATGGGTGGTTGATGTGGTGTTTGGTATATCTCTTCGCAATACATATGCCATGTGCTATAATCCTTAATCTGTATCAGGGGTTGAGTTCTTAAAGTCTCTGCCATGCAGTAGAACAGTCCTTACTCATGAGGAGGTGGTATGGATCCCAATACTGAGATTCCTCCCATGCTCACCTTTTATGGCAAGTCAGATTCATCTCCTTGTAACCCTCGGTGCAACTCATCTCTTCAAGTAGCTGCTAGAAATCAAGTAATTTCTATAAGTCTCTACACATCATCATACCATCTGTTCTGGAGCATGGTTCTAGATTGTATGTTGCTAGCATATGTGGCAAGCTCTCCATAGCAGCTTAATGAAGAATGGTAGCAAATGATGGAGTGGGAATCTCAAGTGTCATATTGTGTCTAAGTAAGCGAGGTATGCATCAATGCATCATGATTACATGTCTGATAGTTTGTAAAAAAATGTGAAGTGGCACAGGAATCACATGAGTGTCTGCATGCTATAAGAGGTGTACCATGTAATTTGAAGTAGTGGAATGCATGATCAGATCTCAGGGTAACAACAAGCAAGAGTAAGATCATTGGACACTCCAGTTGTTCCTGATTGTGGCAATAACATCAAGCATAGTAGAGTAGTTCCTCAAACTCCAATTTCTCCCTTTGTTCAGAGAAACACTTTCATCTTGCCTGGTTCTACTATGTTGATCTGTATTCCCTCGGGCATTTTTGACCTTCGATGAAACTTGCAGTGTAAGCTGTCAATAAAGTTGATAGTTTCCTGTTGCAGGGTATGACCATACAAGCAGCTCTTTCTTTCTTTCCACATGCGCCACAGGGTTTGTGACCTTATACTGTTCCAAAGTCAAAGTTCAATATGAAGGCACTCTCAATTCAAGAACATAGTTAAAGAGCATAAAATACTTTATTTGGGCAACAGAAACAGATAGCATTATAATGAACCCTGCACCTGGGACATATTTGAGCGCCTTCATCAATCTGGGTGGCATTTTCGCCCGTCCAAAAGAGTTCAAGTATTATCAGCCATAAGAAAGTAGATTCCTTAGTAGATTGGATGGATATACACTATTCCCTATTCCAATTCAACTTCCATCTATGGTGTAAGAGGGTAGAGACATGGAGCACATTAGTACGAATTTTATAAGAAGAGCAAGCTATAGGCCACCAAACATTGACGCTAGCAATTTTGTTAGGACTGATTGAGATTCCAGAGCACGACATATAGCAATTTGTGTTTCCTTTCTGGTACATAACTATTTCCATAAGATTGGTACAATGCCCATTGCGAGAAATAATGCTAACGGATTGATCCCTGTCAAATTAGTGTTTTAGCAGTTTCTTAGTGAATGTAAGGGAAGAGATTAGTTGAATTCATGAAAAGTCTAATATCATGCCTCTCAATCCATAATGGAACAGCTTGAACCATATGAGCATGTATGAACACTTAATTCAAACCAAGAGTTTTGAAAAGACTTCTGCAAACGAGTCACAATTGGCATGAACGAAAACATTGCAGTATCAACAGAAAATCCAGACCAATTTGTACAATTTTTAGTTCAAATTTTCTAAGTTTTCATTCTGCTCCTCTACCTTTAGAAGGTGGTCTAAAAATCATTCAATCTATAGCATATATTCATCCATTCAACAGCTAATTTAACAGTTGCAGTTTCTAAGGCAATTGGAACAGAAACTGTTTTGTTTTTGGAAGGAATACACACTTCCATCTAATCTTAGGATTACATCCTTATGAGTATAAATGACTTCATTGAATCAAACATCTCTTATATATTTCAATAAAAAAACTAAGACTATCGACATACCACAATAAGAAAAAAAGCATAGCAGGTAAGGGGACAACCCCGCCTGACAGACTTCTTGAGAAACAAGAGTTTTGTAATGCTACCAAAAGTACAATGATGAAGAGCCTGAAGGACATTTCCAATCAAGCCTATGATAAGCTTTGTCAAAATTAATGTTAATGAAAGTGAACTTCTCCTTGTTTTCAAGGTTGTTGTCTAGATCTTCCCATAAGCATACCTACTTGAGGTCATCTAGATCTCCAAAAGAACACTAATTTGAGAGCACATAAGTGAACAACACCTTTGTACTTCTTTTAGTGCAGAAATTTCAGATTTCTGCTATAGATGTTCTCTGTTCTCCTACTACACTTTTTATCCCTTGCATAATTCTTTCTTGCTCTCATTCAGCTTAGATGCTTATATTGCTTTCTTATGCTTTGGAATAGAAGAAAAAACGTGTTTGCTCATTGATAGCCTCTTTTTTTATATTTGCATTTGAGATGTATATTTTGCATTTGAGATGTACCTGTCAAGGTAGCTATGCCATTATTCGAAATTGCAGTATGTATCTTGGTTATTGTTAGAAGAATAAGGCGTGTGCCTACTTGGAACACGTGGTTTGTTTATGTTTGTGGAGAATCGTCTATATTGTCGATTATTATTTATTATTAGTATTATGTATATGCATGTGTGTGTTTTTGATAATAATTAAATGTGTTAGTTTGAAACATTATGGCACATCCTGGGATGGTATTGAATCACAGACTTGCTCTTTTATCAAACGCCGCCAAACTCCTGACAAGTAAATGCCTTTCTGCATTTTAGCTTTTGTTCATTCAGTCGAATGCAACATGGAAGTGTCTTCTGTGGACATTGCCATTAACAAGAAGGGGGATATTATTAGCAGTTCTGAATGTGAATGACTCTGAAAACAATGAACCTCATGAAATTTGTGGTTGGCAACTTATTGTCTATGCTTATCTGAGTTCTTATTGAAATATATAGACCAGATTTCCATCTTTAAAATGAGGATGGTGCTGATAGCTGTTTAGAAGCTTCCACTTTATGCTGTTTATGGTTGAGTTTGAGACATTTAAGCAGCATAAATTGATAATCAGACTGACAACAGATAGCTAGCTGCTGGTGTTCTTAACATAGATTAATGTCAGCATTCTTTCTGCTTTGATTTCCGTCCCGATAGAAAAAGTGTTTTACCTTTTACCATGAATTTGTTTTGTGGAAGCTTCGATAGCGGCGTCCAGCGCATGTTCTTGGATACTTGCTTTGTTGTGTAAGAGCTTGTGTGTTTATACATATGTGATGCATCTAAATCTTGTCCTGTGTTTTTCCTTGAATAAATGAATTCAGAGAGAAGACCTTGTATGTTCGAACGATGCTTTTGTTGTAGCAATCTCATCAATACATGGGCTCACACCTCATGATGCAAACACAGTGAGATTTTTCAAGTTGAAAATACTCTCTCATTGAATTTCGACAGTCACAATATTGCGTTTGTAAAATGTAACTTTCTTTTCCGTGAGTACAGTTGCAACAAGGCATTGGTTCCATTGAGGAGATTATGGCGGCCAGCAAAGAAGACATACTGGATAACACTGATTTATCTGCTGAGAAAGCAGACGCTGTTGTGAAATTTTTCCATGATCCTCCGTTCTACATGAATCCAGTACCCCCTTCTACGAGGAATTGAGTGAGATTGAAAGCATCGTTCCTATAGCAAAATGTGGAATGCTAAATTTGCTATTGTGCCATTCTACATGTTTAGATAAGGATTTGTCAAAAACAGATTGTATGCTGGCGGAGCAGAGAGCCTGGTGACTTTCTGAACAGGTGCGTGCACCTGTATATGTTTACGTGCGTAGCCAGCATATATGTGCTGCCATGGCTGATAGATCTTGATCCAGCACTCATATCAGAGCTCACATAATTGTGTTTGATTCCTGCTGCACTATTAGAGTTACAAAAGAAAAGCAATAAATAAAGCGAAGACGAAACGGTATTTGAACTATTGGGTACCCTCACCCATTTGTTTCATACTTTTGATAGAATAACATGGGAATATACTCTTACACAAACACACATGGTAAGCAACCACTCAAAATGATGTGTCTAAACTCTCCCTCTATCAAACTTATCCCCTTGTCCATAAAATTGGTAGTTGCTCGAGTCGAAAAGTACTTATGAACCAAAGATTTTGATTCTAAGTTAGAATCTATGAGTGGCAACCCTCTCCAAGCTAGTAGATACTCTTAAAGAGCATAATTTCTCAATCGTTTGTGTCTTCTACCTAATATCCATTGTGAAGAGTGGTCCAAATTCTCATGTTCTTGCAAAGAAACAAACAATACATTCTATTGGATTAACATTGCAAGAAATACACTTTCTCAACTTACTAACATGAAAGATTGGATGCATTCTAAAATGTAGATGAAGCTCTTATAGGGATGCAATGTTTGTTGGAGTACAAGGATTACAAAAACACACAAACAACATGAGGAAGAAGAAGCTTGGAGCACAAGATTGAGTGTCTACTAAGTGAATGTACAAAGATACCTTTCCCGTTAGGGTTATAGACATATATACAAGTTAGGGGGAAAAACCTCCTAAAGAGGAAAAAAAGGTGTCTCATCAATCTTAAGCGTATTCATACACATCACTATGGAAATATATCAACAAACTCTCCTTGGGAGTGATGCCATGTATAAGGAGCTAGCACTCATGTATAAGGAAGTGCTAAGCTATGTGGTATGAAACTAGTCCACAAAAGGAAGTAAGCCTAAAGCTTTGCAAAAAGAGTTGAACTTCTTTCTAGATAGAGCCTTTGTGAAAAGGTCCATAATATTATTTTATGTAGGCACATAAGCCAAACTAATCTCTTCAATAGGGGTTTTTTGCCTCACATAATGATAGTGCATCTCTATGTGCTTTGTGCGAGCATGGAATGCAAGGTTTGTCACAACTTTGGATGTGCCCATATTGTCAATAAAGATGGTGGTGGAAAAGTATCACCATAAGCCAAACTAATCTCTTCAATAGGGGTTTTTTGCCTCACATAATGATAGTGAATCTCAATGTGCTTTGTGCGAGCATGGAATGCAAGGTTCGTCACAACTTTGGATGTGCCCATATTGTTAGTAAAGGTTCATCACAACTTTGGATGTGCCCATAATGCAAAGTTCGTCACAACTTTGGATGTAGGCACATAAGCCAAGCTAATCTCTCTAGTAGGGGTTTTTTGCCTCACATAATGATAGCGCATCTCAATGTGTTTTGTGCGAGCATGGAATGCAAAGTTCATCACAACTTTGGATGTGCCCATACTGTTAGTAAGGATTCGTCACAACTTTGGATGTGCCCATAATGCAAGGTTCGTCACAACTTTGGATGTAGACACATAAGATAAACTAATCTCTCTTGTAGGGTTTTTTGGCCTCACATAATGATAACGTATCTCAATGTGCTTTGTGCCAGCATGGAATGTAAGGTTCTTCACAACTTTGGATGTGCCCATACTGTCAGTAAAGATGGTGGTGGCAAAAGAATAGTCATTAACCATTGCCCAAATAAGCCAAATTGTGTTTGAGCCACAAACACTCAATAGCAGTTGTAAAAATTTCCTTGTTCTCAATCTCATAATTGGAAGTGCCCACAATGTTGAGATACCAAGCTCAACATGTGATGATTGAGGATGATACATATCACTTGTCATTTCTCTCACATGTATAGTGGTTATGTGGGTATATATAAGGGATACTTCATTGAGATTTACTCGATTTATCTATCGAGAGTGATTGCACATTTGTTTCTTGCTAGCTCACTCATTCATGTACATTAGGTTTTTCCTTATGTACTTTTCTTTATATATTGTATTGATTGTATTGTTGTATTAGGTCATTGTTGTGTATTCTCTTTATGTAATAGAAGAAGAAGAAGATCATTCTTCCTTGCCTTAATGTGTGTGCTCCTTTCTTTATGTGTTAGAGTGTGTTAAAGCTCTCTTTCTTATCTCCTTTCTCTTGACATGGCATCAAAGTCAGTATGGTTGTAGAGAGCTCGTGGAGAAGGCCAACAATGAAGAGTACATGAGAGGTGTGGAGAACATGCGCTTCACAAATGATCTCAAATTGTTAGGAAATTTGGTGTGAATATAGGTGTCAAAATGTTTTCAGTTTTGGAGCCATCTTGAGCTCCGTTTCGAGCACATAAGGTGGGTTCCACAGAACAAAATAGGTAGAAGGTAATTTATTGGCTATCTGTTAACATATAAGAGAGCATGATTGTGCACATATAGGATGCCAAAACTCTGAAAGAGGCTTGGAACATTTGCTTACATCGTATGAGACCAACACAAAGGCATGGAAATTGCAACTCAAGAATGAGTTGCATATACTAAAGAAAAAGAGAATGTTGGTAAGTTACTATATCTTGAGCATATGTGATTCGCTTGCATCTATTGGTGTCAATGTAGATGATGATGATGATAAGGTGGAAGTGTGCATTTATGGTTTAGGAATTGCATATAAGAAATTCAAAACTTCTATTCAAACCAAGGAAAATATTACAAATTTTGTTGATATGCTATCCATGCTGATAATTGAAGAGAAGAACCTTGATCAAGACTCAAGGAAAAGTTGGTTTTGAGGAGGTATTCTACTCTGGCCAAGAAAGAGGCCGAGGAAGAGGCTTTGGAAGTGGAAGAGTAAACAACAACCAGGATGAAGGTCAGTAACAAAATCATGCAGGAGGTAGAGGACAATTTTGAGGAAGGGGGAGCCAAAGAGACCACATAAATTTCCAAGGAAATGATTCAGGTAAGTGTTGAGATATCAAGATCAACATGTAATAATCTAGGATGACACATATCATTCTTCCATTTCTCTGACATGTATAGTGGTCATGGTGATATATGTCAAGGATACTTCATTGAGCTTTATTAAATTATCTATCAAGAGTGATGACACATTTGTTTTCTTGCCATCTCACTCATTCTCAGCTATTAGGATTTTCCTTATGTACTATTCTTTATATATTGCACTTGTTGTATTGGTGTTTTAGGTCACTCTTCTAGATTCCTGTTATGTAATAGAAGAAGAAGAAGAAGATCATTCTTCCTTGCCTCAATCTGTGTGTGTGCTTCTCTTTGATTGTGAGAGTGTGTGTGTGAGCTCTCTTCCTTATCTCCTTCGTCGTGACATGGTAGAGCCAGTGTGTCTGTAGAGAGCTCGTGGAGAAGACGACAATGAAGAATATGTGAGAAGGCGCGGAGAAAGCGCAATTCACAAATGACCTTAGATTGCCACAAAAATTGGCATGAATATTCAAGCCTGCAAGATAGGGCCACAAGAAATCCGGGCCAATTTGCAAAACTATAACTTGTGTCCTGTTCGGAAACACTCCTATATTCCAGATCCAGAATTTCAAGTGATTCCATGTACTGTTGATACACGAAAACTGTGTTTTTTTGAGATCGAACTATCATGTCATAGTGCGATAGTGTTTAAGCAAAAGTGTTGCTTGTAGTGTTTTGTGGTGTTATGAATTGCTACAGAAATGGCAAACATAGATGGAATGATTCAGTTTATGAGAGATAAGCTGGACAAGAATAACTTCCATGCTTGGAGATTCAGGATGAAGAATTTCTTGATGGGAAAAGGCTACTAGAAGTACATCAAAGGAGAGAACAAAAACGATCCGAAGTTACTAGAGAGGAATCGACCTACAGACGAGTTAAAAGCATATGAAGAATGGAATCAAGGAGCATAGAAGGTAATGTATTGGCTATTTGTTAGCATATAGGATAGCATGATTGAGCACATACAGGATGCCAAGACTCCAAAAGAGGCTTGTAACAGTTTGGTCACATTGTATGAGACCAATACAAAGGCATGGAAATTGCAACTCAAGAACGAGCTGCATACACTGGAGAAAAAAGGCATGTCGATAAGTGACTACACCTTGAAAATCAAAAGCATGTGTGAGTCACTTGCATCTATTGGCGTGAATGTAGATGATGATGATAAGGTGGAAGTGTGCCTTCTTGGTTTAGAAGCTACATAAAAACAGTTCAAAATATCTATTCAGACTAGAGAAAATATTTTGAATTTTGTTGATCTGGTATTCATGTTGATTATTGAAGAAAAGAATCTTAGTGAGGACTCAAACTCCTAAGGAAAACCTAGTTCTGAGCAAGTACTCTACTCTGGCAGAGGAAGAGGCAGAGGTAGAGGCTTCGAAAGTGGAGGAGGACACAATAATCAAGACCAAGGTCAACAACAGAATCATGCAGGAGGTAGATGACAATTTGGAAGTAGGGGGATCCAAAGAGGCCACATAAATTTTCAAAGAAATGATTCAGGTAATGATAGTAAAGGATGCTAGAATTATGGTAAGCCTGAACATTTTGAACGTGATTACAAGTTGAAGAATCAAAATAACAAAATTCAACAAAAAAACTATGCATCCACAAGTGGAGATGATTTTGAGAAGTTGTTCATGGTACAACATCATATTGATGAACACAATGTCTGCTGATGTTTCAAAAGCGAATGGTAATGTGTGGTACATTGATTCAAGTGCTTCAAATCACATGACCAGTCATGCGGAATGGTTTAGTAGTTTGTAAAAATTGCTAGTTCTTGGATATGTTGAAACAGGTGATGACACATCACACCCTATCAAGCATACAGGAAACATAGCTCTATGGAGGACGGGAAGGTAAAACATCTTGCCGATGTGCTGCATGTTCCAAATATAACAAAGAATCATTGGACAAATGGTTGACTAGGGATTACAAGTCAGGTTCAATGCTGATGGGTTATATGTAGAAGAGTACAAACAGGATGGAAGATTGATTGTCGAAGGAAAAAAAGTGGGTAGGACTCGTTCACCTCAAATGTGAAAATTCCTAAAATGAATGCATCCATGTTTGCAAAAGATGCAGAAGTTATTGCTAATATAGAGATCTGACAGGAACAAATTGGACATGCAAATTTGTAGAGGCTCAAATTGATGAAGTCAAAGGAGATTGCCAATGGACTACCAAATTTCAAGGTTACTGAGATGCAAAAGATATGTGAAACATGTCAATTTGGTAAACAATCAAGAGCATCATTTTCGCATGATAAGCATGTTAGTGAGAATGTACTAGAAATAGTACATACAGATGTTTGGGATCCTACAAAGACCACATCTATGGGTAGTTGTAGGTTTTATGTTACTTTCATTGATGACCATACACAAAAAGTATGGGTATATTTCATGAAAGAGAAGAGATGAGGTGTTCACTCACTTCTAGAATTTCAAGGCTACGGTGGAAAAGTAGACATGAAAGTATATTCAAACATTAAGGTCTGATGGAGGAGGTGAATACATGTCAAATGAGTTCAACAACTTCCTTGAAAGTCATGGAATTTGATATCATTTTTCATGCAGGTACACGCCACAACAAAATGGTGTTGCTAAACACAAAAATAGACATATTGCAGAAATAGCAAGAGCCTTGATGGTTGAGAAGAATATGCCTCACTATTATTGGGCAAAAGTTGTGCACACTATTGCATACATCATGAGCAAAAGTCCAAATTCTATTGTACATCAAGTTACACCTGAAGAGAAGCTCATAGGTAAAAAGCCAAACTTATCACATATGAAAGTATTTGGTTGTATTGCATATGTACATGTTCTAGATGAGTTCATGACGAAGCTTGATCCAAAAGCAGAAAAATGTATCTTCATTGGATATTCCCTTGAGCAAAAGGGATATAAATGTTATAATGCACACATATGAGAGGTGAAGGTAATCAGAGATGCGGTGTTTGATGAAATTTCAAGCTTCCATGCAGATGCCAAAGGACTTAATCTTGAACCAAATGATAAAGAAAATGCTGAAAACTCGAGTCCAGAATCTCAAGTTTTGAGTGGACCAGATGCATCACCAAGCAATACTTCTAACCCAAATCCATGTAGTGGAAGATTGCGTGGAAATTCTGGTCTAGAAAATTCATCAAATACATCTAAGAAAGGTAAAGAAAAGCTTTTTGCTAGTAGTAAAACATCTAAATGTTTTGAAGACATTGATGGGATTCAAGTGGTTTATGAAAGAGCCTCGATGAGGAACTTGAATTGCCCTCTGTCAAGACTCCATGAGTAAGAAAGGTGCATGCAAATGATACAAGGAGAAGTGACCCAGGACCAACAATATATGGAAGGATGCAAAATTTAGTGCAACAATTGACATATGACAGTTACATGGCTCACCATTGTGCCTACATAAAGAAGGTAATACAAGATGCTGAATCCTCTTGTTTTGAAGATGCAATTGGAAATGCAGATTGGAAAAAAGCTATGGATGAGGAGGTGGTTTCACTTTATGGAAAGGATACATGGAAGCTGGCTCCATTGCCATAAGGAAAGAAAACCATAGGCTGCAAATGGGTTTACAAGGTAAAGCACAATGCTGATGGTAGCATAAGCAGATATAAAGCATGATTAGTAGAAAAAGGATATGCATAGATATATGGCATTGATTATGAGAAAATGTTCAGCCCTGTAGCTGAAATGTCTACTGTTAGAGCACTTGTTGTTGAGATATCAAGCTCAACATGTGATGATTCAGGATGACATGTATCATTTTTTCGTTTCTCTGACATGTGTAGTGGTCACATCGGTATATGTCAGGGACACCATTGAGATTTATTAGATTTATCTACCGAGAGTGATGGCACATTTGTTCCTTGCCAGCTCACTCATTCGTGGACATTAGATTTTTCCTTATGTACTGATCTTTATATATTGCACTTGTATTCTTGTTTTTAGGTCATTCTTGTACATTCCTTTTTATGTAATAGAAGAAGAAGAAGAAGAACATTCTTCCTTGCCTCAATCTGAGTGTGTGCTTCTCTTTGATTTTGAGTGACTGTGTGAGCTCTCTTCCTTATCTCCTTCCTCATGACATGGTATTAGAGCCAGTGTGGTTGTAGAGAGATCATGGAGAAGGCCGACAATGAAGCGCATGCGAGAAGGCATGGAGAAAGTGCGATTCACAAATGAACTCAGATTGCTACAAAAATTGGGGCCATCTCAACCTCTGTTTTGAGCCCGCAAGGTGGGCCCCATTGAAAAACTAGGTCAATTTCAAAAATCGTTAACTTGCGTCCTGTTTGCCAACACTCATATATTTCAGATCCATAATTTCAAGCGATCCCGTTTATGCAGGAATTTAACATGAAGAATCTTGGTGTGCAGTGCTATTTCTCGGGCATTGAGTTCATATATACAGAAACACGTATTTGGATGTCACAAGGGCAACATGCCTTATGCTACAAAAGTATGGTATGGCTGATTATAAGCCAATTTCTATGCCATTAGATCAGAATTTGAAGTTGGATACTACATCAAATGAAGCATTGGAAAATGCTACTATGTATAGGAAAATTGTGGGAAGTATGATTTATCTCACAATTACAAGGCCTAATTTTATGCGAGTGCTACTTTGGATTATGCATTGTTTTATGAAGCTGGTGTATATTTGCAGGTTCATGGATATATTGATGCACATTGTGCTGATAGTGTTCCAGATAGAAGGTCTACTAGTGGCCTTCTATTCTCACTTAGGAGTCAGCTATTACATGGAGCAGTAAGAAGCAACCCACGATTGCTTTGTTGAGTACAAAGGCTGTTGGTGCAAGACAAGCCTACACACATTGGCTTGGAATCTTGGAACCTTGGAAGATGGACTTGGAACCCTTGAAGGATATCTCTACATGAAGGATAAGGCATAGGAACTCATACTTATGAGTTATTATCTTTTACTCATTGTAAAAAGGTCTATATGACTTGGCATTCATTTACATCACACCTAATTGATTAAGTCGTGGATTTTTGGGTGGAATGATTGGAGAGAATATCTCCTTAATTCTAGAGTAGAGAATATAGGAGATTTGAATTTGAATTCAAATTCAAATCTCAACTCATTCTCTATAAAAGATACAATTAAAAAGTCGCGGGGCAGACTCTCATTCTAGCTCACTCCCCGAGGCATATTTTCCTTGTAACTCATTGTGTGTGAAGGCTACTCTATTGCCAACACCACAATACCTCATTTAGCTGTGCTTGGCAAGCTAATGAGATTGTACAAACACATATATCAATAGAAGTATACATTCATCATCTCTGTTTTGTCTGAGTCACCTACTCCAAGTCTGTCAACTTCATCAGGGCATTTCTCTGGATCTACTGAACCAAATCAAGCGTTCTATAGCTCATTGGAACCAGCTCAAAGTCTACTACAAGCATACAAAATTTTAAAGGATTCCATTCAGCCATTTGGGAGAAAATCGAGTCGAAGTGCATACTGGTACTTGTCTGCAGAGTTCCTGAAAAGTCGGGGGTGATTATATTTTTGCTAAACTTATTTCTCAGTGCATAGTTTATCAATTGAAGTGATTCCACTTGTGATTGGTAGCTTACTAAGGTACATTAATACTCCCAAAAGGAATTGTTCCAATTTTAAGTGTGCTGGACACACTGAGTAAAAGTCTGAGCAGGTATCACTACAGGAATAGAAAGTTTTGCTTGATTTTTGAAGTACAAAGTTATCTGTTTTGGTTTGATCATTACCCAAACCATTTCCAAAGTACATATATGGTTTCTTTGTGTCATTTGGAAGCTAAGCAAGTGTACTAAGCATATCTGAAGAGAAAAGAGGGCAGGTGTGAAGCAGGTTTTGCAGCACCAACTGATTTCCTGAGTGCATCCATCCATCACTCTCAACAGTGGTATCAGAGCATAGAAGGTAATCATGGGTGATGGTTTCCCTTCTTTCATTGACAAATTGGACAGAAACAACTATCAAGCTTGGTCATTGAGAATGAAGACCTATCTACAAGGGAGAAGTCTATTTGGATACATATCAGGAGATGAGGAGTTGCCCTCATTCAAGACTAGAGGACTACCTACAAAGGATGAGCATGAAAGACTTAACCAATGGTGTGCAAAGGATGCTTTGGCAAGGTCTTATCTCTTAAACTCTATATCTGACTTTCTTTTACCTCATGTAAGGAACTGTAAGACTTCCCAAGAGACTTGGGAAACCTTGTCAAATTATTTTTCTTCCAACACAAGGGCTAGGAAGAACCAATTATGGATTGAGTTCACAACCCTTAGGAAGCAGCCCAAGCAATCAGTCTCAGAGTATGTGACAAAGATCAAAGATGTGGCAGACCAACTAGCAAGCATTGGAGAGGAAATTGAAGAAGAGCAAATAGTCAGGCAAGTGACAAATGGACTCAAGGCAGATGATAAGTGGGAAAGTTTCACCACTGCAATGGACCTCTACATGGACATGCATACCCCTGATCTCACAACACTCATGGGCCAACTATTTACACATGAAGCAAAGTTCACCAAAGCTGGAGATCAATCAAAAGGTAATAACCCCTCTGCTCTCTTTACTGATAAGAAAGTTAAAGGTAAAGGCAAGAAGAAACAGGATGAAGAAGGCTCTACCTCTCAAGCTAATTATGCAGGGAGAGGTAGGTCATCTAGAGGAAGAGGCAGAGGAGGTAAGTCAGGTAGGGGGAGACCCTACAACTCATCACCTTGCAACATCTGTGGGTTGTCCAATCATACCACAGATGAATGCTACAAGAACTACAAAAATCAGAGAGGAAGAGGCTACTCAAGAGGTGGATACTCTCAAGGAAGAGGTAGATTCAACCAACATCAAAGCTACAATGGGTACAACAACCAATACAACAACAACTACAACAACAACCACAATGGAAATTACCAAGGTGGATTCAGAAATAGAAGAGACTACAACAACTACACTGAGGAGCAGGATGACTCCTTATTGATCATGAATATGACATCCAAGATAGGTACAAATGATGATCATTTATTTTACATTGACTCAGGATGTTCTAACCATGTAGCTGGCAATGTAGCACTACTTTCTGATTTGGAAGAGCCCAAGGGCAAACATCAGGTACAAACAGGTGATGACACTAAGCACTCTGTTGTCAAAATTGGAAATGTGAAGACATGTGATGGTAATCAGAACCTATTAAGCAGGGTACTCTATGTACCAACAATAACTAAGAATTTAATGAGTGTTGGTCAGATTGTGGAGAAAGGTTTGCAGGTCAGATTCACACAACATGGAGCATATGTGGAGGACCCAAAACAAGGATTCAGAAGGATAGCCAAAGGAGAGAAATCAGGTAGATTATTTACATTTGAGCTAGAAGATACAAAAAACATTGCTTTGTATAATTACAAGGATCAGACACTCTCAGAGTTAGAGATATGGCATAAAAGATTAGGGCACATAGGTGAAAGGACTCTAAAGCAAATGTGCAGGGATCAATGTGTGCTTGGGATACCTAATGTATCCAAGCAACACATGATCTACAAATGTGGATCATGTCAATTTGGTAAGTCTCACAGATTACCCTACTCAAGGAAAGGTTTCATGCATGAAGACTACCTAGACTTGGTACACACAGATGTTTGGGGACCTAGCAAGGACCCTTCCATTTCTGGTTCAAGGTATTATGTGTCCTTCATTGATGACTATAGCAGGTGGACCATTTTATATTTTATGAAGCATAAAGATGAAGTGTTTAATTGTTTCAAGAGGTATCTTGCACTTGTTGAGAATCAAACAGGTAGAAGCTTGAAGAGGCTAAGATCAGATGGTGGAGGAGAGTATTTCTCTAATGAGTTTGAAGATTTCTTGCAGGAAAGAGGCATCAAGAGGGAGATCACTACAAGGTACTCACCTGAACAAAATGGGGTAGCAGAAAGAAGGAATAGACTTATAGTGGAAACAGCTAGGTCTATGCTCAATGAGAAAAAGTTGCCAAATTACTTATGGGCAGAGAGTGTATCCACTGCCACTTATCTCATCAATAGGTTGCCATCCAAATCACTTGATGGCATGACACCATATGAAGCATGGCATGGTAAGAGACCCTCTCTGGATCATTGCAAAATCTTTGGTTGTGTAGCATATGTGCATATTCCCTCACAGGTAAGAGGAAAGCTAGACCCCAAGGCTGAGAAATGTATCTTCATTGGTTATGATTTGAACCAAAAGGGATACAGATTCTACAACCCCACAAACAAAGGGTTCGAGGTAAGCAGAGATGTCATATTTGATGAGAATGACTCATGGTATGAGAATGAATGCAGGAAAGTGAGTCTACCCTATGACATGGAGGAAGATTTTCCAAAGCTTACCAAGGAAGAGCCAACTCAGCAAGAAGACTCAAGCTCAGATGATGATACCATAAACCTTGAAGAGTTCAAGGCTTGGAAATCCAAAGGAAAGATGAAGATGAAGCAATTAGAGGATAAGCCAGAAACTTCTACTCAAGCAATGAGGAGATCTCAGAGAGAGAAGAAGAAGCCTATCAGATTTGGGTATGACACATCACTTGTAACTAAACATTCTGTATATCTTGCAAAAGACTTGTTGAATGAAGAACCAGGTACCTATGAAGAAGCAATTACAAAGCCAGAATGGAGAGAAGCTATGGATGAGGAGATAGAAGCCCTCAAAGAGAGTGATACTTGGGACTTGGTACCCAAGAAGGACACTATGAAGGTAATAGGATCCAGATGGATCTACAAATTGAAGAAGAATTCAGATGGAACAATTAACAGGTACAAAGCTAGGTTGGTAGCCAAGGGTTTTGCACAAACCCAAGGCATTGATTATGAGGAGACATTTTCTCCTGTGGCCAAGATGCCAACTATCAGAGTTTTAGTGAGTGTAGCTGCATCCAAGAATTGGAACATGTACCAATTGGATGTGAAGAATGCATTCCTAAATGGATGGATATCTGAAGAAGTCTACATGTCACAACCACCTGGCTATGAAGATCCAAGAAAGGTACATTATGTTTGTAAATTGAAGAAGGCTCTGTATGGTTTGAAGCAGGCACCTAGAGCATGGAACTACAGATTGACCACCTACCTCCAAGACCAAGGATTTGTGATGAGCAAAGCAGACACTTCTCTATTCATAAAGAGAAGTAGTACAGAGGTAATCTACTTATGTGTCTATGTTGATGACATCATCATTACAGGTAATGATGGCAATGGGATTAGACACATCAAAGGACAGATGATGAAAGAATTCAAGATTAGTGATCTTGGATTACTAAAATATTTTCTAGGACTTGAATTGATCTACACAAATTCAGGTATCTACATTACCCAAAAGAAGTATGTACAGGATATGGTCAAGAAGTTTGGTTTGCAGGATGCTAAGGTATCTACTACTCCAATGGAGGTTAACCAAAAGCTAAGTGCTCATGAAGGAGAAGAAATCAAAGACATTACAGGATATCAAAGTATGGTGGGTAGTTTGAACTATGCTACCTTGACAAGAATTGACATAGCATATGGAGTAAGTGTGCTTAGTCAATTCATGCACAAACCAAGGGTACCTCACCTAGAGGCAGCAAAGAAGATCTTGAAGTACCTCAAGGGAACTCAAAGTCATGGTTTGTATTTTCCTTATACATCAGACATTGATATTAAAGTTTACTCAGATGCAGATTGGGCAGGATGCAAGGATGATAGGAGAAGCACCTCAGGATATATTTGTTTTGCAGGGGATAAGCCTATCTCTTGGTCAGCTAAGAAGCAACCTACAGTGGCATTGTCATCCATTGAAGCAGAGTATAGAGGACTTGCAAATGCTACTCAAGAAGCTATCTGGTTGAAGCTTCTATATACAGAGTTAGGTTTATTCACAAGACCACCTATCATATTTGGAGATAACACTAGCTCTCTTCACCTTGCAGCAAACCCAATTTATCATGCCAGAACAAAGCACATAGAGGTTCATTACCACTATGTGAGAGAGAAATTGCTAAGTAAAGATATACAATTGACATATGTATCTACTAATATGCAATGTGCAGATTTACTTACAAAGGCATTGGATGGAAACAAGTTATGCAGATTCAAATCTATGATTGGATTGCAGGAAGTAATTGAAGAATGAAGAAGAAGACTTAAGCTAAAGTGTTTGGCTTGAGGGGGAGCTGTTGGTGCAAGACAAGCCTACACACATTGGCTTGGAATCTTGGAACCTTGGAAGATGGACTTGGAACCCTTGAAGGATATCTCTACATGAAGGATAAGGCATAGGAACTCATACTTATGAGTTATTATCTTTTACTCATTGTAAAAAGGTCTATATGACTTGGCATTCATTTACATCACACCTAATTGATTAAGTCGTGGATTTTTGGGTGGAATGATTGGAGAGAATATCTCCTTAATTCTAGAGTAGAGAATATAGGAGATTTGAATTTGAATTCAAATTCAAATCTCAACTCATTCTCTATAAAAGATACAATTAAAAAGTCGCGGGGCAGACTCTCATTCTAGCTCACTCCCCGAGGCATATTTTCCTTGTAACTCATTGTGTGTGAAGGCTACTCTATTGCCAACACCACAATACCTCATTTAGCTGTGCTTGGCAAGCTAATGAGATTGTACAAACACATATATCAATAGAATTATACATTCATCATCTCTGTTTTGTCTGAGTCACCTACTCCAAGTCTGTCAACTTCATCAGGGCATTTCTCTGGATCTACTGAACCAAATCAAGTGTTCTATAGCTCATTGGAACCAGCTCAAAGTCTACTACAAGCATACAAAATTTCAAAGGATTCCATTCAGCCATTTGAGAGAAAATCGAGTCGAAGTGCATACTGGTACTTGTCTGCAGAGTTCCTGAAAAGTCGGGGGTGATTATATTTTTGCTAAACTTATTTCTCAGTGCATAGTTTATCAATTGAAGTGATTCCACTTGTGATTGGTAGCTTACTAAGGTACATTAATACTCCCAAAAGGAATTGTTCCAATTTTAAGTGTGCTGGACACACTGAGTAAAAGTCTGAGCAGGTATCACTACAGGAATAGAAAGTTTTGCTTGATTTTTGAAGTACAAAGTTATCTGTTTTGGTTTGATCATTACCCAAACCATTTCCAAAGTACATATATGGTTTCTTTGTGTCATTTGGAAGCTAAGCAAGTGTACTAAGCATATCTGAAGAGAAAAGAGGGCAGGTGTGAAGCAGGTTTTGCAGCACCAACTGATTTCCTGAGTGCATCCATCCATCACTCTCAACAGGCTGAGTATTGAAGCATCTTGGTTAGAGATGCTACTTGCATATTTAGGTATGGAAGTGCAAAATCCTATCGAAATCTATTGTGATAATCTTAGCAGCATAAAGTTAGCACAGAACCCTATTTTTCATGCTAGAATAAAGCATATCGAGGTACTTTATCATTTCATATGGGAAAAGGTATTAGCAGGTGATATTGATCTTGTTATGTGAGGACAGATGAGCTGGTTGGTGATGTTTTTATTAAAGCACTTGCAGCTGAGAAATTGAAGAAGTTTCGGAAGATACTTGGATTACAAGACATACCAGGATGACACGTATCGGTTTTTCATTTCTCTGACATGTATAGTGGTCATGCTAGTATATGTCAGGGATACTTCATTGAGCTTTATTAGATTTATCTATCGAGAGTGATGGCACATTTGTTTTCTTGCTAGCTCACTCATTCACGAACATTAAGATTTTCCTTATGTACTAGTCTTTATATATTGCACTTGTTGTATTGGTGTTTTAGGTCATTCTTGTACATTCCTTTTATGTAATAGAAGAACAAGAACATTCTTCCTAGCCTCAATCTATGTGTGTGCGTCTCTTTGACTATGAGAGTGTGTGTGAGCTCTCTTCTTGATTTTCTTCTTCGTGATAGTAATGGTAGTAAAGGATGTTGGAATTGTGGTAAATGTGGCCACTTTGAACGTGATTGCATGTTGAAGAATCAAAATAAGAGAATGCAACAAAACAACTATGCATCAACAAGTGCTTATGATTCAAAAAAGTTGTTCATGGTCCAATATCATTTGATAAGTACAACGTTTGCCAATGTTTCAAAATCAAATGGTAATATAAGGTATGTTGATTCAGGTGCTTTAAATCACATGGAGTCATCTGGAATGGTTTAGTAGTTTGGAAAAATTACTAGTTCTTGGATATGTTGAAATAGGTGATGATGCATCACATCCTATCGAGCATACAAGAAACATAACACTATCCATGGAAGATGGTAAGGTAAAACATCTTTTGGATGTATTGCATGTTCTGAATATAACAAAGAATCTGGTTTTTTTGGACAAATGGTTGACCATGGATTACAAGTCAAGTTCAGTGGTCATGGTTATATGTAGAAGAGTACAAATAGAATGGAAGATTGATCACCAAAGGAAACAAGTGGATAGAATGTTCACCTTAAATGTGAAAATTCTTGAAATGAATGAATTCATGTTTATGAAAGGTGCACGTGTTATTGCTTACATAGAGATTGTGTTATTGATGACATAGAGATTTGGCACAAGTGAATTGGACATGCAAATTTGTAGAGGTCAAAGTTGATGTAGTCAAAGCAGATTGTGAATGAACTACCAAATTTCAATGTTGTAGAGATGCAAATGGTATGTGAAGCATGTCAATTTAGTAAGCAATCAAGGGCATTATTTCTGCATGACAAGCATATCAGTGAGAATGTGCTAGAAATAGTACATACAGATGTTTGGGGTCTTGCAAAGACCACATCTACTTCCATCTATTTTAAACACTCTAGCTACTTAATTGGGGGGAATTAGATATGGAAGCTAAGGGTAAAGAACCTTTACAACACACTTTTTCACCTAGGGAACAAAATCTAGAGCATTTAGACCATAGGATGGAAGAGGTTGAGCAAAAGCAAGAGGTAGAGCAAGAGGAAGAGTATTCCTATATGGAGCTTAATGATGAGTTTGTGACTCACAAAAAATTTAATGAGATGAAAAACCAAACCCTCGGGATAGAGATGTTCATTGGTAGCATGAACTCTCTTATATAACAACTTAAGACTCATATGGTCTCTTAAGAAACTCATATTACCTCTTTCCTAGCTAGGAAGGAAAGAGAGATTCCTACTCTTCATAAATCTGAGATGGCTAGGAAGGATATCCTCTTACCTAGAAAACACAAAGGAGAGAGATCTAGGGTGACTCCCCTCTTGAAAGACCTCAGATCTTGCAATAGTGGAATGACTCGCATCAATTGAAGGGCACCCAACGTGAGTACCATGTACGACAAGCAAGTCTGTCACTTGCCCCATATGCTTATAAGTGGTGGATGAGTCTCAAGGAGATGAATTCCATACTTACTGATTAGACTAAGTTTGAAACTCTTCTCTTGAAAGACTTTCATCCTAAGAATGTGGAAGAGAGGAATTGGCATGAATCAGATAGGATTACAGAAAGAGGTAGATCATTATCTGTCTATATATCCCACTACAGAGAGATCATTTTGAAGCTTAAGGGATTATATGAATTTCAAAAAACCATGGGGTTTGTAAGGGGTTTAGATAAGCCCATAAAGAGACAAGCGAGAATAAACACACCAGAAACATTTGAGGAGGCAATCAAGTATGCAAAGATCTATGAGGACCATATCTATCCTCAATACACTCCTATGGAGACGGATCAGCCCCTCAAACTTTTTAGTAGCACTAATTCAAGAAGAAAATAGTTATGGACAAAAACAAAATATTCATAAAGAAACAAAGATCACAAGGGTCCAAGTTTCCAAGTTACCTATTGAGCAGTATGAGAGGGCCAAGAGAGAAAACCTGTGTTTTAGGTGCCCATCTTCTAATCATGAATAATGGAATTGTCCACTTTGTAATGGGAAAGAAAAGAAAGGAGAACTAGGGACTAGTATGGCCATTGACAAGGGCAAAAAAGTGGTCTACCTAGTGTAGAATCTTCTAATACATGGCATCTCTAGCTACAAAGAGGTGGAAATGAGGCATGAGGATATAGAGCACAATTATTGTTTGACTTAGTCATTGTGGTCACCTCAGTTTGAACCACATGAATTATTTAAGCTTCATGGTAGTGTTTAGGAGACCATGCTGAGAGTCATGATAGATGATTCCACCACACATAATTTCATAAACTATGCTCTTGTATAAAAAGTTGAAGATTCCCCAACATCCAATTGCACATAAATACATACTATCTATAATGTAAGGGGAAGATAAGAGGATATGGGATACTATGGTATCCAGTTTGGAAGTCCAAATACATTGCTACACTAACTATGTAGACTTCTAAATAATGAATATGGAGAGGAATGACCTTGTCTTACGTAGAAAGTGGCTCTGGGGATTGGGAGACACACTTAAACACAACTACCAAAACAACATTCTTGAATTCATGAAAAATGAAAGTAAATTTTGTATTTACACAGAGAGAGAGAGAGAGAGAGAGAGAGAGAGAGAGAGAGAGAGAGAGAGAGAGAGAGAGAGAGAGAGAGAGAGAGAGAGAGAGAGAGAGAGAGAGAGAGAGAGATGTAGCTAGTGCACCTCTCATCTCATTTTTAGAGTTGTATAGTTTGTTTCATTCTGAGCATGTATAAGAGATCTTTTTATTGTATAGCCATGATCTTGAGCATTGTATAGGCACTTCATTTGATGAGTATTTTCATGCTACTAATGTAAATATGGACAAGAATTTCTATTATTTATTTTTGCAAGAGTCCATGCTTGCATAAAGCACATTGATATGTCAATGTCATTATGTCGTAGAGAGACTCTCTCCTAGAGGGATCAACTTGTTATATGTGCATACATGGGATAATCTTGTAAACCTTTTCAAAAAGGTTGTGCTTTTGAGAAGTTCAACTTTTTATACAAAGCTTTGGGGTCACTCCCTTTTGAGGATTGTTCATAGTTCACATATCTTGGCACTTTCTTATACATTAGTGCCAACTGTTTGTTCAATGCATCACAACCAAGGGAGCTTTGTGTATATTTTTCTAGTGATGTGAATACACTTAAAATATGTTGGGACACTTTTTCCCTCATAAATTTGGCATTTTATCTGTAAAATTCTCTTCAAGTGTAACTTGATGTAGCTTATTCCTGATGTGTACAATAGTATGCACAACTTTTGCCCAATAAAAATGAGGAATATTTTTCTCACCATCAAGGCTCTTGCTATTTTTGCAATGTCTATTTTTGCATTCAGAAACGCCATTCTGTTGTGGTGTGTACCTGCATGAAAACTATCATCGAATTCCATGACTTTTTGGAAAGTTGTTGAACTCATTTGACATGTATTCACCTCCTCCATCATATCTCAGTATCTTAATATACTTCCCTGTTTGCTTTTCCACCATAGCTATACTTTCTGTGTATGGTCATTTGACATGTATTCACCACCACCATCAGATGAAGTGCCTATACAATGCTCAAGATCATGGCTATACAATAAAAAGATGTCTTATACATGCTCATAATGAAACAAACTATACAACTCTAAAAAATGAGATGAGAGGTGCACTAGGTACATCTCTCTCTCTCTCTCTCCTTAATACAAAATTTCTTGAGATATCAAGATCAACATTTGATGATCCAGGATGACACGTACCAATTTTTAGTTTCTGTGACATGTATAGTGGTCATGCCGGTATATGTCAGGGATACTTCATTGAGCTTTATTATATTTATCTACCGAGAGTGATGGCACATTTGTTTCTTGCCATCTCACTCATTCGCGGACATTAGGTTTTTCCTTATGTACTGATCTTTATATATTGCACTTGTTGTATTCTTGTTTTTGGTCATTCTTGTACATTCCTTTTATGTAATAGAAGAAGAAGAAGATTTTCATTTCTTCCTTGCCTCAATCTGTGTGTGTGCTTCTCCTTGAGAGTGAGTGTGTGTGTGAGATCTCTTCCTTATCTCCTTCCTCGTGACATGGTATCAGAGCCAGCGTGGCTGTAGAGAGCTCGTGGAGAAGGCGACGGTGACGACTACGCGGCAAGGCGTGGAGAAAATGTGATTTCACAAACGGCCTCCATTTGCTACAAAGATTGGTGTCAAGGTAGAAGACCTCAAAATATTTTCGAGATTTATTCCTTTAGGGTCACTTGTTTTTGTCAGATCAAAGTTTCGGAGCCATCTCGACCTCTGTTTTGAGCCTGCAAGGTGGGGCCCATAGATAAACCAGGTCAGTTTCAGAAACTGTAACTTGCATTGTGTTCGGCGACACTCATATTTTCGAGATCCAGAATTTCAAGTGATTCTGTGTACTGTTGATACACGAAAACTGTGTTCTTCTGAGATCGAACTGTCACGTCATAGTGCAACAGTGTTCAAGCAGAAGTGCTTCTTGTAGTGTTTTGCAGTGTTGTGAATTGTTGCAGAAATGGCAAACGCAGATGGAATGAGTCAGCTTATGAGCGATAAACTGTATAAGAATAACTTCCATGCTTCGAGATTCAGAATGACGAATTTCCTGATGGGAAAAGGCTACTGGAAGTACATCGAAGGAGAGAATGAAAATGCTCCGCAGTTACCAGAAAGGAATCGGACTGCAGACCAGTTAAGAGCATATGAGGAACGGAATCAAGGAGCACGAAAGATAATGTATTGGCTATCTGTTAGCATACAAGATAGCATGATTGGACACATACAGGATGCCAAGACTCCAAAAGAGGCTTGGAATAGTTTGGTCACTTTGTATGAGACTAATACAAAGGCACGAAAATTGCAACTCAAGAACGAGCTGCATACATTGGAAGAGCATGCCGGTAAGTGACTACACTCTAAAAATCAAAAGCATATGTGAGTCACTTGCATCTATTGGCATGAATGTAGATGATGATGATAAGGTGGAAGTGTGCCTTTGTGGTCTAGGAGCTGCATATAAGCAGTTCAGAACTTCCATACAAACTAGGGAAAATATTTCGAATCATCACATGTGTAGCAAGATATCTAATATTTTGATAAAAAAGGAAAAAAAAAATGGACATAAGAAAATCAAGTAAAGAAGAAAAAAGAAACAAATGTTACAAGTAACTCCATAGCTCTTCCCATATTATAACCTATATCTTGCTGGTGCTTTATAAATTATATAAAAAAGTCTTTGCATAACAAAATAATTAACACAAATAGATTTAGGTTTGAAATACTTTTTTCTCTTTTTCTCTTTTTTTCTCTAAATTTTATCCCTCTTTTTTTAATAATTTTCTCCTTTTCTCTTTTCTCTTTTTTTTAATAATATATATATATATATATATATATATATATATATATATATATATATATATATATATATATATATATATATATATATATATATATATATATATAATATGATTTTCCATATTCATTTTCCTGGAACTTTTGACTTTAAAGACAATTCAAAAAACTCTCTTCCCCTCCTATTCTTTTTCCTACAAAAAGAATGAGGTAAAGTGCATGGAAATAATTTCAAGAATGTCATGAATCCACTATGATGTAATTCTGAGGTCTTAAGTAAGAATCCCAAGTGTGTATCTGATGATGATATTGCACTTTCCTTTGCTTATGGTTCTTCATGCTTTTGGAGTGCTTTAGTATATTTGTCCTTGTTTTCTCTCAATTGAAGCAGATCTGATTTTTCACCCAGTAATACTTGATTTCTGATGGTTCTGCCTTTCGAGTCAAACAGTCTTCTTTTAATGAGCAGTACTTAGATGTCTTAGGTCTCCACATCCATTTTGCTCTTATGTCTAGATTTTTCAGGTTATTTCTTAATCTCCACCTTTTCACTACAACATATTTAATTTCTTCAACTTCCTTTTGTTTTTCTCTAAATTTGATTTGGTCATGGAGAAGTTCTTTCCGTGAGTCCTTTGTATCTTATATTGGAAAGGTAAATCTTTCCAATTCCGAGTCATAGATCTCCTTTTGAATTCCCTGTTCTACATTACTCAACAAAAACATTAAAAACCTTTTGTCATTTACTTTCAAATTAAGCTTCATCTTTTCAAAATTCAAAATTACTTTACCTTGCCTCATCCAAGGTTGTCCTAAGATCATTTTCTCAGTCATCATATGATCAGGCCATTCTTCACAGTCTATTTTCATATTTTCTTCATTAAACTTAACTTCAATAGATTGTGAAGAAAAACTTTGTATTATCTGTCCATTTAGTGTTTTGATAAATGTTTTGCTTCTATTCCTCTTGACCTTTAATTTGTTTAACAATCTAGAACTTATTAGATTGACTTGTGCACCTGAATCTAACAAAACATTGATTTGCTCATTATGAAAACTCATTGTTATGATAGGCAAATGCTCCCTCACCACCCCTGAAGGTGTTTTACATAAGAAAACTTCTCTAATCTCTTTAGATTTCCTAATTCTTTCTTTTGTTTCTTGTTGAGCTTCATATCTGATTTTTCCCTCTTCTTTTTTCTTGCTTTGAACTTGATGTATTCTTCTCCATTCAAGAGTAGTTAAAGGAAGATCATACATTTTTATTCTACATCCACTTATGAAATTAGGCATGATTTCTCCATCTATAATAGCTAATTGGACAACTCCACTGTTGTTGATTTGGTTGATAATATAAGGCCCATTGTTGCAGAGCAAAGGAGCATAAGAGAAGAACCCCAAAATTTTCAAATTAATGGGCATATTTTTCTTCTTCAAAGTCCTAGAGAATTCCCTCAAGCCATGTAAATGCACTAGAGGAGTCCTATAGTTGCATAATTCCAATTTGTTGTAAAATATTACTTGTAAACTAGTAGGAAATTCACCTTTTTTGTAATAAAGTGCCGGTCTCTTGTGTGAAAGGACCAAACTTAGGGCACATGTATATAAGTCACTTTGTGACTCTTTGTAGATACTTTTTGCCATTGTGAAGAAGGAGCTCTCCAAAATTTCAAATTTGCCTCTTTCTTGCAGATTTCCATCTTCTCTTTGATCTTGTATGTGTGTGTAATGCTTGGAATGTGTGTAGAGGACTTGTCTACCCCTCCCCACTGTTTTTGAGCTACTGTAGTGTGTGTGTGAGCTTGTAGGAGTTGTGGCGTGAGTGTGGGTGCTTCCCGCCATTCACTATTTTGGTCATAACTTGAAGCAGAGTTGTCAAAATCTAGTGAAACCACTTCCAATAGATGCGTCTTGTCGAGAGCTTCAAAACGAGTACCCTATTGACTATATTCAAAGTTCGAAGCTGGGAGAAATCCTTGATTTTCTGAAAACTGCTGTAAGAGGTATCGCGGCAGACACTTTCAGTTTTTCAGTGAGCTTGAGAGGTCGATTAGTCTTTTCTCATTCATAGCAATTGAACCACTTCATGTTCCACATGTGTGCGCATGTCCTCATACACTTGGTTAGGTCCTTCGATCGGATTGACATTTAAATGTGTGTTAATTTTCCATTATATGCACTTGTGTTGCAATACAGTCTCATTGGCACGAGTCCTTGAGTCTTCTTGACTCAAGTACACACGTTTTTGGCACCGTTGCCGAGGAACACTCAACCAAGGTGCCTTCGTGATGGTTATAGATCGAGTGTGATGGAATCGTACTTGTAGAAGTGAACTCGTTCCGTGGCAAGTAGTCAATCACTTCAGCACTTGTTACTTCACATCCCGGAGGTGTGTGTAATAAGTTTTAGGTTTAGGGTTAGTAGGAAGGGAGAGAAGGAGGAGTTAGGGTTAGGTTAGAAGGAGAGGAGAAGTGAAGAGAGGTGAAGTAGGAGTATGCCAAGACCACAAAAAAAAATGCCCAAAAAATTGCCCAAAATTGGTAGTGTTCAGTTTCTGTTACAACAAGTATAAAAACCAAAAAAATTTGACTCATTTGACACTTAATTGTGTTCTGGTATCGCCTGAGAGCAGCGACTGGTATGACGTGCATAGTATCGTGTAACTCAGGCCTTCAAAGCTAGGTTTTGAGCTCAAGGTGCAAGCAAGACAATACAAAGGTAAGGTTCCACAAAGATTATCTGATAAAAACACACTAAAAGTGCACAAATGAGTGATTAAATGCATGCGCGGTATCGCGGGGGGGAAACTAGTTGTTACTTGAATTTCTTTGTGAGGGACAGGGGCCTAGGAGTGAAGAGGTGTGTGAGGAGAGCAAGGGAGTGCAAAACTTCTTGAATTTTTAGGCTTTTTGGCTTGAGTATCGTTATCGGTTGAGTTTTGGTATCACGATACCAAAATTCCCTTGTATCGTGATACTCGCCGAGGTATCGTATCATCGGGTACCAGTCTTGGTATCGCGATACCAATCTGGTATCGTGTCGCCAAGTTGGTATCGCAATCTCACTTTACCCAGTGGTATTGTATCATTACCTACTGTGGTATCGTATCGTCCAATTGCTTGATTCGTATCGCGATACCATCTTCAGTATCGTATTGTCTCGATTCTTAGGTATCGTATCGCAAGGACCTTGGTATCGTATCGTCCCTGATCGTAGTATCTTATCGTTAATTCCAGCAAGTATCGTATCGCCCACTTCCTAGTGTAGTATCGCAATACCATAGCTAGTATCATATCGTACAAGTGGGTGGTATCGTATCGCCGATTGTTCTGGTATCGTACCGTCTCATTGTCGGGGATCGTATCGCGATACCATCTTCAGTATCGTATCGTCTCGATTCTCAGGTATCGTATCGCGAGGACCTTGGTATCGTATCGTCCGTGATCGTAGTATCTTATCGTTAATTCCAGCAAGTATCGTATCGCCCACTTCCTAGTGTAGTATCGCAATACCATAGCTAGTATCATATCGTACAAGTGGGTGGTATCGTATCACCGCTTGTTCTGGTATCGTATCGTCTCATTGTCGGGGATCGTATCGGCGGCGTGTTTGGTATGAAATTTTTCATATAGCAGCCAAGTCTCGTATCGTATCGTTTGCTACTCAAGTATCGTATCGCTCTGTTCTTTGGTATCGTATCGAAGGGCTTCCAGTATCGTATCGTGTAAAAGAGGTGGTATCGTATCGTGGCAATAGATCAGTGTCGTATCGTCTATTGCAGCAAGTATCGTATCGTGTAGATTCCAAGTATCGTATCGTTGCCATCTCGGTATCGCCCAGTGCAATATCACCTGGAAGTGGTATCGGCTAGAGTGGTTGAAGCATTTTGTCAGGTGACTTGAGCCTTTGGAAGCGCTACTCAAGGAGAGTCTCTGAGACTTAGAGAGTCTTAGGAGGGTGAATGAACTTGAGGTCAGGGAGAGTGCTAAGTAGCCGAAGAAGCGTCATATCTTCTGTGGGAAGTGCTGCCCAGGTTAGTCACCACTCTGCCTATTCAGAGACCTCTAGTGACTCAGAGGAGGAAATACCCATGGCTTTGGAAGACATGAAGGGTCCAACTCCAAGTAGAAATTTCATGACTACTGTAGAGGGAGAGTACCGTACTTCCTTGCAGTATGTGTCTACAAATGCCCAGGAGATCCCCATCTACCTGGATGGCTTAAATAGATCAGTGGCTAGGATGGTAACTTCCATGAGTGCCATAATTGTGCCCCGACCTGCTGTCAAGTACAAAGGAGGAGCATATGTGGACAAAATTGGTCACATCTACATCGTGACTGAATTTCCCGAGATGATCAATGAAAGGGGAGAATTGATGGAACCAGAAAACTCCGGAAGAGCAAATCTTGAAGAGCTAGTGACTACCCCTAGAGGGAGATCCCAAGTAACTCGAGTCTTGAGAGGAGACTTGATACCTCAAGACGACTATTTATTGGAAGTCTATATGATCCATGGATCAGACTTATTGCTTCAAACAGACTTACCTGCTCCAGGGAGAGAAGAAAGCCCCATGACATTTTATGAACTAAAGGATCCAGAAGACGAAGCTAGACTAACATACTTGGACAAAAATCAGAGGAGATATTGGCCCGTGAGTGCCTTAGACAGGGCTCGGCTGAGATACATGGGTGTGCCTGTATTTCCTCAAAGAGATCAGGCAACTACGTCGCAAAACCCTTTTGGAAATCAACAAGAAACAGAACATACCACGTCAGGACAGACCAGCCAATGAAGTGTGCCAAACCGTACTCATGTGCAATTTGCAACTCCAAGAGTGCAAACACATAACCAGGCCCACGCAGGGGTAGGTAATCAATACCGAACACCCATAAGACCACAACCACCAGTAGGAGGATAGCCGGGAATGCCCCCAGTTAGACCAGCAGTCCTTGTCTTCCCTGTAATGCCGAGACCGCCTGAACCAACGAGAAGACTGAGACCTATACAAGTGGCCAAGTGTGTAAGAAATCATTATGATGGATTGGGAGAACCTTACAATCACATTGCCGAATTTAAACAAGTTCTAAGGGCAGAACAAGTAGACGACTTCTTTGTGCAGTATGAGTCTTTTGGACTCACCCTCACAGGAACGGCTCTAACTTGATTCCAGCCATTGGATCCTAATCAATTTGGGAACATGGAGTAATTCTTTCAAGAATTCATTGGGGAATTCATGAAGAGAGGGATCAAACACAATTCCGCATCATTAATCCATAGTTTTAAACAGAACCCTAATGAAATAGTGAAAACAGCAGCCTGAAGATTCAATCAGTATGTGGATAGATGCCCTGTTGCAGAGAGACCCACTCAACAAAAAATGATTTCATTATTTTTGGATGGACTCACAAATGGAACCCTAAGGACCTTAGTATATGTGATAAAACTACAAACTCTGAATGAATGTCTTCAGGAATGCATTGACCTACAAGATAACCTAGCTGAGGACCTCAAGAGTCCACCCAGCCCCATTAAATCAGAAGACTCGCGAAGTACCATTACTTCCAACTCTAGTAATATGGAAGAATTGGTTGAATTATTAGCAAAAAAACTAGGAGTCCAGGGACAAAGAACTTATCAACACCCAGCCCAAAGAGTGCCTATGCTACGAAGATGTAGCCTATGTGGAGGAGATCACCCCACACACATGTGCGTGCGAGGAGGGACCGATGCACATCAAAACTACCCATACAACAGACAGCACCAACCAGGAACCGCTTTGTATTGCCACATAGAACAGAAATACACTACTCACACCACTGAAAGTTGTCCATTCAATCGGCAAGCAAGACCATTTCAACCACTGCAGTATCAACCATATGGATATCCACCTAGAGAGCAAGGCAGAGAGGTGCCCAAATACTATCCAACACCAGCAGGTGTATCCAAACCATATGAACAAGCACCATATCCACCACCACAGCCAGTGCTAGGACCACAACTGTCACAACCTCAACAAGTAGTACCTGTGAAGTATACTCAACCCGAAGAGAATTTGGAGAGATCCATAGTGCCATCATCATCTACAATCAACGAGGAATCAACGAACCCTGGATATGAGCTGCCACCAGGAGATTACTACCCATATGAAGCCAATATGGTAGATTACGACCCAACCTATGATTCCGCTTATTATGGATATGGAAACTATGACCCAAGCTATGGCACTGAGGTCACAACTCTAATGTATACCGCCCCCAAAGCACAACCACCCATGAGACCAACCATTAGACCACCTGTACCAAGGGGACCTTGTTATAGGTACAAAGGAGACCATTTTATAAGAGAGTGCCCTCGACCTTACAATCCACCACCACCTAGGACTTGGGAAGGATATTGTAGTGATTGTGGAAAGGAACATCTTTTCAGAGATTGCCCTAAAAATCCAACCAAAGTCCAGGACACTGCACCTATCAATGTAATCGAAGTGATAGAGGGATCTGGAAGTGATAAGGAATACACTGTGCCACTGAAAGCCATTACGAGAGCTCAGATAAGGCAACAAAAAGGGAAACAACTAGAACGGGAACAAGAGAGCAATAAAACTGTAAGTCCTAAACTTCAGGTAGTGGAAGATTCAGAAGATCTACAAGAGAGTGCACAGAACACCAAAGGTCAAAAATGGAAAGAAAGAAGAGAAAAACTCAGAAATAAATGGACAAAAGATGAGAGTCAAAAAAGTAAAAAACAAGCCCGAAACAGAAGGGAACATAAAGAACAAGGGATCCGAGAGGAGACCCCGGTGTCACCACTTATCCAAGAGAAAGAGAAACCAGGATCAATTCTGGCTGACCCAAAACCAGACGACTTAGACATGTGGCTGAAAGCTTACCAAGCTAGAATTAAGACTGGGCCGAATATAGAGCAGCTTGAAAGACTCTACCCACAGGGGGAGCTGGAAAAGGAAAGATTAGCGATATGTAGGAAACTGATAGAGGTAGCACAAGCAACCCTAGAAAAGACTATCCCAGCTCTGCCAGAGACAAGGATAACAGATGATCAATACGAAGAACAATACGAAGAATGTGTCCAATCCCAAGGTAAAGAACTTAAAAGGAAGGAAAACGTGGATGAGCAAATGAAAACTCAAGATGAACCTGTGTCAATAAGACTGGACTTAGAGGTAGAATGGCCGAAGGAATTATGGAAGAGACTACGAGAAGAACAATGGAAGAAAAATGGAATATCAAAACCTCCTTTCGAGGAAATAGATGTGGAGGTTTATCAACCAAATACCAACCTGGAGGAAGTATATGAGGAAGTATCAAGACTCGATAGGAGGAGGGAGGAAACCCTGAGTATTTCTACCTTACCGAATTACATGGGAGAATACAAAAAGGAGTCTATAATAATACGAGCACCCACAGTACAGGGAAAAGGAAAAGGGAACTCAGAAAAAAGTTCACACAATCTAACGGAACTCAAGAAAACGAAAGTACAATGCAAGTTGACCGTGGAAGAATTACTGCAACTTAAGCCACAATTATGGAGAAAATTAGCGAGCCAATTAGAATTAGGGCAAGAAAGGGAAGGAAAGGAAAAAGAGAACACATCTAAAATACAAATCCCAGTGGATAAAGTGGGAGAGTTTAGTGAAGGTGACGAAGGCAATACCTGTCTACCTATCACTTACAATGGGTACATGACCAAGGCTATATTAGACACGGGAGCCGCGGTAGGAATTGCCACCAAGGAGATTTGGGAGAAATAGGGAAAACCTGCCATACGACCCACACACATGAAGCTACAATTAGCAGACAGTCATGTGGAGAAACCCTAAGGAATATTTGAAAAAATCAAGTTAACCACCTGTGGAGTAGAATTTGAACACACATTAGCCATTTGTAAGTTCGAAAAAGCCAACAATTACGAAATGATATTAGGGCGACCCTTTATGAGACAAATGCGGGTAGTGCAAGACTGGGGAAGAGATTCATTGTACCTACAACATCAAGGAAACACGACCAAGATAAACTTGCATACATTTGCTTATCGAGATGTCCCTCCGTTACAGTGGAATCCCATACACAAGGAGGAAGATGGCCTATCCATGCATAGTGCTGGATCAAGCGATCAATCTTGGATGCACGAGGATGCTCAGTTATGGATGTGCAAAGAGGCCAAGAAGGAGGAGAATACAAGACAACTGTGGCCGATATGACATCCTAACTACCGACCAGTAGAGGACCCTGATTACATGCCTCAAATCTTTCCTGATGAGGCCTTTGAACCGCATGGATGGATGGAAATCTTAGCCACCTTAGATGTATGCGTGAATGAGGAAGTTTTGACAATGAACGAGTGCATAGATGAGGAAGGCTATGATGTAAATCTTTATATGGTTGTCCTTCAAGAAGTAGAAGAAGGGGAAGTTTTGGAAAAAGAATGGAAGGAGGAATATGAGAGTATACAGATGGAACCGGAATTCGACTCCGAAGAGAGTTACCTAGACACCATTCAAAGTAAAGGGGGACAACAACCAACAAAGATCTTAGCAATTGAAGCTGCTCCCCTGGTCCAAGAACAAGTGGAAGACATGAGTAAGACAGAACCAAACCCAGATCTTTTTGAAGTTCCTAAACATTTTAAAAAATACGAAGTAGAAGAAAGAAAGGTAGCCACTCAAATTCCTAAACGAGAGGCTAGAGATGGAGAAGCATACGACAACAAAGAAAAAACGAAAAAGATTGTAGTAACAGTGGAAGATGGAGAGGAGCGATGCACATACATAGGCAAAGATGTATCTATTAATGAGGAAGGAGAACTCGTACAACTGATCCAAGAATATCGAGATGTGTTTGCATGGACATATAAGGATCTTAAGGGTGTGGAAACCCAACATTTGTTCTCATCGAATACCGATGACTGCAGATGCAAAACCCTCTAAACAACGCCCTTATACGTATAATGAGGTTTACGCAACCAAAATTAAGGAAGAAATTGACAAACTACTAGCTGCAGGATTCATATATGAAATAGAACACACTGAGTGGGTATCGCCTTTAGTTGTTGTGCCAAAGAAAAATGGAAAATTGAGGGTGTGCATTAACTTGAAAAAGATCAATGCAGCCACCATACGCGATAGCTATCCATTACCCATCACAGACCATCTATTGGAGAGAGTAGCAGGAAAGGAAGTCTATAGCTTCTTGGATGGATTCTCCGGATACAACCAAGTAGCTATTGCTACTGAGGATCAACATAAGACCGCATTCACAACCGAATGGGGAGTCTATGCTTTCAGAGTGATGCCTTTTGGACTCACCAATGCACTTGCTACTTTCCAACGATTGATGTGTCATGTTTTCAAGGAATTCCTGAAGAAGAGCATGGAAGTATATGTAGACGATCTATGCACATACTCAAATCAAAGACACGAACATATTCTAGAGTTGAGGAAGATATTCGATAAATGTAGACAATACAGAGTTTGTTTAAACCCAGAGAAATGTGTCTTCATGGTGAGACAAGGAAAGATCTTAGGACACATAGTCTCGAGGAACGGAATATCCACAGATGAGGACAAGATCAAGGTCATTTTAGAGCTTCCTAGACCAAAGAATGCGAAAGAGGTACAAGCCTTTATGGGACATATGGATATTACTGTCGGTTCATTCACATGTATGCCATAATAGCCAAACCCCTATATGGTCTCTTAACTCAATTCACTTGGACTGAGGAGTGTGAGAAAGCATTCAATGAATTAAAAAAGAGACTTAGCACAACCCCAATTCTAAAAACGCCCAATTGGAACAAGCCGTTTCATATTCACGTGGATGCGTCTAATTATGCAATCGGATGTATCTTAGCCCAACCGACCGATGAAGGAAAGCTAGATCACGCAATTTCCTATGCGAGTAGACAACTAAATCAAGCGGAAAGGAATTATACCACTACTGAACGAGAAGGGTTAGGAGTGGTCTACGTAGTGAAGAAATTCAGACATTATCTTTTAGCCAACAAATTCAAGTTCTTCATAGACCATCAAGCCTTACTGTACTTGGTTAATAAACCCTGTAACACGGGAAGATAAGTAAGATGGTTCTTACTGTTAATGGAGTTCGACTTCGAAATGGTAGTAAAAAAGGGAAACATGCATGTAAGAGCAGACCACCTTTCTAGGTTAACCCATGGAGAACCGCCAAGTGGAATACCCGATGACCTGCTAGATACTTACTTGTTCAATCTGGAAGTGTGTCCAAAGTGGGCAGAGAAATTAATTCCTATACTCACCCACGGCCCACAACACTCAATCAATAAGAATAGCAAAAAAGGAAATTCTTCAATCAAGAAATTTGCACATTATTGCTGGAAGCGTGTACTATAAGGAACCCAATGGAGTGCTGTTAAGATGTGCCAAGGAGGATGAACAAAAGCAACTAATTGAGCAAGCACATGTGAACAAATGGAGAACACACCAAGGAACGTATGGAACCATTCGAGAATTGAAAAGATTAGGAGTGTACTAGCCAGACATGCCCAAGGATGTCCATGACTATATGAGTAATTGTGCAGAATGCTAGGAGACACTTCCGGAGGATCATATGTCCATACCATTTTCAACCTTAGCACCCAATTGGAGTAAAACATTGGTTAAATTTCTAAAGAACAGAGAGCATGAGGAAGAACTAGAAGACGATCCCTAGAAGAAATGAGTAAGGATTACGTACTTATGGGAAAACAATTGTTTAGGAGAGGAAAGGATAATCAATTATGGTTATGGATGCATGAAGGAGAGTATCTACCCATATTAGAGATGGCACACGCAGGTGCCGCGGGAGGTCATTTTTCAGCTGAGAGAACTGTCAAAATGATCCTCTTCACCGGCTTGTGGTGGCCAACTCTACATATGGATGCGGAGACTTATGTACAAAGTTGGGAAACGTGCCAAAGGGCTAAATACCCAATTAGGAGAGATGACATGCCATTAAGACCTATGGTGTGTGCGAGAGCATTCTCCAAGTGGGGTATTGACTTCATAGGACCCATCAACCCACCAGCCAAAGGCTCTCATGTAGAGTACATCATAGTAGCCACAGATTACTCGACCAAATGGGTAGAAGCAAAAGCTACGAGAAAGACCGATGCTCAGACCACTGCTAAATTCCTTTTCGAGAATATATTCACTCGTTTCGGATTACCAATTGAGATTGTGAGTGACCGAGGAACACACTTTCTTAATGAAGTAATAGAGTCGCTAATGAATGAATTTTTAGTGATTCATAAAAAATCAGCCCCATATCATCCCTAGGCCAATGGTCAAGCGGAAAGTTCCAACAAGGTGTTATGTACCGTATTGACAAAGATTGTCAATAACGGAAGGTCGGATTGGGACAAACAATTGCATCATGCAATTTGGGCCTTCCGAGTAGCATATAAGACTACCATTGGAACTACCCCATTCAATTTAGTGTATGGGCAAAATGCTATTTTGCCGATTGAGTTTTTAATCCCAACCTTGAGAGTAGCCCAACAGTATGAATGGAACGGACATGAGCTATCCCAACAACTCGACCAAATCGAGAAGTTACATGAAACTATGTTACAAGCAGTGGCAAGAATCTACGCCGCCAAAAGAAGACAAAAGGCATATTATGATGCACATATAAAAGACAAAGGACTTAAAGAGGGAGACTTAGTCTTGGTGTACACCTTAAAACAACATGCCAAGAAATTACAAAAACGTGGATATGGACCTCTGATCATCAATAGAATCTCTACTAGTGGAGCAGTTAATCTAGCCACGCTAGATGGAGATATTCTTCCTAACTACATAAGTGGATGTAGAGTTAAAAGGTTCATAGAGCCATTGACGGATCAAATGTTAGCACGTCTAGTAGGTGCTCAAAATAGGAAGAAAGAGGAAGAACGGATTAGAGAGGAGGCCCGACAAGAAGCCCTAGAACGCATTAAGAAAAGGAAAGAATGGATTAGGCAGAGAGACGAACGCTATCTCCAAGGCGAGGAGCCCATCCCTATGGCTAATTACCAAGTCCATAACTCTGATACAATGCGTGCTTGCAGGACACAACCTTACCTAAACCTAGGGATTGGCAAGACAGAGTACAAGTTGATAGATGCCTTGATAGACTCAGGAGCAGGAGCAGGACTTAGTTGCATACGAAATACAGTCATAAAAGATATGCAATTGAGTATGAATTCCACAAGAGCCCGGTTGATAGGAATTGGAGGTCAAACCCTAGAATGCATGGGAACAACAGTAGTATCCCTCCACCTAGGAAATTCCTCCATGGAACAAAGAGTCTTAGTGTGCAAAGATGAGGATTTAATAGAAGACTTACTCCTAGGACATGACTGGATCATTGAGAACGAAGTAAGCATCAACCTAGCTCAAGGATATGTTTTTGCCAAGATAGAGCACAAAAAAATTTTCAGCTTATTAGGAGAGAAGCCTTTACTTCCACCAAAGGTAGTCGAGAGTTCTGAAAGCTGCCAAGAAAAGACACTGGAAAGTGATCCCAATCCTCATATCTCAGAAACCAATCTAGAAGACAAAGAAAGTTCAAACTATACAATGTCTACTGAAGAATCGAAATCACCACATTCAGGTGAAGAACAGCAAGCCACTAAGGAAACCAACTCTCCTGGAGCTCCTTACCCAGCCAAAAGATCACCATATTGGAAAACAACCAGCAGATACTCGTATCAAGGGAAGGACAAATACAAGTGGGTACGCAAAGATCAGGTGCAAAACAAGAAGAAGTCAGCACCCACAGAAATCAAAAAGTCAACTACACCAAAGTCCACACCAACAGGAATCTTGCAGGTATGGATCCCCAAGCCTTTGATTGAAGCTCAGAGATCACGCCAACGGATATGGATTCCCAAGAAGGTCACACAGGCAGCTAAGCAGGCAATAAGCACTCAGGCGGATGCAATACATCAGAAAAATCGAATGACACAACCACATCATATTCGTCCCAGAAACAAGAAAAGAACCATCTGTACTACTAGAACGCTAATGGAAACAAAGAGAATACATGAAGCCCGAAGAATCAAAGAAACAAAACGACCTCTCTCAGTGGTCACGAAATGGGTTTGGAAGCCCAAACAACTGCAAGGAGTGGACAGTCGAAGCAATAGAGATTCCCACTGCACTCATGAAACCTCTAATGCACCTCAAGTATGCATAATAGGGCCACAATACGAGGCCAAGCATTCGACACATGATGTAAATTATAAAACTAGTGGTGCACATTCTCCAAGAGAGATTAGATGTTAGCTTCAACTCTCTTAGGAATGAACATACTATGTACATAAATAAATGCTTCGGCTATACTAACGCTTGTTTTCTTTCAGGATAAGAAAAAAAGATGTGGTAAGAGATCTTACTCATAGAACCATGGGAGACGGAGTGATGGAACGACAATAAACACTACATTGCACTACACAGCTACATGCTTTCCTTTGAAGCTAATGCACTCTTCCTTACAAGTGCAGATGGCTTCTGAAGACTTGGAGAAAATTCTAATGGCAAAACTGCATTTTGTCCGTAGACCAAATTAAATGGTGTTGTTCCAGTGGCAGTTTTGTATGCCACTCTATATGCCCATAGGACGTGATTAAGCTGTAAATCCCAATCATTCCTATTTGTATTTACCAATTTTGACAAAACAGTGCAAAGCACTTTATTAGTGCTTTTTGCTAATCCATTTGCTTGTGGACGATAAGGAGCTGACTTTCTATGATTAATCATAAAATACTCAGTTATATTTTCAATTACTTGGTTTATAAAGTGAGTCCCCCTATCACTTACCAATTCAATTGGTAATCCAAATCTGATGATAATATTTCCATAAAGAAATCGTGTAGTCGTTTGAGCATCATTTCTTTTTGTAGCCTTAGCCTCTGCCCATTTGCTCAGGTAATCTGTAGCTACAAGTATGTATTCAACATGAGAATGTCTTGCAGGAGGATGAATAGGTCCAATAAAATCCAATCACCACTCGCTAAATGCTCTTGCTGAAATAAGTGGCACTAATGGCATATCATCTCTTTTTACTTGGTTGATTTTCTCTTTGACAAATGTCACACCTTTTCACATATGTTCTTGCATCAGGAAAAAGAGTTGGCCACCAAAAACCAGAATATAAAATAAGTTTCGCAGTCCTTTCACTTGAAAAATGTCCTCTTGCTACTCCTGAATGTGCCATCTCTAACATTTCCATATACTTATCTTCAGGAACACATATTCTTAGATATCCATCCATTCCTTCTTTTGACAATTGATCTCATATCAATTGATACTCCTTAGAGATAATATGTAGATTTCTAGATTCTTCACTAACTTTTACTGGCTCTAATGGTTTATTTCTTCTTAAGTCCTCAATTATGTGTGTACTCCAATCTGGATTTTTCTAAAACTAGTACAAAGTTGTAATTTCTGAATTTTGCAAAGATTGACATTTAAGACAATTGGAAACATATTTCTCCACATCTTGAATCTTTGTAGGTCAATGTAAACCCATTCTATTGAGATTGTTTAAAGTGACCACCATGGAAGCATGAATACATGGGTTCCAACAATGTGCTTTTCTTAGATATTTCTACTGCTCATCTTCTGGAGTACAATATTCCAGTATACCAATATGATTTATATGATACAAGTGCCTAGCTAATAGTACAAAGTTCTTACTTTGTAATACCAAATGTGTGTTGTTTTCACGTGTTTTACAAGGCCCCATGGTTAACAAAGGCACCAAAGTCATTTCCCAATCAGGAATACTTTGTATTTTGAACAGATATGCATCTCGTAGTTCATCATCTAAAGGTGAGTTTGGCTCTCTGGTTTGTATCCTAGATAAATGATCTGCTCTTAAATGAGTTTTCCCTTGTCTGACCACTACCTCAAACTCAAATTCCCTTAATAGTAGGAACCATGTGACTATCCTACCCGTGTGACATGGTTTGTTCACCAAGTAAAGTAAGGCTTGGTGATCCACAAAGAATTTAAACTTGTTGGCTAAAAGATAATGTACGTACTTCTTTATAGCAAATATCATTCCTAATCCTTCCCTTTCAGTGGTTGTATAGTTTCTTTCAGCTAAATTCAATTGCCTACTAGCATAAGCAATTGGAAAGTCTAATTTGCTTTTTGTATTGGTTGTTCCAAAACACATTCTATAGGAAAATTTGAAGCATCAACATGAACATGGAAAATTTGATTCCACTGTGGGGTTTTTAGAATAGGTGTTGTCACCAGAAAAGTTTTTAAAATCTCAAAGGCTTGGTCACATTCTTCAAATTTTGTAATTAATCCATACAGAGGTTTTGTAATATCTACAAGCTTGTGTACAAATTTTCTATAATATCCACAGTGTCCCATAAAAGTTTGAAGTTCTTTTACATTTGTCGATTTTGGTAGATCCACTATGGCCTTAAGTTTCCTCTCATCAGTTGAAATTCCATTTCTAGAAACTATGTGACCTAACATTATCCCTTGCCTTACAAAGAACACACATTTCTCAGGATTTAAACATACTCTGTAAGTTCAACATTTCTTGAATATATTTTCCAAATCTTTCAAATGATCTTGTCTTTTTGATGAAAAAGTGCAAAGATCATCAACATAAATTTCCATTTTGTTTCTAAGAAATTCTTTGAATATGTGGCACATCAACCTTTGAAAGGTTGATGGAGCATTGGTTAAACCAAAAGGCATAACCCTGAATGCATATATTCCCCACTCTGTGGAAAAGGAAGTTTTATGTTGGTCTTCCAAAGCTATAGGCACTTGATTATATCCTGAAAAACCATCCAAAAAACTATAGACCTCCTTGCCTGCAACCCTTTCTAAGAGATGATTTGTTATTGGTAAGGGATAGCTATCTCTTATAGTTGCTGCATTAACTTTTTTCAAATTAATACACACCTTGAGTTTTCCATTCTTCTTAGGTACCACAACTATAGGAGATATCCACTCAGTGTACTCAATTTCATAGATGAAATTGGCAGCCAGTAATTTGTCAATCTCCTCCTTTATTTTAGCAGAGTATTTTTCATTAAATGTATAGTGTCTTTGTTTGCTAGGTTTTGCATCAAGAGTAATAGGGATTTTATGTTCACAAATTTTAGGATCAATTCCTTTCAAATCCTTATAATTGTAGGCAAACACATCCCTACAAGTTTTGGCCAAATTTACCAATGCTTCCTCTTCTTGATTTGACATGTCATCAGCTATGACAATGTGCCTATCTTCCCCCTCTTCCTGAGTAATCACCACCTTCCTATTTTGTTCCTCATTGTCATATGAATCCCCCTTTTTCTTATCCCTTTTTGGTTTCATTTTTAAAAGTAATCTGTCTTCCACTTCATAGGTCTTGAAGTTTGAAGGTACATCGAATTGTTGCTCCTCTTCCTTAATCTTCTTATTCACTTCAGGTTTTTTCCTTTCTTCCATTTCTTTGTGTACACATTTTCTATAAGTTCTTGAGATTTTGTCTTTTATCGCATCTCGAGCCTCCACTTCTTCTAGAAATTGTGTTTTTCTAGTATTTAAAAGTACCTCTTCCTTCAAGTTCTCCTCTTCTTTTGATACTTTTATCATTTGTACTGCTATATGAAAAATTTCATACCCTTCTTCATCTTGTGGAAGTATGCAAAGACCACAACCCCTTCTAGTTAATGGATTCCAAGAATAAGAATTGACATGGCTGTTTTTTGAGAGATTTATGAAGAAGAAATGAAATAACTAGGGTTTTGATTATCTTGAGTTCTACAACAGCATTTTCAATGATTTTTGTGCGTAAAGTGTGCCATTTTCATAATAAAATACAAAGATGAAGTCAGATTTCCAAAACAGTGCCTGTATCACACAAACGAGACAATCATGATTCTATAAAAACTGAGAAATTTCAATTCCAGCATTGATCTTCTGTAATATCTTGCTCAATCTACTAACACTCACCTCTCTTCATACATCTCACTCAGAAATACACAAGAAAAGTTCACAAATTCTGTGGATTACACAATGAGAAGACTCAACAAATCAAGAAGATGATCATGAAAAGTAGAAACACGATTTTTCTGCAGAGAAGCTCTTCACATTACTTGGATAGCATGAAACTAATACAACCAACCTCTTCAAATTAGAAGAAATTATCTTTTATACTTTTTCAAGTGTCCCTTTTCACACTTGAAATTCGATCCTATTTGCCCTCTATTCTAAAAATATGCTATCAAAGAGCTTCTAAAAATTCTAAAAAAAAATACATATGATTCTACTTTACATGAGGAAGACTCTTCCCAATTTTTACATCATTTGGATAAATATATCTACAAAAATTGTCAAATTACAAATAATTTCCCTCAAAATAGCTTCCTCTAACAGTCATCATAGACCATTTTACCGCCAGGTACACTATTGCTAATAATTGTGCAAAACATATCGGAGCAATACTATCTATGTCCTTAGAGAAAAGTGCATATCACTTCCTCATTAGATACACATTATTTGATGTTGTTTCTTTTTCATATGTATTGCATAACTTCTTCCAAATCTCCTTTGCACTTTCATAGTCCAACACTATAAAGTAAACATTATGTGCCAAGTGAAATCAAATGGTAGACCTATCCATGTCATCCAACTCATCCCAATAATCCTCATCCATGTTAGGAAGCTTCTTTGAGATTCCATATACTCGCTTCCATTGCCTCCTCTGAATCAACACATCTTTAATCTGATTCTTCCATAGAGCAAAGTTTGTGCCATCAAATTTTTTGATCTCAAAATGGTCTTTGCCTTGCAAGTCGTAGCTCCTCTTGGGAACACTGGCACTAGACCCTGATCCACCAGACGTGCCCGAGATCTCTAATGCCATGATGATAGAGATTTGACTAGAATGATAATGGAGCTAGAAGAGTCAAAACACCACTAAGGCTCAAAAAAGGAAACTAGATTAATGAATAGTAATGACCGATCAAAATGATTGTGTGAGAATATATGTGCTCACAACAATAAGTGTATTATGGAGTAAATCGACCACTCTATAGTTGACAAAAAAATCTCTAAGAATTTCTAGAGTCTCCTTTGCAAAATGAGCATATGATTAGTGTGAAAAGCTAATACAACTACAATTATTGACATGTAAATATGCACAGTGAATCATTGACTCCACTACATATAATCAATTAACCGAAAGAAGCCAACTAGGCTTATCGAGCACCTATGAACAACTATCATACATCTCCTATAGCGAGGTTGGGTACGTCTTCCACCTGCATCACTAAAGACACTCTAGCATCTTAGTGTCTCCTAGTTAAGAAAACCTCAGTGTGACCCTCTTTATCAATGTCAAAGGCTTTATGCAAAAACATAACCGCTATATAAATGACCACATGGACGTACATAAGTAGTATCCACAAAAGCATACATAGTGTGTATGTGCTCAATACATGCAATAAAATGGCACTGAGAGGCTGAACTCATAGCCCAAACACTATCGAACAACACCTACAAGTGTCTGTCAACTCAGTTTTTTAGGCTAAAAAATGTGCATAAACTTGTGGTGGTTGCTGCCACCACAATTGAAAACCTTTCAAGAAACTTGCAGATTTACTAATATGGCTAAAAACTCAGCATCAACAATGACTATTTATTATCAGAGAAGCACAAAGAGAACTCTTCTTGATGTTCTTGAACTTGTGTAAAGAGAACTATGCATGAAAGTACTCCGAAAGGGCTCCAAGAATCACCCCTTTCAAAGCAAAGAATGAAGCTTTGAGGGCCCAAAAAATGTTCAAGATAATGTGAAAATTTGTCTTTCCCCTTCTTCAAACACCAGAAGAGTGTACCTTAGTGGCAAGAGATTGTTAATTAAGCGATCTCCAGGGGGAACAATACTCGGATGGGTGACCTCTTGGAAATATTGGGAACCTCTGTCTTCCTTGATCGTTGAGGTCCTCCCTCATGCACAGCCAATGGCACCAATGGTGACTTTGATGACTTGGATGACAAGGTATGCCTTGGCATTTCAGACTTGAATTTTATACTATTTCTCCAAAAAGGAAGCATCATATGGACTGAGGTCACTTGGATGATGTTGATTTTACAGGAGTAATAGTTTGGAAATTGATGGGAGATAGTATACACATAGTAAGAAGATTTTGCACTTTTGCTTTGCCTTCCTAAGTGTATCCTTAAGGGGAAGGATACAGGAAAAAGAACACATATAGATGAATATGTACATTGTATTGTCCATAGGGACTAGTGGGAGCAACCATTAGAGAAACTTTCCTAGATGCCTATCAATGTCATTATGAGGAGATGGAAATAAGGGGAAGGAACTCTTACATTACGATAAGGGAGGTTAGGAGAGGCATGCATGGTGATGGATTCTAGCATTCCTATCCACTCCTTTGGTAGAATTGATAGGAAGGCAAAGATTGGCCGGAGGAATTTTATGCCAACAACTCCTCAACTATTTAGTACAATATCGCGTTTGAGTGCACATAGGTGGGTATGGTAAAATATTGTGTTGCACTTAGTTTGTACCTTGAGTCTATTTGTAGTACCCTAAGTACACAATAATGAAGTGTGATTTGGTGCACTTAAATGAAGCAAAGTTTATAATATCTTTTGTTTCATAACCACAATACATTGACAATCCCACTTGGCTTCCAAACCTGAATAGGGATATTGTGTGTCAAATTTAGGGGACTCGACATCTAAAATGGGTTATAATACATTTTTACAAGCCGACAAGATGATAGACTAATTTTTTTGGTTAGAACATTTTTATGATAACTTGGAGGATGCAGAGGTGTTCTTAGAAGCCATGGGATTTGATTCTTCAAGGATGGAGGAGATTCAGATAGAGATGCAGACAATCTTGTGGAACAAGCCCAAATAATATGGGGCACCACTGGATTTGGTAATATGTATAATGATCAAACTAAAAAGGGGCATTTTGTAGCTATTTTGTAGGGAAAGGTGATTAAATGGTTCATCAAGTATGGCATGGCCACTTTTCTTAGCTATGATATCCTAGAGAATAATTTTTTGGTCTGGTTTGGGATGGAGAAAACACTTGTCTTGTTAGGAAGTTTCGGAAAATAAAGCAACAACATTTTTTTGTTGAAGAATATGCATAATAGTTTAGCGTAGTTTGAGCAGGTTGATAAGTACACAATGTCCTTCCTAGGAATAGGTTGGCAACTACTTTTGTTATAGATTATGCAAGTAGCTCAAAAGTGGTGAGACATGTACCGCTGACTCAAGAGCAAGATTTTAAAAATTCGATGGAATTAGTAATCGGAGTTGCAAGAAGATATGGAATAATTAACAAAATAAAGTCATAGAAAATGCACAATCCAAATATAACTCAAATTTGGATAATCTTGACTCGAAAAAATTCAATTAGGATACTTACTTGCATGATTAGTATATTACATCAAATAAAAACTTTGAAATTGATGAAGATGAGGAGGAATGACAACAAAAAAGAAGAAGCATAAGCTGAGGAAGAAAGCAAAGGAGAAGAACTAATAAAGTAAGACAAAAACTACACATGAAAGGGAGTCGAATTCAATGACTAAGATAACAGAAATTCAAAAAATTTTATGAACTACAAGCACCAATCAAACCTCATATCTATATTGTCCTATGTGCCAAAAATTAGGGCACAATTACAAAACATGTTATTATAACCCTAAGTTTAGGAATATTAGGCCGTCAAAAATTGGGGCTCACACTATTTGATGCTACCACAAAATATGCCATCTAGATACTAGTAGTAGCTCTGAGGAGGGACATGAACTTGCAAGTGAATTTGGTGTAAGCATCGCATAGAAGACGGGATCCCAATTGTAAACCCATCACCAAGTGTTGGCAGTAGTCAGAGGCATAGAAGACGCGGAAGCATGTGAAGACAGAGCATAACAAGGAAGCAGGGAGTCAGTCGAATCATTTTTTCAAAGACTTATATTTTATAAATACTTTTCAAAACCTCCAAGAGTGATTTTCATCACTTTTGTACCATATGTAACATAGAAAAACCCTTTTTGTAATTTATAGCTCCATTTTGTGCAAGTCGAGGAATCCTCGAGCTTGAGGAGCTTAGGTAGAATGAGTGTACCAATTTTGGTTATTTTTAAACACCGTTTACCCCTTCAAATAGCATTTAGAACCTATTTTTTAACTATGCCGGTCACTAGATGTGAAACCGATCAAAACTAGTCTAGAATCTATAAAAAGAGCTAGAGAGCTCATTTTTGAGGTTGTTTAGTGTGAGCTTAGAGCTATTTTGAGCTTTCAAGAGTGTTCTTGAGTAATAGAGTTGATTTCCTACCTTCCATTGTGTCTTGCTTGTCTCTTCGTTGTGTGTGTGTATGTGTGAGTGCATTTCTATGCTTCTCACCATCATTCTCACTTCATCTCATATTCACGATCTTCATATCACTCCTATCTCTTCCGCGGATTGACATTAAGGAGGTGGAGCTTCTTAACGTGGTTCTCACCATTGTGCTAGAGCAACACCAAATTTGGCGCCGTTGTCGGGGATCGAGTCTAAGACGAATGTGTGATGGTAAGAGTATAGCAAGAAGTGGCGTTGGAAGGTAAAAATTTCAGTTTTTGTTGTTGTTTTTAGTTAGTTTTTAGTGTTTTTCACCTCCCCCACACTCCATCTTCATCACCGCATCATCTTCTTCCTCTCCAAAAAAATCAGAAAATTCACCATATCCACCCATTCTCCTCATTTCCCCTCATTTGTGCATGCGAGAAAGAGAGAGAGCTTTTGTGCTTGCATGTGTTTTTGTGTTTTTGAGTTTTCTTGCAGGTACAGTGCTCGAGTGCATCAGGAAAGCTTGCAAAAGGTAAAATTTCACTTTCTGTTAGAGATCTACTGTGTGTGTCAGACCATCATGATGGTCTGCCAAGTTCGGCATTTTTGGTAAGCGAGTTCACCACGAGGTAGGCGACACAAGCGCATACACGAATCCACACTTGCATTCAAAAAAATTTGCATTTTGGTGGACCATCGCGATTGGCTCATGCCATCGCGATTGTGTCACACCATCGCGATTGGCTCATGCCATCGCGATTGTGTCACACCATCGCGATTGGCTCACGCCATCGCGACGGCTCGATCGAACCATCGCGACAGTCTCACGCCATCACGAAGGTTCACTTGAACCATCACGACGATCCCGTCGACCCCACGCCATCGCGATTGGCTCATGCCATCGTGCCGATGCTGCCACGTGGCAAGCTAGACCATCGCGACGATACCCTTAGACCATCGCGATGCCTCGACATTTGAATCATCACGATTGGCTCATGCCATCGTGCTTTGTGACCATCGCGACGGGCTCACGCCATCGCGATTGTCCCGTTGACCGTTGACCGATGCCATCGCGATTTCTCGTTGATTAGACCATCGAGACGGTTCATTCACACCATCGCGATTGCCCACATTTACGCCATCGCGATCATTCACTTCACGCTATCACGACAGTTCGCTCCTTCAGACCATCGCAATTGTGCCATGCCATCGCGATGGTTCACCTGGACCATCGTGACGGTCCCAGACCATCGCGATTATCTCAGACCATCGCGATTGCTCACCCCAAACGCAATTTTTAGGGTTTGATTTTTTGACCAAATTTGGGGCTATTTTTGGCAAATTTTTGGGTGATTGCACTCATAGGAGACCCCTTAGCTCATATTCGAAGAAAAACCTGTCTGTCAGTTTTTACCCCCGAGGGCCTGAACGGTCATATCTTTTTCATCCGAAGTCCGTTTTTTGAGCTTTATAGCTCGTTAGAAAGCTCTTTATGAGTACTACGTGACCTCAATTGTTTTTTCAAAAAGAAGACGTTTTTTAGAGAGGATATTTTGAGGTTGACCATCTGTGGGACTAGGACAGAAAGGGGGCCTTGGAAGAAAATTTTGCCAAAGGTTAAGGAACTTAAAAAGTCTATATACTCAAGTGCTTGATCATCCATTTGAGAATTGGTCTAAACATTGAATTTTTACAAGTCTTGCAAGGGCAATCAAGGGCAAACAAAGCAAGGCAAGGCAAGGCAAAGAAGAACGTAGGGCTTGGGAAGCGCGACTTCTTGGGCATTAGAGCAACCAACAAAGCTGACTCGAGGTTGGAAGATTACTCGACCCCCTCAGTCAATTATTAGCTTAGGCTAAACGGTAGCATTGTGGATTAACGACGATAGGAACGAGCAAGTTCAAGAGATTAAATTTCTTAAGTCCAAGACTAAAGTAAATGTGTGTGATAGGAAAACCTAAAGGAAAGAATTAAAGTCTGACGAAACGAGAACTCAAAAGTACCACGGAAAGTCGATTCCTGTAGGGACTACTGCACGATCGTGGGCACAACAATTGAATAATAGTTATCCCTACGAGTTGAGCTCAGATACAAGTGAATCAGAAATGGCTTTTAGCACAGAAAGACCAGAAGGAGGGTCAAACGTAGCATATTTGGAAAGACCCGAAGGACCCTATAGAACTCAGATAGAATTTCTCCGAACTAACCGCTTAGGTGCTCGCATCTATGAGGATGGTTTGCGAAGACAAGCGGTGCAAATGCACAATCCTAATCAGCCCATTGGATTGGAACGTCGAGTGGTAAAATTTGAGAGAGACGCATACATAGACAAAGAAGGAACGATGTACATCATAAGTACTCAACCAAACAATACCAATGAGTTTGGTGTAATTCAGTTAGAGACGGATGCGAAAACCCAAGGAAAAGAACCATTAGAAGAACCTAGGACACCTAGAGGGAAATCTGTATTGACAAGAGTACTAATTCTAGAGTGGATCCCTCAGGATAACAGAAGCATAGAATTGTTTGTGAATAAAGAGATAGACGAAGCATTTTGGAGGTACAGAATGGAACAACCTAGTGAGGTCGGCACCATCACAATCTATGAATTTAAGGACCCAGATACACCTGGAAAGGTGGTATACCTGGATGAAACTTCAAAAAGAGTATTTATGGTACCTGACCATGCAAGAAACACATATACATGGAGAGGTGATTTAGTCTTCCCTCCATCTCGAGAAAACGTAAACGTGAGCCAACAAGGGGTAGGAACATCCTCAGCCCATGGTATGCAAAGAGAGAAAACAAAGAAAGACCTGAAGTAAGTTTCAATCATCCCATAGGGAGAGATAGAACCACCATAGACACGGACAGAGTGGATAGACAAAGAGAACCTAGAATACCAGGTGGTAGAGATGATTTTCCTCTACCTAGACCACGTGAACACGCAAGAATATTAAGACCCACTCAATTAGTAAAATCCATGAAAAACTACTTTGATGGGACAGGAGATCCCTATGACCATGTTGCAGAGTTTAAGCAAGTGCTAAGGGCAGAACAAGTAGAAGACATGTTCACGCAATACAACACATTTGGACTAACGTTAAAGAAGACAGCTTTAACTTGGTTCCAACCATTGCAACAAAGGCAATTTAAAGACATCCATCACTTTTTAGAGTCATTCATCACTGAATTCTCTAAAAGTGGGATCAAACATGACACGTCTTCATTGATTCATAGTTTCAAACAAACCCCTCAAGAAACAGTTAGACTCGCAGGACGTAGGTTTAGACAATATGTGGAAAGATGTCCTACGCAAGAGCTATCCTCACATGCCAAGCAAGTGTCATTGTTTCTAGATGGCCTGTTGAGCTCTAAACTACGCTCTTATGTATACTTGAAGGAACCCAGAACGCTAGAGAAGTGTGTAAGGATTTGCGACATTGAAGATAACTTAGGAGACGAGTTGGAACTCTCAAAGGTCTATAAGGATTCAGATTGTTCATCTCTAGCATCCACAAAATTGTCTAGCTCGATAGAAGATCTAGCAGAAAAAGTGGCCCAGAAACTAGGAGTTTCTAGTAAACAGATGCCTAGGTTAACAACAAATAAGCGTTGTTACACCTGTGGTGGTGATCATATGGCAAATGTGTGTCCCAATGTAACACAAACACAAGCCAACCCTAGTGGCCAGTATTGTACAATTGAGAGAAGATACATGAATCATACAGCTCAAGATTGCCCATACAACAAACAAGTAGTAAGACAAAACTACCCGCAAGCATACCCACAGCCAGGTAGGTATCAAGGCCAATATGATACTCAGCCTCATTACTATAGGCCTCCACAGAACTACCCTTATCAGGCTCAACAGAGACCTCAACCTGTTTTGGCACAACAGCCACCCCCACCAGCTAATGTCATATCAGTTAAATATGTTGTTGCAAAAGAAAACCTAAGTAGGGCTTTAGTTCCCTCTTCACCCTTGATCACAGAGAGTGACCCGAACTCAAACAAATTTGACTCTACTCATGTAGATGGTCCACCCACATACTACACAGAGCCACCAGAACACGTGGAGACATATCAGTATGATAGTCCACCAATGGAACCCAATTGGGAGCCTGACTATGCTAATGTGATGTACACAAACCCTAATCTGTGGCCCCAATTGAGACAACAAAGACCACAGGGCCCTAGAGGACCATGCTTTAGGTGTCAAGGAGATCATTTCATAAAGGATTGTCCACATCCTCCGATAGCAGGACAGTCACAATACTATAATATACAAGGCTTTTGTGCCGATTGTGGTAAAGAACATATCATCAAAGAGTGCCCTAAGAACCCCGCTAATGCTTCAAATGTGACACCCATCAATGGGATAGGTATTATAAACAACACAGATGGCTCCAACCCTACATACGTGCCTATCCAAGCTATAACAAGAGCCCAGGCGCTCTTACAGAATCAACAGGTTAATCATGAGAAAGTAGCCAGAACTAGTGAAGTGGGAGAATCCATCAGTAAAAAGACGAAATCTTGGAAAGATTCGAGAGAAAGAATCAAGAGAAAGTGGAGTAAAAGGATAACAGAATTGGAAGGAAGTCTCAAGGAATCTAGAGCCAAAATCCTAGAATTGACTTCACAGGAATTGAATCACGAGAATCTAGCTCAAAAATCAGGATCAGTTTTAGCCGAACCCATACCAGAAAACCTAGACATGATGTTTCGTGTGTATCAAGCAAGATTAAAAGAAGGACCCCAGATAGTTGAAATGAGCAAGAACTACCCTCGAGCAGACTTAGAAATTGAGAGAACTAAACTTTGTATGAAGATGGTAGAATTAGCACAAGCTATGTTTGAAGCCTCTAGACATCTAAATTGGAATAACATGGCAAAACTGGAATTACACTTTCAAGGACTAATGGAGAGGCTAGAATACTTGATAGAAAGGAAGGAGAAAAAGAATGAACATAGGAATCCTATTGCCTCAAAGACACAGGAAAGGAATACACAATCCCTGTCTCAAGTTCCCAACACAGAGGGTGAAGACAACATGTCTTCCATACATAGGTATTCACATGAATTTTTCAGAGAAATCCAAGAAGAGAAATGGAGAAAAGAATAAGGAACCCATCCTCCTATTCAAGAAATAGATGACTTGCAAGACCAATTTCCCTAAGACATCCCCTCTATTTACAATGATGTAGGGGAAGAGCAACTAAGTGAACACACAGGTTTTGACTCCAATTCTTTGCAAGAATTACCTCAGTTCACAGGACCTTGGGAAGCAAAGTCTATCAGTATGAGAGAACCCACGATAATAGTGAGGAATGAAGAATCAGTGATCCCAAGAAACACGGAAGTGATCAAGAACACCAAAGTTCAATGTAATCTCACCCTAGAGGAGTTGTTGAAGGTCAAGCTAGAACTGTGGAAACATGTAGCAAATCAATTCCCTGAGCTTGCGACTACTCCCTCACAGATAGGATCACACAAGAAGGTACCAGAGATACCCATAGAAAGAATTGGAGATGTAAGCGAAGGAGAGGAAGGTAACACTTATCTTCCAATAACCCATCAGGGCTACACCACAAAAGCCATCCTAGATTCAGGAGCCGGAGTAGCCATCGCTACCACCACTTTATGGAAACGTTGGGGTAAGCCAGCATTAAGACCTACCAGGATGAAACTACAAATGGCTGATGGACATATAGAGAAACCATTAGGCTTACTAGAAGGCATATCTCTCACCACTTGTGGTGTGGAGTTTGAGCATACTTTTGCCATGATTTGTGATTTTAGTAAAAATCATGCGTACGAGATGATTTTAGGACAACCATTCATGCTTCAGTTACAAATTGTGCGAGATTGGGGAACTAATTCTTTATACTTGCAACATTTAGGAGTGACTACTAAAGTCAATCTTAAAGACTATTCACATCGAGACGTACCCCCAACACAAGGGAATACCATCCATAAGACACAAGAAGAGACAGAATCAATACACTCATTGGAATCAGACCCCTCATGGTTGCATGAGGATACTCATTTATGGATGTGTAAGGTAGCGAAACAAGAGGAAGAACGGTTAGAAGCCAGAACCTTAGGTGCAGAACAACATCCACAAACTCTTCAAGACCAATCTTATGCACCTTTAGTATTTCCAGACGAAGAATTCGAACCTCATGGTTGGCCAGAAATACTAGCAACCATGGATGTAGCCATCAATAAAGAACAATGGACACCCCACTATGACGAGGATGGCTATGACATTTCAGTGATAGAGCCAATCATGTGTGATTCAATTATAGAAGAATGTGAACCTAACACTGATGCATTTGAGGATGCGAGTGATTTCGACCTAGAGTCAATTATTATGGACCCACCCTTTGCATCAGACAAAGAATACTTCTACGAAGTACAAACTTACCCTCAGAGGCATGAAGAAATTATGAATGAGGTGAGCCAAAAGAAGAAGTAAGTTTCTACGAAGTAGAAACTTACCCTCAAAGGCATGAAGAAATTATGAATGAGGTGAGCCACAAGTGACTGCCAAAAGTGAAGGAAAGAAAAGAAAGAAGAAAGAAACCTTGCCAGAAGAAGAAGAATCCTTGTTTGAGGTTCTCGAGAACTTCAAGAAGTATGAAATAGAAGATAGAAGAATCATAGTACGAATGCCTAACAGAAAAGATGACGTTGGAGGAGTATATGATAATCGAGAGAAAACCAAAAAAATCATAGTTGCCATAGAAGGAGAAGAAGAAAAATGTACATACATAGGGCATGATTTGACGAATGAAGAAGAAGAAGAATTAGTTGCCCTATTGCGCGAATATAGAGATGTGTTTGCCTGGAGTTACAAAGATTTGAAAGGAGTAGACCCAGATATATGCTCCCATAGAATCCCCATGACTCCAGATGCAAAACCTATGAAACAGAAACCATACACGTACAATGATAACTATGCTGCGAAGATTAAAGAAGAAATAGATCGTTTGATAGAAGCAGGATTCATTTACGAAATTGAGCATACCGAATGGGTATCCCCCATTGTGGTTGTGCCCAAGAAGAATGGAAAATTGTGTGTGTGTATTAACCTTAAAAAAGTTAATGCCACCACGATTAGAGATAGTTATCCTCTTCCTATCACGGAACATTTATTAGAAAGAGTTGCGGGCAAGGAAGTTTACAGCTTTCTTGATGGTTTCTCAGGCTATAATGTCGCCATTGCTCCAGAAGATCAACACAAGACTGCTTTTGCCATAGAATGGGGCATTTTTGCATTTCGTGTGATGCCTTTTGGCTTAGCAAATGCACCTGCCACTTTCCAGCAACTCATGTGCCATGTTTTTAAGGAATTCTTATGCAAGAATTTGGAAGTTTATGTCGATGACATATGTGCTCATTCGAATATCAAGCAGACGCATATCCCAGAATTAAGACAAGTATTTGACAAATGTCGAGAATATCAGGTTTGTCTGAACCTAGAAAAGTGCGTTTTCATGGTCAGACAAGGCAAAATTTTAGGACACATTGTGTCAAAGAATGGAATCTCTACAGATGAGGAAAAAGTGAAGATAATTGCCGATCTGCCTAGGCCAAATAACATAAAAGAGGTACAAGCATTTATGGGTCATTGCGGTTATTACAGACGATTCATACACATGTATGCAATCATAGCTAAGCCTCTGTACTCTCTTTTGACCAAGTTTGAATGGACAGATGAGTGTGAGAATTCATTGAATGAACTTAAATGACATGTGGATTCATCCAATTATGCCAACCCACGAATGAAGGTAATATATACCTTCATTTGTGTGTTATCACAACCCACGAATGAAGGTAATATAGACCTCCCCATAGCTTACGCGAGCAGACAATTAAACACAGCAGAAAGAAATTACACCACTACGGAACGGGAAGGATTAGGAATGATCTAGGTAGTAAAGAAATTCAAGCATTATTTGTTGGCAAACAAGTTCAAGTTTTTTACAGATCATCAAGCGTTATTGTACTTAGTCAATAAACCATGTAACACGGGAAGATTGATACGTTCATTTCTATTACTCATGGAGTATGACTTCGAAGTAGTAGTCAGGAAAGGAAAGACACACCTTAGAGCTGACCACCTTTCAAGACTAACCTCAGGAGAAGCTCCTCAAGGAATAGTGGATGAATTACCATATGCATATTTGTTTAACCTTGAGATAGTACCAGAATGGGCTAAGCCTATTATCCCTATTCTAACATATGGACCCAAGAATCACAGGATAAGGATCAAGGAAGGAGAGATTACCAAGTCTCAAAGATACCAAATCATAGCAAGAAGTATATATAAACAAGATAATCAAAAGATTCTTGCCTGTTGTGTAGATGAGTTGGAACATGCAGATTGGTTGCAATTAGCACATGTAAGTGCATTAAAGCAACATCATTCGAAATATCGTACGTTGCAGACTCTGCATAGACTAGGAGTATATTGGCCTTCGATGGAAGCAAACGTCTACAAGTTGTGTAAAGAAGGCCTTGTTTGTTGCGAAAGACCACCTGTAGAACATGCTACATTATATCACGTGTCTCACACCAGAATGGAGTGAATCTTTAGTGACGTACTTGAGGACGAACACATTCCCTCAAGGAATGACCTTAGCACGACAACGAAGTCTAGAGCAAGAAGCTCAAGACTATTCACTTATTGGCGACAATCTATAAAAATGAGGACGAGACGAATACTGAAGACAATGTGTTCATGAAAGCGATTATTTGAACGTACTAGAGACTGCACACCAAGGTGTTGTAGGAGGTCATTTTGGACCCAATAGGATAATCAAAGCCATCCTGTTTGCAGGATTATGGTGGCCCACTCTTCACATGGATGCACATACCTATGTTAAGAGATGTGATGTGTGCCAACGAACTCAATTTCCTACTCGCAGAGATGAAATGCCATTGAAATCCATGATGGGAGGACGTGCATTTTCTAAGTGGGGTATAGACTTTGTAGGACCCATTAACCCCCCTGCAAAAGGTACACATGCTGAATACATTATTGTTGCGACAGATTATCTTACCAAATGGGTAGAGGCAAAGGCCACAAAAAAGAATGATGCACACACGACTGCAAAATTCTTATTTGAAAATGTCTTTACAAGATATGGATTGCCTAAAGAGTTAGTGAGCGATCGAGGAACTCACTTTCTAAACCAAGTCATTGAATATTTGTTACAGGATTTTATGGTGATTCACAAGAAATCCGCACCATATCATCCTCAGGCCAATGGTCAGGCAAAAAGCACTAACAAGATCCTTTGTAACGTACTGACGAAACTCGTGAACAACAAACGTTCAGCTTGGGACAAATAGTTACACCATGTTGTTTGGGCATATCGAGTGGCCTACAAGACCATACTCAATGCAACTCCCTTTCAGATGGTGTTTGGTCAGAATGATGTGCTTCCTTTGGACTTCTTGATACCGACCCTTAAGGTTGCACAAGAACATCACTGGACCGGCCATGAATTATCAACAAGAATAATGGACTTGGAACGATTAGGAGAAACTAGGCTGAAAGCAGCAGCAAGAATTTACGCAACAAAGAAGCGACAGAAGGCATATTTTGATGTGCATGTGAAGGATAAAGGCTTAAAAGAAGGAGATTTAGTTCTAGTATATACGCTGAAACAACACGCACAGAAGTTAGAAAAGCGAGGTTATGGACCTACGATCATTAACAGACTCTCGACAAGTGGAGCAGTACAATTAGCCACCTTACAAGGAGACATAATGCCTAATTACATTAGTGGCTGCAAAGTAAAGTTATATCAAGAACCTCTCACTGAGGATATGCTTAGACGACTCACGTCGGCAAAGAAGCGTAAGAAGGAAGAAAATAGAATACGAGCTGAAGCTCAGGCAAAAGCTATAGAACGCATTAAGCGCATGAAGCTAGGAAGACAAGGACTAGGGAGAGAACATTATAATCATCTGGAAACAACTCCAAGATACCCCATGGCCATGTGTCAAGCAAAGTCAAGTACTCATCCTAGCATAGTGGACCGGAGACCATTCATTACAGTACGGCTAGAGAACGGCAACCCTTGCCAAGAGATCAGGGCTTTAATTGACTCAGGTGTTGCGACTAGTGCGATTAGATGGTCCCACTATAAGGATTCAGGAATAGAAATGCAGCCAATTGAGGCATACCTCATAGGGCTAGGAGGCATGGAAACCCCTTGCATGGGCGAGGTGGATCTTCCTATCCTCATCCACGACGTGACCATGACAGCGAAGATATTAGTGTGCCATGACGAGGACCTGATAGAACCCCTAATCCTTGGCCAAGATTGGCTATACAATCACTCAGTGGACCTAAATCTTAGACAAAGCTCCTTACAGATTGGAACCTTAGATCAGAAGTGAGTGATACCACTTGACTTCCCTAACAACCCTCCGCCTGAGGTATATGACCCACGACCCCATGAAACGCTTGCGATGGAGGACCAGAAGATATTTGGTCAAAGCCCTCGGCTAAGCACGCCCCCTCCAAAGTCAACCCATGAGAGCTTTGCAATGGATCGTTGCCAGATAGAAGATTGTCAAGGGATTTTCTCTTGGTCTTCCAGCAGCGAACAAATGAGGACCATTAGCAGACAAATGGGGACAATTGTTAGACAAATGGGGACAATTTTCAGACAAATGGGGACAATCAGCGGTCAGGTGGACTACATCAGCAACCACATGGGCAAAACACCCTGCAGTGCCCATCCTTCCACACTTACTGCGGACTGGCCTAGATCTATGGTACAAACTGCCTCACTTCCTAATGGGCAGGTTTCGCAAGTGTTGGACCTCCCTTCTTTTCCAAAGCAGAGTGTCCATCAAACCTCTCAACCTCAACCACAAAGGAGTCAACCACGACGAAGGAACCCAGACCGACGACCATCTCAGACGACACAAGGAGAACAACAGCAATATCAGTATCACAAAACAAGTGGCATGAGACAAATATGGGTGCCAAAAGGACAGAAACCACCGACAGATCTCAACGATGCGGACAATGATAAGAAGAAGTCAAGGCAGAAGTAGAGTCAATATTCAACATCTCCTCGACCTTCTTCCACAAGTTCGAACATTCGGCATATTTGGATCGCCAAGAAGTACCTTACGAACCGACCCACACCCACGCAGATTTGGGTACCCAAACAGTGTATTATAGCTCAACCCTCAAGCCATGTAATATATAACCCTCGGAAATCTCTTAACCCCTCAATACCACCAAATCCGATATCATCTTTTGTCCCTCAGCAGAAACAGTCCACCCACCCAAAAACTCTTAGGAAATGGATACCAAAACGTATCCAGTTGTCTCCTCAAAATCCATTGTCTAACATAACTCCCACCCCGACTAATCTACAACCTTGTAATAACTCATTCACGATTGAACCTTGTACAAATCCACACACTATAACCCACCATCACTTGTAATAACACCTCATCAAGAAATGTATGCATCATCTGAAGCATGTAGGTGTCTAGAGACCTGCATTAGTTTTGCAACAATCATTCCATAAACCACATCACAACACTCGGCTACACGGGTTACACATCGGTTATGGAAAGGGATTGCGGTCTCACTTTAATGGGATCATGATTAATTTCCATACTAATGTGTTAATCTTTTGTAGCAGATCTTCTACGCACTCGCATCATTCATCAGGCAGACAGAAGGACCATCTGAAGCTGGCCCTAGTGTACATACGGAAAATATTGGCGAATTACTGGTTGGACCACATCCTACGGCTCAACCACCAGAATTTCAGGGATTTTCGAGACCTATGCCAATTGAAGATCCTCCTAGGGGATATACTGAGAAGATTCATCGCAACTCATTGGTTCCAAGGATTAGCAGGCCCATTGGCGGATGTAGATTTCATTTTTGAGGCCAATTTGACTTTTGATACCCGTACATGGGCAAAGTACCAATTTTTCTCAAGAGAATTCGAAGGACTATAGAACACAGAAGACTTAACGCATGTTTGGGCAAGAGCATGTTTCATAGAATATTTCAGTGATCCTTTGCCTAAACCGGATTTCTACAGATGCTACTATTTGGTAACCACATTGATAGCTTCAGAGAACAAAGATTTGCCAGGAACATTCATTTTTCCGTCTTTGGTAAATGATCCGCCATGTAAGAAGTTTTATCTGTCTAAAGATTTGATTAGAGCAGCTATTAAGATACATGGAATGCATACGCCGACAGAACGAGAAAGGCTAATTCCAAAGCCTATGAAACCTGCGGATGTTACTAAGTGGAAAGATATTTCAGCAATCACACCTGAGCTCTCTAAACCGTTGAGGATATGTATGCAACATTTTGCTTTCCCAGCTCAGGATCGATTCACCATGCCCCACAAACGCATCGGGTTTGGTTTATATTTAGCATGTACTAGACCTCAAACAATAGACCTAGCAAGTTGGATAAGTGATCAGTTGTACTTAGCACAACATAGATGGGAAAGAAAGAAGGTAATCAATGGATGTTGCGCTCTCACGTGCATTGTATATATGTGTTTGGCATACAATTTACCAATCGAGCGTGCAATGACAAGCGAGGAGCTGAAAGCATTCAAGGGGACAGCAAAGAAAGCTAGGAATTCTAGCAAAGGACGAGCAGGAAAGCGCATGAGAGGAACCATTCTGCCTACAGGTCCCAGAATCACCATCACCACATCCCTCTCCAGAACAATCTCCGATGAAAGCCCTTGTAAATGTACAACCTATTCACATACGATTATCCCAACCTCTTGTTACAAAAGGCACTACGTGTGCAGTTACCTCACAGGCAACATTCGTTCAGGAACCTACAACCATTGCAGCGGAAGCTCCCACCACTATTGGTGCAGAAGCGTTTTCTTTTCCAATACCCAACATGGAAGCAGGACCCATAGATACAACCTTTGATTTCAAAATGCCGAATGCTTTCTCAAATGAATTTCATTTTTCAGAAGGACAGATCTTTTCTCAAGAATATGAACACCCAAGCTACCCGACCACTCCCCCGGATCAACAACAGGGACAAGTCTTATCCAGCTTAGAAGACGAACGAACAGAAACAGATGATGATGAGGGCGATGATGAAGCTAGCCAAGGCACTCATGAATCCCAAGAGAATGTACAGACAGACAAACAAGGACAGCAAACCGACACCAAGGTGATACCAGTATGCATGAAGATGAAACCTTTGAGGCAGCAGCTTATACGCTGGCAATCAAAAAATTATATCGCACCATGGAAAAAGTTTAGGTGCGTAAGAAGTTATCTGAAGAAGAGAGCCAAGCACTCATAGAACAAGAACTTGTCTCAGGCGGTTTCAAAGAAGTATACATCAAAGGCTTCAGGGAGCTTGTTAAATCAGTGGGATCTAATGAAGCCCTAAGATATTTTCAGAGGAAGCCGTTACCGCCATTTGACCCCCGACGAGTACGACTCTTATCAAAAACAGGCAAATACATTCGACTACCGATAGGTACTCGGTCATCCCAATAGGCCAGGGAAGCACTCCTAATTCCTGAAAGATCTGCCACCGAAGAGGCTATCCTCGTCGACTCCCCACCCCATACTACTGTTGTACATACCACCACAGTTGCCAAAGTACCTACCACCCTGATGGAGAGTGTTAATCTCCAAAAGAACAACCTACTCTTGAATTTAGAACACCTCTATATCAAAAGTAAGTCAAAACCTTCACCAAATTAGAGGTCCAATCTCCAAATTATCAAAAGTTAAGAAATTCTGTGAAGAAGATAAAACACAGAAAGTCTGCTTCACAATTTCTCCTCATTGACCTATCAAACATGTAAAGTTTTCTATGAAATTTTGTATGGAGTGTCGCCTAGAGATTGCGCACCTCCTCCAAGTTAAAGTTCTCCAAAAGGTTTAGTATAAATTGAGAAATCAACTTCACAAGTTACCTATGTCTGAATCTGCACTTCTGAGAAGTCGATTTAGACACCCCTAATTTCTTACCTTCAATTCTCTCAGTACAAAACCCGTTTAAGCAAATGCTTCTAGCCACGAGTAGATCACCTTCCAACTTAAAGATTAAGTGCTTTCTTGCACAAAACTTTAAACTATGGAGTGAGAACTGACCAAAAGATTAAGATCGAAATTTGCGCCTGTTTCAGAGAACTGTAGACACTCAACACATATGAATGTTCCTACTAACAATTCTCCTAGCCTGTTTGCAATTAGACTCTGAAACTCAGGTCACAGACTCATTACCTATCAACTTAGATATCCTCAAAAGGATTTTACAAATGATCAAATACAGACGGAGCAGACACAAAAAGATCGGGCGCAATATTTCTTCAATTACTCAGAAAGTTACAGTTGAGTGATGAGAGGAAACTCAACTAACTTTTCACATGTCTCTTGACATCTATCTTCCTCTTTCTTTACTTCTATCTATTCTTACATATGCTCTCATATCACGCCTCAACATTTTCAAGGTATTTATAGATAAATTTGTACAAGTCTATGACTAATGAAAGATCTAAGTGAACTATGTACATATGTGTACATTCCTCACATACTCTGAATATATCTTCCTTCCAAGCTTCAAGAATTGATCTCATCCTTCATTCTTTAGTCTTCAAACATTCAATTGGTGATTGATCTGCACCAACAGCTCCCCCTCAATCATCAATTGAGGTTTCTCCTTGCTTCTTTATACCTGCCATGTCTTTAAACTTCTGTAGCTTTGGTCCATCCAAGCTCTTTGTAAGCATATCAGCTATCTGATCTTTTGTTGAAGTATGTATGACTTCAATCTCCTTATCCATCACTTTCTCTCTTAGAAAGTGATATTGAATCTCAATGTGTTTAGTCCTGGCATGAAAAACAGGATTAGCAGCTAAATACAATGAACTCATGTTATCTCCATATATAATTGGTACCCCATGCACAATGTCAAAACTCTTCATCAAAGTCTTGAGCCAAATCACTTCCTTTGCAGCTTCAACCATGCCTTTATACTCTGCTTCTGTAGAAGACAAAGCAATTGTATGTTGCTTCTTGGAACACCATGAGATAAGTTTATCTCCCACATAACACATGTATCCAAAAGTTGATCTTCTATCATCTGGATTACCTGCCCAATCTGCATCACTATAAATTTTGATATTTGTATCTGAGGTAAATCCATAATACAAACCTTCATTGAGTGTACCCTTAATGTACCTCAACACTCTTTGACCTACAATCCAATGTTCTTTCCTTGGGCAATGCATGAATTGAGACAAAACTCCTACTGCATATGATAAATCAGGTCTAGTTAAAGTAGCATAGATAAGACTACCAACCAAACTCTGATATTGTCTCATGTCCTTGAATTCTTCACCTCCAAACTTACTCAATTTGTGATTCACCTCCATTGGTGTAGGTGCTACCCTGCAATCATCCATTTTAAACTTGATTAACAAGTTCTTTAAATACCTTTCTTGGGTCACAAATACTCCATGTTGAGTATATGTAATCTCCATGCCCAAGAAGTATGACAAGTCTCCCAAGTCACTTATTTTGAACTCCTTTTCCATTTGCTTCTTGAGTCTTTGTATTCCTTCTTCATCTGTACCTGTAAGGATTATATCATCAACATATATGCACATGTATATGAAACCATTATCACTTGCTTTGACAAGCAAGCTACTATCTGCTTTAGACACCTGAAATCCAAGTTCTTTCAAGAACTTTACAAGTCTATAGTTCCATGCCCTTGGGGCCTGCTTCAAGCCATACAAAGCTCTCTTGAGCTTGCACACATGATCTGGATACCTTGTATCTCTGAACCCTTGAGGTTGCTCCATGAACACAACATCTGAAATATAACCATTCAAAAAAGCATTTTTCACATCAAGTTGACATAACTTCCAACCTTTACATGCAGCAATAGCTATAAGTGTCCTGATGGTTGTCATCTTTGCCACAGGACTATAAGTCTCATCATAGTCAACACCATAAGTTTGAGCAAACCCTTTGACAACAAGTCTAGCTTTGTATCTAGACACACTTCCATCTGCAAACCTCTTGGTTTTGTAAACCCATTTGCATCCAATGATTTTCTGACTATTTGGTTTTGGAATCAAATCCCATGTTTGATTCTCCAATAGTGCATCATATTCTTCCTGCATAGCTTTCTCCCATTTTTCCTTACCTTTTGCCTCTTCATATGTAGAAGGGTCTTCATCTGTGTTCATCATATAAGCATAATCTTTTGTGGCCAAAAATGAAGTATCATAGCTATACCTTGTAGGTTGCCATTTATTCCTTGTAGACCTCCTAAGCTCTCCACTTCTTGAGGTTTCTGGTTCTTCATATTCAGGATCAAATCTTGGTGTTTCTTCCACTTCAACCTGCACTTCATTATTCTCTTGTTCATCAAAAATTTGAACCTTTGATTTACCTTTCCTTTGGCTCACTTCTTCTTCATCACCTGTATTGATATTGATTGTACCTGCATACCAAGTGCTTTGCTCATCAAATGTAACATCTTTAGAAACCATAAATTTTTTTGTAGATGGACTCCACAATCTATAGCCCATCTGCTTATCATCATAACCAATGAAAACATATTTTTCAGCTTTAGGTTCCAACTTGTGCCTTAATTGTGATGGCACATATGCATATGCCACACATCCAAAAACTCTGCAATGATCCAAGGTAGGTCTCTTACCCCACCAAGCCTCATATGGTGTCATACCTTGCAAGGCTTTACATGGTAACCTATTGACCAAATAAGTGGCTGTATTTACAGCCTCAGCCCACAAATAATTAGGGCAATTTTTCTCCTTCATCATGGATCTTGCAAACTCAACAAGTGTTCTATTTCTCCTTTCTACTACACCATTTTGTTGAGGAGATTACCTGCAAGTAACTTCCCTTTTTATACCTGCATTCCATAAATAATCACTGAACTCATTAGAGAAATACTCTCCCCCTCCATCTGACCTTAATCTCTTCAACTTATGACCTGTAATTCTTTCTGCATATGCATGATAGTGTTTGAAGGTATTAAACACTTCTGACTTATCTTTGATCACATAGATAGTGATCCATCTAGTAGCATCATCAACATAAATCACATAATACCTTGACCCATTTATACTGAAATCCTTTGATGGTCCCCACACATCAGTGTGTACCAATTCAAGCTTCTCTGAGTACATAAAACCATGCTTGGAGTAATGATTCTTATGAGCCTTACCTAATTGACATGCCTCACATTTGTATGTCATATGTTGACCTGCAACATTAGGCAATCCAAGCACTGAACCATTATTAATCATATCTTTAATACCTCTCTCATTGAAATGTCCAAGCCTCTTGTGCCAAAGATCTAACTCATAGATCTTATGTCCTCCATATGTGAACATAGCATGACCAATATTGCCTTGAATCTTCAATGTAAATAATCTTCCTTCCTTTTTTCCTGAAACAATCTGTTTATACCCTTGTCTAGGGTCTTCCACATATACTCCATCATTAGTGAACCTTACTTCATATCCCTTTTCAACAATTTGTCCTACACTTATCAAATTCTTAGGAATTGTAGGAACATACAAGTCCTTACTCAATAAGGTACTACCATCCTTGGCCTTCACTGATCCAATTGATTTCACATTGTGCTTTGTGTTGTCACCTGTCTGAACAACATGATTAAAAACATTATTCTCCAAATTAGTCATCAAAGATATATTACCACTCAGGTGATTGCTACACCCTGAGTCAATATAGAAGACTCTTTGATCTTCACTCTGCCTTTCACAAGTTGCATTCATTATCAATGTTGAATCCTCCTTTTGATCTGAAGCATAATTGTAGTAGGTGTTGTTGTATTGTTGACTTTGGAATCCTCTACCTGCATTTCTTCCAAAGTAACTCCTACCACCTTTGCCTCTGAAATTACCTCTTTGACTTCTGCCACCTCTTCCTCTTGAATTATAATTTTGATTGTATCCACCATTATTCTGATTATTATGCCAACAATCATTAGCTAAGTGATTTGTCTTACCACAAATCCAGCAAGCTTTGCCTCCATCTTTGTTGTTCCTGCCTCTTCCTCTACCTTTGCCACCTCCTCTTCCTCTTAGGAAGTTGGCTTGACTAGTTGTACCTTCATCTTCACTTGCTTGTTGCTTTCCTTTGCCATTCTTCTTCTTGTCCTTTGAGTACATTGCATGACCTGCACTCCTGTCACCATCTCCTTTAACATCCTGCTCAAATGTTAGCATATGACCTAGCAACTGATTTAGATCAGGAGTGAAATGATCAAGTGATAATTCTGTAGATAAAATGAATGGCTTCCATTTGTCATCACCTCTCAATCCTGTAAGGATTTGCCTTACCAATTTATCCTCCTCAATGTCTTCATCAACAGCTCCTAATGCATCTGCAATGTCTTTCATCCTTGTTACATAGTCTAAAATAGATTGAGAGGCCTTCTTCTTGAAGGTTGTAAATTCTGCCCATAAGGATGCCTTCCTTGACTTTGTAGTATTCTGGAAATGCTCCTCCAAAGCATTCCAAATATCAGTTGCACTATCAAGACCTCGAATATGAGGTAACAAGTAATCATTGACTCCCATATAGATAATGCTCCTAGCTTGAGCATCTTTCTTCATCCAATTTTTCAAATCTGCTAACTCTTCCCTAGTTGGAACACTAGGATCTCTAAACTGTGGCTTCTCTTCTTCTCCTGTGATGTAAGCAATTAAATCTTTGCTCATAAGATGAGCTTCCATCCTCATAGACCAAGCAGGATAGTTTTCCCTATCCAATTTCTCTATCTGTAGAGAATCTCCCATCTTGTGTCCACCTGTGTATTGAAATCTTCAACCTTTATGAACAATATATGTACCTTTACTTCGAATTAGACTCCTTTTGTCCTTCTTGATGTTGTATGGTCTCCTCCTCAAGCTTTGCCTTCAAGCTTTCACCTTTCAGTTCTTCAATTGTTAAATTTCTTGAATCTGCAGCAGTCGGGATCCTCCTTTCCTTGATTTTGATGTCTCCTGCTCTGATACCACTGATGGAGAGTGTTAATCTCCAAAAGAACAACCTACTCTTGAATTTAGAACACCTCTATATCAAAAGTAAGTCAAAACCTTCACCAAATTAGAGGTCCAATCTCCAAATTATCAAAAGTTAAGAAATTCTGTGAAGAAGATAAAACACAGAAAGTCTGTTGCACAATTTCTCCTCATTGACCTATCAAACATGTAAAGTTTTCTATGAAATTTTGTATGGAGTGTCGCCTAGAGATTGCACACCTCCTCCAAGTTAAAGTTCTCCAAAAGGTTTAGTATAACTTGAGAAATCAACTTCACAAGTTACCTATGTCTGAATCTGCACTTCTGAGAAGTCGATTTAGACACCCCTAATTTCTTACCTTCAATTCTCTCAGTACAAAACCCGTTTAAGCAAATGCTTCTAGCCACGAGTAGATCACCTTCCAACTTAAAGATTAAGTGCTTTCTTGCACAAAACTTTAAACTATGGAGTGAGAACTGACCAAAAGATTAAGATCGAAATTTGCGCCTGTTTCAGAGAACTGTAGACACTCAACACATATGAATGTTCCTACTAACAATTCTCCTAGCCTGTTTGCAATTAGACTCTGAAACTCAGGTCACAGACTCATTACCTATCAACTTAGATATCCTCAAAAGGATTTTACAAATGATCAAATACAGACGGAGCAGACACAAAAAGATCGGGCGCAATATTTCTTCAATTACTCAGAAAGTTACAGTTGAGTGATGAGAGGAAACTCAACTAACTTTTCACATGTCTCTTGACATCTATCTTCCTCTTTCTTTACTTCTATCTATTCTTACATATGCTCTCATATCACGCCTCGACATTTTCAAGGTATTTATAGATAAATTTGTACAAGTCTATGACTAATGAAAGATCTAAGTGAACTATGTACATATGTGTACATTCCTCACATACTCTGAATATATCTTCCTTCCAAGCTTCAAGAATTGATCTCATCCTTCATTCTTTAGTCTTCAAACATTCAATTGGTGATTGATCTGCACCAACACACCCCAACCGCTCCTCTATCACCTCCCATCCCTCCATTCTCCCCTGTACATCCACTCTCTCCCCGAACATCCACATCTTTCGACAGCGCAGTAGCAGAAGCCTTCCTTACCTCCATTCCTCCCACACTTCCCGCACCCACTCAACCTAGCCTTCCACCTAGGACATCCACCCTACTGTCCAGTCCATTTTTTTGTCCCTCCTTTCCTTCATTCCCCACACCTCCAAGATCCCTTTTCCCATTCCCACCTCCATTAACCTTCTCCCCAGTCTCACCTCCCCGCCCAACTGCCTTTCATCTTCCTTCTCTCCATCAAGCAGTACAAGAGAAGCCCTCTGTAAATTACTCTTCAAACTTTGTAAATCCAGTATTTACACCCATGCATGCACCCACTCTCACGCCATTATTCACAGTCACCGCACTTGATACCACATCCAATGACATGGATATATCACCGCCCACTGCACCACCACTCACTTCATTCATGGCACCACCATATTTAGGCACCTCAAGTTTTTCCACTGTCACCACTGCATCCACATTCCCATCCCCATTTCCCTTACGCTTTGCATCGACACCCACACACACCGCAATTACATTCACCCTGTCATTAATATTATCACCCACCATAGACACAGCGACAGATGGTCACATGTATGACACAAGTAAGAGATGAGTTTGCATCTCTTGGAAATAATTATCAGACGCTGCAGAAGACAACCAACAATTTACAGTCACAGCTCAATTCACTGACCATCGCGAATGCCTCACTGAACACCCGCTACCAAGAGCTACGAGAGGCATATCACAAACTTGAACTAGAAAGTGAAGAAAAGACAAAAGAGGTTGTCACATATATCGATAACTTGTTAAGGGCACAGACTATTCGCAATGCAATGCTCACTAGGAACATGGGCTTACTCAGACGTCACTTGGCAGCCACAAAAGAAGACAACCAGCGTTTACAGAAACATAACAGAGAAAATTTAGAAGCTGCCCTATATCAACCAGACCAACCGTTGAGCCCCAGTCACTTCAAGGCCATGCCCTCAGAATCTATGAAAATGTTGTTAGATGGTCATGTCAGATTGTTAGATGAGTACGACAGCATGAACGAGGAATATCAAAAGTTGAAAGAAGAGCATAAACTACTCCAACTAAGAGCACCAATACAACAAGGACTACCAGCTCTTGCGGACCCAGCTCCTGACATAATCGAGGAACTCAACGCATTACGGGCCCAGGTATCAACTCTTCAATCAGAGATAGCCGTATATGAAGCACCCCCCAGGCCAGACTCCCCACCGGAACTACCAGCAGAGGAAGAAACAGTCACTATTCCGGTGGAGGAAACTTTTGAAGAAGCATATGAACCCCAACCCATCCCAGGCGGACGAGTCACGGCCGAAGGCCAGACAACTTTCGAACTTCCAAGTCCCGCATGGATGAAGATGATAGAAGAATTTGGAACAACCCACTCAGCAAGGGTAGAGGCGCAGTTACACGCCATGCAATGATTGAAGAAAGAATTTTACAGTCTCCTTATTTTGCTCACTTGGCCCCTCGCAGATACATATCAGGGCATGAGCTACAATACAAGCCTTACTTTATGTTAATGGTGGAATATCAGTTGGCCATAGAGAAAGAAACAGGCAAGAAACCCTCTCACGCTACTCAGTTTGAGCCTGACGATTTGTCAACAAACGCGTAGCAAGGAGAAATCTATCAACCAGATTGGCGCAAGGATCTCTTATAGAATTATCCAGAGATGATGAGCACTTGGGTTAAGGCACCTACACACTTCAAATACAACCCATGTTGGGGACCAGTGCCACGTCGCCATTCCTGGAAGGCATTTTCCATTAAAGTACAGAACAACAAGCAATGTCAGGATTGGCTCAATTACCCATACTTCAGGCCACCCACCGGACCACCTATAGTCAGATACATGATGGCAATGATTCGTCACTGGCTCCCTCGCTTAAAACACATGGATGATGTCGCAGCACACATGACTGTCAAGATATTTGACATGATGCAGATGGTTTTCAAAGTCTTCCATCGCGTCAAGGCACCCCATGTGAACACCCCGGGTTTCGAGCATGGCAATCTAGATCTTGCATATGATATGAGTACAACGCCATCGTTCCGGTTGTGTTACGTCTGGCACTGTCGTATTAAATACTTACCAGTGTTTCGAAGAAATGTTCACAACCGGTTTTTGGGAATATCACTCAGAAGTGTTCATCAACAGGCCCACACACTTACTACAGTTATTTGCTTGTGAGCATATGGTATATTCCATGCATTATCGACTCCCGCCATCAGATGAACCGTAGCCCATTGATTGGGAGAAACTTGAGGTAGATATGGCCCGAGGCATTCGAATATCAAAGCACACCCTCGCTCAAGACCTCCTACAGAATTACATCCGACAGACCGCACAACAAGGTTCTGTCAAGGACGACAGAAGCGAGAGGGAGGGGGGTGTTGGCAGTAGTCAGAGGCATAGAAGACGCGGAAGCATGTGAAGACAGAGCATAACAAGGAAGCAGGGAGTCAGTCGAATCATTTTTTCAAAGACTTATATTTTATAAATACTTTTCAAAACCTCCAACAGTGATTTTCATCACTTGTGTACCATATGTAACATACAAAAACCCTTTTTGTAATTTATCGCTCCATTTTGTGCAAGTTGAGGAGTCCTCGAGCTTGAGGAGCTTAGGTAGAATGAGTGTACCAATTTTGGTTATTTTTAGACACCGTTTACCCCTTCAAATAGCATTTAGAACCTATTTACAGTAGGTGCAGCAAAAGCTGGAGCATGAACAGGAACATGAAGAATATTATCAACTTCAATGTCGTTTGTGACCACTACATGATGCATCACATAAGACCATAATGGGTAATTCGTACCATCCAACTTATCCTCAAAAGCCAACATACGAAATACACCATAGCTTTCAGCCATGGCCATTGACTAAAATACAATGATGCAGAAAAATGATTGTATCTAAAAACATTGAACAGAACGACCTGACGAGTTCTACTAAACCTGTAGCAGACTCCGAGATGCTTATATTGGTGAACGGAAACATGTATATATCTTTGGTACAAAAAGACAAAATAGCCTGCACAAGCACTGTGATAGTGCATTCAAAGGCCAAAATGAGCTCAAATCTCAATTTGGGCACCACAAAGCAAAGCAGTTTTGATCTCCTAATCACCTTGAGTAGGCTCACCAAATTTCGTGCGATTCTGAGAATGTGACCGAAGGGGTGTCCATGATGCCCTAGATGAAGTGGTGACCTATTCTAATACCAATTGTTGGAGTTCGAGGTCTATGGAAGCATGTGAACAACACAAGGAAGAACAAGAAGATTGGAGCACAACACACAATACTGAATGTATTACCACTAGAATGTACAAAGATAAGTCACTCATTAGGGCAATAGGCATATATACAAGTCGGGGTAAAAAACCTCCTAAAGAGGGAAAAAAATGCCCTAGCAGTGCTAGTGTGTTCACACACATCAGTACCTAAATGTATCAACGTCCCCCACATGAGTTGAAGTTCTTTTGAGTTTTGCAATGTTTTGAATTCCTCTAATAAAAATTGGAAGCAACTGTAGAGGTGGTTGAAGTCGAACTTCCAACAAAAAATGTATTTAGCA
>CM035427.1:92768670-92821170 GCA_020310875.1 Ceratopteris richardii | reverse complement strand
TCTATCATCTTCGATTTATGCCATATAATATGTCGAATTGATATGTTGCTTGCATATGACTTGTGAGAGATTGCTTTGGATCCCTGTTTGTACTTGCATTTTTTTTCTTTCTAGGTATATGATCCAGGTTGAGTCTCACTTGCACATGCAATTTGTCACTTGGATTGCCTATTGTGTTAGCCTATGAATGATTAAATTTTTTATCTAATAGTGTGATTCTTGGTACTTCCCAATGGTGCTTTCCACATTGTTATTTGGCTCTAGAATCTATTTCATAGGGGAGACCACCAAAATTTCACCAGCCTTGATGATAGACAGATGATCTAGTAGATCCTAGAAGCTTATGTGATAACCTTTGGATTGTTGCTTATCTCCATGTGCTTGAAATAGGTCATAGGTGGCTCATGACAAGTTTGACTATCACCATTGTAATAGATTATTGATTGGTGATCAATTTCTAATCTCTTGTTACACTTCTATCTCTTGGATTTCTAGAATGGTTTCTTCTTGTTTTGATGGCACAATTCTTAACCATTTACAGGATGGATATGGGTGTGTTGGCAAACTCCACTATCAAATTGCATCTTGTGGATTCTACATATGAGTCTATAATCTATGAGAAGACTAATGCATTATGGAAGAGACTACATGTATATGATTCTATTGACTCACATGATACATAGATCACATCGATAGCTTCGATGTTGGCACTATGGCTATGAGATCCATACTTGGTGATGTTGCTTCAAGTGGATGTGATAGTGATATTAGAGACATGCATGTGATGCAATTCAAGTAGTGGTTTTGGAAGAGAATATGGAAGTCAATTATCCCATTGTTAGTGATGTTACACTCATCTATGGTTCATCTCAAGATTCTTATAAATCATTAGATGTTACACATATGGCTTGGTTGCTTGATGAAGTGGACACTTTTCATGTTACTCCACATCATAAGTGGATTTGTTGATTTTCCTGTGAGATTCATGGATATGCATATGACACAAGGATGCAAGAGATGTATGCCTTATGCTTCCTAGTGGAATATCATTTACACTCGTATGTATACATTATGTACCTTCATTCCCTATGAGCTTGATAATTGGTTGATCAGTTGCACGATAGCGATTTTCATTTACTGTTTGATGAGCATCATTCTCAATAGAAGTTGGGACAACTTATGCCTATCAAAGATGCCAAGATTTGGCATAGGTATCCATTACAAGTACTCCATGTGAGAGATAGCCTTGTCTCCATGGGAGTTCAACCTTATTGCAATGTGCAACTCATCATACCTCATCTACCTATAGAAAAGTCATTCGACATACATGATGCACATGTAGAGCACGATTGAGATTATCATTTAGATACATATGATTCTCAATTAGAGAATATGTAGGTGCTTATTTAGAGCATGATGTGGATGCTCGGGTAAAACATTATGATGATGCTCAATTAGAGCTTAGTCATCAGATAGACCTTGATGTTGAATTTTTTTAGTTAGCTCATGTGTACCATAATATCACTCTTGTTGTGGTAGATAATGGTGGCTCTTATTATATAGAAAGTGCCAAATCAAGATAGATCTCACAATTTATTGAGGATGGCTGACTTGGATGTTGAGAAATCAATATTATGCAATCCTTATTAGGTTCACTAATGCAATATGTCAAGACATGTTGGCCTTGATGATAGTGCTTTGGATGCTTTGGATTCAAGCATGGTGGACATGGTTAGGTTAGCCAACTTCACACACATTTTGCTAGCATTCCGAAATTTCATGTACAAGTTGTTATGCTTGAGAGAAGACATTGTAGTTGCTATTTGGGCATTTATATTTGGAGTTGCCAATTGTTTGATGATTGACATAGGCATAGAGCAAGTGGGAGCCTTGCTAGAGCTTCTACAATTCTTGAGTCAATCACATGCGAGCTCGACTCTTGTCAATTCAATCCAAAGTGGTTTGAGATGCATGGACACAATTTGCATGAGGTAGTTGTAGGTTGATCTATACCGATCGAGATCTCGTCTCTTCCTTGTTGAGATGTGATCCTCCCCTCTATTTCCCTATATTATAGACATATATATGATACATCATATCATTGCCACATCAACTGGTGAGGAATATAAGGCTCTTGGAATCCCATGCATGCATAATACTCTCTCTCTCTCTCTCTCTCTCTCTCTCTCTCTCTCTCTCTCTCTCTCTCTCTCTCTCTCTCTCTCTCTCTCTCTCTCTCTCTCTCTCTCTCTCTCTCTCTCTCTCTCTCTCTCTCTCTCTCTCTCTCTCTCTCTCTCTCTCTCTCTCTCTCTCTCTCTCTCTCTCTCTCTCTCTCTCTCTCTCTCTCTCTCTCTCTCTCTCTCCACACACACTCCGATTTATCAAAGAGAACTATCCCGTACATATTGTGTCACCATATATCGTTGTTGCGCCAATTTGCATTATCTACTAGCATATAGAGGCTTGAAAGAACTCATTACTTAGCCTATCCATACCTGGGCTTTTCCCTTTAAGGAGGACATCGATCGCATTGCTACTCATCAATGAACTTGTGGGTCCACAAGCAAAATCTCCTATGGAACCTTTCTATATTTGACTTTGGAGAATTCATGCCCTCATCTCCGAGAGAAAATAGAGAAGAAACCCTAAGAAGCTCAAAGAAGTGGTTCACTATAAAATTGTGATTCTCATCCTCTGAAGTACACCTAGGGAGAACCACTTTGAGATTCTGATTTTTTTTTCTTAAGTTGGCATATTTCTTTAGAATGTTTTCTTGCTTTGCCCGCCCACCAATCTTTAACGAAAAGTTGAAATTTCTTCCTTTTAATTTGCTCTTCATACTTGAGTTTGCTCTTGATCTTGAGAAGGCCCTTTGTAGATGCACTTTACCTTCGTTCACTTCAAACTCAAGATGAATGAGCCTCTTCTCTCATTCCTAATTCTTTGGATAGCTAGATGAAGCTGATGAAAAAGGAGGCAAAACAAAGGAAGAAGCAATTGTAAAAGATACAGCATGCTAATGGGACTCTTTCACGAAGCAGTCGCTAAAAAGCTGTCGCTAAACTTCCCAACTATGGGCCATGACCAACGATCGGGATAAAATGACGCTAACGGAACTTCAATTCACAAGCCGCTAAAAAAGGTCGTTAATCTTTGGAGCTATGGCCAACCATCGACGACAGTCACTAAAATGCTGCCTCCAGCACCGCTCCAGCCTTGGAGAAATGCCCAAGTGCCGACAGTCCGGAAATAAAGACGATCGAGAATGCTGAAATGCCACCGCCGTCGCCAAACCAGCCTGCAACACGGAGAGTGCAGCGACTCCACAACCACTCCACTTGTTGCGCTCTAACAACTAGAAGACTCGAGCTTCTTCAGACTCTACCTGCTTTAATCAGCCTTGCAGTACACCGACACCGGGAGCGAGTCATCGACATCGCTTATTGTTAACTAGCTGCTTCTTATTTCACGATCAAATCATTCAATGTGTGGATGACTAAAAACCTGTTATTCTTAAGACACGTCGCCCTTAGAAGTATATCTGCTCATCCTTAGAATCTGCAGCTTATCATGATTCCCAATGCTCCTCATGGCTCTAAATCTTCTTCTCATTACTTATTAAGAATTCCTGACTAGTTCTTCAATGACCAAGTGCGATGAAGCATTCACTTTCGAGGTCAACAGCAATAGCCTCGAGTGATGAGTGCAGACAACCCCACGATGAGAGGTGCACCTCCATATCAATAGTCGAGCAATGCATGTATTTGTTGCTTCCTCTCTCAATAATTAACCAATGCCACAAAACGAGCAATGAGAAATTAACACAACAGGCAATGAGGTGAAGCTAGAAATATGGCGATGAGCTGATCTAACCACATACGTTCTCTTCGATGAGAGAGTAAGCTGACGAGCGATGAGAGAGAAACACAAAAGGTGATGAGGTACTAACGTGGAGATCTCGATGAGGCAGCGAATTGAATAAGTTATGTTGTGTAATGTTCATCTCAAGTTCTTGGTGAATTATCTCCTACAACTAATATTTCATACGGTGGTCTTGCCAATTCCCTACAGAAGCTTGACTATAATGAAAAAGGTAAGACAACCAAAAGCATAGCAAATATGACTTAAAAATGGGAAGGTTTAAAAGATGCTATGAGAGGAAAGTCCAACTTTGTACAGGCCAAAACTCTTCCCAAGAGAATGACTTCACCTAATCGGATCACTACTATCCCAAATAAATTTGATGCCTCGAAGCAAACTCATTAAGTGCCAACGTGGATGGACAGAACTACAAAAACCGAAGAAGAAGAAGAAGAAGAAGAAGAAAGAGGCAAAGGGGGATGAGGAGGCAGGGAGGGGAAGAAGAAGAGGGGGAGACCTTCTCCTTCTCCTTCTCCTTCCTCCTCCTCCTTCCTCCTTCTCCTTCCTCTTCTCCTCCTCCTCCTCCTCCTCCTCCTCCTTCCTCCTCCTCCTCTTCTTCTTCCTCCTCCTCTTCTTCTTCTTCTTCCTCCTCTTCTTCTCCTCCTCCTCCTCCATCTTCTTCTTCTTCTCCTTCTCCTCCTCCTCCTCCTGCTTCTCCTCCTTCTCCTCTTTCTTCTCCTCCTCCTCCTCCTCTTGCTCATCCTCCTCCTCCTCCTACTGCTGCTCCTCTTGCTGCTGCACCTCCTCCTCCTCCTTCCTCCTCCTCCTCTTCTTCTTCCTCCTCCTCTTCTTCTTCTTCTTCCTCCTCTTCTTCTCCTCCTCCTCCTCCTCCATCTTCTTCTTCTTCTCCTTCTCCTCCTCCTCCTCCTGCTTCTCCTCCTCCTCTTTCTTCTCCTCCTCCTCCTCTTGCTCATCCTCCTCCTCCTCCTACTGCTGCTCCTCTTGCTGCTGCACCTGCTCCTCCTCCTTCTCCTTCTCCTCCTCCTCCTCCTCCTCCTCCTCGTGAGTGAGAGAGAGCCTGTGTGTGTGTGTGTGTGTGTGTGTGTGTGTGTGTGTGTGTGTGTGTGTGTGTGTGTGTGTGTGTGTGTGTGTGTGTGTGTGTGTGTGTGTGTGTGTGTGTGTGTGAGAGAGAGAGAGAGAGAGAGAGAGAGAGAGAACCAACACTTGGAAAAACAGAACCTGAAACAAACTGCAATTGTACCCTTATTTCCCTATATATCTGAGAACGTAAATAATCTAGTACGAACCCAGAAAGCAAATAACAATCTGAATAACCATTTAAGAAAAGGACATTCAGTGATTGTCTAATAAAATTAAAATTCAAAACCATTAAAAGACTCATGTTATTTGAGTTCCTATGCATCAAAGAGATCTACAATGACGCCAAGTTGCTAGTAAAATTACAAACAAATGTCCAGCATAAACAAGAACATGGCAATAGATTTACGTGTTGGTACAGCTCCACAAAATCTCACATAGAACTTTTGTTTGAATTAGCATGTCCATAGATTTATAAAAGAAACCTACAAACCGATACAGGAACGACACAAAATAACCCAAATGCATCTGATTATTGGTCATACATCTGCATGATCAAACATATTAAACAAGACTAGCAGCATAATAGATTTAGATATAGAAACACCAGGATTAAACAACCTGTACACACAATGTCAAATTCATAGGTTTAGCAGGGTTGTAGTTAAACACGAATATATAATAGTTTGTCGAACATCACCCATATTGTGCCAGATTGCATCCGAAGAAAAATATCAGATCATTTATACCAATATTAATCCACATGTTTCCAAGCATTTCTTGACTCTCGCCCCAGCAAATCTGCCATAAATTCTGTGACCACATTGTTCAGAGTGGGTCTATTTGGCAACAAGTTGAAGATCCAAATTGTTTACTCTATACAATACTCTCCTAAAAGTTACAAAATTAACATAAAAGAAAACTTATTTAACTGTTCCAACCAGTGAAGTTTCCTAGAGTTCTACAACAAAGCTATACCTTCAGCAAAGTTAGTTTTAGACACCACCTCTTGCCAAATAATCGATCGGTAGACTTTTGAAAGACACATCTAAAATTTAGTACTATTAGTACAATTTCAAAATCGAAAACATCTCTTTCTCACAAAAAGAATGCAAGTAGAAATGTTCCAACATGAACATGCTTGAAACTCAATGAAGGCAAACATTTTAGCATAATGCTTAACAAAAACAGGACTTAGGAAATTGAAAACCCATTTCAAAATTTTATTATGCCACTGAGCAAACCCAACTCATTGGAAACCCTAAAATAGTGTCCAATTACATCAAAGGTTGTTACAAACTCAGAATGGTACAATTTTCCTTAACAGAAATAAAACGTATGGTGAAGGATAGTGCACTGTAAATACTAGAAGTTAAATAACACAAATATGGACTAGATGTTAAATTAAGCACATCACGCCAATGTGCTATTAGGTTATACAAAACAGACTATCAAGCATTTGAAGTAGAACGGTGATCTCTTCCTAAAACAACTTGAATGTGTAAATGTGGTCCAATGGAGCAAAGAATTGATGAACCTTGGTGAGAGTATTTAATTATCCAACATATATTCTTGAGTAAGTTAGCTTTTATAATGCTGTCATGACCTCATTCTTTGTTCTCCGTCAATGTCTTGAGAATGGATGAATATGCTGTTCCATATATGACATAAATTCTTGATACTTTCCATTAGTTTCAGAAATATCTGATCAAAGAGAATTAAGAAAGAGACTGTGTATGTATATAAGAAAGAAGACCTCAATCGGTTCATCATAATTAATCAAACACACACACAACAGACATTGAGCTAAAAGGCTGAACTTTTTATTCTCCAAGTGCACGTTGAATACATGTACATAATTTGGAAAAAAAATTTGAAACGTTCTACAGAAATCCTTAAGGTATATGGCTTTGAAATAGATATAATGTTTGAACAGACATCAAAATTGATCCGTATCTCAAGAGGTGCCATCCTAAACGAGAAAACATCACGTGTGAAACGTACACAGTTGATAGATAGCCCCTTATTATTTACAGTGAGCCAACTGGACAGCTTCTGAGAACAATGGGTTGATTGTAATCCCTACCCCAACACTGAACATATGCATTTACAGTTTTGTGACCATTCATTCTTTAATGGTAACAGTCCAAATTTTCAGAACCGACTATCAATGGATAGATGAAATCGGTACATCATCAAAACACTTCATATATCAAGACACTGACTATGTTCACTTCTCTTTCAGATAAACCAGCAATCAAACACAGGCGAGGCCACATGCAAATTGCAATAGTACAAAGCATACCAGAGAAAAACGTATTCACTTTCTTTATGTCTTGCCAAAAGTGATAGATGATCAAAATTCTTCCAGAACAACAGTAACACTCAGAATGAGTCCTTTTCTGTCCATCATATTATGAAATTGTCCATTCTTAAACATTTGCACACTTACCAGTGTTGTCAATCCACTATTAGCACATCACTATCTTTACTACTCTTTATGCAGAAAGTCCACGTGTCACCTGCCATGTGGCTGCGTATCAATCATACCATGCGTATTACCTGCTTACAAATAAAAACAAAACACCGATGCATGTACTATTATATCTGTTTAGTTAAACACATACCAATCATCCTATTTTTCCAAGATTAAAGACAATAGCCACACCTACACATTATGCTCTTTGCATATATCTATGCAAGATAATCCTTCCAAGAAAAAAATACTATTTTTAGGTATACATAACTCCATAAACCCATTTAACAAAATAATACAAAATACTAAATATAAATTATAATGTATGTTCTTGAGTTCTTTAACATCAGAGGAAATTAGATAAATGTGTACTAGAGAACCTTTTATCGGACAAGGATATCTTTTGTTGAAGAAGGGCTAAATCGTTCAAACTGTCACCAGAATATCCTCTCGGTCTGTATGATCCTATCAAATCAATATACAACAGGCAAACTGTATGTAACCCCGTAGGTACATACTGTACCACAGTCCACAATCAGATGTACAAAAAGTGAATCAGAGATCATCTAGGGCATCAAAACTCTAGCCCTAATTCTGAATTTTGTGCTTTTTAAAAAGTGAATATATCATTTTGAAGATCTCTTCACCCTCATCAAGGAAAGCACATTAGTTTTGTCTAATTTTATCATTTAGAAGGTTACCTTTACAAAATCTTTTTTCTAACTTCATGAGAATATTAATTTCATACAAACTCACGGAAAGCACATTCATGCGAAAAAACTGCTTTTTAGTAAAGAAATTCGTGCAAGGCTTTAAATCCTATAAAAAGACCCTCTTGGGTCATTTCTAGCATGCTTCACACTCACACTTGAGCATTCTCTAGTGGGATCTTGATCTTGCAGCTGTCCTAGGAGCATATTGGAGGTGTTTTTGCTGATTTTTTCTTGATGATTTTCTGTTTTCCTCTTCTCCTACACACCTTGGAGTGTGTGCCTGCTGAATCTTGTAAGTGCCTGCATAGATTCAAGTTTTTTTCAATTCTTGCTGCTGTGCAAGGTTTCTATTATCTATCACTTCAAGAACGAAGTCTTGCTGCTGCTTATTTCAGAGGAGAAACTCTAATCTCTGTTAGGGTTGCAAATTCATCATATTCCAGCACATAGGCTGTATTCGTTACATATAGTCTTATTATTCTTCTATTTTCCATCACAGTCACTCTTCCTTCATAACTCCTATGCAGTCTTCTACATTCTCTACCTAGAACTTTTAAATATTCAGTCAATTTCCAGATTTCGTATGTCACACATACATTATTGACATTTCTCCACCGAGCAATTTTTATTTTTGAGTAGCATTCAACTGCTCTTTAATTCTCTCGTCTCTTGTCTATTTCATAGTCATTCATCTATTTTATTTGGTTCAAGGCGTGTGCGTGCTTGAGGATTCTAAGTGTTAGAAAGATCCTCGGAATACTTATGATTTATATTGAGCCTGCTGCCTACCTCACGTCCAACATTTGGTATCAAAGCCTTGTGCATATACATAACTTCTTCCCTAGAAAACTGATTATAGAGATAGATTGGAACAAGAAGACAAGCTTGATGGAATGTCTAACTATTCAATTTGGAGTTTCATGGCAATGAATTTGTTCGTTTCCAAGGACTTGTGGAATATTCTCAATGGCAAGTATCCAAGACAAAACTAGATGGTTGAGGATGTTGGCTCTCCTTCCAAGAAGAGTGCTTCCCCAATTTCCACCCAACAAACTGAAGAAGAAGAAGAAGAAATTGTTTCATCATGGACAGACAAAAGGACGCAGATTCAACCTTTAGAAGAGAAGTTCATATGGGATTCCAGAGATGCTCAACCATTCTCACCTATTGCTATGGTGTTAAGCGTCACATTATTCCTCAAATCAGGCTAAGCAAAACCTCTCGTTAAGCTCAACTAGTGATGGCTCTTCTTCCAAAAAGAGCGCTTCCCCAATTTCAGTCCAACAAACTGAAGAGGAAGAAGAAGAAGAAATTGTTGCATCATCCACAGATAGAAGGAAGCAGATTCAACCTTCAGAAGAGAAATTCATATGAGATTCTAGAGATGCTCAAGCACTCTCACTAATTGCTATGGTGTCAAACGTCACATTATTTCTCAAATCAGGCCAAGCAAAACCTCTTGTTAGGCTCGTCTAAGAAGGCAATTCGCCAACACACGCATGAAAGTTGGTGAGTTAGTACAATCTCATATGAAGCATAAGGATATTCGTGATCAACTTCTAAATGTTGGAATAAGCATTTCTAATGAAGAGATGATGAACACATTTATCAATTCACTTCCATTTACATAACATTCTTTTGTTACTTCTATCTCTCTACAAGAGATAGAGAAATATCATTTGAAGAGTTGTAGTTCTTGTTACCTCAAGATGACGATCAACATAAGAGCATGGGAGAGATGATGAAGCAATGGTTTCATCAATGATCATCCAAAGGCAAGAAGAAGAAAGAGACTACCAAAAAGAGAAAGAAGATTCAGCAAAGCAAGAAGGAAAGTAAATCATCTACTTCTAAGTCTTCTACTATATCTTCTTCAACCTCTACTTCAACTATTTCATCCACACCTATAATAAACCTACTTCATCCATATCTACACCTAAGAAGGGTATATGCTATTATTGCAAGAAACCAGATCATCATATTGCAAAATGCAAAAAGAAAATTTTCAATGAAAAAAAAGAGCACGAGGTAACAAAATTGAAGAGGTAACAATATTGAACAAGTATCAAAAGATAAATCTTCTTGAAGTGAAGTATCTTTTGCATGTGTTAGCATAGAAGAGGTGTATTTTGATCAAGCAGCATTGAATGCAATATCAAAAAACCCTTGGATTCTTTTTATTATAGAGCTACTAAGCACATGACAAGTTGCAAGAAGATATTTTCTTCACTTACTAACTCTACAGGTACATAGTGCCCAGCAAGGTTGGAAACGGTCGGTTCGGACCGGTCAGAAACGGAGTTTCGGAGTTTCCAAAAATTTGGAAACGACAAGAAACGGGAAACAAGGGAAACGATTAAAAAATTAAAATTTAAAAAAAAAAAAAAAAAAAAAAATATATATATATATATATATATATATATATATATATATATATATATATATATATATATATATATATATATATATATATATATATATACACACACACACACACACACACACACATATACCCACAATGCACACACATTGCACACACTAACTACTCATACATGATACACTCATATATATATACACACACACACACACACACACATATATATATATATATATATATATATATATATATATATATATATATATATATATATATATATATATATATATATATATATATATATATATATATATATATATATATATATATATACACAAACACACACACATATACACACAATGCACACACATTGCACAAACTAACTACTCATACATGATACACTCATACATACATGCATTGAACATTCAAATTTCTTACATTATTAAGTTCAACTATGGCATATGCACATTATTAATTAAACATTTATCTCTAGACAATAGATAATTTATAAAGACTTGTATTATGTATACATACTTCCAAAATCCAAAATTCCAAGCCAAAATGATACATCATACATAAAAAACTGAAGTGTCAAATACATATCATCATGAAAGATGTTCCATAAACAAAGTACATCAATCAGATTCTATATCAATAGAATCCTGGGATCCATCATCACTCTCTATATCCTCCTCACTACTAGAAGATAATGCCTCTCTAGTAGGCTCATCTGCATGCCTCCTGCTATCACCATGGCGTCGTGAGCGTGTATCATGTGCGGGCTGAATGTACTCCTCATAGAGCAAAGTGTAAAGATATCTATCCTCATGAGATATATCTAGAATGTGCTGCACCTTCTCAATATCAAGCTTATCAACATCTATCTGTATGGGATCAGGAGATGCTGAAAGTCTCTCTAAAAGCTTCAAGCTGGCGTTGCAGAAGACAAGTCTCTCAAGCTGGGTTGTCGTAAGTTTATTTCTCTTTTTAGTGTGAAAAAGAGCCCATGTACTCCGATTTCTCTCACAAGATCCAGAGCTACAAAAATGCTCCTCTAGCTTCTCCTCAAGTGTTTGTATGCTTTAGAAGGTGTGGATATTACATTTTGCTAGCTTCTCTGTTAGCTCAAAATAATATACTCAACCATTTACCAATGGAAAGTACCTGTAATGGTAAGACCAGGAGTCGATGCATCTATAGCCTTCCAAAACATGGACCCCTTACAACATGAGACAATAACATTATATACATGCCTCTTGCGGACATCTGATCAACCATCACACAAGATGGTGCATCCATACTTCTTCCATGTATCCCGCAAAAACTCAAGCTACACTTCCAAATATGCCTTTTCCTTCTTTAATTCCCTAGTGAGCAATGTCTTTGTTGAAGGACCTTCCCACTCACATCCAATGCGGCTAATCGATTTTATGGTGTTTTTCCACTGAGTGGTCCTAGCCACATTGAAGGGGATAGCACAACGAATGAATAATCGCATGATTTCCCTAGTGGCCTCTCTCATTGCTTGCTTTGCAAGCTAGCTTTGACGCTTGCACATGGCTGTCCACTTTGGATAAAGGTGTCCTTATTGCACTAGGACCTTCACCCACACTAGAGGAGGCATGAATACTAGAGCTTTCAACTATAGTTCTCTTTGAAGTGCCAACACATTGACTTGAGGTAGCTGTTTGGGTGCCTTCTTCTTCCTTTTCCTCATCACATGAGGGCATTCCTATCCGTGACCGTCTCCATGCCTCAAGCCCTACATACACATCATTAGGGACTTCTTTGCATGGTCCGGTAGCTCTACATGGGACACGTGCAAGGTGGTCCTTCACTCTTGTCACAGAACCTGTCTTTTCATATCCACAAAAATTACACTTCCATTTTCTTGATCCACCTCCACCAGAATAGTTTCCAATCTTTTCGACATATCTCCAATAGGGATCTGGAGCCATGTCTAATATTCAGCTAGCTGCTAGAGAATCTGCATACATAAAGAAAATTAGACTTTAGTGATATTATATATATCATACTAGATAGTATGCTCAAGTTGTAACATACATGGTACTATTTATAATTTCACATAGTGCACACAAAAGAACATTGTACATACATACACATATTACATAATACATATGACTAGTCACTACATACATGATACTACTGTCTACATAGTGCACATTGCATGCAGCATGTCATAGATAGATGAAATCATTATAGAAGTGCACACACACAATGCACACACATGCACTCATACACAAACAATGCACTCAAGTCTCATACATATTACACACACATGCACACACATGCACACATACACACTTGCTCCATAGTAGTAAGTACATACACACACAATGCACGTGTCATGCACTCATACGCACATATGCACTCATGCATACACATGCACTCAAACACACATGTTGTCTACATAGTGCACATTGCATGCAGCATGTCATAGATAGATGAAATCATGATAGATAATGCACACACACAATGCACACACATGCACTCATACACACACAATGCACTCAAGTCTCATACATATTACACACACATGCACTCATGCACACACATGCACACATACACACTTGCTCCATAGTAGTAAGTACATACACACACAATGCACGTGTCATGCACTCATACGCACATATGCACTCATGCATACACATGCACTCAAACATACATGCTCCATACACACACAATGTGAATGCACATACATGCACTTAATGCTCATACATTTATAGTCATTAGAGTTTAGACTTTAGTATATACATAATACTATATTATATATAATATATAGTATATACATACATGATACACATGTCATACATTCATGGCACATGCATTCATAGAAATCGGAAAAAACAAAATGCAAGTCACCTGAAGGCTTTCAACAGCTGAGAACCGAGTCTCTCTCTCTCTCTCTCTCTCTCTCTCTCTCTCTCTCTCTCTCTCTCTCTCTCTCTCTCTCTCTCTCTCTCTCTCTCTCTCTCTCTCTCTCTCTCTCTCTCTCTCTCTCTCTCTCTGATTTCGCAAGCGGAAGAAGCTGTAAACGACAAGTTCGACGAATGCGTAGCCCAAAAGAAGTTTTTAAAAAAATCTGGAAAAAAAAAGCCAAGAAACTGCGTTTCTGGGCCGGACCGTTTCCCAGAAACGGCCGAACCGTTTCTGGGCACTATGTACAAGTAGAAGGATGAGCATAGCATATGGGATTTGGATGTAGTTTTTGGAAAAGCCATATTGAAAATAAAAAAGAATTTTCTTTCTATCTCTACTTTCTTATCATATGGTAATAAAGTGATTTTAAGAAAGATTCATGTCAAATCCTTACACCTAATCAAGAGCATTGTCTATTACAAGGTGAAAACATAGTGGTATCTTCGTTTTGTCAAAAACCAACCATGCTACTTTTGCTAGGTCTTCTACACCAAAGAAGACATGAAGTTATGGCATGCAAGATTTAATCACATAAGCTATAGAGCTCTCGAATCTATTAAGTAATAAGGACAAAGATATGGTCGAAAAATTTAACAACTTTTGATTTAACACATGATGCAAAATCTTGTGAAGGATGTCTTTAAGGAAAGCTACACAAGCTTCCATTCAAAAAGCATGGATTCATTACTATCAAAAGGAAGTTGCAAATCATTCATTTAGATGCGAATGGACTCGTAAGAGCAAATTCTATTTATCAACATAGACACTTTATCACTTTTATTGACGATTTTTCTAGATATTCTTCGGTATTTGGATTAAAAACCAAATCACAAGTTTTTGATACCTTCAAGAAGTTTTTTGTATCTATGGTTGAAAATGAAAATCAGTCCAAAATTTAGATTTTGAGAAGTGAAAGGAGGAGATTACATGTCTAATGACTTCAAGTCATCCTCAAAAAATAAAAGTATTTCTCATCAACTCAGTTATAACCCTAACTCGTCACTTATCTTTGTACATTCACTTGATAATACAATCCGTATTATGTGTTCTGCTCTAAGCTTCTTCTTCTTCCTTATGTTGTTCGCGTGCTTCCGCAAACATCAAGCTTCAACAATTGGTATCAGAGCAGGTCGGCCCTTCATCTAGGAAGTCGTCAACAACCCTCTGATCACAGTCTCAGAATCGCACGAAATTTGGTGAGCATACTCACGGTGATTGAGAGTTCAAAACAACTTCGCGCTCTGGTACCGAAATTACAATCTAAGCTAGTTTCAGCCTCCGAACGCACTATCGGAGCGCCTCTGCAAGCAATTTTGTTCTTTTATACCAAACATATATAGAGGTTTCAATTCACCAATACAAGCGGCTCAAAGTCTACTACAGATCTAGCAAAGCTCAACAGGGTAGATATGTTTAACTTTTTGAGATACAATCATTTTTCGCATCGGCTATTTTGGTCGTTGGCCATGGCTAAAAGCAATGATGTATTCCATATGTTGCCTGTAGAGGATAGATTGGATGGTACTTATTACCCGTTATGGGCATATATGATGCGTCATGTATTGGTTGTGAAAGGACTATGGAATATTGTGTAGGGTGTTGAAAAACAACCTCCTACACTTGCAAATACAATTATTGAAGGTGATGCAAATGGCGTTGAAGATGATGATCTTCGAATTCTTGTTCGTGCAGCACCTATTGAAGAGCAACTTTGTTGGGATTGAAGAGATGTTCAAGCACATGCATTGATAGCTTTGTCTATCAAACATGCTATTATCCCTCACATTCGCTCTTGCAAATCAGCGAAGAATGCTTGGGATACACTTACCACTTTGTACCAGGCAAGAAATGAGGTTCGTATTGCTTGTTGATATATTTAGATAGTGATATGTGTGAACACACTAAGACCGCCGAGGCACGTTTTTCCCTTATTAGGAGGTGTTTTCCCCCCGGCTTGTATATACGCCTATAACCCTAACGGATCACTTATCTTTGTACATTCTAGTGGTAATACATTCAGTATTGTCTGTTGTGCTCCAAGCTTCTTCTTCTTCCTTGTGTTGCTCGCGTGCTTCGACAGACCTCGGACTCCAACAATTGGTATCAGACCAGTCGTCGCTTCATCTAGGGCATCGTTGACACCTCTCCAATCGTGGTCTCAGAATCGCACGAAAATGGGTGAGTATACTCAGGGTGATTAGGAGATCAAAAGAGCTTAGCTATATGGTGTGCCGAAATGGTGATTTGAGCTCGTTTCTGCCTCCGAACACACTATCGCAACACTTGTGTAGGCAATTTCGTCTTTTTGTGCCAAAGATACATACAGGTTTCGGTTTGCTAGTATAAGCGTCTCGAAGTCTGCTACAAGTTTAGCAGAACTCGACAAGGTAATTCTATTCAACTTTTTGAGATAGAGTCATTTTTCTGCATCAGGGTATTTTAGGCAGTGGCCATGGCTGAAAAGCAATGATGTATTTCATATGTTGGTTGTTGAGGATAAGTTGGACGGTACCAATTACCCATTGTGGGCTTATATAATGCATCAAGTATTGGTTGCAAAAGGACTGTGGAGTATTATGCACGGCATTGAAAAACGTACTATTTCACCTGCAAACACAGTTTCTGAAGGTGATGCAGATGGCGATGAAGATGGTGATATTCTTGATGTTCCTCTTCATGTTGCGGTTCCTGCTACACCTAGTGCAAAGCAAATTTGTTGGGATGGTAGAGATGCTCAGGCACATGCATTGATAGCCTTGTTTGTCAAACGTGCCATTAATCCTCACATTCGATCTTGCCGAACAGCTAAGGATGCTTTGGATACACTTACCACTTTATACCAAGCAAGGAACGAGGCTCATGTTGCTTACCTCTGAAAACATTTGGAGAGTGAGCACATGAATGAAGGTGATTCCATAGATAGTTTTATAACAAAGATCAAAGATTTGAAAGAACGGTTGATTTTTGCCGATGATGTCGCCTGACAGTTCACTTGTGGAGACTGTTCTGAATAGTCTCCTCGATTCATATCAGAGTTTTGCTTCCACTCTTCGTTTGATGATGAAAAGCAATCCAAATGCCTTGACATTTGAGGAGTTAGTCTCCGTTCTATTGAAGGAAGATCAATCTAAGCAGAACAAGTCCATTATGCGTGTTGCAGATCAAGCTTTCCTGGCTAGTCAGAAGGGCGAAGGTAAATGGAGCTCTTCTACTAGTAAGCCGAAATCTGCTAATTCTACACAATCAAAGAAGGAAGATAGAGACTAGAAGAAAACATAAAAGCAGAAATTAGTTTGGAAATATTATAAGAAATGATCATGTCATAAAGAGCTTTCCAAAACTGGTTGTTAAAGAAGCAAGGAAGAAAGAGGTTGGAATGGTTGTTGCAAAGGCCTCTACACCCAAAACAGAGTCTGCTAATCTTGTGCAAAATGAAAAATGGGTATTTACCACTGTTTGCAATTTCGACCCATCTTCTCATGAAGAGTGTATGTCTGCAATAGACTCAGATGTTTGGTACTTTGATAGTGGGGCGACCAAACATATTATTACCTCACAGCCATAGTTCAAAGAGAGTTTTAAAAACGAGTTTTAAAAACGGGTTTTAAAACGTTTAGTACGTAGAGTACTAAAAAAATGGAAATAAAAAACGAGTATTATATTTTGTCGCTACATTTCAATTTTTTTTCTCTAATAATCCATGAATAATGTATATCTAACACTCATTTACATATCTAGTGCTAAAAACACATAAAAAACTCTATCTACTACCACTACAATGATCTGGAGTTAGGAAGGTCCAAAACGAATTGGGTTAAAGTAAACAAAAAATGGGAATGAAGTCTTAAACAAAGGATTGATTAGCTTAAAGCACATTAAAACTCTTAAGACAATGCATTTAGAGTGATAGAGGCAAGAATGGATAAAAATAATGTCAACAATTTAATGGTCTTGACTCCTTGCTAAATGAAATATCTTTTTAAATCAAAATTTTTTGAACTAGATAGGAGGGGACTTTTGGTTCAAAATTTAGTAAAGAAGGAAAGAAAACCTTACATTCTCATAATTTTGTTCATGAAACAAAAATAAAAATTGAGGATGGTCTTTAAAAAAAAAAAAAAAAAAAAACTTAAAAAAAACGTATTAGGACGTTCGGAACGTCCGAACGTCCTTAACGTTTTTTATTTTTTGAAAAAAACGCGTTTTTTTTAACTATGCTCACAGCGCAATTTCTTCACTTCACTCGAGCTTGCCCCTACAGGGAATACTATCACATGTTCCAACAACTCCTCTTATCTTTCCGATGGTAGTTCTTTTACATTGTCAGATGCTTTATTTATGCCTGGGATCAAGAAAAATCTATTATCAATTTCAGCATTAGCCAAGATTCGCTTGGTTTTGAAATTTGTTGATGACAAATGTACAGTTCATGATCAGTCAAATGGCAATGTCATTATTGCTTCTGGCATTTTATGTCGTGGATTGTATAAGCTCATAGACTAAAAAAATCTGTGAATGATTCAGCATGTAGAGTACATGATTCTCAAGCTTTGTCAGATGCAAAGCTTTGGCATGCACGCTTTGGTCATCTGATTTTTGCTAGTTTGCTATGTCTACAGAAATCAAAAAGGGATAAAACATTAATATACACCTCAACAAAATGGAGTTGCTGAACAGAAGAACAGGGCACTCATGGAGATGGCGAGGTGTATGGTCTTCCTCTTTTTAGAGGTGGACAGTCTAGTGCTGGTCCTAATGAGGAAACTTCTCAACCTTTATAAGTTTCATGTGATGATGCAGATCATTCCATTTCCGATGCAGATTTGCATGATGCACTTGTTGATGAGAGAGCGGATATTGAAGAGGCAAAAATTATGCCAAAATTGGTGCAAACTTTGCGTGATAGCAAGTTAGATGCACCTCTATCATACCGTACTCGTTCAGGCTCTCATAATGCATCTTTTGCACCAAATTGCTAACCATTGCATAAAAGGAAGCACCATGAGAGCCTGAACGAGTATGATATGACAAAAGTGCACCTAATTTGCTCTCTCTCAAAGTCTACACTAACCATTTAGGCATAGTTTTTGTCTCTTCTATGTCAGCTCTCTCATCAACAGGTGCATCACATAAAATTGCAGCAAAATTGAAGCAAAAATGGAATGATCTACATCATTATTTGAAACTTGTAAAGGCTCAGAAATCGCATCATTTGAACTAGCACTTGATTGTCCACCAGAGGAAGCAAAAAGTCATACACATCCTTTGAGTTAACCGATGTCTCCTTGGTACATGAAAGCAAGGGCTAAATTGCATCTTCCACAAAAACATCACGACTAACCGGAATGCGTTTAGTCTGTGGATGATTCAGATGATATCCCTTGCTTTCAAGGTAACAATATCCCTTGCTTTCAAGGTAATTGTACCCTACAAAAAATACATTTCACTGCTTTATCATCCAATATTCTACTTTGTTTTCCATGCACTGATGCACATGCCAGACAACCAAAGACAAAGATGAGCAACAGATGGCTTGTTGATCATGCCAAGTCTCATATCGAGTGATAGACTAAAGTGCTTTGGTGGGACACTTGTTAAGTACAAATGTTGCACACATACATAACAGCCTCAAGCTAGAAGTTGTGGTAAAACCTGACTTTTGAGCATACACCTCGCCATTCCCATGAAAGACATGCAATTTCTTTCAACAAGTCCATTTCGTTGACGTGTAGAAAGTACTGTAAACAGACGTTTTATCCCACGCTCAACCAAAAATGCATTAAAATCAAAAGATACGTATTTCTCCCCTCAATGAGAATGGAAGGTGCCCAGTTTACATGCTGACATATTTTCAACCACAATTAGGAACTCCTTAATGCACAGAAACACTTTGGACTTAACTTACAAAGAATACATCTACCCATCCCTAGAAAAGTCATCAATAAAAGTCACGAAGTTTAAGTGGTTCCCAAATGAAGGTGTCTACATAGGACCACAACAACCATTCAACCTCTTTTTTCTTTGTCTCCTTTAAAACTAGATTAGGACAACTCTTAATGACATGATCATTTGCCTTATAGTACTTGCAACATTGTTTATGTTGTTCTGTTTTCTTATGCTCTTTGTCTATGGCAGATTTGGTATGTCAAATTTAAAGATTTTTCGGTTATTTCTGTTCGGTATCATTCCGTCTGCCAATTTACCCAATTCGTCGCTACACTGCCATGTTTTTTTCCGATTCGATTGGATTCTCGAATTACCCTAGACCTGCCAACAGTCGCAAAGTACTCATCTTGCCACGTGACTCGTGAGAGCATGCACAGTTGATAGTGTGAAGAAGAACGAATGGAAGGTGCCAAAAAACTCCTTAAAATTTGCATATACACCTTCAAAACTTCTCCTAACTCTTAACCCTAGAGCTTATGTCTTGAGTGCTTCAAGTATTGATGATTTATGACTCCCTAGGTCCTCTTTATATAAGATTTGAAGTGCACAACGATCAGTATGAAAAGCTGCAAAAAAGCTATTGAAAAACAAGTTTTTGCATGAAAAGCATGTGAAAAGCAAAAATTAGGGTTTGACTTTTGGTTGACTTTGTTATGCCATATGGTTAGTGTTATATATCATTAGAAAGCTCTCAAGGAGTGCTTTCCAATGAGCCAATTCGAAACTTTTAACATCTTTGACTAAGTACCAAAATTAGGATTGCTTGATTTTTTATATATTGGGACATTCTGACATTGTTTTCCAACAATCCCCCCCTCAATACCATAATATCATAGGTTCAAACTTCTGCATAACTTTTGATATGTATCTCTGAATAATGCTTTGGTAAATATATCTGCCACATTTTCACTTGTAGATACTTGAGTTAGTTCAATGTGCTTTTTAGATACTTGTTCCCGAATGTAATGATAATGTACTTCAATATGCTTTGTCCTGGCATGATGAACACGATTCTCTGCAATAGCAATAGCACTTTGGCTCTCTCAAAATATCTGCATAGGTAGATGAACATGAACGTCAAGATAGTGTAGCTACTAGCTATAAAGGAAGTTATATACTCTGCTTCACTTGATGAAGTAGCTATTCTTGGTTATTTCTTAGAAAGCCATGAGATAAGGCAATCTCCAACATAAAACCACTTATGCTTCTTCTTGTGTCCTTGTCACCTGCCCAAACAGAATCTACAAAACTTTTTAGTTGAAAATGTAGCAACTTCGGAATTACCATTGCATAATTCAAAGTTCCTTTCAAATATTTGAACATTCTCTTAACTACTTTCCAATGAATTTTGAGTGGTTTATGCATGAAACTTAATACTTGAGAAACTACAAACTGAATGTCAAGATGTGTATTACATAGATAGATTAAACATCCAACTACTTGACTATATAGCATAGCATCAAAAGGTTTTGACTCTGCATCTTCCTATAATGACACGTTAACAACCATAGTCATAGGCGACTGCATAGATTTACAATATGTCGTTTCAAACCTTTCCAAAAGTTTCTCAACGTACTTTTGTTGTGTCATGTAGATACAATCATTCCTAAATTTGAACTTAATGCCTTAGTAGTAATGTAAAATCCCAAGGCCAATAACATTGCTTAATCTGTGAGTTAACAAATTGAAGATCAGAATCCTTGGGACCTATAATGATCATGTCATCAACATATATTATGATGATAATCAAGACATCTGTCTCTGCTTTCACATGGAGGGTTGGAGAAGCTTAAGAGTTTTTTAAAACCAATAGATAAAAAATAATCATTTATCTTTTCATACCATTCTCTTGGTACTTGCTTCAAACCATAGAGTGCTTTGATAATTTTGCATACTAAATGTTCTTTACAAGGTTCTTCAAAACCTTCTAGTTATTGAATGTAAACATCTTTATGTAAATTACCATTAACATAAGCCTATGGTCATTCTAGATGTAGGTGCAAATGTTTCATCATAGTCAATGTCTTACTTTTGTAGATAACCTTTAATTACTAGTCTAGCTTTATACGTGTCAATGGTACTATCTTCTATTCTTTTTATTTTGAACATCCATCCCATACCAATTGCCTTCTTAATTTTCGGTAACTCGGCCAGCTTCCATGTTTGATTCTTATGAATAAAATCAATATCCTCTTGCATTGCTTTCTTCCAAACAGGATTTTGAAATGCATCTTTGACACTAGTAGGTTCATCTTTAACTAAAATTAATGCAAGAATATTATTAATCTCGAAATATTTTGCATAATTTACCTGATCTGCATGATCTTTCCATTTACTTGTCTACCTTCTTGTCCTCCGTGTTTTGAAGTTTTCTATCCCACTATCTTTGAGAGCTTGATAGAACTATATTGATGGGTTCTTAAATATTGGTGCAATATCTTCTTCTTCTCTTTCTTCTGCATCTATTGAGGGTTCTCCAACTTCATAAGTTGGTATGTCAAGAGGTGGTGTGGGAAAAGATAGAGATGATGAAGAAGATATTGGTGGTATAGGTGCAATAACTTTCTATTTACTTATATTAACTAGAATCTTGGCACTTGAGAAGGTTGATCACCCCCTCTTCATGGAAAATACCTAAGAATATCTAGAAAAATCTCAATAAATATGACGAAATACTTGCAACCTTGAATGGAATCTACTCTCATAGGTCGATGAACATCTGAATGTATGATCTTCAATTTTCCGATAGTTGTGATGTATCCATGCTTCTTGAATGGTGGCTGGTGAAGCTTTCCTTCAAGACATCCTTCACATGATTTTGCATCATCTTGTAAAGCAAAAGTGGGCAAACACTCTTACCATACCTTGATCTTTGATGTGCTTGAGAGCTTTGTAACTGACATGGCCAGATGTAGCATGTCATAAGATGTTCCCCTTAGGTGTAGTAAGCCTAGCAACATTAGCATGACTAATTTTGGACAAAACAAATATCCCAATTGTATTTTCACCTTACAGAGACAATGCTCCTCATTTGGTGTGAGGACTTGGCATGAATTTTTCTTCAGAATGGCTTTGTAGCCATCTGATAAGAAGAAGAAATGGACAACAAATTCTTCTACATTTCAGGAACATAAAGAACATTAGAAATTGTGAAATTCCCTCCTCTTGATTTTAGGTTAACTTCTCCAACACCTATAGCATTCAGATAATGACCATCTTCTATGATCACCCTTCTTCTTGGTGAGTCAATAAGAGAAGAAAATACCTTCTTGCATCTATCATGTGCTTAGTAGGTCCAAAATAAAAAATCCAAGGATTTTTTGAAACTATATTTAATGCTTCTTGATCAAAAGCTGATTCTTCAATACTTACACATGCATCTAATTCTTCATATGAAGATTTAGGTTTTGAATCATCTTCATCATTATTACCTAATGATCTTTTCTTCTCATTAAAAATCCTCTTTCTGCATTATACTATGTAATGCCCAAGTTTCTTGCAATAGTGGCATATACCTTTATTTGAGGTGGATGTAGTTGAAGTAGACTTCTCTTTAGGAGTGGTAGAAGTACTAGAACTAGATGTGGTAGAGGAAACAGTTGAAGACTTACTTTCTTTCGCTCCTTTGTTTACTCTTCCGCTCCTTTGTTGCCTCCTCCTTCTTTTTCTCTTTAGATGATGACACCATGGCTTCATCATTCTCTTCCATACTCTTTTGTTGTTCTTTAGCTTGAAGTAACAAGAACTGCAACTCTAGAAGTGACAAATGAACGATATATAGATGGAAGTGAATTTATGAGGATATTCACCATCTCATCATCATATATAGTAATTCCAACATAACTAATTGATTTCGTAAGTTTTAAGCCTCAGAATGTGTGTCTGAATTGACTCACCAACTTTCATCCTTGTGTTAGCTAATTGTCTCCTCAAATCAACTTTCCTAGGCGTGTCTCTACTCTAATAGAGATTCTCTAATTCCAACCAAGCTTGACGAGAGGTTTTGCATGACATGATTTGTGAAATGATATGCCTCTTGACTCCCATAGCAATAAATGAGAGTGCTTGCATCTCTAGAATCCCATCTTGATTGCTCTTCTATAAGTTGATCTAGATCTGTCTCCTTGTGTCTGTGGATGATAATGTAATCTTCTCTTCTTCCTCTTTAGTGTGCTGCGCAGAAATTGGAATAGAAGCCTTCTTGGACAAAAACACAACATCTTCCTTTGCTTGACAATGTCTCGAATACTTGCCGTTGACAATGTTTCACGAGTCCTTGACCATCTTTGACCAAATTTTGACCAAGTATCGAAATTACAGTTGCTGGATTTTTTATCATTTTGGGACATTCCAACATTGTCCTCCAACAGTTTTCTCTTTGTGGGTTCCGTTTTTTGCAAGTTTGAGATATGCCTTCCAAAAGCTTTGCATCCTATGAACTCCAAAATTCAGTCTTCTTCTTTCCCATTTCTCTCCAAGACTAGGTTCATCTTCTTGGTTCCCAAGCCCCCAACTAGGTAGATGCTCGGCTGATATTTGGTGCTTGTCAACCACTCACTTGATGCCACTAGATGACTCTTTGGAGCCTTATGAATCTATGGCTAACACTTTAGGCTCCATTGAACAATGGATACATCAAGTCCCACTTCGACAGGGTAGTGAAAATGGTCACATCATACAATACTCAGCAAGGAACACATAAGAGACAAGAATTCATAGTTACAAACTTCCAAGGAGAAAGAGTTATTGTGTACCTAAAAGTCGAGCCAATTCACGAGGCACTAAAACATCAAGGAAGGAAAAAAAATTATCAACAACGTTTATGTGCACACTTGAAAAGAAATCCAAAAACATCAAGACTTTTACTAGTCTACATAGCCAAGGACTCAATCTTGGCCTACAATTGTTACACCGACATTTTTATTCTCCTTGCCAAGACAAATACACCATCCCCCACAAACAAATCTTGCACAGGCTCATGTGCATAGTAAGGTAAGATTTAATAATATTGTTGACATTGCGGCTTGGATTTTCGACCAAATAGAGTCGGCCTATGCAAGATGAGAAAAGAAAAAGACGGTGTTTGATGCATCTTCTCTCACAAGGATCATCCATGCTAGCCTCTCCATAAGATGCAATTTCATGCCTTCTCTCACTACAAATAATAGCACAACTTGGAAGGCAAAACTCTGCAGCTTCTTCAACATAACAAGAACGTAAGAAAATGCAAAGAGAAGTAGGAGGAATCTCAAGATTCACAACATTGTCTCGATCAAGAAGCCAGGGAGAGTCACATCGCTCAAATGAAAAAAAAGAATCGCCCCTAGAAGAAGAGGAATTAGAACACACCCATAGACGGAAATCCTATCACTCCCCAAAAGGAGTTGCTCAAGGACTTCATTTTGGGACCTCCTCTTCTAAGCCCAGGCCACTTAATACACCAAGAACCTCTTCAAAAAGTTAAAGGGATGATGTGTATGTGCACAAGAAGAAGGAATGACTAGAACTAGAAGCATCTCCGCTCTAACTAGACAAGCTATCCGCATAGAGACTATGAGAATAGGCATGACAAGACATGTAATGACCATTGAAGAGGCCATGGGGTGCATACACCAAGCAGAGAAAGAAGTTATGAGAGGTGCACAAGCACAAAAGATCTCTTCTTCTTTTATACAGCCAATCATACAAAGAGAAAAAGAGGTTGAACCAATTAGAAGAATGCAATCCATGTTTGCAAGATACCTCTTCAATCCCATAGCTGAGGCATCAAATGAGGGAATGCCTCAAATCACTCCACCTAAGAAGCAACCCACACGCTTTGCAATTGAAGGACCAACCTCATCCCAAGTGGGTGAAGAAGAAGAGACTTACACATCCACAAGAAACTTTCCAAGGACTCAAGAGTAAAGGCGCAACTACAGCATGTTCGTTACTACAAAAGAAGAATGAGCGAGACATTAACGCGTAGAGTCTAAAGATACCCATAACTCTTCCTACATCAAAATTTTTAGGTACTGTAAACTTAACCGCTTACACCAAACCATTACCTCAACCCATAGACTTTTATGGGATAAGTTTTGCTTACTCACAAGTCATCCAAACAGAAGAAGAAACCATTCGAGGAGCAATCCAACAAATAACTCCCATTCCAATGGAAATCTAACCTACTTTTGTAACCACACCTACCATATACATAACCACGCCACCCACCATATCACCTATTAGAGGTGTTACCACTACACAAAGGCAAACCATAATACAAAAGGAAGGTGAAACCTCAGAGACTCATGCTTAAGCACAATATAAAAGTTTTCAAAACTTGAATCTGTTCGCATGAGTCCATCCACACATAAGAGAAGTAACCCAAACCTCGGCCGCATGAATGAAGCCCTAATGAATGCAACAACTAGCAAAGAAGGTCAAATGAAGATTGAAGACTTACAGCATGAAGTAGCTATACTAAAGACTTCCCAAAATATACTCATGAGTGATGCACAAAAATTGTGGCAAGCAAAAACTAAGGAAGATAAAATGATAAGGAAACTGAAACAAGAATTGGGTCAACTCGAGATTCGACACTCAACTTTTGACTCCCACATGGAACAATTGAAGAAGACCATACAAAATCTAATGTAGGGAAACAACAAATTAAGGGAAGATAATAACAACCATCTCATCTTTTTGACTTCAGATATGCTAGTAGCATCAGAGCTACAAACACTTGGACAACCAACTTATGAAGAAGCAATACAAGCAAATACTCATCTGCAAAAAGAGAACAATGCAAAGGATGCTACTATCAATAATCTCTAGGCTCAACTTCAAGACCTCCAAAACCATTACAATACACTAAATAGAGCATTTTAAAAGCAAAATCCCCAAAGCCGTTATCAAGGGCAATAACATCTAGGAAGGGGGGAGTGTTCTGCATGGAAGATTTGGTAAGAGACCAAAGGAAACTAAAGGAAGGCAAAGATGCAAGGGCAAGCAAAAGGAGGCACAATGCATGACCAAAATTTCTTGAAACCACCATCATTTCTTGTAAATTACCTCAATAGGATAGACCTTCGTTTTATTGGATGTAATTACTTTGTAATTCTTGAAAACATGGGAAGACTGCCATATGTATACACTCCACTTACCATAGCCTAGATAGATCAATAACATGGTTAGAATAGCTCTACAAGTGGTGGACTATTTTAAATTAAGCCGGCCATTCTGGTATGAACAAGGTCATGCATTTTTGTACAAAGCTCAAAGAGAGCTCAATTTTGTAGACTTTTTGCCATTTGTAAAAAGTGATCTCTTTCAAATTTCGTAACTCTCTCCTCCTCCATTCTTGCTCATTAAGGGTGGCTATGGTGAGGAAAGAATATCCCATGGGGGTATATCAATACTAAAGTTTCTTTTCAATCCAATGCTCAAAGCCTAAAGGTAATCAACATACATTGTTCATTGGAAGTTTCACCCTTTGGTGGGCCTTCAATCTAAAGATAATTTAGCCACTTATATCTGTTCTTGTGATTTTCTGCATGAAGCAATACTGAACTTCTATTCTTCTTCTTCTTCTAGCAAATGGGCCATATATTGGCTTGTACTTCAAGTGTTTTGGGGCCTTGTTAAATACTTCATGAAGATGGGGATCAACTCTCAAAAAATCTCTTCTCCATTGTGAATGTGTGGACTCTTGATAGGGTTCAATTGTTTGAACATATTCACAATCTAATTGTAGTATAACATATGCAGAATCTAACTATAGTATAAGTTCATGTCAAGGTGGTACGTCACGTATGGTATGTGTAGTACGTACGGATGTGGTGTCGTACAAAATGCAAGGATATGAAACGTTAAGGAACGTTACCATAATAATAATATATATATATATATATATATATATATATATATATATATATATATATATATATATATATATATATATATATATATATATATATATGTGTGTGTGTGTGTGTGCGCGCGCGCGCATATATATACATACATACATACATACATACATACATACATACATACATACATACATATGCATGCATGCATAACACACATACATACATAAACACACACACACATACATACATACACACATACATACATACATTCATACATACATACATACATACATACATACATACATACATACATACACACATAATATATATATATATATATATATATATATATATATATATATATATATATATATATATATATATATATATATATATATACACACACACACATTCATTTAGTATATGTTTAGGATATAAGAAAGAATCAAGATTTAAAGATACATATATGCATGCACCATTATGCATAGCTGCATGTGCATTGTGTGTCATACATGCATGTGTGTGCAATGTGTGTGATTATTCATATATGCAATGTGTGTCATATTATATATGCATGTGCGTCATATTATATATGCATGTATGTCATATAATAACATTGGAATGTCACATATTATATATATGCTATTGTATGTCATATTATATATATTTCATATGCAATTGCCAATGTGTGTCATATGTATGCATGTGTGTGGCATGTAGCATATATGATGGAAATTGAGTATATATGCATGTGTGTGTCATATTATGTATATTTATTATATATGTGTATTTATGCATGTGTGTGTCATATTATATATACGTACTATATGTATGTATTGTATATGATAAAATCTGAATTTTTAAATAATAAGCAATTAAATAAAAAGGGCACGCATCCGCTCCTCCTTAGATTTCCAAAAACCTTCTCTCACCCGTTTTTGTTACATGTACATAGTCGTTGATAGAGTCTTGAGAGTGAGGAAGGGTCTTTTGCGCACATGTGTTTCAGAAGAATGGTATCAATTATCTGAAGTTAGAGCAGGGAATTCTCTCTTCACAAAGTTTTCATCTCTTGTCATGGGAGAGGATGAACTTTGGGTGAAGGGAGAGATATTGGTAGCTGCTATTCAGCCTATATACACTATGCTCCACATTACAGATATGGAGGGTAGCACTCTTGGCCTTGTATACGAGTACATCAACCGTATACAAGATTGCATCCAGCGAGTCAATGGACTTTCAGAGGAAGAGTAAGTTTATTGCAATTTTCTATTTGTTTATGTTCATTGTAATTTGCATGATTATAGTCTAGATAATTACTTACATATGTTTTTTAATTCTTTGAATAGAAAGAAGGGTTTATGTGATGCTGTCCAAAGTCGATGGGATTGGTTTCATAAACCAATCCATGCAGTTGCTCATATTCTTCATCCACTATGGAGGAGTGAGGAGCAATGCACAAACAAGATTCTTGAGGATAGCTAGATTGAGTACATCGAAGGATGGACAGGTGGTGATGTAGCACTCTTGTCTCAGTTGGAGGATGAGAGAGTGCGGTTCCGTAACATGAAGAAATATTTTGGGCAGCCTACGGCACGGCTACGAGAGAATCAGCTTTCTCCTGTCACATGGTGGGAGAAATATGGAGTTAGTACTCCTATACTTGTGAGTGATTTTTTGGGAAATATTTCATCTTATTATCAAAAAATCAAGTTTAAATAATTTAACTATGTGTGAATCGCAGAGAAAACTTGCCTTGCGGATACTTTCGCAAGATTGTAGTACCGGACCTGCAAAGAGGAATTGGAGCACATGGGCTCTATTCCATACAAAAAAGAGGAATAGATTGAGCCCAGCGCAACTTGAAAAGTTGGTGTATTGCCATTGCAATCTCAAGTTGTTAGAGTCTAAAGAACATAACATTGCTCCTTTACAGGTAAATAAATTCTTTGACATTTAGTCATGCATTTAAAATTTATATTTGTATTTAGTATACTCTACTCTATAATTTTGAAATTTTTGAATTGCAGGTTAATGTAGATTCTATTGATATCAGCCATGCCAAAGATATCCCTCTAATCCCTCAGGAGGAGAGAGAGATCTTTGCCATGCTTGCGATGGAGTCTGATAGGCATGTGCGTCGGACCCCTAGTCGCACTCGAAGAGATAGACCTCACATAGGTACAATTTACAAAGTTCAAATTATAATATATAGATAAGATTCAAGAATATTTTTCATTCTACACTCTATTTTCAAAATTCTAATATATTGTTTTATGAAAATATTGTGCTATGTGTAGATGATCCATCATTGCCATCTACTAGTCGACCACGGAAGTATTATTCGAGACGAGGTGGACGAGCCCGAGGTCGTGGACAACGCGGTGGTACATCTAGTGTTCGTGATATTGGTGGCCATGGGACTTCTACAGAGCATGCACATGATTGGGAGGAGTTATCGGCCTCGTCTTCTAGCGGAGATGATCTTGGCCCAGACGCTGCAACGATTGTAGCTCAGTTTGAACATCCAGAGTCGGATAGTACATCATCATGGGCTAGTACATTTGATGAGGATCCCATAGATGATGACCCTATGGATGACATTGAGGAGTCATGACTCATGATTCATTAGACATCTTAGATTATAGTGATCACTCATTGCTTTTTGTATGACATTGCCACTTATTCTATGGTTTTTGTGCGTTCAGCTATTGACATTCATGTATATCTTTTACTTTTCATCATTCATGTAATGAAATGTCATTGATCACTATCTCATTTATGGTGTAAATTCAATGTACATATGATGTTCATGATTTACTATTCATTTAAGTTCTACGATGTATGACTCATCGATGTAAATTGTAATGATGTATCATGTAATGGGGAGGGGTTCTAACTTCTAGAGTAGGTATTTTGTGTGTTTTTGGCACTAAATGTACTAGGGATTGTGCATACCTCAAATATAAGGAAAAAAATAAAAATCTCTCTTGATGAATAAAAACCTCGATTTTTATTTTTTATTTTTAAAATCTCTACGTTGTACTATAACCCCAACCTGACGATGTTAGGGGTTCTATACTTAATGAAGACATCAAGAGAAAAGCAGGTGGTGAAGGTGGCAGCTAAGCCAACATGGTTAGAGGCAAGACAGATAAGAGGAGTAATAATTATGCACAAAGGAACAAGACTAAGAGCAGGGAAAGGGGTGATAGCAGCAAGGGTAAAAGCAATGATGCGACATGCTATCAGTGTGGAAGGAAAGGTCACAAGAAAGCTGATTGCCGCTATTACAAGGCACGGCTTGAAAGAAAGAAGAATGTTGGAGATAAGAAGAAGGAGAAGAAAGAAGTAAGACTGATGCACAAGAAAACCAAAAGGACAAGGAGAAGGCCAATGTGGCCTCTAATGTAGTCATAGAAGAGCTTTTGGATGTTGAGGATATTTTATGCACTACTTTATCAGTTGATGATACTTATGCATTTGATTCCTCTCTAAATGTTCATTCACAGGACATATCGATCACCAAAAGTGATCTTATTGATGCTTTGCTGACCGTTAATGATGCATTGGCCCAAACATGGATTGTTGACTCTGGTGCTTCTTTTCATCTCACTCCTATCAAGGAGTGTTTTTCTACTTTTACTGCAGGCAGCCATGGCCATGTATATCTTGGAAACAATCATGCATGTTCCATTGAGGGTATTGGCACAGTGCATTTCTCTACAAATGGCACTAATGAGCTGGTCTTGCATAATATGCGTTATGTACCAGGGATCAAGAAAAGCTTGCTTTCTGTGGGTCAAATGGATATGCATGGTTATAGCATTCTCTTTGAGAGAGGATCATGGAAAATGACAAAGGGGTCAAGGCTGATTGTGAAAGGCACAAAGAAGGGAACTCTCTATTGCTTGCATGGAAAAGCCTTATCAGGGAAGTTTATTGCTTTGGCTGAAGTTCACTCCCATATGGAGTTGTGGCATAAGAGACTTGGCCATATGAGCCAAAAGGGTCTCACTAGGCTTTGTAACTTAAAGAAGCTTGATGCTAAAGGCACAAAGCTTGATTTTTGTAATGAATGTCAATATGGAAATCAAGTGAAACGTTCCTTTTACTCTGGTGTGTCTTGTAAGTCTTGTGTACTTGATCTTGTTCATTCTGATGTATGTAGCATGCCTACCAAATCTATGGGGGGTGCTTTGTATTTCATTTCTTTTGTTGATGATCTCTCCAAAAAAAAATGGGTTCAATTGCTTAAGTCTAAGGATGAAGCATTTGCTGCGTTTAAGCGTTTTCATGCATTTGTGACCATCCAAACAGGTAAAAGGCTGAAATGCCTACGTACAGATAATGGGGGTGTGTACACAAGTGCTGAATTTAAGAAATTTTGTGAAAATTTGGGCATTGAGAGGGAGGTTAATGTTCCATACAGCCCCTCTTCTAATGGTGTGGTTGAACGTTATAATAGGACACTTTGTGAGAGGGTGAGATGCATGCTGTCCACAGCTAATCTCCCTCATGGATTTTGGGGAGAGGCACTCAAAATTGCAGTACATATATGCAATAGATCCCCTCACATGTCTTTGAAAGGTGACATCCCTGAAGACGTTTGGTCTTGCAAACCTGCTTCATATGATCACTTACGTGTCTTTGGTTGCGAGGCTTTTGTGCATATAAGGCCTCAGCTGAGAAACAAACTTGATGGTAAGTCCATAAAAGGCCTCTTCATGGGATATGGTGAAGAAGGTGAGATGGGCTACAAAATTTGGATACCTCAGCTCAAGAAAGTTGTAAGGAGATGGGATGTTGTTTTTAATGAGGCGAGGCTGCTTCAAAACAATTGTGCCTCAAGAGATGACCATAAAAGGGTCAGATTTCAGCATGACCAGCCACCTGTTAGGGCCAATTTGACCCGCAGGATGCACCACAAAGTACTGAAAATATTGATGATCAGTGATTTTTGAGCCAGAAGATAATGGACAGCAAGATGAGGCTCCTGAAGGGCATATGCAACCACCTATTCATGCTGAAAATAGGGCTGGAAATGATGTACAGCAGCCCATTGACAATGAAGAAGTTAATGTACCTCCTGATGTAGATCCATTGCCTGATAATGTAGATCATTGGGTAAGAAGATCTACACGTCCTAGGAGGCCAGTGAATAGATATGATCCCTCCATACATTACATTATGTTATCAGATGAGGGTGAACCTCTTACCTATAAAGAGGCAAAGCTATGTGAACACAAGAAGAAGTGGGAGTTAGCCATGCAGGAAGAGATAAAGGCCTTGCATGCAAATGATAATTGGGATTTGGTTCAGTTACCCAAAGGAAGGAAGGCCATTCCCAACAAGTGGGTGTACAAAATCAAAACTGTTGATGGCAAACCCAAGTATAAGGCAAGGCTGGTTGCTAAGGGATATGCCCAAAAAGAGGGCATTGATTCCAAGAAGTGTTCTCTCCAATGGTTAAAATGACCACATTACGTGTGTTATTTGCACTCACAACTGCCTTGGATTTGGAATTATTCCAAATGGATGTTAAGACAGCCTTTTTGCATGGTGATTTAGATGAAGAGCTGTACATGAAACAGCCAGAAGGATATGCCATTCCTGGAAAAGAGCATCTAGTATGCAAGCTGAAAAGAAGCTTATATGGGCCTGTGTGGTATAAGAAGTTTGATGCATTTATGCTCAAACATGGCTTTAAAAGAAGCCATGCAGATCACTGTTTGTACACCAAAAAGGATGAAGATGGCAGCCCAATTATTCTTGTACTGTATGTAGATGATATGCTGCTGAATGGGAAGAAAAAGAGCACACTGAATGCTCTAAAACGGCAGCTGAACTCTGCATTCTCAATGAAAGACCTTGGGGAAGCTGAGCATATTCTTGGTATGCATATAAAAAGGGATAGGCAGCAGCATACTTTGCATGTATCCCAAGAAAAGTACATTGAAAAAGTGCTGGACAGATTCAATGTGGCTGATGCTAAGCCTCTTGGAGTGCCATTGCACCCACATGTTAAGCTTTCCAAGGATGACTGTCCCAAAGATATGATGCAGCCAATTACACGAAAAGTGTTCCATACATTGCTCATGCAGTGGGAGTTGTGAGCAGATTCATGGCTAATCCTGGTAGAGCTCATTGGGAGGCAGTCAAATCTAGCTTGAGATATTTGAAAGGAACTAAAAACAAATGCCTCAGTTATGGAAAGCGCCCATTAAAGTTGAAGGGATTATGTGATTCCGACATGGCAGGTGACGTGGATACACGGAAATCCACAAGTGGTTATGTTTTCACCTTTGCAGGTGGTGTTGTATCATGGTGCAGCAGATTGCAAAAGATAGTTGCTTTATCTACTACTGAAGCTGAATATATTTCAGCCATTGAGGCTTCCAAGGAAGCAATATGGTTAGCACGTCTTTGCCGTGAGTTTGGTTTGCCTCACAAAGCACCTATGCTTGGTTGTGATAGCCAGATTGCAATATGTTTGGCAAAGAATGCCATGTTCCATGCATGCACAGAACATATTGATATGCGATATCACTTCATTCGAGAGGTGCTTGAGGATGGCCTTATCACATTGATTAAGGTCCATACATCACAGAACCCTGCAGATGTTCTCACTAAGCGCTTACCCAAAGCACAACATCAGTTATGTATATAGATGGTGGGAGTCACTTAGCTTAAAGGCATCATTTATGCCTTTAAATGGGAGATTGTTGGGTAAAGCCCTAAATGACCCCTTTATAGTGTATACATGTGTATAGGCCTATTTATAAAGGCTAAGTCACTTATTCTTTATTTTTTGGCCCAAGTTCAATGTGGACTTGGCCAACCCTAAAGGGTTCTTTATAACATAACATAATAACACTTTTGGCTCTCTTACTTCAAGGAGAAGCCTCCAAAACTGATCGAACCTCTCTCTCCCCCCTTTCTATCAGCTACGCCACCATTTTTGCCTATCGCCTCCTCTCTTGAGGCACACACACGCGTCCTCTACCCCTCCGGCACCACACCTCAACCCTCTCAGTGGATGGCACCTCTACATTGTTGATTTCTATTTCTCAGTGGATGGCACCTCTACATCGTTGATTTCTATTTCTCAAAGGATGGCACCTCTACATCTTCGATTTCTCTCGCACCTCTACATTGTTGATTTCTATTTGGCCATCAGTGATGTAAAGAGTTCCTTTGATTAAGTCCACACCCTGGTGCCTTGAAAGTTATGCACCATAAAGCCTCAACGTTTGCGCTTTCCTTGGCCAATCTTACATAAAGTGATCATCTCTACAATCATCTAGTTTGACAATGGGTAACCTTAAAAACTTGCTACATCTTGGGAGGGTTGTTTTGATTAGATCTAGTATCCTTTGTTGTTCTCCACACTCCAAAGACATGAAGTGTAAATTATAAGTATGTCATGTTGGGTAACAAAGAAATAGAAGCACTCCTTCGCAAGATGCTCACCCTCTTTAAGCCAATGCCCTCTAAAATAAGAGACGATTCTATAGGACGCATCCTTCAATAGCACTTGTCACTGGTGGAACTTTATCTGGGTACTTAACAGACATTTACGAATAATCTGTGAGCGGTTCCTGTGTCGGAGCTCCTACCTGGACAAATGTTCCCTCTTGAACTATTTGTTTTCCTTTGTCTCGACTTCCACCCAATGCTATATTGAATTTGATATATACGAGAACTTCAATGTTTACGCTTAGAATGAAAGACAAAGAAAGTATTGCTATGTGTGAGTGTGTCTCTAGGCAATAACCCCATGTAAACATGATGAATATCAAGCATCAAACAAAAAATAAGTATAACATGTAAATGGGGTGTGACGTTATTCGTATCGTCCATGTGTTTAAGCAAGACTAAGTGGGTAAGTGTTTGTGCGTAGAAACCAACACATCATATATAAGCAAAAAAAAAGAAACACTACTAAAACTCACTAAAAGTGATCAATGCCGAAGTATGCACAACACTCATATTATACATATGAACATAGCTTACACTTTCTTTTTACACTCCCCCCCTTTTTGGAGGTGTGTATATGCATGCATGGGTTAGAATAGATCTATGCCTTATGCATGACTCCGAGATTTATCCCTACGCATGCATACTTTTAAGTGCATTATGAAACATGGTGCAATGAGAGCATGTCCTTGACAATACATTAAATGCCTTTTGAGGATGAGGCTTATGTTTCTCCCTTGGTCTCCAAAACATATGTTTGAGTTTTGTTTAGTTTTAAAGTGTGAAATGTGAGTGGTTTATGTGTTGAGTAAATTTTGAAAAGAAGTGAACTCCCTCGCTTTGTGGTAGACGTAGCCTTTTGTCTCCAAGTTAGTCAAAAGCCCTTAGTTGTTAGAGTTGAGACCACATGTGCTTCCTTTCCTCGCCTTCTTTTAGTGTTTGCTTTCGCTTCTACTCTTTTACTGAAGTTACCTTGTTTCAGGTTCTTTGGAGCTTCTCCATATAGTTGCTTTGGTATCCAAATCTTTGCTCTATTGCATTAGGCTTTAAGAAGCTTCTTTGGCACCCACATTTGACATGAGGATGGTTTCTTCTTCCTTCTATTGTCTTTCCTAGTATGCAGAAGTTGCATCGGATGCCCTGCACAAAGTGATCCATTATTAGTACATAAGTTTCCTTTGGTTGTGAAGCTTCTCCTAAGGTCTTCCTGACGGTCTTGTGTGGACAACTTGATTTGTATTTGTCTAGCATAATGTGGTTGATATCTACTGGTTGATATCTACTCCCTTCTCGTCTCATACAGAATGCTTCGTTTCCCTGGAGAACTGATAAACTTGATATTCAAACTCACGATCAATGCCGAAGCTCAAATCATCTAACTTAAAGAAGAATTCATCCTTCATGGACTGACCGAGCAAGAGATGTTCCCAATTTATACCTTTCTCTAATTACTCTATTTGAGATTCCATTGTGCATCTTAGACTAAGGAGTAGTCCCGGAGTAGTCTCACTCAGTTGGACGATTAGAGACATGGTAATTCTCTTTTCTTGCTTTCCATTCATGCACTCTCTTTTTTTCTTTTAGTCAATGATTGCACCAGTACGCAATTCAAATGTATTACAGCCTATATAGTCTTGTCCTACTATCTCTATGATGTTTATATCAGTGGTCTTTCCTTTATTAGGATTTCTAGGGAAATCCTTGAAGAGATTCTCTTTTCCATAGTATGGACAAAATCCGCACTTAGTTATAGTACTAGGTCGATAGGTCGAAGAATGAGGTCAATCGCAAATGAAGAGGTCCTCATTACAGTACTAGGTTGATAGGCCGAAGAATGAGGTCAATCGCGAATGAAGTGGTCCCCATTACATCGATAACAAGGTCCTATCTTAGGTGGCCCCGCCTAGATGCCTAATAAATTTGCCAACAATTGTAATCTCCTAATGGTCCATGAGGCATGTATGGATACAGCCTTGATTGATATGAAGGAGGTTTTCTAACATAATGTTGATTATAATGCAAATCAGTCATGGTATGCTTTGTGAGCTTCTAACAATGTTGACAATATTAGGGTTATGTTCTATCCACATGTGGTTTTGCTTTCCCAAAAGTATAATTTTGCATTGAATGATCTCCTCTGCATTGATAAAACCTTTGGAGTGGTTGCAACACTGAGGTACATCTTGGTACACTTGATCGCATGATGGTTGTTAAGTTCCCAATATCTTAGTTACCATGTCAACAAGTTCATCAACAAAGGGTAAGTATAATCCACTACTACAAAAACAGTCTTATTTTATTTGTAATTGAAGAAGTTCCATGTCCTTTGCCAAGTTGTCTTCTAAATCTATGCACTCTTTCAGACAAGCATCTAAAATTTGCAAGCGATTTAAATAGACAAATGCCCATAGTTCACTACTAAGCAAACCATCCAAAAAGAGGGAAATCTGCTTTTCTTGAGAAAAAAGCTTCCCTTGCAAGACATCTATCTACATATTGCTTGAATCTATGAGAAGCAAGCATGACAATTTCAGGATTATGTTGAGGCTATAGATCAAAGAAGAGGTTTCATGTACAACTCCTTTCTTCAAAAACTCACCAATGAACTCATCTAGAAGATGTCCAATACTCTAAATGTCTTCCTATCCAGTGGTTGGAACAAGGTGAATGCAGTTCCTACCAATGTGAGTCCCAAAGCTTCATATTGTGTGAAAAATCGTTCACTTGCTCAGCTCAGAGCACTTAATTAAATTCTACCACATGATCACATCGATATGGAGTTCCATCATACTGATTTTTCATGCATTTAACAACTTGGGAAGGTCGAAACCTTCTCCCTAAGTTGTATGGTCTTACGAATGAAATTGGAAAGACATTTTGTTGCAAAGCTTGTGGATTAAAAGATCTCTATCCATTTGGGAGCCTAAACCGAGGATTAGGATTTCCTCCTCCTCAACCAACTCCATTTACAATGTTTGGCATAACTAGGAATCTCGGATTGCTTCCTGTCCAGTTTCTTTTCTCTCGAGTCTCCACTAGTCTAAGGTACTTTCTTGACTCCTTTGCTCTTGCTTCTTTGGAGAAAAGACAGATTATCCTAGATATATATGTTTTGCTTTCTCCTCCCATAACACTTTCCAAAAATCTTTTTGTTTTCTATCCATGCAAGTCATCAAACTCTCATTCTCTGGATCCTTCATCTCTTCGACAATTACAAAACTTGGTCATGAATCATTTGAAGATACAAAAGTCCAAAAAGCTAGGTCGGTTCCTATGACAAGATAGACTTCCTCTGACCTCGAGCTTAGAATCCGTAGGAACTAAAAAAACTTCATGTGATTTGAATTTCAGCACATAAAACTTCCCATAAAGATTTTACATCCAGTCCCACTCAAAGTGAGATTTTTTCAGCTGCGAAAAAAACTTACAACTTATCATTTTTGCAAGTATGGGCCAAAGTAAAAAAAGCATTTGCAACAGCTTTTTCGCGATGTATCAGCTTAAGGCTTTGAAACCAATTGAAAGAGGCCACAAGGAGCTATGCAATGATATGCTTGGTTGCACCAAACACCAAGGGAGTGAGTTTCTCCGTGAATAGAGAGAAACCTTTGCAAAAATTTGGAGAAGAAGTCAGAGATGATGAAGTTTTAAAAATCCCATTCAAGTTTTTGTGACTTTGGGACCAAGTTTTATTGAAAATGATTTTTAAATCATTTGTGCATGATCACAAATGTCCAATGTCCAAGAGCCATAAAAATAATGTAAATGCCTATAACTCCCAAATTTGAAGTCCAAAAAATATAACAAAAACATATCCAAAAAGTTCTCAAAGAAAGCTATCATATGAAAGGGTAAAAATATACAAAAGGAGAGTCCTTGGGGCCTTTACTCCCAACACAATCTAGCAAAAGACATGTGACACATTAGGATGAGACATTGCAATGTCCAAGAAGACTCATCTTATCAAAGTGAAACTATGGGATCTCTTGATTTTACATGCTCAACATGAATTAGAGAGTAGCATTCCATATGATGTCATATAAATATAGAAGATGGCAAGTGATTTAGTAAAATTCATGTCAAAAGGAATTCAATAAAATCGATGCATGACACACTTGTCACTAGGCATATGTACTATTCATAATGATACCAATAGCAACTTTAATGTAAACTACACAAGGAACATAGACAATGGACAAAAACGTTCATTGATCTAAATTTTTTCTCCCTTCAGCTTTAGTAGCACTTCTTCATTGATTACAAACTCCATGTTCTTCACATTTCTAACACTATTTGCATCTCTCTTTCGTCAACCTTTCTATCCCAAGTTTGTGGCACATTGCAGAAAAAAGAAAAATACACAAGCTCATATATTCATATATATTCATAAAGTAGAGATTAGTTTCCATCATAGGACTGAAAAAAATTAAGAAAATATGACTTTAAGGATACGATGGTTCAATTACATGAAGAAAAAGCTTAATGTGAATGATACTAAGCCTGTTTTCCAAACCCGTGATTGTAATGAAGTTCTTCCATATAGATATTTCTTTTCATTCGCTAATCCGAATACCATAAACAATCAAACCTACCTTTAGATGCAACATTGGAAAACCTTCGTATGTTTGTACGCTCTTCCAGCTGGAGACTAAACGACTACATGACAATCAGACTGAGATAGTCATTAAAACCTATCTTCGGATGCAATATCGAAACTCTCTTCTCCGCTTGAAATCAATCTCTCCTTCCTCCAACTAGACAACAAACATAAACAATGGTCCTTAAATGCTCCCTCGCTAAATGAATAACCAAAGTAAAGGAGTAACTTCATGGCTTACTGGATCGTCCCCATATATCTTTTCATAACACTCTGCAGATATGCATTTAAGAGCACAATTTTCCTTCTCTATAGCTGAAGATTTGCACCTCCATCCCCATAGTCCACTGGAAACATGCGCTAAAGGATTAGGTACAAGCTCTGAGTGATATAAAAAGATCTCTGTGAGCGTGTGCGCGCAGGCGGCTGCTAGAAAACAGAAACAGATAAAAGGTAGCTATACTTCTCAACGTTTTCCATGCACAAATCCTTCTTCCTCTGGAATTCCGAATCCTGTCAGAGCATTTTTACCAAGCATAATGAAAAATGGATAAATTAAGAAAATGACGACAAAATGCTAAATAAGAGCTAACTCAAAAGCCTCAGCAAAAAAACAAGATACAGGAACCGAAACATACTGCGATTGAAAAATGTGCAGGATGTGCATAACTGCAGCAAGCCTGCGGCAACCAGAGGAAAACTACCAATCCCATCAAGACAAACAAGTCTCTAGAGTATCCCATCCTGTCTGAGGGTCTTGGAGAAACTGGGGGGGAGAGGCATTGCAGCGCAAAGCATGAGTAGGCCATGGGCAGTCTTTTTTCGGCATAGAAAGAGAGCATGATGTCTCTGAAGTCGTTACACTTTTTTGAGCCTCTTATTAGAGAGAATAGAGAGTAGAGACTTCAAAAGCAACTAGTGAAAAAGAACTCATTTAGGAATCATTTCATACTCATTCAAGCTTATGTATATATTGTCCACTCAAGTTAAGTTTATATATATAGTTAGCTCACTCAAATAGGTAAATCATTGGCTACTCACGCATGGGTTCAAAATTTGTGGGTCGCACTCTGCAATACTCATCATTATGCTATGATGAGATGTTCAAATCAGCTCTTTTAAGGGAGTTGTTGGCCTTCAGCACTCTAGTTGGATTATGTCGATAGTGGCAAGGGTCATGTTTGCTCTGGTCGACTTTATCTCAAACTAGTCTCCTTATTTGGATTTAAGTTCACCCTTACTCCATTTTTATCTTTAGTGGGTCTTCGCTCTCAATTCATTACTAGTAGGTGCTAGGCATCTTATCCCTCCTTGTGTGGGGTTCAAAGTCATGGTACTATGCCCTTCACATCATAATTTCCATTAATTCAAGCTATCATGAAAGAGTAGATCACAAGGTCTAACTTCATTTACAAAAATTTTTGTAAATGAAGTTCGAGAGATAGAGAGAGGCATATGAATTGCTTTTCATCATAACTTTTACAAAAAGTAGTGGATAATTTTTACTAGTTTATTTGTAAAAATTTATTTGCAAAATTAGTGTTGGATCATTCTCACGTGAAAATGTACATATGTCGAGTAAGAACATGTTGACATGTAGATGCGTAAACAACACAAAAAATGTCAACCAAAAAAAATAATAAAACGCAAAGATAGAGACAAAGCTTACAAAATATCACATACAATCATCCCCTATGACTTCATCTCACTTGTCCTTAAATGTGTGTATTTACAAGCAATCTTTGTTATCCCAATAAATAGATTTTTATAACTAAATAGGAAAAGAAGTCCATTTTCTTTTTACAAAAAAACATCAAAAAGGATGTTCATGTGCCTGCCTATCTATAGAAAAACATGTGCATTCTTATATTTTAAAAATTAATGATAAATTCATGAACAATAAAACCTTCAAATAAAAGGATTCTTTTATAAAAAACAATATATATATATATATATATATATATATATATATATATATATATATATATATATATATATATATATATATATATATATATATATATATATATATATATATATATATATATGTGTGTGTGTGTGTGTGTGTGTGTGTGTGTGTACATACATACACATATATATGTGTATATGTATAATCTTGACTTACTAATTAAAACATAATTCATATTAAATTTCCTCTATCTATCAATCATAATGTGGCACGTGTTTACATGTGTGACAACTCACTATTATATAACAATTAAATAAATAGAATCCAATAATTTTAATAATGTATGAACCTTCTATATGTGACACCATGGCAAACTAAGCACTACTTATGCATGTAAAGAAATTTATTTCGGCCTCACATGAAAAAACATATCACACAATTTTTTTCACAATGCATTGTTCGTCAAGGAGTTAAACATCATCATGCTAAAGCTTCTGGTTTATCAATGCCATTCTTCATTCCCAAAGAACCAAGAAAACAAATTTCTATGAATTTTTATAGCATGTCTCCCTAGAACATCTTCACATAATGATATGATTTGGATAATAGTTGATAGATTTAGCAAATATGCATATTTCATTCTTGTAAAAAGACAATGTGTACACCTCAAGCTTCCAAATTGTTTCTCGCATGTATTTTTCCCATATTGTAGTTTTCTTAAAGTTATTTTGTGAAATCATAATATTGTCTTTATAATCACTTTTGGAGTGCATTGTTAAAAAATATAGGACCACAATTGCATTTTAGTTATGCATTTTGTCCGAAGGGTGACAGTCAAAGTGAAACATCCAATAACTAATTTTTGGATTTATTATGTTGTTATTCTATAGCTAATCCTACAAACTGAAATGCAAAAATGTTAATTCTTCAATTTGCAAACTATAAAACATCATATACTATAGGCATGCATCTTTTGAAGCTTCATTTAGCAAAACAATTCCAATCAAATTAGTATTCTTATGGCTGATTTTATAGCTAAATTTCATATTGATTTTAGTTCAAGAAGTTCAAGCAAGAACGAACAAAAGTTAAGAATGATACACACAAAATGCAAGTAAAAAAGAAATACAAAACAATTCGATAAAAATGATTTGATATAGTTTTAAACCAAGGTTTAAGAATATTAAACGTTATCCTAGAGTAAACTTAGCATCGTGGTTATTTTCCATTTAAGATCATTTGAAAACTAATAAAATTTGCTTTTAAGATTAGAAGTACCATCGAATTGGAATGTACATAATTCTTTTCAAACATCTTTTAAAACCATTCAAAGTTATTCCTACCATGAGTCCCATTCTCAAATTATTGAATTTTATTTACTCTATTTGTTGCTCAAGTCTTTCCAAATCTTGTTACCTTATAAAGAAAAACTACAAGAATGTCTTCTAAGGACTCAAGCCTAATGCTCACTTTTACTAACACTCTTAGGATCCACTTAGAAAAAAGCTTAGTTGCCATCTGGACCACATCATAAACCCCAATTTTGTTAGTACAATTTGTTGATAATATGTGTGGACAAACTTAGGCCTTCCAAGACACTTTTCCCTCTTTAACAGGTTTTCTTCTTTGATTTGTATACACATACATAACCCTAACATGCTACTATCTTTTTACATTCCACACTTAGTAACACATTGTGTGTTATGCTCTCAAGCTTATCATTCTTCCTTGTGTCTTTTGTTTGCATTCTTCCTCAGAAAACTCCAACAATCGATATCAAAGTATGTCACTCCTTCCTAATGCACATCACTGACGCATTCCCACTCGCTTTCTTGTATGAGTACAAAACTTGATAATCATTTATAGGGAGATATATAAAAGTACAAAACTTTATAGTCATTTATAGGGAGATAAATACTATAAGACGAATGGAAGATTTCTATGCAACTAAAAAATAAATTTGAGCTCAATTTTCCCTCAAAACACAAAATTGTTGTGACTACGCATGCAACTTCATCTATTTGTGATATTTCTTGTTTGGATTTATATTCACCATTACAAGAGTCCAAATTTTGGTACAAGTATAGAAAAGATTCATAGGATAATTATTTTCCACTTTTTCAAGAAGGAATCTAGTTTTTGAATTAGGGTGTGGCCACTCGCCATGGCTAAGAACAATGATCTATTTCACATGTTGGTTGTTTAGGATAAGTTGTATGTTTCCAACTACCCATTGAGGTGTCATTTATCGACTGCAAAGAAATTGTGGAACATTATGTAGGGTGTTGAAAGGCATCTAGTTAGAATTAGAATTATAAATATTCGAGATGTAGCTAATGTAGATGTTGTTAAAGATGTTTCAGGCTCCAATTTTGTAGTTCCTATATTCCATTCTTCTTGGTACTCCTATTTTGTTAGTACATAAAAGTTGAGCATAAATTGCAACTTGTTCATAATGATGTACTTAGTCCCATGTAGACACCATATTTTGGTAACCACCTATACATCATGACTTTTGCATGACTTTTGTAGGCATGCAAAGGTCAATCCACTCACGTCAAAGTTCAAAATCTAGATGTGCTTTAAACAATTCTTGATTATCTTTGAAAAAATATGTCAACATGGAAGTGTGACCCTTTCTTTCTAATCGATGGGGGACGTATGTGTCTTTTGAATTATATGCATTTTTGGTTGAGCGTGGGATATAAAACCAATGTATAGCATTGTGTGCACCTCAATATAATGACGTTGCAAAGAGGAAAAATAGATCTCTCATGGAAATGGAAAGACGTATGGTCAAAGGTCAAGTATTACCTCATACTTTATGGCTTGAGGTCATGATTGGTGTTGCATATGTACTTAACAAGTGTCCCATTGACTACAAAACATTTGTTTTTCATATGTGGGTTCTTAGTTGTTTGGCATATGCATTAGTGCCTGAGAAACAACACAAGAAATTGGGTAGTAAGGCTATGAAATGTGTTGCTTGTTGGATATAATTCTAAAATAAGAAGGTTTCATTTGTAACACCCACAAATTAAACATATTTCGGTTATCTGAGATTTAGATTTTATGGAGTATGCATTGTGATTTCATTTATCAAGGAGACTTGAGTTCAAAGGATTGTATGAAATTTTGTTTTGTTGGGAAATCAAATGCATCTCCTAATGAGGCAATTTCTCAACATATATAGACTTTAAATGAGTATAATTTCTTCTTCCATTTCTAATGCAAATATTCAAACGCAATCACTATGAGAGAATAGATATCGATGAGTAAAAATCTCTGTCAAAATGGTTGGTATAGACTTTGATAGATAATAAGCTAGATGCATCTTTGCCTTATTGTATTTTTTTAGGCTCCCATGGTGCTTCTTGTGCATCAAATTTCTATGCACTGGTTGTTGCTATCCTTTGTAATGAAAATGAGCTTCTTTCATTTGATGAAGCATAAAAATAGAACAAATTGGATGGTTGTTATTGCTACACTTATGAGTCTCATAAGTAGCTTTGGTGTAAACTTTATCCCTATACATGGTCATATTTTACTCTAGATTTGGCTAAGGGTTTTTCCCCATGTAACCACATATACATGATATACACATATGCGTTGATACTTAGTACTTAGGGCTTCACATATAGCTCATAGTTCACTTATTCTCACATTACATATTATTGTTACTCATCTATCAAGAGCGAGTTAATCTAGCTAGTTTGTCTCTTCTTGTGTTGATATCCTTATTTGCTCTTGTATGTGGAACTTCATATCCTTCATCACTCTCTCACACACCCTATAATGGTATTGAAGCATATTCAACTCCCTTTTAGCCTATTGTTTTTCACATCTATGCAGTCATGCACTTCTAATAGTGCAAATTGGTTTTGGAGCATAGAACTTCAAGACTCAACACTTGGAAAAGATTTCCATTGGGTATGCTAAGGTTTTTCCCCCTTTTGAATCGATTCCTATAGTCCAAATTACCAATAGATTTACAAAGTATAATATGCATTTAAGCTTGCAAAGATGTTCAAACTCATGCATTGATCACTCTTTCTATGAAGCAATATATTGTTCCACACATCTGGCCATGCACTACTTCAAGATAAGCTTGGGACACTCTTACTTCTTTATATGTTGTGTGTAATGGAGTGCATGTTTCCTAATTGAGAAAGAAACTTGAAGATGTATGTATGGCAGAGAATGAATCAATGGATATGTAAGTTGCATGCATCAAAGGTTTGAAAGAGCAATTGGTAAACATTAATGAAATCATTCTGGATGCATCACTTATTTCTACATTAGTCAAAGGATCACCAACATTTTTTCAATGTTTTTCCATAATACGTAAGGGCTATTCACAATCCAAACTTATCAGAATAAAAGTACTTTCCTTATTGTGATTCTTCAAAATCTAGAACCCTCTAGGTTCAGTATATTATGCTTACCCCAATTTCACATACCATTAACAATGCATCTTGCAAATGCTTGGTAACTTCAATAGTCGCTCTAATTCAACTACTCTTGTGATAACTTCAACAAATTTAGTAGATAACTTAAGAATAAAGTGCACAATCACTTCATCACCTGATTTTGAACAACATGAGACACCATATGTATGAAAAAAGAAACTTCATTTGATTGTATTTGATCATAGAACATCAGAGTTACACTAGTCTTGCAGTTATGGATTCCTTCATTTGTGCTCTTCTCACCCTCTATGACTGGACATGAACCTTACACATCTCCCTTCATTTTTTTTTAATGCCCCATTTGGAACTACCTAACGTGATTGTCTACATCCTCATACTTTTTCACATTGAATTTAGATACACCCACCTTAATGCTCATCAATTGCGACTGATTTTCCATCCTTCTCATTGGGGGTTTATTATGCCCCCTTAATAGATCAAAAGAAGATACAACAGGGGATATTTGGAAGAATTGGAGTCTTCTCCTGGTTGTCAAAACTTGTTACAGTGCTTGCATCCCCATCCATTGAGTAAACACTCAACCAAGACTGGAGAGAGCCGACTCCTCTTCTTCTGGTCTAGATTAATGTCTCTCTTCTTCACTCTTCCTATTGGTGTCCCTCAATTTTGGTCGTGGTACAATCAACATACCTAGTGCAATCCTAAAAACTTCTTCTTCAAACTCCCCGAACTCCCCTTCATCTCTTTGCTAAGCCATTTCCTACTCAAGGTCCTCTTGATTGTCAAGTAACAAACTTGTTTGAAGTCATGTGAAATAATAAAATGAAGGATTGGGGTGCCTTAAACCTAAGATGTAACATAGTGCCTACAGGAGCATGTCACCGCTTCATCTAGGGCATCATTGAAACCCCTTTGGTCACAATATTAGAATTGCATAAAAATTGGTAAGATATAGGAGGCGATTAGGAGTTCAAAACAACTTTGTTTTGTAGCATCAAAATGTTGATTTGAGCTAGCTTTGGCCTCCAGATGCATATCACAATGATAACACATATACAAGTTTTGTTCACCAATACAAGCTGCTCAAATTTTACTATAGTTTAGCAGAGCTCGATAGGATGTTTATATTCAACTTTTTAATACACAATCAATTTTTCACATCAGGGTATTTACTTATTAGCCATGGCTGAAAGCAATGATGTATTCCATATGATGGTTGTTGAGGATAAGTTGGATGGTACTAATTACCCATTGTGGACATATATGTTGCATCATGTATTGGAAGCAAAAGGGCTATGGAATATTGTGTAGATTGTTGAAAAACCTCATATACACCTACAAATGTAATTATTAAATGTGATGCAAATGGTTTTGAAGATGATGATCTTGAATTTCTTGCTCATTCTTCGGTTCTTACTACACCTATTACAAAGCAACTTCATTGGGATGGCAAAGATGCTCAGGCACATGCATTGATAGCTTTGTCTATCAAATGTGCCATTATCCCTCACATTTGCACCTACAAGACAACTAACAATGTTTGTGGTACACTTAAAACTTTATACCAGATAAGAAATGAGGGCTCACATTGCTTGCCTCCAAAAGTGCTTGGAGAGTGAGCATATGAGTGAAGGAGATTCTATGGGAAGTTTTTTGGAAAAGATCAAAGATTTAAAGGATTAAATGACTTTTTCTAATGAAATCTTGCTCGATAGTTCACTTGTGCACACTGTTCTTAATGCTCTTCTAGATTCATAACAGAGTTTTGCTTCTACTCTTCGGTTAATGATGAAAAGAAAACCAAATGCCTTAACATTTGAAGACTTAGTCCTTGTTTTGTTGCACGAAGATTAATCCATGTAGAACACATGAATTATGTGTTTTGTAGATCAAGCTTTCTTAGCTAGTCATAAGGGAAAACATAAATGGAACCCATCTTCTGGTAAAAAAAATCTACTAATGTTGCACAATCAAAGAAGGAAGGCAAAGATAATAAAAAATTAGAAAAGTAGGAAGAATTTTTCTAGTAGTATAAGGCAAACGATCATGTCATAAAGATTTTTCCTAGACTGGCTACAAAGAAGGCAAAGAAGAAAGAGGTTGGAATGGTTATTGCAGAGGCCTCTATACCTAAAATAGAATCTACTAATCTTTTTCGAATTAAGAATGGGCATTTACTAATGTTTGCAGCTATTATCCATCTTCAAATGATCAATGTATATCTATTGTAGAATTAGATGTTTGGCACTTTAATAGTCATGCAACCAAACATATTACCTTGTAGTGCAGTTTCTTCACTTGACTTGAGCTTATCCCTACAAGAAATACTATCACATGTGCTAACAAGTCCTCTTATCTTGTAATGGGAGTGGGAAAGATCATTGTGACTATTGTTGATGGAAAATCCTTCACATTGTCAGATGGTCTATATGTGCCAAGGATCAAGAAAAATTTGTTGTCAAATTCAACATTACCCAAGATTGCCTTGGTTGTCAAATTTATTGATGATAGATGTACAATACATGATCTATTGAATTGTGATGTTATTATTGCTTCTGTCATTTTATGTCATGGACTATATAAGTTTATACACCATACAAAATCTGTGAGTTATTCAACATGTGGAGTTCATGATTCTCACGCTATCTCAAATGCAAAGCTTTGGCATGTATGCTTTGGTCATCTGAATTTTGCTAGTTCACGTGGCTTGCATAATTGTAAAATGGTGTCCTCTCTACCCAAACTTGAGGAAACCTTGTAAACATGTATGTGAAGGTTGTATTTTGAGCAAAGTAGAGCTTTCCTCCTTCCCAAAAGATGGTTCACTTTGAGCTGCTCATAAATTGCAACTTGTTCATAATAATGTGTATGTTCCTATGCAGACAACTTCATTTGGGAACTACTTGTACTTCATTATGTTTATTGATGAATTCTCTAGGCATCCATGGGTATATCTATTGAAAGAAAAGTCTAAAATATTTATGTGCTTTATACAGTTCCTCGTTATGGCTCAAAATTTGTCAGCATGTAAATTGGAAACCCTCCATTTTGATTGAGGGGGGAATACATGTCTTCTGATTTTAATGCATTTATGGAGGGGTGTGAGTAAAAAAATCAGTGTACGTTGGCGTATATACCTCAAAAAAATGAAATAAATAATAGGTTTCTCATGGAAATGGCGAGGTGTATTGTCAAAAGTCAAACTTTACCATATAGCTTCTAGCTTGAGGCTATTATGTTTCCAACATATGTACTGAACCAAAGCACCACAATTGATCACTCCATATGAGGCTTGACATGGTCGCAAGACATCTGTTGCTCATCTACATGTCATGTATTGGCTGGCATATGCATTTGCCTTAACAATAGGACAAAAAAATAGATGATAAAGTAGTGAAATGTATTTTTGTTGGGTGAAATTCTGAGATCAAAGGCTATAGATTGTATCCTCCACAGACAAACACATTTGGTTAGTGATGATGATTTTTTGTGGAAGATGAAATTCAACTACTTTCATGTACCAAGGATACAACATTTAGCTCTAAAGATGTGTATGACACGTTTCTACCTCTTTTTACAGGTGTACAATCAAATACTGGTCCAAATGAGGCAATTTATCAACCTTTATAGGTTTCAAATACTGATGTAGATCATTCCATTTCTAATAAGCTTTTACATCATGCACTTGTTGATGTGAGGCTTGACATAGAAGAGGCAAAAACTATGCCTAAATGGTTGGTGTAGACCTTGAAAGATAACAAATTTGATGGACCTTTGAGCCTATTTCTTTTGATGAAGCACAAAATAAAAACAATTGGATGGCTATTATGCAATCATAATATGATGCTATTATGAATAATGGTACTTGACCTTTATGTTATTTGTCTCCAAGAAGAAAGGCCATTGGCACTAAATGGGTATATGAGTTGAAACGTAGGACGGATGGAACAATTAATAAGTATAAGGATAGGCTTGTTGCAAAACGTTATGCTCAAGAGAGGGGCATTGTTTTTTATTAGACCTTTTCTCCCACATGTTGAATTACCACTGTTTGCAGCATTTGTGCACTTGTGGCTCATCATGGTTGGAATGTACCCCGGTTGGACTTTAAATATACATTTCTAAATGGTGATTTGCATGAAGAAGTGGATGTATTTCAGCTCTATGGTTTTGTGCAAAAAGGGCATGAAAACAAAATGCATAGATTGAAGAAGACATTATATGGTTTGAAGCAAGCACCATGTGCTTGATATGAGAAGATGCATGCATACATGCTAGCACATGGTTTTGAGAACAATCCAAATGAGAGTGTTTTATATGTTAGGCATGTAGATGGTGTACTTTTGATCATTGCTATATATATTGATGATATGTTGCTCACTGGTCTTAATGAGAAGCATATTGATGAGTTTAAGAATGATTTGCATGCCTCTCTGCTCATCCTCTATGCCTAGATACAAAGCTTACAGATCTTCCTTCATTTTTTCTCATGCCCCAATGATAGTGTCTTTTGGTATCCCAATTACAAAATAAATATTTAACATTCAAATTCACATTTGGGTAAGTTCTAAAAATAATACATTTTAGAAATGCTAAGGTTCAAACTATATAACTATATGAAAAGCAGTGCGCTTAAGAGCCTACAATTCATGTGAGACTTTATATATATATATATATATATATATATATATATATATATATATATATATATATATATATATATATATATATATATATATATATATATATATATATATATATATACTTTTGATGAGATTGTGTCTTTTCTTTTGCAAGAGGATCAATAAAAACCACATAGAAGTGGTTTGCTTGAGAGAACTTTAATACTTGCTATCATACAAAAGGGTAAAAGCAAGTATGGTTCAACTTTGGGTTCATAAAAAACAAATTATCAACCTCCCTCTTCCATATTTTCTTCCCCTAATGATGCTATGCAAAAGAAGAAGAGATGGAAGTACCATTTAAAGCTTGGACATACCATCGATGAATGTAGAAATCTTGCAAAGCCTAATGAAAAGATTGATGGAAACTAGCATGTGATCTTACATGTCATTATGATTCTTCATTTGCATTGTGAATGAGGGTGTTCTAGATTGGTTTTCTGAAAATAGGTCAAACATGTCACTTCATGCAAAATATTTTTTGTATCCTTGAAAGATGCACCCAAAGGAGGAAATGTTGTACGTGTAAACAATTTTTCTTTTCATATTATTGGAGTTTGAGAAATTGAACTTAAGGTTATAAACAAAGATATTGTACTCTCAAAAATGCATTGTATGTCTAGAGATGTGTATGACATTTGCTTCCTCTTTTTACAGGTGAACAGTCAAGTGCTGCTCCAAATGAGGCAATTTCTCAACCTTTACATGTTCCACATGCTGATGCAGATCATTCCATTTCTGATGCAGATTTACATTATGCACTCGTTGATGAGAGCGTTGATATAGAGGAGGCAAAAAATATTCCTAAATAACTGGTGCAAACTTGAGATAGCAAATTAGATGCACCTCTATCATATGGTACTTGTTCAGGCTCTCACAATACTTCTTTTGCATCAAATTGCTATTTTATGGTTGCCTCTAGTCTTTGTGATGAGAATGATCCTATTTCTTTTGATGAAGCACAAAATTCAAAAAATTGGATGGTTGCTATGCAATAAGAATATGATGCTATTATGAAGAATGGTAGTTGGCCATTATATGATTTGCCTCCAAGCCACAAAAGGGCATGAAAAGAAAGTGTGTAGGTTAAAAAAGTCATTATATGGTCTGATGCAAGCACCATGCTGGGTATAAAAAGATACATGCCTACTTGATTGCACATGGTTTTGAGAATAGTCCAATTGAGAGCATCTTATATGTTAAAGTGTGCAGATGATGTACTCCTTATCATCCTTGTGTATGTTGATGATATGCTACTACTAGTCATAATGAGAAGCATATTACTAATTTTAAGGCTGATTTACATGCCTCATCTAAGATGTCAGATTTGGGGCATTTGCATCATTATTTGGGCATTCAAATTATTGAAGTTGATGGGGGAATAACTTTGTGTCAAATAGATTATATTGCCACTCCTATGGATTCAGGTTTACGGTTGAGTTTGCATGATGTTGGAGATGCATTCGATGTTGTTCTCTATCAATAGGCTATTGAATGCTTGATTTACTTATGCATTGCCTGGCATGATATTCAGTATGTTGTCTCTCAGATGAGCAGGTTTATGCATTGCCCAAGTGTGAAGCATTGGAATGTGGTTAAGTGCATCATTTGCTACTTGAGTGGTACTTGGTTACTTGGATTGTTTTATCCCAAGGGGGGATCATTACCACTAGGTTTACATGCTTTTTTTGACCCGGACTAGGATAGTTTCTATGATGCTCTTGTGTCCACCATTGGTTTTTGCTTCATACTTGGTAGCTAATGTATATCTTGGTTGAGCAAGGATCAACCTACTGTGGCCACTTCTAGTTGTGAGGCTAAGTATAGGGCAACTTTCACAATGACTGTTGAGTGTGTGGCTCAGACACCTTTTGGTTGATTTGGGTGTTGGTCAATCCTCTGCCAGCACCATCTTCACTAACACTGAGAGCGCACTCGTAGTTGCGAGGAACCATGTGTTCCATGCTCGCACTAAGCACATTGAGGTGCATTATCATAATGTCAAGGAGAGGTTCTCTGCTGGAGAGATTAGTTTGGCATATGTGCCCAGATGGGATAACATTGTAGATCTTTTCACAAAGGCTCTGCCTCGAGAGAAGTTTGAAGCTTTCTACAAAGCTTTGGGCTTACTTCCTTTTGTGGATT
>CM035427.1:92761170-92763670 GCA_020310875.1 Ceratopteris richardii | reverse complement strand
AGGTAGGTAGATAGATAGATAGATAGATAGATAGAATAGATAGATAGATAGATAGATAGATAGATAGATAGATAGATAGATGTTGAGATATCAAGCTTAACATGTGGTGATCCACGATGACACATACCAGTTTTTTGTTTCTCTGACATGTATAGTGGTCACACCGGTATATGTCAGGGATACTTCATTGAGCTTTATTAGATTTATCTATCGAGAGTGATGGCACATTTGTTTCTTGCCAGCTCACTCATTTGCGAACATTAGGTTTTTCCTTATGTACTGATCTTTATATATTGCACTTGTTGTATTCTTGTTTTTAGGTCATTCTTGTACATTCCTTTATGTTTTTTGTTTCTCTGACATGTATAGTGGTCACGCCGGTATATGTCAGGGATACTTCATTGAGCTTTATTAGATTTATCTACCGAGAGTGATGGCACATTTGTTTCTTGCCAGCTCACTCATTCGCGAACATTAGGTTTTTCCTTATGTACTGATCTTTATATATTGCACTTGTTGTATTCTTGTTTTTAGGTCATTCTTGTACATTCCTTTTATGTGATAGAAGAAGATCATTCTTCCTTGCCTCAATCTGTGTGTGTGCTTCTCCTTGAGAGTGATTGTGTGTGTGAGCTCTCTTCCTTATCTCCTTCCTCGTGACATGGTATGAGAGCCAGTGTGGCAGTAGAGAGCTCGTGGAGAAGGTGACGGTGAAGACTACACGGCAAGGCGTGGAGAAAACGTGATTTCACAAACGGCCTCCGTTTGCTACAAAAATCGGCATGAAGGTAGAATAACTCAAATATATTCGAGAGTTATCCCTTTAGGATCACTTGTTTTTGTCAGATCGAAGTTTCGGAGCCATCTCGACCTCTGTTTCGAGCCTGCAAGGTGGGGCCCACAGAAAAACCAGGTCAGTTTCAGAAACTGGAACTTGCCTTGTGTTCGACGACACTCAGATATTCTAGATCCAAAATTTCAAGCAATTTCGTGTACTGTTGATACACGAAAACTGTGTTTTTCTAAGATCAAACTATCACGTCATAGTGTGATAGTGTTCAAGCAAAAGTGCTGCTTGTAGTGTTTTGCGGTATTGTGAATTGTTGCAGAAATGGCAAACACAGATGGAATGATTCAGCTTATGAGCGATAAGCTGGACAAGAACAACTTCCATGCTTGGAGATTCAGAATGACGAATTTTCTGATGGGAAAAGGCTACTGGAAGTACATCGAAGGAGAGAATGAAAATGCTCCGCAGTTACCAGAAAGGAATCGGACTGTAGACCCGTTAAGAGCATATGAGGAATGGAATCAAGGAGCACAAAAGGTAATGTATTGGCTATCTGTTAGCATACAAGATAGCATGATTGGACACATACAGGATGCAAAGACTCCAAAACAGGCTTGTAACAGTTTGGTCACTTTGTATGAGACTAATACAAAGGCACGAAAATTGCAACTCAAGAATGAGCTGCATACATTGGAAAAGAAGAGCATGTCGGTAAGTGACTACACTCTAAAAATCAAAGCATATGTGAGTCATTGGCGTGAATGTAGATGATGATCATAAGGTGGAAGTGTGCCTTCGTGGTTTAGGAGCTGCATATAAGTAGTTTTTAGAACTTCTATACAGACTAGGGAAAATATTCCGAATTTTGCTGATTTGGTATCCATGTTGATTATTGAAGAAAAGAATCTTGGTGAGGATTCAAACTCCCAAGGAAAGCCCAGTTTCGAGGCAGGGGGAGCCAAAGAGGTCGCAGAAATTTCCAAAGAAATAATAGAAGGCAGCAAAACAACTATGCATCCACAAGTGTAGATGATTATGAGAAGCTGTTTATGGTTCAACATCACATGATGAATACGATGTCTGCTGGTGTTTCAAAATCGAATGATAATGTATGGTATGTTGATTCAGGTGCTTCAAATCACATGACCAGTCATGCAGAATGGTTTAGTAGTTTGTAGAAAATACCAGTTCCTGGATATGTTGAAACAGGTGATGATACATCGCATCCTATTGAGCATACAGGAAACATAGCATTGTTTATGGAGGACAGGAAGGTGAAACATCTTGCTGATGTGTTGCATGTTCCAAATATAACAAAGAATCTGGTTTCTGTTGGACAAATGGTTGACTAGGGATTACAAGTCAGGTTCAATGCTGATGGATTATATGTAGAAGAGTACAAGCAGGATGGACGATTGGTTGCCAAAGGAAACAAAGTGGGTAGGATGTTCACCTTAAATGTGAAGATTCCTGAAATGAATGCAGCCATGTTTGCAAAAGGTGCAGGATTTATCGCAGATATAGAGATATGGCACAAACGGATTGGACATGCAGACTTGCAAAGGCTGAAACTGATGCAGTCAAAGGACATTGTCCATGGACTACCAAATTTTAAAGTTGCAGAAATGCAAAAGGTATGTGAAGCATGTCAATTTGGTAAACAGTCAAGAGCATCATTTCCACATGACAAGCATGTTAGTGAGAATGTAC
>CM035427.1:92728670-92751170 GCA_020310875.1 Ceratopteris richardii | reverse complement strand
TTGAAGAAATACAAAGGAAAGGGAAGGCAAAAGTAAGGGTGTATGAAGAAGATATTGATGATGTTGATTGTAAAAGTAATTTGTAGGGCAATGTTGAAAATGGGCCAAGATTTGATCCAGAGTCAAATGTGGCTGAGACTTCAAGAAGTGCAGAGGTCAGAAGATCTTTGAGAGAAAGAAAAGAACCTATCAGGTATAGCTATGATACATCTTTCTTAACAACAAAAGATTATGCTTGCACTGTGAATATAGAAGAAGATCCAACCACATATGAAGAAGCTAAATGTAAACAAAATTGGGAGAAGGCAATGCAAGAAGAGTATGATGCTCTACATGAAAATGAAACATGGGAATTGGTGCCAAGTCCAAAGAACCAGAAGGTGATTAGATGTAAGTGGGTGTATAAAACAAAAAGATTTGTAGATGGAAAAGTGTCTAGATATAAGGCTAGACTTGTGGTTAAAGCTTATGCCCAAACTTATGGGATAGATTATGATGAAACCTTTAGTCCAGTTGCTAAGATGTCCACTTGCTATTGCTGCTTGTAAAGGATGGAAGTTATCACAATTAGATGTGAAGACTGTCTATCATCATACCCAATAAACACATCTTCTCTGCTTTGGGTTCTAACTTATGTCTTAATTGTGAAGGAACATAAGCATATGCTAAACATCTTAATACCTTACAATGATCAAGAGTAGGTTTCTTACCCCACCATGCTTCATAAGGTGTTCTTCCATCCAAAGCCTTACAAGGTAACCTATTCACAAGGTATGTTGTAGTGTTGATAGCTTATGCCCATAAGTAGTTTGGACAATTCTTCTCTTTCATCATTGCTCTTGCAAACTCTACAAGAGTCCCATTTCTTCTTTTTGCAACTCCATTTTTTTGAGGGGAGTACCTGCAAGTTACTTCTCTTTTTATACCTACATTCCACAAATAATCATCAAACTCTTTAGAAAAATACTCTCCCCCTCCATCTAATCTCAAGCTCTTGAGCTTTTGTCCTGTAATCCTTTCTGCATAAGCATGATAATGCTTGAATGTCTTGAACACTTCTGATTTGTCCTTGATTACATATAAAGTAATCCATCTGGTTTCATCATCAACAAACAACACATAATATCTAGATCCATTTATGCTATAGTCCCTTGAAGGACCCCACACATCTGTATGAACCAACTCAAGCATGTTTGAATACTTGTATCCTAACTTATTGTATGACCTTTTGTGTGCTTTACCTAATTGACAAGCTTCACACTTGTACACCATGTGTTGACCTTCAACATTTGGCAATCCAAGCACTACATCATTCTTTGACATTTCCTTTATGGCCCTCTCATTAAAATGACCTAGCCTTTTATGCCATAGGTCTAACTCAGACATCTTTTGACTTCCATAAGTAAATAATGCATGTCCCACATTACCTTGGACCTTGAGAGTAAACAACCTTCCTTCCTTTTTACCTGCAATAATGCTTCTATATACCTAATTTGGATCTTGCACATAAACACCATCATTTTTGAATCTGACTTCATATCCCTTCTCCACAATTTGTCCTACACTTATCAAGTTCTTAGGAATAGTAGGAACATAAAGTACCTTGCTCAAAAGTTTGCTTCCACTCTTTGTCTTCATTGATCCAATGCTTTCCACTTTATGCTTGGTGTTATCTCCTGTTTGAACTGTATGTCCATTCATCTTTGCTTCCATATCAATCATCAATGATATATTGCCACTCAGATGATTGCTACGTCCTGAGTCAATATAGAACACCCTTTGATCTTCTCCTATTGCTTCATGTGTTGCATTTAAGATGAGATTCATGTCATCCTTCTGATATGATGCATAATTATAGTAGTTGTTGTTGTAGGACTGAGATTGAAAGCTTCTTCCACCTCCTCTAGCATATGATGTCCTCCCACCTCTTCCTCTGAAGTTACCTCTTTGATTTCTACCTCCTCTACCTCTTTGATTGAAACTGTGATTATGACTTCCACCATTTTGATTGTTATACCAACAATTATTTGCCAAATGATTTGTTCCACCACAAATCCAACAAGATTTAGTATTGTCTTTGTTCTTACCTCCTCTTCCTTTACCTCTGAAGTTCATCTTTCCTTTTGTGAAATTAGCTTGGCGTGAAGTTCCATCATCAGTTGGCTGTTTCCATTTGCCATTCTTTTTCTTGTCCTTGGATTACATAGCTTGACTTGCACTCTGTTGCTCTAGCACAATGGTGAGAACCACGTTAAGAAGCTCCACCTCCTTAATGTCAATCCGCAGAAGAGATAGGAGTGATATGAAGATCGTGAATGTGAGATGATGTGAGAGTGAAGGTGAGAAGCACCAAGATGCACACACACATACACACACACAATGAAGAGACAAGCAAGACACCATGGAAGGTGGGAAATTAGCTCTATTACTCAAGAACACTATTACAAGCTCAAAAGAACTCTAAGCTCACACTAGCCAACCTCAAAAATGAGCTCTCTAGCTCTTTTTATAGTTTCTAGACTAGTTTTGACCGGTTTCACATCTAGTGACCGGCATAGTTAAAAATTAGGTCCTAGATGCTATTTGGAAGGGTAAACGATATCTAAAAATAACAAAAATTGGTACGCGCATTCTACCTAAGCTCCTCAAGCTTGAGGACTCCTTGGCTTGCACAAAATGGAGCTATGGATTACAAAATGGGGTTTTCTATGTTACATATGTTACAATAGTGATAAAAATCACTGTTGGAGGTTTTTGGAAAGTATTTGAAAACATAATTCTTTGAAAAACGATTCGACTGGCTCCCTGCTCTATCGTTACATGCTTCCGTGTCGTCTGTGCCTCTGGCTGCTTCCAACACCCCCCTCCCTCTCGCTTCTGTCGTCCCTGACAGAACCTTGCTGTGAGGTCTGCCGGATGTAGTTCTGTAGGAGGTCTTGAGTGAGGGTGTGCTCGGAGATACGAATGCCTCGGGCCAGATCTGCCTCGAGTTTCTCCCAGTCGATTGGTTGCGGTTCTTCCGGTGGCGGGAGCTCATAGTGTGTGGAATAGACCATTCGTTCACAGGCAAATAATTGTAGTAAATGTGTAGGCCTGCTTATGAATACCTCTGAATGGTATTCCCAGAAGCCGGTTGTGAACATCTCTTCGAATGTCTGCTTATAGCACGCCGGTAGGTACTTTATTCTGCAGTGCCAGGCATAACACACCCGTAGCGATGGCGTTGTACTCATATCATATACCAGGTCAAAATTGCCATGCTCAAAGCCCGGGGTGTTGACATGTGGTGCCTTGACGCGTCGGAATACTTTAAAAATCATTTGCATCATGTCAAAGATTTTGACAGTCATATGCGCTGCTATATCGTCCATATGCTTTAATCTAGGGAGCCAGTGGCGAATTGTAGCCATCATGTAGCCAACAGTTGGTAACTCAATGGGTGGCTTAAAATAGGGGTAATTCAACCAATCTTGGCACTGCTTATTGTTTTGTACCTTAATAGCAAAGGCAGTCCAGGAGCGGCGTCGTGGCACTGGTCCCCAACACGGATTGTACTTCAAATGCAAAGGTGCCTTTACCCATGTACTCATCATCTCTGGATACTGCTGTAGTAAATCTTTTCGCCACTCTGGTTGATAGATCCTTCCTTTCTGTGCATCTAGTGGCAAATCAGCCGCCTCAAATTGAGTTGCATGCGATGGTTTCTTACCTGTCTCTTTCTCAATGGCTAACTGGTATTCGGCCATTAACATGAAATACGGTTTATACTGTAGCTCATGCCCAGATATGTATCGTCGCGGGGCCAAATGAGCAAAGAATGGAGATTGTAATATTCTTTCTTCTATCATCGCCATGGCATGTAATTGTGCCTCTACTCTAGCTGAGTGCGTTGTTCCAAGTTCCTCAATAGTCTTCATCCACGTGGGGGTCGGAAGTTCGTACGTCATCTGACCTTCGGCCGTGACGCGTCCGCCTGGGATGGGTTGTGGCTCGTATGCCTCTTCAAACGTTTCCTCCACCGGGATGGTGACCGTTTCTTCCTCAGCTGGAAGCTCAGGTGGGGAATCTGGCCTTGGTGGCGCTTCATATACTGCAATCCTTGATTCAAGGGTCGATACCTGGGCCCGTATTGAGTTGAGTTCCTCTAGGAGGTCAGGAGAGGGGTCCACAGGTGCTGGTATGTCTTGGTGTGCCGGTTCTCGTAACTGGAGTAATTTGTGATCTTCTTTGAGTTTCTGTAACTCCTCGTTCATGTAGTCGTATTCATCTAGTAATCTTACATGATCGTCTAGCAGCATCCTCATCGAGTCTGAAGGAATGGCTTTGAACCTGCTAGGACTGAGCGGTTGGTCTGGGTGGTCGAGCGCTGCTTCTAAGTTTTCTCGGTTCTGATCCTGTAAGCGCTGGTTTTCTTCCTTGGCGGCTGCTAGGTGTCTTCGTAGTAAGCCCATGTTTCGTGTTAGCGTTGCATTGCGGACTGTCTGGGCTCTTAATAAGTTATCCAGGTCAACAGTTGCTTCCTTGGTCTTTTCTTCGTTTTCTAGTTCCAATTTGTGATAAGCCTCGCGTAATTCTTGGTAGCGGGTGTTCAGAGAGGCATTCTCAATAGACAATAAATTAAGCTGCGACTGTAAGTCATCGGTTGTCCTCTGCAGCTGCTGATAATTATCACCAAGAGATGTGAACTCATCTCTTACTTGCGTCATACACATGAACATCTATCGGAATGCATTATCTATAGTGGGTGATAATATTAATGGGGTGCTAAATGAAGATGTAGTTGGTGTAGATGCAACGGGAATGGGGAATGGGGGTGGGAAGGTGGATGATGTAGTGATTGTTGAAAATTGTGATGTGCCTAAAAATGGTTGTGCCGTGAGTGAAGTGAGTGATGGTGCAGTGGGTGGTGAGATGTCCATGTCAGTGGATGTATCTAGTGCGGTGACCGTGAATATGGGTGTGATCGTGGGTGCTCGTGCTGGTGTAAATACGGGATTTACAAAGGTTGAGGGGTAATTTACAGGGGGGTTGGCTGGAGCAGCTTGGTGGAAAGGGGAAAGAGGGGTTACAGTGGGTCGGGGAGGTGAGACGGCGGAGAAGGTTAAGGGCAGTGGGAATGGGAAAAGGGGTCGTGGAGGTGTGGGGAAAGATGGAAAAGATGGATGGAGGAATGGGTTGGATAGAAAGGTGGGTGTGGGAGGGGGTAGACTAGGGCTAATGGGTGCAGGAATTGTGGGATGAGTGGTCGTGAAGACAATTTCTGCAACGCCACCGGCGAATGAAGATGTTGGTATGGGGAAAGGAGGGTGAAGAGGGGAGGCTGGATGGACGGGCGGTGAGAGAGGAGCGGTTGGGGTGGTCGGTACTTCAGTGACTACTGAGGTTTGTACAGCTATAGTGCAGGGTGGGGAATCTACAAAGATGGTTTCTACTGCCAACGAACTTTCGGGGACGAGGCGTGCCTCCCTGGCTTGTTCTGAAGACTGTGCTCCTGTGGGTACACGAATGTATTCGCCGGGCTTTGAAAGTAGGCTTACTCTGCAGGGGTCAAACTGTGGTAGTGGTTTTCGTTGCAAGTACCTGAGTGCTTCGTTGGAGCCTACTGATTTGACTAACTCTCTGAATCCTTTGATGTATGCGTCTTCGAATCCGCCTGTGACAAGCTCTTGTTCTATTATGGCTTGACTCTCTTCTTCTATCAGCTTTTTGCGTGCCCAAACTTTTTCCATAGTTCTATACAGCTTCTTAATAGCCAGTGTGTAAGCTGCTGCTTCGTAAGTTTCATCTTCATGGGTACTTGTATCACCATGTGTGTCTGTTTGTTGGCCTTGGCCATCTGTCTGTTCATGTTCTTGGGATTCCTGAGTTCCCTGGCTAGCTTCATCGTCTCCTTCGTCGTCATCGGTTGCTGTTCTTTCGTCATCAGAGCTGGACACGATCTGTCCTTGTGGCTGATCCCTGGGTGTGGTAGGGTAGCTAGGCCTTTCAAATTCTTGAGAAAACAATTGTCCTTCTGAAAACTGGAACTCATTGGAGAATGCATCAGGCATCTCAAAATCAAAAGTTTGGTCCAGTGGCCCTGCTTGTCCTGCTTCTAAATGGGGTATTGGAAAAGAGAAAGCTTCCGCACCAATAGTGGTGGGAAGTTCAGCTGTTGTGGTGATAGGTTCTGTGGTTGTGGCTGCTTGGGGTGCAACAGTACTGGTGGTGCCCTCCGGCGTAACTGGTCTTGATAACCGTATACGAATTGGTGGTACAGTGGGAGTGGTTGCTGTTGGTGACTGCTCTGGAGATGGTTGTGGCGAGGGTGATTCTGGGACTTGTAGGCACGGGATAGTACCTCTCATCCGCTTTCCGGCTTTGCCTTTGCTAGACTTTCTAGCCTTCCTAGTGGTTCCTTTGAATGCCTTCAGTTCCTCACTAGTCATGGCGCGCTCTATGGGTAAATCATATGCCAAGCACATGTATATAATCCTTGTGAGGGCGCAGCACCCATTGATTACCTTTTTTCGCTCCCACCTATGTTGTGCCAAATAGAGCTGATCAATGATCCAGCTGGCTAGATCAACCGTTTGCGGTCCAGTACATGCTAAGTATAAACCAAACCAGATTCTCTTGTGGGGCATGGTAAAACGATCCTGAGCTGGGAAAGCAAAGTGCTGCATGCATATCCGTAATGGCTTGGAAAGCTCAGGGGTTATGGCTGAAATATCCTCCCATTTAGTTACGTCACCACGTTTCATCTGCTCTGGGACTAGTCGTTCTCTCTCCGTCGGAGTGTGTGTTCCATGTATTTTCAGAGCTGCGCGAATTAAATCTTTAGACAAATAAAACCTTCTGAATGGAGGATCATTTACCAAGGATGGTAGCATGAATGTGCCGGGTAGATCCTTGTTCTCTGAAGCCGTTAAGGTGGTTACTAGGTAAAAACATCTGTAAAAATCGGGCTTAGGCAGAGGGTCTCTAAAATACTCTGTAAATCCCGCTCGTGCCCAAACGTGCGTTAGATCTTGTGTATTCTGTAATCCTTCAAATTCTCTTGACAAGAACTGGTACTTGGTCCATGTGCAAAGATCAAATGCCAAGTTGGCCTCAAATATAAAATCAGCGTCTGCTAATGGTCCTGCTAGGCCTTGAAACCAATGAGAGTTACGATGAATCTTCTCGGTATATCCTCTAGGAAATTCATCGATTGGCATGGGTCCTGGGAAACCTTGAAACTCTGGTGGTTGCGTCGTCGGATAAGATTCCGCTAGTAATTCTCCAAGAGTGGCCATCGGTGCACTGGGGCCAGCTTCTGATGGTCCTGCTTCGGTTTGCATGATGACTGATGAGCTAATGGAAAAGATCTGCTACAAAAGATTAGCACATTAGTATGGAAATTAATTATGATCCCATTAAGGTGAGACCGCAATCCCTTTCCATGACCGATGTGTAACCCGTGTAGCCAAGTGTCATGAAGTGATTGATGCAATGATTATTTGCAAAACTAATGCAGGTCTCTAGACGCCTACATTGTCAGATTATGCATACAATTCTTGATGAGCTTTTATTATGCATGATGTGGGGTTTTGGTGTATGAATTTATACAAGGTTTGGTTGAGGGTGAATTATTACAAGGGTGGAGTTTAAATGGGGTGGGAGAATTGTTAGATAAGGGGGTACAAGAAGACGTCCGGATACGTTTCGGTATCCATTTCCTAAGAGTCTTGGAGTGGGTGGTATGTTTCTGCTGAGGGACAAAAAGCGGTATCGGGTTTGGTGGTATTGAAGGATGAAAAGATTTCGGAGGGGTATATATTACATGGCTAGAGTGTTGAGCTATGATACATGGTTTGGGTACCCAAATCTGCGTGGGTGTGGGTCGATTGATAAGATACTTCTTGGCGATCCAAATCTGCCTAGTATTTGTACTTGGGGAAGAAGATCGAGGGGACTTTGGATGCTGACTCTGCTTCTTTTGAAACTTTGTCCTGCTCTCGTCTGCAGTGTTGCCAATAGCCTGTGGTTGCTGTCCTTTTGGCACCCATATTTGTCTCGTGCCACTTGTTTTGTGATGTTGATACTGCTTCTTTCCTTGCCTTGTCTGGTGGTGTCGTCGGTCTGGGTTCCTCTGTTGTGGTTGACTCCTTCGAGGTTGGGTTTGAGAGGTCCAATGGACGCTCTGCTTTGGAAAAGAAGGGAGATCCAACACTTGCGTGACCTGCCCATTAGGAAGTGATTCGTTCTTTACCTTTAATCTAGGCCAGTCCGCAGCAAGTTTGGAAGGATGAGCACCGCAGGGTGTTGTGCTCATTTGGCCGCTGATGCAACCCACCTGACCGCTGATTGTGTTCAACTGCCCTAGCGGTTGGGTCGCTGCCCCTTCTAGTTTGCAGGAAGCCCCCGGGAAGATCTTCTGTCGTCCTTCTGATTGACAATTGTCCCTAGCCAAGCCCGAGTGGGTTGGAGTAGACGTAACGTGACTGGTCTGACCCAAGATCTTCCGGTCTTCCGTTGCATGCGTTTCATAGGGTCTAGGGTTACAAACCTCGATCGGAATGCCGTTAGGGAAGTCAAGCGGTATCACTCGCTTCTGTTCTAAGGTTCCAATCTGTAAGGAGCCTTGTCTAAGATTTAGGTCCATCGAGTGATCGTATAGCCAATCTTGGCCAAGGATTAGGGGTTCTATCAGGTCGTCATCATGGCACACTAGTAGCTTCGCTGTCATGGTCACATCCTTAATGAGGATAGGAAGGTCCACCTCACCCATGCAAGGGGTTTCCATGCCTCCTAGGCCTATGAGGTATGCCTCAATTGGCCGCATTTCCATTCCTGAATCCTTATAGTGGGACCATCTAATCGCACTAGTCGCAGCACCTGAGTCAATTAAAGCCCTGAGCTCTTGGCAAGGGTTGCCGTGCTCTAGCCTAACTGTAATGAATGGTCTCCTGTCCACTATACTAGGATGAGTGGTTGACTTTACTTGACACATGGCCATGGGATATCTGGGTGTAGTTTCCAGATGGTTATAATGTTCTCTCCCTAGTCCTTGTCTTCTTAACTTCATGCGTTTAATGCGTTCTATTGCTTCTGCCTGAGCTTCCGCTCGTATTCTATTTTCTTCCTCCTTGCGCTTCTTTGCCAACGTGAGTCGTCTAAGCATATCCTCAGTAAGAGGTTCCTGATATAGCTTGACTCTACAACCACTAATATAGTTAGGCATTATATCTCCTTCTAAAGTGGCTAATTGTACTGCTCCACTTGTTGAGAGTCTGTTAATGATCATAGGTCCATAACCTCGCTTTTCTAACTTACGTGCGTGTTGCTTTAGCGTATATACTAGAACTAAATCTCCTTCTTTTAGGCCTTTATCTTTCACATGTGCATCAAAATATGCTTTCTGTCGCTTCTTCGCTGCATATATTCCTGCTGCCGCCTTTAGCCTGGTTTCTCCTAATCGTTCCAAGTCCATTATCCTCGCTGATAATTCATGGCCGATCCACTGATGTTCTTGTGCAACCTTAAGGGCCGGTATCAAGAAGTCCAAAGGAAGCAGAGCATTCTGACCAAAAACCATATGAAAGGGAGTTGCATTGAGTACGGTCTTGTAGGCCACTCGATATGCCCAAACAGCGTGGTGTAACTGTTTGTCCCAATCTGAACGTTTGTTGTTCACGAGTTTCGTCAGTACGTTACAAAGGATCTTATTAGTGCTTTCAGCCTGACCATTGGCCTGAGGATGATATGGTGCGGATTTCTTGTGAATCACCATAAAATCCTGTAACAAATATTCAATGACTTGGTTTAGAAAGTGAGTGCCTCGATCGCTCACTAACTCTATAGGCAATCCATATCTTGTAAAGACATTTTCAAATAAGAATTTTGCAGTTGTGTGTGCATCATTCTTTTTCGTGGCTTTTGCCTCTACCCATTTCGTAAGATAATCTGTGGCAACAATAATGTATTCCGCATGTGTACCTTTTGCAGGGGGGTTAATGGGTCCTACAAAGTCTATACCCCACTTAGAAAATGCACGTCCACCCATCATGGGTTTCAATGGCATTTCATCTCTGCGAGTAGGAAACTGAGTTCTTTGGCACACATCACATCTCTTTACATAGGTATGAGCATCCATGTGAAGAGTGGGCCACCATAATCCTGCAAAGAGGATGGCTTTGATTATCCTATCGGGTCCAAAATGACCTCCTGCAACACCTTGGTGTGCAGTCTCTAGTATGCTCAGATAATTGCTCTCATGAACACATTGTCTTAGATATCCATCTCGTCCTCTTTTGTATAGGTTATCGCCAATAAGTGAATAATCTTGAGCTTCCTGCTCTAGATTACGTTGTCGAGCTAAGGTCATTCCTTGAGGGAATGTCTTCGTCCTCAAGTATGTCACTAATTGTTCACTCCAGTCTGGTGTGAGAGACACATGATACAATGTAGCATGCTCTACTGGTGGTCTTTCACAACAAACATTGCATTCCTTACACAACCTGTAGACATCTGCTTCCATCGTAGGCCAATATACTCCTAATCTATGCAGAGTCTGTAATGTTCGATGTTTTGAATGATGTTGCTTTAATGCACCTACGTGTGCTAGTTGCAACCAATTTGCATGTTCTGATTCATCTACACAACAAGCAAGAATCTTTTGAGTATCCTGTTTATATATGCTTCCTGCCATTATTTGGTATCTCTGAGACTTGGTAATCTCTCCCTCTTTGATCTTTATCCTAGGATTCTTGGGTCCGTACGTGAGAATAGGGACTATAGGTTTAGCCCATTCTGGTGCTATCTCAAGATTAAACAAATATGCGTCTGGTAACTCATCCACTACTCCTTGAGGAGCGTCTCCTGAGGTTAATCTCGAAAGGTGGTCAGCTCTAAGATGTGTCTTTCCTTTCCTGACTACGACTTCAAAATCATACTCCATGAGTAATAGAAACCAACGTATCAATTGTCCTGTGTTACATGGTTTGTTGACTAAGTACAATAGTGCTTGATGATCTGTAAAGAACTTGAATTTATTGGCCAACAAGTAGTGCCTAAACTTCTTTACTGCATAGATCATCCCTAATCCTTCTCGTTCCGTCGTGGTGTAATTTCTTTCTGTTGCGTTCAATTGTCTACTAGCGTAAGCTATGGGAAGATCTATGTTACCTTCATTCGTGGGTTGTGCTAACACACATCCTATGGCATAATTGGATGCATCCACATGTACATGGAATGGCTTACTCCAATCTGGGGTAGTCAATATAGGTGCTGAGCACAAGCGTCGTTTAAGTTCATTGAATGAATTTTCACATTCATCTGTCCATTCAAAGTTGGTTAAAAGAGAGTACAAAGGCTTGGCTATGATTGCATACATGTGTATGAATCTCCTATAATAACCGCAATGGCCCATAAATGCCTGTACCTCTTTCACATTAGTTGGTCTAGGTAAATCTGCAATTACCTTCACCTTTTCTTCATCCGTAGAGATTCCTTTTTTTGACACAATGTGTCCTAGAATTTTGCCTTGTCTGACCATGAAAACACATTTTTCTGGGTTCAAACAAACCTGATATTCTCGACATTTGTCAAATATTTGCCTTAACTCTGGGATATGCGTCTGTCTTACATTTGAATGAGCACATAAGTCATCGACATAAACTTCCAAACTCTTGCGTAAGAATTCCTAAAAAACATGACACATGAGTCGCTGGAAAGTGGCGGGTGCATTTGTTAAGCCAAATGGCATCACACGAAATGCAAATATGCCCCATTTAGTGGCAAATGCCGTCTTGTGTTGGTCCTCTGGAGCAATGGCTACTTGATTATAGCCTGAAAAACCATCAAGGAAGCTGTAAACTTCCTTGCCCGCAACTCTTTCCAATAGATGTTCCGTGATAGGAAGAGGATAACTATCTCTAATCGTTGCGGCATTAACTTTTTTAAGGTTAATACACACACACAATTTTCCATTCTTCTTGGGCACTACCACAATGGGGGATACCCATTCGGTATGCTCAATTTCGTAAATGAATCCTGCTTCTATCAAGCGATCTATCTCCTCTTTAATCTTCGCAGCGTAGTTATCATTGTACGTGTACGGTTTCTGTTTTGTCGGTTTTGCATCTGGAGTCATAGGGATTCTATGAGAACATATATCTGGATCTACTCCTTTCAAATCTTTGTAACTCCAAGCAAAAACATCTCTATATTCGCGCAATAGGGCAACTAGCTCTTCTTCTTCTTCAGTTGTCAAATCATGCCCTATGTATGTACATTTTTCTTCTTCTCCTTCGATAGCAACTATTATTTTCTTGGTTTTCTCTCGGTTATCATATACTTGTCCGTCATTCGCTTATCTGTTAGGCATTCGTACCCTGATTCTTCTATCTTCGATTTCATATTTCTTGAAATTCTCGGGTACTTCAAACAAAGATTCTTCTTTTTCTGACATGGTTTCTTTCTTCTTTCTTTTCTTACCTTCACTCTTAGTAGTCACTTGAGTGGCTAACCTCACCTCATTCGTAATATCCTCGTGTCTCTGAGGGTGAGTCTCTACCTCGAAAAAATATTCTTCCTCTGATGCAAAGGGTGGGTCCATGATAATTGATTCTAAATCAAAATCGCTTGCATCCTCAAATGCATCAGTGTTAGGTTCACACTCTTCTAAAATTGCATCGCACATGATTGGCTCTATCGTAAAAACTGAGATGTCATAGCCATCCTCGTCATAGTGGGGTGTCCATTGTTCTTCATTGATGGCTACATCCATGGTTGCTAGGATTTTTGCCCAACCATGGGGTTCAAACTCTTTGTCAGGGAATACTTTAGGTGCGTAAGCTGGATCTTGAAGGGTTCGTGGATGTTGTTCTGCACCTAAGGTCCTTGCTTCTAATCTTTCTTCCTCTTGTTTGGCCACTTTACACATCCATAAATGAGTATCCTCATGCAACCAAGAAGGATCTGATTCTAATGAGTGCACGGATTCTGTTTCTACTGGTGTCTTATGGATGGTATTCCATTGTATTGGGGGTACATCTGGATGTGAATAGTCTTTAAGATTGACTTTGGTAGTCACTCCTAAATGTTGCAAGTACAAAGAATTAGTTCCCCAATCTTGTACAATTTGCAATTGACGCATGAATGGTCGTCCCAATATCATCTCATATGCCTGATTTTTTGCAAAGTCACAAATGGCAAAGGTATGCTCAAATTCTACACCACAAGTGGTGAGAGATATGCCTTCTAGTAAGCCTAATGGTTTTTCTATGTGTCCATCAGCCATTTGTAGCTTCATCCTGGTGGGTCTTAATGCTGGCTTACCCCAACGTTTCCATAAGGCGGTGGTAGCTATGGCTACTCCGGCTCCTGAATCTAAGATGGCTTTCGTGGTGTAGCCCTGATGGGTTATCGGAAGATAAGTGTTACCTTCCTCTCCTTCGCTTACATCTCCGATCTTTTCTACGGGTATTTCTGGTACCTTATTTCGTGATCCTATTTGTGAGGTAGTAGTAGCAAGCTCAGGGAATTGATTTGCTACATGCTTCCACAATTCTGGTTTTACCTTCAATAACTCCTCCAGAGTAAGGTTACATTGTACTTTGGTATTCTTGATCACTTCCGTGTTTCTAGGGATTACTGATTCTTCATTCCTCACTATTATTGTGGGTGCTCTCATACTAATAGACTTTTCTTCCCAAGGTCCTGTGAACTGAGGTAATTCTTGTAAAGAATTAGATTCAAATCCTGTGTGTTCACTCAGTTGTTCTTTCTCTACATCATCGTATATAGAGGGAATGTCTTGGGGAAATTGTTCTTGTAAGTCGTCTATTTCTTGAATAGGAGGATGGGTTCCTTGTTCTTTTCTCCATTTCTCTTCTTGTATTTCTCTCAAAAATTCATGTGAATATTTATGTATGGAAGACAAATTGTCTTGACTTTCTGAGTTGGGTACTTGAGACAGGGATGGCGCATTCCTTTCCTGTGTCTCTGGGACAATAGGGCTCCTAGGCTGATCCTTTTTCTCTTTGCCTTCAATCAAGTATTCTAGCCTCTCCAATAGTCCTTGAAAGTGTAGTTCCGGTTTTGCCATGTTATTCCAATTAAGATATCTAGAGGCTTCAAACAAAGCTTGTGCTAATTCTATCATCTTCATGCAAAGTTTCGTTCTCTCAATTTCTAGATCAGCTCGAGGGTAGTTTTTGCTCATTTCAGCTACCTGAGGTCCCTCTTTTAATCTAGCCTGATATGCACGAAACATCATGTCTAGATTTTCTGGTATGGGTTCCGCTAAAACTGATCCTGATTTCTGAGCTGGATTCTCTTGATTCAATTCCTGTGAAGTCAATTCTTGGATTTTGGCTCTAGATTCCTTTAAACTTCCTTCCAACTCAGTTATCTTTTTACTCCATTTTCTCTTAATTCTTTCTCTAGAATCTTTCCAAGATTTTGTCTTTTTACTGCTAGATTCTGCAACTTCACTGGTTCCGGCTACTTTCTCTTGATTAAGCTTTTGGTTCTGTAAGAGCGCCTGGGCTCTTGTTATAGCTTGGATAGGCACGTATGTAGGGTTGGATCCATCTGTGTTATTTACAATACCTATCACATTGATCGGTGTCACATTCAAAGCATTAACAGGGTTCTTAGGACAATCTTTTATGATGTGCTCTTTGCCACAATCGGCACAAAAGCCTTGGATGTTATAGTATTGTGATTGCCCTGCTATTGGAGGATGTGGACAATCCTTTATGAAATGATCTCCTTGGCACCTAAAGCATGGTCCTCTAGGGCCCTGTGGTCTTTGTTGTCTCAATTGGGGTCGTGGATTTGGGTTTGTGTACATCACATTAGCATAGTCTGGCTCCCAATTCGGTTCCACTAGTGGACTATCATAATGATATGTCTCCACGTGTTCTGGTGACTCTGTGTAATATGCGGGTGGACTATCTACATGAGTGGAGTCAAAACTGTTCGAATTCGGGTCACCCTCTGTGATCAAAGGAGAAGAAGGCACTAAGGCCCTACTTAGATTCTCTTCTACAGCAGCGTATTTGACTGAGATGACATTTGCTGGTGGGGGTGGCTGCTGAGCTAAGACAAGTCGAGGTCTTTGTTGAGCCTGGTATGGGTAGTTCTGAGGAGGCCTATAGTAATAAGGCTGAGCATTGTATTGGCCTTGATACCTACCTGGCTGCGGGTATGCTTGCGGGTAGTTCTATCTCACGGTTTGTTTGTTGTACGGGCAGTCCTGAGCCGTATGATTCGTGTATCTTCTCTCAATTGTACAGTATTGGACACTAGGGTTGGCTTGTGGTTGTGGTGCATTGGGACACACATTTGCCATATGGTCACCACCACAGGTGTAACAACGCTTGTTCATTAGCACCCTAGGTTTACTAGAAACTCCTAGTTTCTGGGCCACTTTTTCTGCAAGGTCTTCTATTGAGCTAGACAATTTTGTGGATGCTAGAGATGAGCAGTCTGAATCCTTATAGACCTTTGAGAGTTCCAACTCATCTCCTAAGTTGTCCTCAATGTCTATACAAATTCTTACACATTGCTCTAGCGTTCTGGGTTCTTTTAGGTACACGTAGGAGCGTAGTTTAGAGCTCAACAAGCCATCTAGAAACAATGACACTTGCTTGGCTTGTGAGGGTAGCTCTTGCATTGGACATCGTTCAACATATTGTCTAAACGTACGTCCTTCCAGTCTTACTGTTTCTTGAGGGGTTTGTTTAAAGCTATGAATCAACGAAGACGTGTCATGTCTAATCCCACTTTTAGAGAATTCAGTGATGAATGACTCTAAAAAGTGATTGATGTCTCTAAATTGCCTTTGTTGCAAAGATTGGAACCAAGTTAAAGCTGTATTCTTTAACGTTAGTCCAAATGCGTTGTATTGCGTGAACATGTCTTTGACTTGTTCTGCTCTTAGTACTTGCTTGAATTCTGCAACATGGTCATAGGGATCTCCTGTCCCATCAAAGTAATTATCTTCATTGATTTTACTAACTGTGTGGGTCTCAATATTCTTGCGTGTTCACGTGGTCTTGGTAGAGGAAAATCATCTCTACCACCTAGTATTCCATTATCTCTTTGCCTATCTACTCTATTAGTGTCCGTGGTTGTTCTATCTCTCCCTATGGGATGAGTGAAGCTTACTTCGGGTCTTTCTTTATTTCCCTCTCTTTGATTTCCATGGGTTGATGATGTTCCTTCCCCTTGTTGACTTGTATTCATGTTCGTTCTAGATGGAGGGAATACCAATTCACCTCTCCATGTGTATGTGTTTTTAGCGCGGTCAGGCACCACAAAGACTCTTTCTGAAGCCTCATCCAGGTATACGACCTTTCCAGGTGTATCCGGGTCCTTGAACTCGTATATCGTGATGATTCCTACCTCACCAAGTATTTCGGTCTTGTATCTCCAAAAGGCTTCATCAGTTTCTTTATTTACAAACAACTCTATGCTTCTGTTGTCCTGAGGGATCCATTCCGGGATTAGTACTCGTGTCAGTATAGATTTCCCTCTAGGTGTTCTAGGCTCTTCTAATGGTTCTCTTCCTTGAGATTTTGTTTCCGTCTCTGATTGAATCACGCCAAACTCGTTGGTATTGTTTGGCTGCGTACTTAATATGTACATTGTTCCTTCCTTGTCTATGTATGCATCTCTCTCGAATTTCACCACTGGATGTTCCAATCCAATGGGTTGATCGGGGTTGTGCATTTGCACCACTTGCCTTCACAAACCATCCTCATAGATGCAAGCACCTAATCGGTTGGTTCGGAGAAACTCTAGTTGCGTTCTATAGGGTCCTTCTGATTTTTCTAAATAGGCTACATTTGACCCTCCTTCTGGTCTTTCTGCGCTAAATGCCATTTCTGATTCGCTAGTATCTGAGCTCTCGTAGGGATAACTAGTGTTCAATTGCTGAGCCCACGATCGTGCAGTAGTTCTTACACTTGCCTCTGATGATCTAAGGCTTCTCCGGTCTGACTTGCCTATATGTTTGCCCAATCTAAGGTTCATTAATTTTCTTCCTTGCACACTCAGTACACGCTCAGATTGTCAATGATTCTTTGTTATTACTGTCTTGATTCTTTTTAAATTTCTTTAGATTCTTGTCTTAATGTATGCGTAAGGAATTCGACTTTCCGTGGTACTTTGAGTTCTCGTTCCGTCAGACTTATGTTCTTTCCTTTAGGTTTTCGTGTCACACACCTTTACTTTAGTCTTGAACTTGATAAATTTAACTCTCTTGAACTTGAGGCGTTCCTATCGTCTTAATCCACAATACTACCGTTTATCCTAAGCTAAGAATTGACTGAGGGGGTTGAGTAATCTTCCAACCTCGAGTCAGCTTTTCTGGTTGCTCTGATGCCCAAGAAGCCGCGCTTCCCAAGCTTTATGCCCTTCACTGCCTTGCCTTGGTTGCCTTTGATTGCCCTTGCTAGACCTGGAAAAATCCAATATTAGACCAATTCACAGTTGGATGATCAAGCACTTGAGTATATACACCTTTTAAGTCCCTTCCCTTTCGGCCAACTTTTTAATGCTTCCCCCCTGGCTTTCTATTCCCAAACTAGGTCAACCTCAAAATAGCTTATCTAAAAATAGACGTATCCTTTAAGAAAAAACAGTTGAGGTCACGTAGTACTCGTCAAGAGCTTTCTAACGAGCTATTAAGCTCAAAAAACGGACTTCGGATGAAAAAGTTATGACCGTTCAGGCCCTGGGGGGTAAAAACTCACAAACAGGTTTTTCTCCAAATATGAGCTAAGGGGTCTCCTATGAGTCTAATCACCCAAAAATTTCCCAAAAATAGCTTCAAAATTGGCCAAAAAATGAAACCCTAAAATTTGCGATGGGGGTGCACAATCGCGATGGTGTGAGACAATCGCGATGGTCTGGGACCGTCGCGATGGTCCAGGCGAACCGTCGCGATGGCGTGGCACAATCGCAATGGTCCGATGGAGCGAACTGTCGCGATGGCGTGAAATGGCCAATCGCGATGGCGTGAGTGTGAACCGTCGCGATGGCATGAAAGTGGACAATCACGATGGCTCGATCAGGCGGACAATCGCGATGGCGTCAGTCAACGGTCAACGTGCACAATCGCGATGGTCCAAAGTGAACCGTCGCGATGGTCACAGATGCGATGGCTTGAGCCAATCGCGATGGTCTGGGCGCGATGGCGTGAGCCAATCGCGATGGTCCGAATTTTTGAAGTGTCGCGATGGTGTGAGGGTGTCGTCGCGATGGTCCAAAAAGTGAACCATCGCGATGGTCTAGCTTGCCACGTGGCACCGTCGGCGCGATGGCGTGAGCCACTCGCGATGGTGTGGGGTCACCCGAACAGTCGCGATGGTCCGCGAACCGTCGCGATGGTCCAAATGAACCGTCGCGATGGTCCGGCCGAGCCGTCGCGATGGCGTGAGCCAATCGCGATGGTGTGACACAATCGCGATGGTCTGAGACCGTCGCGATGGTCCACCAAACTGTGATTTTTTGAGATGCGCCTGTGGATTCGTGCAAGCGCAAGGGTCGCCTACCTCGTGGTGTGGTCGCCTACCAAAAATACCGAAGGTTGCAGACCATCGCGATGGTCTGACACACTCGGCAGAATTCTGACAGAAGGTGATTTTCTTACCTTTTTGCAGCCTTCCTGATGCACTGGAGCTCTGTACCTGCAAGAAAACTCAAGAAAACCAAAGTACACACAAGCACAAAAGCTCTCTCTCACTCTCTCGCATGCACAAATGAGGGGGAATGAGGAGAATGGGTGGATATGGTGAATTTTCTGATTTTTTTTGGAGATGAAGATGATGATGCGGTGATGAAGATGGAGTGTGGGGGAGGTGAAAAACACTAAAAACTAAGTAAAAACAACAACAAAAACTGAAATTTTTACCTTCCAATGCCACTTCTTGCTATACTCTTACCATCACACATTCGTCCTAGACTCGATCCCCGGCAACGGCGCCAAATTTGGTGTTGCTCTAGCACAATGGTGAGAACCACGTTAAGAAGCTCCACCTCCTTAATGTCAATCCGCGGAAGAGATAGGAGTGATATGAAGATCGTGAATGTGAGATGATGTGAGAGTGAAGGTGAGAAGCACCAAGATGCACACACACATACACACACACAATGAAGAGACAAGCAAGACACCATGGAAGGTGGGAAATTAGCTCTATTACTCAAGAACACTATTACAAGCTCAAAAGAACTCTAAGCTCACACTAGCCAACCTCAAAAATGAGCTCTCTAGCTCTTTTTATAGTTTCTAGACTAGTTTTGACCGGTTTCACATCTAGTGACCGGCATAGTTAAAAATTAGGTCCTAGATGCTATTTGGAAGGGTAAACGGTATCTAAAAATAACGAAAATTGGTACGCGCATTCTACCTAAGCTCCTCAAGCTCGAGGACTCCTCGGCTTGCACAAAATGGAGCTATGGATTACAAAATGGGGTTTTCTATGTTACGTATGTTACAATAGTGATAAAAATCACTGTTGGAGGTTTTTGGAAAGTATTTGAAAACATAATTCTTTGAAAAACGATTCGACTGGCTCCCTGCTCTGTCGTTACATGCTTTCGTGTCGTCTGTGCCTCTGGCTGCTTCCAACACACTCCTATCATTATCTCCCTTAATGTCCTGCTCAAAAGTTAGCATGTGTCCTAGCAATTGATTAAGATCAGGAGTAAAATGATCTAATGAAAATTCTATGGACAATACGAAAGGCTTCCATTTCTCATCTCCTCTTATTGTCTTACCAACTTATCCTCTTCATTGTCTTCATCTACTGCTCTCGAGCTATCTGCAATATCCTTCATCCTTGCCACATAATCAGAAATTGATTGTGAGCTCTTCTTCTTGAAGGTTGTGAACTCAGCCCATAATGAGGACTTCCTTGACTTGGTTGTATTTTGGAAATGCTCTTCCAAAGCATTCCACACATCTATTGCACTTTCTATTACTCTAATGTGAGGTAGAAGATAATCCTTTATAGCCATGTAAATAATTCTCCTAGCTTGAGCATCCTTTCTCATCCAGTTCTTCAAATCTACAAGCTCTTCACTAGTTGGATTCAAACTCAGGCTTCTCTTCTTCTCCTGTGATGAATGCCATCAAATCTTTGCTCATGAGGTGTGCCTCCATCCTCATGGACCAAGCTGGATAGTTCTCCCTATCTAGCTTATCAACCTGCAAGCTCTCTCCCATCTTTGATCTTCTGTGTCTTCAATTACTAAGATTTATGATGATATAGTGTACCTTTGATATGAAGCTTTAATCCTTCTTGATCCTTTCAACTCGTGCTTTCTACTTCTTCAGGTTGTCTTCAAGAATTTGATCCCACCTTCAATTAGACGAAACTTCAATATTTGCAACAGTCGAGACTTCCAATGCTCTTACTTCACTTGTATTACACCTTCAGCTCTGATACTGTTGGAGACCTCTAATTCTCCAAAGGTTTGATCTATACTGATTTAAGAGTGTTGATATATTTAGATAGTGATGTGTGTGAACACACTAGGACCGTCGGGGCACTTTTTTCCCTCTTTAGGAGGTTTTTTTCCCTCGGCTTGTATATACGCCTATTGCCCTAATGGGCTACTTATCTTTGTACATTCTCTAGTAATACATTCAGTATTGTGTGTTTGTGCTCCAAGCTTCTTCTTCTTCCTTGTGTTGTTCGCGTGCTTCCGCAGACATCTATCTCCAACAATTGGTATCAGAGCAGGTTGTCGCTTCTTCTAGGGTGCCGTCGACACTCCTCCGTTTGCAGTCTCAGATTCGCACGAAATTTGGTGAGCATACTCAAGGTGTTTCCGAGAAATGATCTTATCATAAAGAACTGTCCAAAACTGGCTGCTAAAGAGGCAAAGAAGAAAGAGGCTGGAATGGTTGTTGCAGAGGCCTCTACACCAAAAACAGAGTCTGCAAATCTTGTGCAGGAAGAAGAATGGGCGTTTACTACTGTCTGCAGTTTTGACCCATCTTCTCATGATCAGTGCATGTCTGCAGTAGACTCAGATGTTTGGTACTTTGACAGTGGGGCGACCAAACATATTACCTCGCAGCGCAGTTTCTTCTCTTCACTCAAGCCTGCCCCTACAGGGAATACTGTCACATGTGCCAATAACTCCTCTTATCCTGTTATGGGAGTTGGTAAGATCATTCTGACTACTGCTGATGGTAGTTCTTTCACTTTGTCAGATGCTTTATTTGTGCCAGGGATAAAAAAGAACCTGTTATCAGTTTTTGCATTAGCCAAGATTGGCTTGGTTGTGAAATTCGTTGATGACAGGTGTACAGTCCATGATCTCTCAAATGGTGATGTGATTATTGCTTCTGGCATTTTATGTCGTGGGCTGTATAAGCTCATAGACTATGAAAGATCTATGAATGATTCGGCATGTGCAGTTCAGGATTCTCAGGCTATGTCAGATGCAAAGCTTTGGCATGCACGCTTTGGTCATCCGAATTTTGCTAGTTTGCTACGCCTGCAGAAATCTGAAATGGTGTCCTCTTTGCCCAAACTTGAGGCTCCTGGAAAACATGTTTGTGAAGGCTGTATTTTGGGCAAAATGCAGCGTTCTTCCTTTCCAAAAGATGGTTCAGTTCGGGCTACGCAGAAATTGCAGCTTGTACATAGTGATGTCTGTGGTCCTATGAAGACACCCTCTTTTGGAAATTACTTTACTTCATGACTTTTAGTGCCGTATACACCTCAACAGAATGGAGTTGTTGAACGAAAGAACACGTCACTCATGGAGATGGCGAGGTGCATGGTCAAAAGTCAGGCTTTACCACATAGTTTCTGGCTTGAGGCTGTCATGTGTGCAGCATATGTACTGAACAGGTGTCCCACTAAAGCGTTACAGTCTATCACTCCATATGAGGCTTGGCATGACCACAAGCCATCTATTGCTCATCTGCGTGTTTTTGGTTGTTTGGCATATGCATTAGTGCTTGAACAACATCGTAGAAAATTGGATGATAAGGCAGTAAAATGTATTTTCGTTGGGTACAATTCTGAAAGTAAAGGCTATCGTCTGTATCATCCACAGACTAAACACATTCTGGTTAGCCGTGATGTTGTCTTTGTGGAAGATGCTATTCAGCCATTGCTTTCATGTACTAAGGAGACATCTGTTAGCTCCAAAGACATGTATGATACGTTGATGCCTCTTTTTACAGGTGGACAATCTAGTGCTGGTCCTAATGAGGCAACTTTTCAGCCCTTGCAGGTTTCGTATGATGATGCAGATCATTCTATTTCTGATGCAGATTTACATGATGCACTTGTTGATGAGAGAGCTGATATTGAGCAGGCAAAAACTATGCCAAAATGGCTGGTGCAGACTTTGCGTGACAGCAAATTAGATGCACCTTTGTCATATCGTACTCGTTCAGGCTCTCATAGTGCCTCCTTTGCATCAGATTGCTATGCTATGGCTGCGTCTAGTCTCTGTGATGAGAATGAGCCTGTTTCTTTTGATGAAGCATAGAATTCA
>CM035427.1:92677498-92679998 GCA_020310875.1 Ceratopteris richardii | reverse complement strand
AAAAATAAGAAGAAGAATATCAAAGGGAAGCAACAAACAAATGAAGATGAAGGTACAACTAGCCAAGCTAACTTCCTAAGAGGAAGAGGAGGTGGCAAAGGTAGAGGAAGAGGCAGGGGTAATAAAGATGGAGTCAAGGCTTATTGGATTTGTGGTAAGAAAAATCACTTAGCTAATGAATGATGGCATAATACTCAGAGTAATGGTGGATATAATCAGAATTTTAATTCAAGAGGAAGAGGTGGCAGGAATCAAAGAGGTAATTTCAGAGGTAGAGGTAGTAGAGGTTACTTTGAAAGAAATGCAGGTAGAGGATTCCAAAGTCAACAATACAACAATACCTACTACAATTATGCTTCACATCAGAAGGAGGATTCAACATTGATAATGAATGCAACTTGTGAAAGGCAAAGTGAAGACCAAAGAGTCTTCTACATTGACTTAGGGTGTAGCAATCACATGAGTGGCAACATAGCTTTGATGACTTATTTGGAGAATAAGGTAACTAATCATGTAGTTCAAACATGTGACAATAGAAAGCACAATGTGAAGTCAATTGGATCAGTGAAGGCCAAGGATGGACGTACTCTCTTGAGTAAGGTTTTGTATGTTCCTACAATTCCAAAGAATTTGATAAGTGTAGGACAAATTGTTGAAAAACGTTATGAAGTTAGGTTCACTAATGAAGGAGTGTTTGTGGAAGACCCTAGCAATGGGTATAAACAAATTGTTTCAGGAAAGAAAGAAGGAAGATTGTTCACATTGAAAATTCAAGGTAATGTTGGTCATGCTTTGTTCACCTATGGAGGACATAAGATCTCTGAGTTAGACCTTTGGCACAAAAGGCTTGGACATTTAATGAAAGAGGTATCAAAGATATGGTTAATAATGGTTCAATGCTTGGATTGCCTAATGTTGCAGGTCAACATATGACATACAGATGTGAGGCATGCCAATTAGGTAAGGCTCATAAGCAATCTTATTCCAAGCATGGTTTTATGTATTCAGAGAAGCTTGAATTGGTACATACAGATGTGTGGGGATCATCAAAGGATTTCAGTATCAATGGTTCAAGGTATTATGTGATTTATGTTGATGATGCTACCAGATGGATCATTATCTATGTGATCAAAGATAAGTTAGAGGTATTCAATACATTCAAACATTATCATGTGTATGCAGAGAGAATTACAGGTCATAAGTTGAAAAGACTAAGGTCTGATGGAGGGGGAGAGTATTTCTCTAATGAGTTCAATGATTACTTGTGGAATGCAGGTATAAAAAGGGAAATTACTTGCAGGTACTCTCCTCAACAAAATGGTGTAGCACAAAGGAGAAATAGAAATCTTGTTGAGTTTGCAAGATCCATGATGAAGGAGAAAAATTACCCAAATTATTTGTGGGCTGAGGGTGTGAATACAGCTACTTATTTGGTCAATAGATTACCATGTAAAGCTTTGCAGGGTATGACACCATATGAGGCATGGTGGGGTAAGAGACCTACTCTAGATCATTGCAAAGTATTTGGATGTTTGGCATATGCATATGTGCCATCACAATTGAGGCATAAATTGGAGCCTAAAGCTGAAAAATATGTGTTCATTGGATATGATGATAAGCAGACGGGTTATAGGTTGTGGAGTCCATCCACAAAGCAATTCATTGTGTCCAAAGATGTTACATTTGATGAGCAAGGTACTTGGTATGCAGGTACAATCAATATTTATGCAGGTGATGAAGAAATTGTGAATCAAAAGAAAGGTAAATCAAAGGTTCAGATATTTGATGAAGAGGAGAACAATGAAGTACAGGTTGAAGTTGAAGAAGTGCCAAGATTTGATCCAGAATGTGATGAACCAGAAACCTCAAGGAGTGGAGAACTGAGAAGGTCATCAAGACACAAATGGTAACCTACAAGGTATAGCTATGACACTTCTTTTTTGGCTACCAAAGATTATGCTTACATGATATAGGCAGAAGAAGACCCTTCTACATATGAAGAGGCAAAAGGTAAGGAAAATTGGGAGAAAGCTATGCAGGAAGAGTATGATGCATTGATGGAGAATGACACATGGGATTTGGTTTCTAAACCAAATAGTCAGAAGATCATTGGATGTAAATGGGTCTACAAGACAAAGAGATTTGCAGATGGAAGTGTGTCTAGCTATACAACTAGACTTGTTGTGAAAGGGTTTGCTCAGACATATGGTATAGATTATGATGAAACCTATAGTCCTGTGGCAAAGATGACAACCATCAGGACACTCATAGCCATTACTGCATGTAAAGGTTGGAAGTTATGTCAACTAGATGTGAATAATGCTTTTCTAAATGGTTATATTTCAGACGATGTTTTCATGGAACAACCACAAGGATTCAGAGATGAAAGGTATCCAGATCATGTGTGTAAGCTCAAGAGAGCTTTGTATGGTTTGAAGTAGGCCCCAAGGGCATGGAACTATAGACTTGTGAAGTTCTTAAAAGAACTTGGGTTCCAAGT
>CM035427.1:92649998-92672498 GCA_020310875.1 Ceratopteris richardii | reverse complement strand
TAAAGAGGGAAAAAAGTGCCCCGGCGGTCCTAGTGTGTTCACACACATCACTACCTAAATATATCAACAAAGGGCCTCTGGGAGTGATACGGTGAACAAGGAGCTGGGACTAATGTATAAGGAAGTGCCAAGCTATGTGGAAATCACTCCACAAAAGGAAGTAAGCCCAAAGCTTTGCGGAAAGCTTCAAACTTCTCCGTAGGTAGAGCCTTCGTGAAAAGGTCTGCAATGTTCTCCTGCGTGGGTAGTTATGCCAAGCTGATCTCCCCAATAGAGAACCTCTCCCTGACATAGTGATAATGCACCTCAATGTGCTTAGTGCGAGCATGGAACACAGGGTTCCTCGCAACTGCCAATGCGCTCTGACTATCAGTGAAGATGGTGGTGGCAGAAGACTGACCAACACCCAAATCAACCATAAGGCGTCTGAGCCACACACACTCAACAGTCACTGTGAAAGCTGCCCTATACTGAGCCTCACAACTGGAAGTGGCCACAGTAGGCTGCTTCTTGCTCAACCAAGATATACATGAGCTACCAAGCATGAAGAAAAAGCCTCTAGTGGGCACACGAGTGTCATAGCAACCAGCCTAGTCAGAGTCAGAAAAAGCATGCAAATCTGGCGGTAGTGATCCCCCCTTGGGATAAAACAACCCAAGTAATCGAGTACCACTCAAGTAGCAAAAGATGCGCTTAACCGCTTGCCAATGCTTGACTCCTAGGAAATGCATAAATCTGCTCATCTGTGAGATAGTAGACTGAATATCTGGCCGAGTAATGCATAAGTAAATCAAGCATCCAACAACCCACTGATAGAGAACAACATCAAATGCATCTCCAACATCATGAAGACTCAATCGTAAACCTGTCTCCATAGGAGTGACAATTGGCTTACAGTCTTCAAGGCCAAAATGCTGCAATATAGTGACAATATATTTTATTTGACACAAAGGCATTCCATCATCAACTTGCAAAAAGTGAATGCCCAAATAGTGATGCAAATGCCCCAAATCAGACATCTCAAATGAGGCATGCAAATCAGCCTTAAAATCAGCAATATGCCTCTCATGAGGACCAGTGAGCAACATGTCATCAAGATAAACCACAATGATCAGAAGTACATCATTAGCACGCTTAACATATAAGGTGCTTTCAGTTGGACTATTCTCAAAACCATGTGCAATCAGATAGGCATGTATCTTCTCATACCAAGCATGTGGTGCTTGCTTTAAACCATATAATGCCTTCTTTAACATGCACACTTGGTTTTCATGCCCTTTTTGCACAAAGCCACGGGACTGAAAAACATACAGTTCGTCATGCAAGTCATCATTTAGAAATGCTGTTTTAATGTCCAACTGATGTACATTCCAACCATGATGAGCTGCAAGTGCACAGATGCTCCGAACAGTAGTCATACGGCATGTAGGTGCAAAGGTCTCATCAAAATTAATGCCTCTTTCCTATGCATAACCCTTTGCAACAAACCTAGCCTTATACCTGTCAACTATACCATCTAGTTTACGCTTCAGCTTGTATACCCACTTAGTGCCAATGGCCTTCTTGCTAGGAGGCAAGTCACATAAAGACCAATTACCATTCTTCATTATAGCATCATATTCAGATTGCATAGCAGCCATCCAATTTTCTGAATTTTGTGCTTCATCAAACGAAACAGGCTCATTCTCATCACAGAGACAAGATGCAGCCATAACATAGCAATCTGATGCAAAAGAGGCACTATGAGAGCCTTGTTTGAGGATTCTTGGACGAGAAGGAGTTTGAGGGTTTGTAGGAGAAAAAGAAAAGAATAAAAGAGGAAATAACCTTGAAAACTTCTGCAGAAGCACGCCTTGAAATCTTGAGTTTTGATTACAGTAAAACAATTACAATGTCTAAACACAATCCAAGTCAATACTTCGGGACACAACTACAGAGAATGCTCAATTACAAAAGACCAATTATCTCAAAGTCTTCTGGCGGCCGGCCTCTTCTGTATCAGCCCTCCTCTTGCTCACGCTTATCCTTGTGCACACCTTGCACTAAGCTTCCACCAAGCTGAGGAATGAAGACCTTCGCGGCCCGCTCACAGCAAGAGACCTTGTGATCCTTGGGGTCTAGCTTCGCACTCCCAGCCCTCTTCCTTTTCCACTCTTCTTGCACTCTTCACTTCCGCCTCTCTGTGTTGTCGCACACTGGTGACTCTTCACTTCTCTTACTTGCTTCCTCCTCGACTCCTCTCTCTTCTCCCCCTTAGAATAGCCTTTGCTTTCCTTCTTGAAGTGCATTGGTCCCGTACGCTCCTAATTGCACTAGACTCTTGGCCTTCCTTTGATGTCCCCAAGATTGTCTTGTTAGGAGGCGGCCAACGACTCACTACTTTGTCCTGTAGTGACTTTAGACCAAAACAAAAATTTGATTGGGCGGCCATATTTCCACATGTGCGTACACAGCCGCTTCACATGCCTTTATTTTTTCCTTTTAATTCATCACTTTTGCCCCAAAGAGGGGTTCACCTGGACCTTCCCGATTACTTTGAACACCCTTTGACCTTAAGGGAATTAGCAAAAATACTCCTGCAATACCTCTTGTCTGTGAACAATCAAAAGTTACCCTTTATATGGACAATTGAAGGTGCACTACCTGTGCACTTTGACCCTTGAATTTTAACACTTCATTCTTGCTTATGCATAACTGTGACCTTGACTTTGCTGGTTTCAACCTGCCAGGGCTCAACAGATGCCCACCACCTAATGTGCTCTCTGTCCCGGAGAGACAACAGCAACACAAAACAGGGAGAACAGAGTGGAACAACAACTCAAGAACAGAGTGGAACAGCAGAAGAAACATAGAGGGAACGTAGGCATGAAAATAGATAAGTATTGATATTATTGATTAAGGAAGAAAACCCGACAAAGCACGCTACAAATATTTATTATCCCTGATGAGACAAAATCAGAAGGATGAGAGTTTTATTTGCAAATCTATAAGGGAAACTGAAACCGATAGCAATTGAGTGAGAAGTTGGCTTGCAAATTATTGAGAAGGTGGATTGAGGCCCGCAGCGGGGGGTTGTGGAGAGGAGGGCAGAGGAGCAGAAGCTTGCTCAATCATATGCTGGAGAGAACTAAGGCACTGCCTAGGATGGTCCCGTTCGCGTTTGATACGACGGCACGCAACATTATCACAGAGCCCTAAGGTAGAACGATTTTGAATATCTGATAAGGCCTTCAACGCAGAATCGGCGATATCTCGATAATGATCCCGCTCTTGTTTGAGTAAATGAGCCGTTTCATTGAGCGATTGCCATTGAGAAGTGGCCATGCGGTTAATGGTGTCTATGGTAGAGATATACTGCTGCTGAACAGAAGCTGCGGCCGAGACAGAATCCAATGACACTTGGGAGGCGTGAGCACTACCAAGAGCAACTGCACTTGCGTCGCGGAGCAATTGTAAAAAGGAAGGGGCAGAAGGGAGGTCACTTGGCGGAGTAGGGGCGACAGGCGGAATGGGAGGATGAGTGGGAGCGGTAGAGGGAGAGGGATGTGAAGGAATGTTCGAGGGAAGGGGTTGGTTGAGGTGATCATCAATGAAAGGGGGCGAATTGGAAACCGGAGGATGAGGGGTTGTACATGTGGGGTTGTGTGGGTTGAGCTGCGTTTGAACGAGCGGCCTGAAAGCTGATGAGGGAGAAGGTCTAGGAACAAGTTTAGGGGTAGGAATTGTCGCAGCAATGGTAGTTGCGGGCGGAGGAAGGGAAGTGATATCCAGGTGGGCGGAGGGCGGTGTGGAAGCGAAAGCTGAGTCAATTGAGATTGGAGGGGAGGTAGGAGATTGTGAGAGGAAAGGTAGCCCGGAATGGTTAGGCGGGTGGCTGACAGGGTTGTGAGGAAGAATAGCGAGATTATTTTTAGATTGCGCTGGTATTTGATAGATCCAAACAAGGAATGGTGCAGAATATATGGAAAATGTATGAGAGCCCCAAGTGATAGCTTCACGAAGGCATCGAGATCGTAAAGTTAAGGAACTATAGATGAGGGCGACGTAAGGGTATGGTCGACTATTGAGGAAGCAAAAAAGGGGATCCGCAATTCGAATATCAGACCACGGGAGTGAAGCTGTGGGACTACGAAGCAAAAAGAAAAAAATAAATGAATTAAGGATGGATGTCATGCGGATGGAAAAACGGGCATTATTTTTAAAGCGATCTCTACAAAAGGCAATGGTGGCAGAGGCGGACACTCTAGAATATAAGAAAGGAGGACTACTGAAGTGGATTAGGGAGGAGCCAATACTGGTAGCAAGATCTGAGATGGAGAGAGTTCCTGTGCGAAAAGTAGGAAAGAGACGGAGAGTTTCATAGACCACAGTATAATCGGAGGGATCATTGAAGAAAATGTTGGCCAAGCCCCAAAGACCTGCCTGCTGAAGATTTTCGACAGAAAATAGATGACGAAGTTCAATGGTTGGGAGGGATAAATGAATACGAATCTGCAGATCTAAATCAGGGGGAAGAAAAAGGCGCATATAATCTCCTGAAGGCGAGTTTAAGGTAAGAGAAGCAGACGGGGAAGGAGAAGGAGGGCGAGGGAGGGAAGGTGGAGAATATATGTTGGTGGACTTAGATTGAATTGAATAAGTAGGAATATGAAGACTGGCAGGAGGAAGAGGTGAAGGCGATGCATTTGGTGGGTTAATGGGTGCGGGCACTGTCGAGATCGGAGAGATGGGGCTTGGAAGCTGTTGAGCAGGCGTGCTTTCCGAATTATCTTCCGGCACGGAGAGATCGGCCATCGAGGGTATGGATTCAAATTTAGTGTTGTTTCTGGCGAAGAACTTAATGGTGTTGAACCTGATGTTCGTGAATTCCTTGGAGGGGGAGCTGTTGAAGTGGCGGGTGTGGCGGAAGGGGTAGGGGGTGGGGGGTGCGGCTGGAGAGATGAAGGGGAAGGTTGAGGGGGATAGCGCGGGGGTGGGGTAAATATGGAGGGGAAGGGTTCGACAGGATGAGATGGAGGGGAGGGGAGAGGGGGAGGGCGGTGCTTTTGCAGGGTGAGATGGAGGGGAAGGGGGAGGGGGTAGGCGGGGGGAGATGGAGGGGGAAGGAGAGGGCGCTGCTGGCGGAGGGGGGTGGAGGGAGTGTGTGCGGGGGGAGATGGAGGGGGAGGGAGAGGGTGGAGGGGGCGTGTGCGGGGGGAGATGGAGGGGGAGGTGGAGGGGGCGTGTGCGGGGGGGAGATGGAGGGGGAGGTAGAGGGTGGAGGGGGTGTTGTGCGGGGGGAGATGGAGGGGGAGGTAGAGGGAGGAGGGGGTGTCTGCGGGGGGAGATGGAGGGGGAGGGTGGAGGGGGTGTGTGCGGGGGGAGATGGAGGGGGAGGGGGTTGGTGGGGGGAGATGGAGGGGGAGGGAGAGGGTGCTGCTGGCGGAGGGGGGTGGAGGGAGTGTGTGCGGGGGGAGATGGAGGGGGAGGGAGAGGGTGTGTGCGGGGGGAGATGGAGGTGGAGGTAGAGGTGGAGGGGGTGGGTGCGGGGGGAGATGGAGGGGGAGGGGGTTGGCGGGGGAAGATGGAGGGGGAGGGAGAGGGCACTACTGGCGAAGGGGGGTGGAGGGAGTGTGTGCGGGGGGAGATGGAGGGGGAGGGGGTTGGTGGGGGGAGATGGAGGGGGAGGGAGAGGGCGCTGCTGGCAGAGGGGGGTGGAGGGAGTGTGTGCGGGGGGAGATGGAGGGGGAGGGAGAGGATGGAGGGGGTGTGTGCGGGGGGAGATGGAGGTGGAGGTAGAGGGTGGAGGGGGTGGGTGCGGAGGGAGATGGAGGGGGAGTTTGAGGGGGTTGGCGGGGGGAGATGGAGGGGGAGGGAGAGGGCGCTGCTGGCGGAGGGGGGTGTAGGGAGTGTGTGCGGGGGGAGATGGAGGGGGAGGGAGAGGGTGGAGTGGGTGTGTGCGGGGGGAGATGGAGGGGGAGGGTGAGGGGGTTGGCGGGGGGAGATGGAGGGGAAGGGAGAGGGCGCTGCTGGCGGAGGGGGGTGGAGGGAGTGTGTGCGGGGGGAGATGGAGGGGGAGGGAGAGGGTGGAGGGGGTGTGTGCGGGGGGAGATGGAGGGAGAGTGGGGGGAGATGGAGTTGGAGGTAGAGGGTGGAGGGAGAGGGTGGAGGGGGTGTTGTGCGGGGGGAGATGGAGGGGGAGGGAGAGTGTGCTGCTGACCGAGGGGGGTGGGGGGAGTGTGTGCGGGGGGAGATGGAGGGGGAGGGAGAGGGTGGAGGGGGTGTGTGCGGGGGGAGATGGAGGTGGAGGTAGAGGGTGGAGGGGGTGTGTGCGGGGTGAGATGGAGGGAGAGGGTGAGGGGGATGGCGGGGGGAGATGGAGGTGGAGGTAGAGCGTGGTGAGATGGAGGAGGAGGGTGAGGGGGTTGGCGGGGGGAGATGGAGGTGGAGGGAGAGGGTGGAGGGGGTGTGTGCGGGGGGAGATGGAGGGGGAGGGGGTTGGCGGGAGGAGATGGAGGGGGAGGGAGAGGGCGCTGCTGGCGGAGGGGGGTGGAGGGAGTGTGTGCGGGGGGAGATGGAGGGGGAGGGAGAGGGTGGAGGGGGTGTGTGCGGGGGGAGATGGAGGGAGAGTGGGGGGAGATGGAGTTGGAGGTAGAGGGTGGAGGGAGAGGGTGGAGGGGGTGTTGTGCGGGGGGAGATGGAGGGGGAGGGAGAGTGTGCTGCTGACCGAGGGGGGTGGGGGGAGTGTGTGCGGGGGGAGATGGAGGGGGAGGGAGAGGGTGGAGGGGGTGTGTGCGGGGGGAGATGGAGGTGGAGGTAGAGGGTGGAGGGGGTGTGTGCGGGGTGAGATGGAGGGAGAGGGTGAGGGGGATGGCGGGGGGAGATGGAGGTGGAGGTAGAGCGTGGTGAGATGGAGGAGGAGGGTGAGGGGGTTGGCGGGGGGAGATGGAGGTGGAGGGAGAGGGTGGAGGGGGTGTGTGCGGGGGGAGATGGAGGGGGAGGGGGTTGGCGGGAGGAGATGGAGGGGGAGGGAGAGGGCGCTGCTGGCGGAGGGGGGTGTAGGGAGTGTGTGCGGGGGGAGATGGAGGGGGAGGGAGAGGGTGGAGGGGGTGTGTGCGGGGGGAGATGGAGGGAGAGGGGGGGGAGATGGAGGTGGAGGTAGAGGGTGGAGGGAGAGGGTGGAGGGGGTGTTGTGCGGGGGGAGATGGAGGGGGAGGGAGAGTGCGCCGCTGGCCGAGGGGGTGGAGGGAGTGTGTGCGGGGGGAGATGGAGGGGGAGGGAGAGGGTGGAGGGGGTGTGTGCGGGGGGAGATGGAGGTGGAGGTAGAGAGTGGAGGGGGTGTGTGCAGGGTGAGATGGAGGGGGAGGGTGAGGGGATTGGCGGGGGGAGATGGAGGGGGAGGGAGAGGGCGCTGCTGGCGGAGGGGGGTGGAGGGAGTGTGTGCGGGGAGAGATGGAGGGGGAGGGGGTTGGTGGGGGGAGATGGAGGGGGAGGGAGAGGGCGCTGCTGGCGGAGGGGGGTGAGTGATCCTTGGGGTCTAGCTTCGCACTCCCAACCCTCTTCCTTTTCCACTCTTCTTGCACTCTTCACTTCCACCTCTCTGTGTTGTCGCACACTGGTGACTCTTCACTTCTCTTTCTTGCTTCCTCCTCGACTCCTCTCTCTTCTCCCCCTTAGAATACCCTTTGCTTTCCTTCTTGAAGTGCGTTGGTCCCGTACGCTCCTAACTGCACTAGACTCTTGGCCTTCCTTTGATGTCCCCAAGATTGTCTTGTTAGGAGGCGGCCAACGACTCACTACTTTGTCCTGTAGTGACTTTAGACCAAAACAAAAATTTGATTGGGCGGCCATATTTCCACATGTGCATACACAGCCGCTTCACATGCCTTTATTTTTTCCTTTTAATTCGTCACTTTTGCCCCAAAGAGGGGTTCACCTGGACCTTCCCGATTACTTTGAACACCCTTTGACCTTAAGGGAATTAGCAAAAATACTCCTGCAATACCTCTTGTCTGTGAACAATCAAAAGTTACCCTTTATATGGACAATTGAAGGTGCACTACCTGTGCACTTTGACCCTTGAATTTTAACACTTCATTCTTGCTTATGCATAACTGTGACCTTGACTTTGCTGGTTTCAACCTGCCAGGGCTCAACAAGCCTGAACGAGTACAATATGACAGAGGTGCATCTAATTTGCTATCAAGCAAAGTTTGCACCAGCCATTTTGGCATAGTTTTTGCGTGCTCAATATCAGCTCTCTCATTAACTAGTGCATCATGTAAATCTACATAAAAAATAGAATGATCTGCATCATCACATGAAACCTGCAAAGGCTGAGAAGTTGCCTCATTGGGACCAGCACTAGATTATCCACCTGTAAAAAGAGATAGCAAAGTATCATACATGTCTTTGGAGCTAACATATGTTTCCTTAGTACATGAAAGCAATGGCTCAATAGCATCTTCCACAAAAACAACATCACAGCTCACCAGAATGCATTTAGTCTGTGGATGATACAAACAATAGCCTTTACTTTCATAACTGTACCCAACAAAAATACATTTTACTGCTTTATCATCCAATTTTCTGCGATGTTGTTCAGGCACTAATGCATATGCCAAACAACCAAAAACACGCAGATGAGCAACATATGGCTTGGGATCATGCCAAGCCTCATATGGAGTGATAGGCTGCAGCGCTTTAGTGGGACACCTGTTTAGTACATATGCTGCACACATGACAACCTCAAGCCAGAAACTATGTGGTAAAGCCTCACTCTTGACCATACACCTCGCCATCTCCATGAGTGACCTATTCTTTCATTTAGCAACTCCATTCTGTTGAGGTGTATACGGCACTGTACACTGGTTTTTTATCCCATGTTCAGCCAGAAATGCATTAAAATCAGAAGACATATATTCCCCCCCTTGATCAGAACGAAGGGTGCCCATTTTACATGCTAACAGATTTTCAACCAAAACCAAAAACTGTTTGAAGCACACGAACACTTTGGACTTTGCCTTCAATGCATATACCCATGCATGCCTGGAAAAATCATCGATGAAAGTCATGAAGTAAAGATAATTCCCAAAAGAAGGTGTCTGCATAGGACTACAAATATCACTATGTACAAGCTACAATTTCTGAGTAGCCCAAACTGAACCATCTTTTCGAAAGGAGGAATGCTTCATTTTGCCCAAAATACAGCCTTCACAAACATGTTTTCCTGGTGCCTCTAGTTTGGGCAAAGAGGACATCATTTCATATTTCTACAGGCATACCAAACTAGCAAAATTCAGATGACCAAAGCGTGCATGCGAAAGCTTTGCATCTGACATAGCCTGAGAATCATGTACTGCACATGCCGAATCATTCACAGATCTTTCATAGTCTATGAGCTTGTACAACCCATGACATAAAATGCCAGAAGCAATAATCACATCGCCATTTGACAGATCATGAACTGTACACCTGTCATCAACAAATTTCACAACCAAGCCAATCTTGGCTAATGCAGAAACTGATAACAGGTTCTTCTTGATCCCTGGCACAAATAAAGCATCTCACAAAGTGAAAGAACTACCATCAGCAGTAGTCAAAATGATCTTACCAACTCCCATAATAGGATAAGAGGAGTTGTTGGTGCATGTAACAGTATTCCCTGTAGGGGCAAGCTCGAGTGAAGAGAAGAAACTGCACTGCGAGGTAATATGTTTGGTTGCCCCACTGTCAAAATACCAAACATCTAAGTATACTGCAGACATGCACTGCTCATGAGAAGATGGGTCAAGACTGCAAACAGTAGTAAATGCCCATTCTTCTTCTTGCACAAGATTAGCAGACTTTGTTTTTGGTGTAGAGGCCTCTGCAACAACCATTTCAGCCTCTTTCTTCTTTGCCTCTTTAGTAGCCAGTTTTGGATAGTTCTTTATGATATGATCATTCCCTTTACAGTACTTACAAAACAATTTTTGCTTTTTTGATTTCTTCTCATCTTTATATTCCTTCTTCGAATGTGCAAAATTAGCAGATTTCTGCGTACTAGTTGAAGAGCTCCATTGTGTGTCACTAGCCTTGATCTGCAACTCGCATAATGGACCTGTTCTGCCTGGACTGATCTTCCTGCAACAGAACAGAGACTAATTCCTCAAATGATAAGGCATTTGGATTGCCTTTCATCATCAACCGAAGAGTAGAAGCAAAACTCTGATATGAATCAGGAAGACAATTCAGAGCGGTCTGCACAAGTGAGCTATCTGGTATAACCTCATTAGCAGAAATCAACTGTTCCTTCAAGTCTTTGATCTTAGTTAGGAAACTGTCCATAGAATCACCTTCATTCATGTGCTCACTCTCCAATTGTTTTCAGAGGTAAGCAACACGAGCCTCATTCCTGGCTTGGTACAATGTGGTAAGTGTATCCCAAGCATCCTTACCTATTCTGCAAGAGCGAATGTGAGGAATAATGGCATGTTCGACAGGCAAAGCTATCAATGCATGTGCCTGGGCATCTCTAACATCCCAGCAAATCTGCTCTGCAGTAGGTGCAGCAGAAATCGAAGCACGAACAGGAATATGCAAAATATCTTCATCTTTGACACCTTCTACATCAGCTTCAGTACCTACTGTTGTAACATTTCTAGGTGTGATAGGCTGTTTTTCGACACCCTGCACAATGTTCCACAGTCCTTTTGCAACCAACACATGTCCCATCATATAAGCCCATAACGGGTGGTTGGTACCATCCAACTTATCCTCAACAACCAACATACGGAATACATCACTGCTTTCAACCATGGCCGGTGACTAAAATACCTTGATGTAGAAAATTGATTGTATCTCAAAAAATTGAACAGAACTGCCCAGACGAATTCCGCTAGACTAGTAGCAGACTTCGAGACGCTTATACTGGCGAACAGAAATTGATATACCTTTGGCACAAAAAGACGAATAGCCTGCACAAGCACTACGATAGTGCGTTTGGAGGCCAAAACGAACTCAGAAACACACTAAGTATGCTCACCAAAATTTGTGCGATTCTGAGACTACAAACGAAGGAGTGTCGATGGCACCCTAGACGAAGTGACGACCTGCTCTGATACGAATTGTTGGAGTTAGACGTCTGCGAAAGCACGCGAACATCACAAGGAAGAAGAAGAAGTTTGGAGCTCAACACACAATACTGAATGTATTACTAGAGAATGTACAAAGATAAGTAGCCCATTAGGGCAATAGGCATATATACAAGCCGGGAAAAAAAAAACCTCCTAAAGAGAGAAAAAAGTGCCTTGGTGTCGTCGAGATTTTCTCTCCTCTCTCACTCATGAAGGCCTATAGGAAACACATTTGGTGAAGGTAGCCAGAATTCCCTGAGAAGTCCAAAATGCATCAAGGATGTCAAAGGGAGTTCACATGCAATACTTGGAAGAAATTGAGCAAATCTAGGGTAGCGGTCAAAGTTGGTCAAATTTTGGAAATTAGGGCAAAAATTTCCATATATCCAAATCACATGAAAATTCATATACTTGTAAAGCCTATCAAAGGCAGTGTATAGCCCGAATTTCACATGTAAATGGATTTTCTAGCACATTGATATGCCATGTGCATTTTGTAAAAAATGTAATTTTTCCACTTAGACACTACAAAATCTTGTATAGGTTTTTTGTTAGCCATATGGTTGGGCATGTATAAAGAACATATGTGGCTACATATTTGTACAAAGATTCAAGGCTATCAGAGTTTCCTAGACACCTTAAGGCCACCTTGCAAGCTTCCAAATGTAGTCAAACTTGTATAAGGGAGATTTAGATAAAAGTTTTTTTCTGCATATTCCTGAAGTAGATCTTTGGAAACATAGTCCTACAAAGTTTCATCTTCATCAAAGCCTTTTTGGAGGGTCAAAGATCACAAAGTCCAGTTTTCAAGGTCACCACAGTTTTCTAGTTTAAGCAAATTGAAGGGTTGCCACATGGTGAAAGCTGATTGAGCCATGTTGTACGATCAAGATGAGCTCATATTCAAGGGTGGAGATGAAATTATGCTTAAAGCAAGGAGAATCCACGAGTTTTTTTCATCAAAGAAGACTTTTTTTGAGAGTTAAAGATCAATAATGCAGCTTTTCTCTAAAAATAGTGGCATATCTTATCCAAATTGATGTCAGCACTGATCTGACGGTCCAGATCATCCCCAGATCCAATGGTGGAGAATGAAGGCACCTAAATTTCACTCCTTTACACTAGATTTGATAGAAAGATCAATTCCAAGCCATTGATTTGATTAATCAAACGGTTGTAATCAAAAGTAGTGATCCTAGAGTTGAGAGTTGATTTCTCTAGATCCAAGGGCCCAAATTCATTCAAAAAACTATATAAACCCCCCTCCAAACTCTTAGAGCATCATTGTTAGGCATCCATAAGGCTCTTGCTAGCTTAAGGTTTCCTTGAGACGATCACCCTCGGTTAAGCGAGTGAGGATCCAAGGTGGGCTAGTATGAGTATAGTACCTAGTTTCAAATTTAAGTTAGAACTCCAATCTAGGATAGGCTCTTGAAACCAGCATCTCTATCTTGACTCACCCTCGGTGGAGCGTGTGAGTGAGTTAGAGCTAGTTTTAATGAGTCTTAGACTGCTTTAGTTAGATGTTACGAGCCTAGACATACATAGGGTCAATGAAGTGGAACTCATCTTCTTACGTGTGACATTCGGTTGAACTGTCATGGTTTGAGGGTCGGAACCGCCTTTGATCAGTAGACTGCTTAGCTTGACATATCACGACGATCTTATACATGTATCTTAATTCAAATCCTTTTAATTCATGTCACTTGTCACTTGTCTCTTGTCTCTTGTCTCTCAGTCTCTTAAGTATTTTTACATGTCTTCTATTTTCTTCTATGTGTGAGAAGGCTCCGCAGTATTGCGTTGAACCAGTGAGGACGTTTCATTGAGCTTGTGATTAAACTCTATCATCATAATTCACTTGCATGCATATAATCCATACATACCCATACATATTGATTAGTTTCTGAAAGTGTATAAGAAGCTCCAATATTGGACCATTCTTCCTTTCGAAACTGATTTATGTGTAAGGATTCCATCTATTCTCGTCATGCATACATATCATCCAAAGAAGACTATGCATATGGATTAGAATTAGGAAGTGTTTAAGAAGCTCCTTCAATGTACCATTCTTCCTTCCAAATTTGATTCGTGTGTATGGTTCTCTTTCATTCTTATCATTCATGTTCATAAATCTAACTTGCACTCCTACATTCCCATTGCCATAATCATTTCAACATCTCTCTCTTCTCCATTCTCAGCATTAATTTCACTTTCATGTCCTTAAACCTTCCAACATTCATTAGCTTCATACACCCTGTGTGTGCCACGACCGGACCCGATCCACCCGGATTGCGATCACCTCCACATTTGAACCCGACGTGAAACGCTACGTGGCATTTGCTTCTAATCTTGTTGGGAGGTTGTGATCCATATCCTTTGTTTCATATTTTTCATCCTCATCATATCATCATCACCATTCTTGAATGTTGCATTGGATTTCTCACAGTATCGTGCACATCTTCGCCGTGAAGTAAACGCATTTATGAGAGATCTAGAGAATCGTGCATCAGTTGCTCATTCACGTAAGATGGAGGAAGGATTCAAATCCCTTATTGTTGAGAAACAAGGCCAAAGAATAGTCTCTTCTATGTTGGGAGAGAAGGGAAAATTCAATGGCATCAACATCACAAGCTACTTAGATTTGTTTGAAGAGCAAGCTATGATTTTTGGTCTTCCCAAAGATCTTTTGATATCATTCTTTGAACGAATTGTTGATAGCTCTATCATAAATTGTGTCACTCAATATGTTACTCTTCCTTGGAGTGATTTTAGAAAGGAGATGCTCAAAGAATTCTATCTTGAAGATTATAGCCAACATAATTGGGATGGATTCTTACGATGGGTCGATTCCCCAAAGCTAGTAGCTCTATTACTCACTTACAAAATGAGTATATTAGACGCTATGAACAACTTCCTGATGAGGATAAGATAACTTTGGAACCTGATCTTGTGATCAATTTTCTTAAGCTTCTTCATCCTGAAACTCGTAGGGAAGTTGAACGGCGATTAGAAGAGCCAGATAAGTGCTATGGTCTTACTGACAATTGGCAAAAAGTGTGTAAAGTAGTAGAGGCTGTAGCCCATTGACATCAAAGACAATCCATGCTTTATGAGCAAACTAGTGTTCCTCAAGCTAGCCTTCCACAAACTAAGGAGCAAGTTAGAGAACAATCCCATGCCATGCTTTTTGACTCTACTCCTATTCCTCAAATGATGGAGCCTACTCAAGGTTTTAAACTAGAGCCAAATAAAAGTGTAGTTGAACAATCTCAAGTGGAAATTCTCACTAAGAAAATGGAAAGTCTTAATTCTACACAATCCAATTTGGCCAAGACTATAGATCTTTACAATCTAATTACACCAAAACTTTCCAAAATCAAATGAACCCAATGTCTTTTCAAGAGCCTAATCAATATGTTATAGCTACCAATCAAAATCCACAAGTAGCTCCTACTCAAGCATATCAAGTTCCTCCAATGCATAATCCTTCAATGAAAAATCCTCATCCTCATGTGCAAAATCCTCAAATGTATCAAAACATACATCCTCAAGCATCTCAAACAACTTTTCAAAATCCTCAAAATCAAAATTTTCAAAATCATCAACCATATACTATGGAAGCTCCTCTTGCACCTCAAGCACTACATGCTGCTGCCCAAGCTCCTCAAATACATCAAATGCCTTATCAAAATCCTAATTATCCTGTTCAAGAAATTCCTTATCAACAAAATACTCAATTTCAAAATTTCCCACCACAAGTTAATCAAAATCCTCAAAATCAAAATGGTTTTGTGCGTGGCCCTCATAGGTGTCCTTGATGTGATTCATTAGAGCACTTTTTGAGAGATTGTGAACTATTGAAGGCTGCTAAGGAGCAACGACTAGTAATAGACATAGACAAGAAAATATGTGACTATCAATCTAGGCTACCTTTGCAATGAAATTATGGTAAGAGAGGAATGAAAAAACACTATGAAAATATAACCATAACGGACATAGGAACTAGAGGAGTGAAACTAGAAGCTCTTGATGAACAACAAGTAGAATCAAGTAAACCCACAAAGGAAGGTGACTTTTCCATAGAGGCTTTAGTAAGAGCACGACATGATATTCGGAGAATAACGGCTTGGGAGTCACCGATAGAAGATCAATCTCTTATTTCTCACATATCCAATGTAGAAGAAAAACGAAAAAGAGATGAAGCTGAGCCTAGTGAGAGAAGAATGACTCAAAAAAAACCTCAGAGGGAATAGAAACAATCATAGAGCAAGGAGAAACATCACAATCCAAAGATAAAAAACAAGAATCACAACCCAATGAACACAAACAAGAGGAGAAACAAAAAGGGAAGAAGAAAACACAAAGAAAAACAGAACCAAAGCCTTTAGATAAACAAGAACAATCAAAACAAACTGAAGAACAAACACGAGAACATGAACAAAAACAAGATCCTGAGCAAAAACAAAAGAAACCAAAGAGAAAACCTAAAGCCATCTTGATTTCAGAAATTGAGAGAAAAATAGATCCTATGGAGATTTTAGATGACATTTTGCTTAAGAGCCAAGTGACTATGTCTTTAGAACAAGTTTTCTCTATTGCAAAGCTTGTTTTTAAAGATAACTTTATCGGCCTAATTAGAAGGAAGAGGCTTCCGCTTAATCTAGATACTGTGATGCAAGATTCTCTAGATCAAGATCAAGCTATGAATGAAGCCTTAAACTTTGATGAATCTGATGAAGAGGACTTTGATGATGATGAAGTAAATGTTAATAAAAATTTCTTAGGACCTATTCAACCTGACCATGAAAATCATGAAAACAATCCTGAAAGTCACTTTAAAAGAAAATTTTGTTCTAGAGGTACATCAGAGATGCATGTTAAAATAGGAAACGATAAGAGTAGCTCTATCACTATAAATGCCTTAGTAGATTCCGGCTCCGAAATCAATGTGATTTCAAGAGAAGTCTATGGTAAGTTTCAATGGCCCATAGATAAAGATTGTGGATGGCGTATGAGAACAACAGATAATGGTGTAGGTACCCTATATGGAGCTTGTGCTAGTGTGCCCATATCCATAGGAGGAATCATCGAAGAGTTTCACTTTTTTATTCAAGATAATTGCTCCTATGAAGTTCTCTTAGGTCAACCCTTTATTTGTGAGAGTCATATGGAAACTAAAGCCATGGATGATGGGTCTACCTATGCTAGATTTAAGTCTAAGGATGGAATGCAATCACTTCAAGTCATGATGGTAGGAGTGAATCATCCAAGGAATCAATTGTCAATTAGAAAGAAACCTATTGTTACTCAGGGTCATGAGCATGCTTGTAGTGATTGTGCACCTTGATCATGTTTGGAGCTACATATGATCAAAATTTAGGATAGAATCCATTGTTGAGCAGGACAACAGTGGATATTGGTTTGACATCTCGCATCCAACCAACATGTACAATAGTTTTTCACTTGGTTTTCCACATTCTAGATTAGATTTTCTTCATAAGAGTCAATTGTTCAAGTCTTTTATCCAAAAAACCCAAAAAATTTATAAAAACAACAAAATCATGGAACATGGAGCATGTGATTGAAACATCTCATTTTTTCTCTACTCTTGAGGAGTTAGAGTTATGTCTTCAACAAAATTCTAATTCCCATATTATTCTTCTTTCTTCCCTTGATGAGTATGCTCTAATCCAAGAGTATGCTCTCAATGTTGACAAGTGCTCAAAATTTAACCAAACACATGATGCCTTAGTTGAAACGAAGTACAAAACTGTAGACAAAAAAATCAAACCCATAGCTCAGCCATTACCTCAAGGAAGTAATGAAAAAGTTATTGATGTGAAAAATGATCCAACTCTTTGAGATAAGAAAAACATAGGACATACATTCACGGATGAGACAATCAAACATGTGAAAATTGGTAGAGATGATGGCTTTCTTTTGCCAGGAGAGAGAGATAAATTTGAGAGAGTAATACATAGCCATGGAAAAGCCTTTACTATGTATCCTCATGAGATTGGTAGTGTAGATTCTAAGCTAGTTGCACCCATGATAATCTTTATTATTCCACATATTCCATGGAATCTTCGTCCTATACCAATTCCAAAGGCTCACTTACCTAAGCTAATGAAAATACTTAAGGAGAAGATAAACATGAGAATTTTAGAGCCATCTTTTGCACCTTACTCAAACAGATGTTCACTGTGCCTAAAAAGAATGGGAAACTATGTTTTATTCAAGATCTCCAACCTGTCAATAAAGTCACCATAAGGAATGTAGGAATAGGACCCATTGTAGATGAGTTTGCTGAATCATTTTTCAGGACATTCTATCTATTCAATGGGTGATTTATATTCGGGATATGACCAATTCCAATTAGCAATTGACAGTCGTGACATAACCACGATGAAAACTCCTTTAGGCTTAGTGCAAATGTGTACTTTACCTCAAGAGCGACCAATTATGTGGCTCATATAATGAGTGCTATGGATATGGTCTTACATGATTTTATCCCTCATATAACTATGCCATTCATTGATGATATTCCAATTAAAGGGAGTGAGGAACGTGTAAAGGACATTACTTTAGACTCATCTGGATGTTGTAAATTTGTTCTTGACCATATCTCTGATTGTGAAAGAATATTTCAATGATTTGAAGAGGTAGGTCTCACATTTTCCATAGAGAAATCTGTTTTTGGTGTCGAAAGACATTTATGTGGCCATTATGGTCGAAAGCCATACCCACAAAAAGTTGATGCCATTAGCAAGATTTCTGAAACATGTAACAACGTGAGTGAGCTACGTAGATTTCTTGGTGCTTGCATCTTTTATGTTATTTGGATCCCACACTTTGCTCATGTTGCTGATTGTCTCTATGACTTGTTGAGGAAGAAACGAAAATTTATTTGGACTGACAAACACACTCAAGCTAATGCGTAAATTGAAGAAATTATTGCTTGAAGCTCCCATCCTTAAGCGTGTAGACTATTCTGCTAACAAACCTATTATATTGACTGTTGATACTAGTCCTATTGGTATAGGTTGGGTCATAAGTCAAGATGATGTGAAGGGAATAGATATGCGATTAGGTTTGGTGCCAAAATTTTACATGAAACACAACGAAAATATCCACAGATCAAACGAGAACTATGGGATATGGTAACAGCTTTGAAAGTAGACAAAGAATATTTCATAGGTGCAAATGTCAAAGTTGAGACTGATTGTTTGCCTCTCATTGGAATGATAGCCAATTGTTCATCTCCTGATATAGCCATGCTTAGATGGATCTCATATATTAAGTTCATAAATCCAAAGTTAGTTCATATTTCAGGTAAGTCAAATTCAGTTGCTGATATGTTATCGAGAGCTAGATTTGATGATCTTGAAAGTGATCTAATAAAGAATGTGAACTTAATTGACTATGTTCCACATATATACGAGTATGAGCAATTTCATGAGTCTGAGTACGAAAATGAATGGAGAGACATAGGAAAGTATCTGAGTACACTACAACCATTACCTAGCTGGACTACGAATAGATTCCGTAACATTAGGAAACGAAATTATAAATTTTTCCTATGTAATGGTTATCTTTGGAGACATGCTAAGGGTAAGGTTAAGAATCCACAACGAGTCCTAGGGAAATGAGGTCTTCAATTGCAAGTAATGAAGGAAACGCATGAGACATTATGGGCAGGTCATAAAGGATTTTTTGGAACATATGAAAAAATTAGAAGTACCTATTATTGGCCTAGGATGTATGTTGACATTAGTAGCTATGTTTCTACATGTTCTACTTGTCAACTTCATTGATCAGTCAAACATAGAGATCCATTGCATCCTACTTATCCACCCTTATTCACTACAAGTGGGTAGTAGATCTTGTAACTATGCCTAAATGTATTGACAAAATGCGTTACATTGTACTTGCAAGAGAAGACTTAACTAATCATGTAGAGGGACGTGCACTACAATCTAAGACCACTTACAATGTTTGCAAATTTTTGCTTGAAGATGTCATAAGTCGCTTTGGGTACATAGAGAAAGTAGTTGCCGATCGTGGAGAGTTAAATGCGAGAGAAGCCAAAGAGTTCTTTGAACATCACGATATTCGTTTGTCTCTTACTACTGCATATAATCCAGAGGCCATTGGTAAAATAGAGAGAGGGCATCCACCTATTGTGAAAGCCATATCTAAAGCATGTAATGGTGACATCAAACAATGGCCTAGATTCTTACCTTTTGCACTTTGGGCAGATAGAATGACATGCACACGTACTACTGGGTATATGCCTACTGAACTCATGTACTGTCAAAAACCATTGTTTCCAATTTAGTCTCATATTTCTGCATGGTCAAATTTATCTTGGTCTGAAAACATGTCTACTGATGATTTTTTGAGTTTGCGCAAATAGTTAGAATAAGGTAAATTAACACTTGATGATGCCGTTGAAAAATTAAGAGAATCTAGAATGAAAGAACAAGCATTATTTTGATAAAACTCATCGATTGCGTCCTAAGCCAATTGAAGTAGGAGATTGGGTGCTCATTTATGATAGTACATTTGACTCTCAATATGATGCACTTAAAAAGCTCACTCAACGGTGGTTTGGGCCATACATTGTATCAAAAGTCAACAACAATGGTACGTATGCTCTTTGTGAATTAAATGGTGTTGCACCAAAAAATTTGATTGCAGGTAAACGGATAAAGCTATTCAAAAAACGTGATAATGATGAGTACATTTTGGATGAGGACATTGAAGAAGATGACAACAATGAGGCTGATTTATAAACATGAGTATCCATAAACAAAAAATATATATATATATATATATATATATATATATATATATATATATATATATATATATATATATGTATGTATGTATATATATATATATATATAACATATAAAAATATCATTAATTTTTCAAGTTCATGTTGCTATGTTTTTTTTCAAGTTCATTCTATTTTCTTTCCATTCTTGTTTCATGCATGTTTGTTTTCAGTCTTTGCATTGCATTGCATATCCACATCACTTGAGTAAAAAAAAAGGGCAAATGATGATTTCTCTACTTGTGTAAAACTGTATCTTAAGTAGTAATTTATCTACTAAGAAATTGATTATAATCTAGGATTATGGAAAGATAGGGCATGTAGATTTGGAGGTTTATTTTGATGACATGACTTTCATATATAAACATGCATATGTATCCTGTATCGAAAGCATAATTGTTGAAATCCTAGCTCCTGCTACTGCATGTTTCTACATCCTTAGTCCATCTCACAGCACTTGTATCGGAGTCTAAACGACTGTTCTCCGTCATAAAAAATGGTTGTACCTTGTATCCGGGTTTAATTTTTCCCCATCATCAAAAAAAGAAAAAAAAATGCTACATGCTACCAGGAAGTTTACACTTTCTTCCACCCCAAAAAAAGTGATCATAACCATAAAGTTGCCGCATCATCATCACAAAAAAAAAAGAGCAATAAATCACAGGCTATATAGGCAGATTTATGCATTAGTGGAGTTTAGTTAGATTTCCTTGCATGTTATTAGAGAAAGAGCATATTCATATTTATGTAGGAAATAGGTTGATCTAAAATAAGCTAAAGATGAAAGATGTCTCTTGAAAATCCTAAATCTTTGTTTATAATCGTATTTAAGGTAGATTACTTTATGAAAAAGGTACAAATTTTTCCTCAAGATGAGAGGAACTGATGCTTAAAACGACTCAATACATCCACTTCCACTTCATATTGATGCTTGATTGTTTTCTTTCTTGTTGTCAATGTTGCTTCTTCATTTGCATATATGTTGCCTATCTGTTCATGCATATTCATGTTGCCTGTTTCAATTCTTTCTTTCATGCAAATTTTGCTTCATGTCACGTTACCTACTCATTCATGCATATAATCAATTTTCCTTCCATGTTTCTTATGTTGCCTATAAAATAATTTGATGCCTGGAACATTTTGTTTTTCACAGATGCTAGAGTGGCGCTTCCGGAGGAATCACAAGTTTAGTGGGGGCGAATGTCGTCGAGATTTTCTCTCCTCTCTCACTCATGAAGGCCTATAGGAAACACATTCGGTGAAGGTAGCCAGAATTCCCTGAGAAGTCAAGGATGCATCAAGGATGTCAAAGGGAGTTCACATGCAAACTTTGGAAGAAATCGAGCAAATCTAGGGTAGCGGTCAAAGCTGGTCAAACTTTGGAAATTAGGGCAAAAATTTCAATATCTCCAAATCAAATGAAAATTCATATACTTGTAAAGCCTATAGCCCGAATTTCACTTGTAAATGGATTTTCTAGCACATAGATATGCCGTGTGCATTTTGTAAAAAATGTAATTTTTCCACTTAGACCCTACAAAATCTTGTATAGGAATTTTTTTTAGCCATATGGTTTGGCATGTATAAAGACCATATGTGGCTACATATTTGTACAAAGTTTCAAGGCTATCAGAGTTTCCTAGATACCTTAATGCCACCTTGCAAGCTTCCAAATGTAGTCAAACTTATATAAGGAAGATTTAGATAAAAGTTTTTTTTTGCATATTCCTGAAGGAGATCTTTGGAAACATAGTTCTATAAAGTTTCATCTTCATCAAAGACTTTTTGGAGGGTCAAAGAGCACAAAGTCCAGTTTTCAAGGTCACCACAATTTTCTAGTTTAAGCAAATTGAAGGGTTGAAGGGCTGCCACATGGTGAAAGCTGATTAAGCCATGTTGTACGATCAAGATGAGCTCATATTCAAGGGTGGAGATGAAATTATGCTTAAAGCAAGGAGATCCACGAGTTTTTTCATCAAAGAAGACTTTTTTGACAGTTAAAGATCAATAATGCAACTTTTCTCTAAAAATAGTGGCAAATCTTAGCCGAATTGATGTCAGCATTGATTCGACGGTCTAGATCATCCCCAGATCCAATGGTGGAGAATGAAGGCACCTAAATTTCACTCCTTTACACTAGATTTGATAGAAAGATAAATTCCAAGCCATTGATTTGATTAATCAAACGGTTGTAATCGAAAGTAGTGATCCTAGAGTTGAGAGTTGATTTCTCTAGATCCAAGGGCCCAAATTCATTCAAAAAACTATATAAACCCCCCTCCAAACTCCTAGAGCATCATTGTTAGGCATCCATAGGGCTCTTGCTAGCTTAAGGTTTCCTTGAGACGATCACCCTCGGTTGAGCGAGTGAGGACCCAAGGTGGGCTAGTATGAGTATAGTACCTAGTTTCAAATTTAAGTTAGAACTCCAATCTAGGATAGGCTCTTGAAACCAGCATCTCTATCTTGACTCACCCTCGGTGGAGCGTGTGAGTGAGTTACAGCTGGTTTTAATGAGTCTTAGACTTCTTTAGTTAGACGTTACGAGCCTAGATATACATA
>CM035427.1:92629998-92644998 GCA_020310875.1 Ceratopteris richardii | reverse complement strand
CAAAGCTTGCTGGATTTGTGGTAAGACAAATCATTTAGCTAATGAATGTTGGCATAATACTCAGAGTAATGGTGGATATAACCAGAATTTTAATTCAAGAGGAAGAGGTGGCAGAAATCAAAGAGGTAATTTCAGAGGTAGAGGTTACTTTGGAAGAAATTCAGGTAGAGGATTCCAAAGTCAACAATACAACAATACCTACTACAATTATGCTTTAGATCAGAAGGAGGATTCCACACTGATAATGAATGCAACTTGTGAAAGGCAAAGTGAAGACCAAAGAGTCTTCTACATTGACTCAGGGTTTAGCAATGACCTGAGTGGTAACATAGCTTTGATGACTGATTTGGAGAATAAGGTAACTAAACATGTAGTTCAAATAGGTGACAATACAAAGCACAATGTGAAGTCAATTGGATCAGTGAGGGCCAAGGATGGAAGTACTCTCTTGAGTAAGGTTTTGTATGTTGCTACAATTCCTAAGAATCTGATAAGTGTAGGACAAATTGTTGAAAAAGGTTATGAAGTTAGGTTCACTAATGAAGGAGTGTTTGTGGAAGATCCTAGCAATGGGTATAAACAAATTGTTTCAGGAAAGAAAGAAGGAAGATTGTTCACATTGAAGATACAAGGTAATGTTGGTCATACTTTGTTCACTTATGGAGGACATAAGATCTCTGAGTTAGATCTTTGGCACAAAAGGCTTGGACATTTCAATGAAAGAGGTATCAAAGGTATGGTTAATAATGGTTCAGTGCTTGGATTGCCTAATATTGCAGGTCAACATATGACATACAGATGTGAGGCATGTCAATTAGGTAAGGCTCATAAGAAATCTTAATCCAAGCATGGTTTTATGTATTCAAAGAAGCTTGAATTGGTACATACAGATGTGTGGGGACCATCAAAAGATTTCAGTATCAATGGTTCAAGGTATTATGTGATTTATGTTGATGATGCTACCAGATGGATCACTATCTATGTGATCAAAGATAAGTCAGAGGTATTCAATACATTCAAACATTATCATGTGTATGCAGAGAGAATTACAGGTCATAAGTTGAAGAGACTAAGGTCAGATGGAGGGGGAGAGTATTTCTCTAATGAGTCTGGATTACTTGTGGAATGCAGGTATAAAAAGGGAACTTACTTGCAGGTACTCTCAACAGAATGGTGTAGGAGAAAGGAGAAATAGAACTCTTGTTGAGTTTGCAAGATCCATGATGAAGGAGAAAAATTGCCCAAATTATTTATGGGCTGAGGTTGTGAATACAACTACTTATTTGGTCAATAGATTACCATGTAAAGATTTGTAGGGTATGACACCATATGAGACTTGGTGGGGTAAGAGACCTACTTTAGATCATTGCAAAGTATTTGGATGTTTGGCATATGCATATGTGCCATCACAATTGAGGCACAAATTGGAACCTAAAGCTGAAAAATATGTATTCATTGGATATGATGATAAGCAGATGGGATATAGGTTGTGGAGTCCATCCACAAAACAATTCCTAGTGTCAAAGGATGTTACATTTGATGAGCAAGGTACTTGGTATGCAGGTACAATCAATATTTATGCAGGTGATGAAGAAGTTATGAATCAAAAGAAAGGTAAATCAAAGGTTTAGATATTTGATGAAGAGGAGAACAATGAAGTACAGGTTGAAGTTGAAGAAGTGCCAAGATTTGATCCAGAATGTGATGAACCAGAAACCTCAAGGAGTGGAGAACTCAGAAGGTCATCAAGACACAAATGGAAACCTACAAAGTATAGCTATGATACTTCTTTTTTGGCTATCAAAGATTATGCATATAGGATAAAAGGAGATGAAGATCCTTCTACATATGAAGAGGCAAAAGGTAAGGAAAATTGGGAGAAAGCTATGTAGGAAGAGTATGATGCATTGATGGAGAATGACACATGGGATTTGGTTCCTAAACCAAAAGTCAGAAGATCATTGGATGCAAATGGGTCTACAAGACAAAGAGATTTGCAGATGGAAGTGTGTCTAGGTATAAAGCTAGACTTGTTGTGAAAGATTTTGCTCAAACTTATGGTATAGATTATGATGAGACCTATAGTCCTTTAGCAAAGATGACAACTATCAGGACACTCATAGCTATTGGTGCATGTAAAGGTTGGAAATTATGTCAGTTAGATGTGAAGAATGCTTTTTTAAATGGTTATATTTCAGATGATGTTTTCATGGAGCAACCACAAGGATTCAGAGATGAAAGGTATCTAGATCATGTATGTAAGCTCAAGAGAGCTTTGTATGGCTTGAAGCAGGCCCCAAGGGCAAGGTGGAGAAGAATTCAAGGGCATGAAGCTATATCAAAGTTTGGTTGGTAGTCTAATCTATGCTACTTTAACTAGGCCTGACTTGTCATCTGCAGTTGGAGTATTATCTCAATTCATGCATTGCCCTAGGAAAGAACATTGGATTGTAGGACAAAGAGTGTTGAGGTACATTAAGGGTACACTCAAACAAGGTTTGTATTATGGTTTTACATCAGATACAAACATCAATATTTATAGTGATACAGATTGGGTAGGTAATCCTGATGATAGGAGATCAACTTATGGATACTTGTGTTATGTGGGAGATAAGTTAATTTCTTCGTGTTCAAAGAAGCAACATACAGTTGCTTTGTCATCTACAGAGGCTGAGTACAAAGGTATGGTGGAAGCTCAAAAGGAAGTCATATGGCTAAAAACTCTCATGAAGAGTTTTGACATCACTCAGAGTATACCCACTATTTATGGAGATAACATGAGTTCATTGTATTTTGCTGCTAATCCTATTTTTCATGCCTAGAATAAACACATTGAGATTCAGTATCACTTTCTAAGAGAGAAGGTGATGGATAAAGAGATTGAAGTCATACATACTTCAACAAAAGATCAGATAGCTGATATGCTAACCAAAAGCTTGGATGGACCAAAGCTACAGAGATTCAAAGACATGACAGGGATAAAGAAGATAGAGAAAACCTCAATTGATGATTGAGGGGGAGCTGTTGGTGCAGGGCAATCAACAATTGAAGTTTCGATGAAGGTTTGGAAGTCAAGGACTGAAGAAAAGATCAAGTTATGAAGCATGGAGAAAGCATATATATATTCAGAGGATGAAGATGTGTATACATATGTACATTAATTTAGAGTCAGTTCATCTTATACTTTTGTATGGTCATGAACTTGTAAATATTTGCCTATATATACAAAGAAAATGTCGGGGCAAATATGAGAGTAGGATCTCTCTCATCACTCAGATGTAAATTTTTCACAAATGAAGAAATGTTGCACCTGATCTTTCTAAGTATTCTCCTTATGTGTTGAATCTTTTGTGAAATGCTTTTGTACAAGTCTAAGTCTATAGTTGATTTACCTCTGTACAAAGTTTTAGATTCTAATTGTGATCAAGCTGAGAGAATCAGTTCTACTTCCACAGTGTAAAGTTTGATGGAGAGTGTTAATCTCCAAAAGATCAAGCTATCCTTGATGTTAGAACACCTCTATATCAAGAATAACTTTAAACTCCAACCAATTTTGGAAGACAAGCACCAAACTGTCAAGATTTTAACTAACTGTGAAGAAAGTCATTTCACAGAAAAGTCTGTTGCACATTATTGACTCATTGATTAATCATTTGTGTAAAGTTTCTAATGAAACTTTGTAGAATGTGTTGCCTAGAGCTTTTGCACTTCCTCCAAGTTAAAACACTTCAAAAGCTTAAGTAGATTATGAGAAATAATCTAAACAATCTACCTATGTCTGAAACTGCCTTCTTATAGAGTTGACTTTGACACCTGCAACTTCTAACACATGGTTCTCTTAAACTTGAACCCGTTTAAGTGAATGATTTTAGCCATAGATGGCTTATCTTCCAACTTAGATTTTGACTCCTCATTTGTGTAAAACTTTACACTGTGCACTGAGAACTGACCATTTCTTTGACCATCAAAATTGCACCTGTTTCAGAAGACACTCAATACTTTCTCACATATAGATGTTCCTGCACAAAATTCTCTCACCCTGTTTGCAATTGGACTCTTAAACTTTAACCATAGATAGATTAACTATGGAATTGGATGTGTATAGAAGGATTTTTGATGAAATCAAACACAGAAGGAGAACTAGAGAAAAGATCGACGTGCAATTCTCTGAACATTTTTCCTATTCAACTCTTCATACATCTGATTGATGATACACACAATAATAATTATCTATTCATCTCTTTTTCATCTATACTTCATCTCTCTCTCTCTCTCTCTCTTAATACGACCATCTACATATATATATATATATATATATATATATATATATATATATATATATATATATATATATATATATATATATATATATATATATATATATATATATATATATATATATATATATATATATATACATATGAGTATTGATTCGTCATTACTTCAAGTATATTGAAGTATTTACAAAACTAATGTACATATGTTTGAAGAACTTTTCTTCCTGAACTTTCACTTCACTTCATGAAGTTGGACTTCAACCTTTTCTTCATATCTTTATTTCTAGGCTTCATATAATCACCAATTGTTGATTGTCCTGCTCCTACAACTCCCCCTCAATCATCAATTGTGATTACCTACATCTTCTTTATTCATGCCATATCTTTAAATCTCTGCAACTTTGGTCCATCCAAACTCTTTGTCATCATATCTGCAAGTTGATCTTTTGTAGGAGTATGCATAACTTCTATTTCTTTATCAACAACCTTCTCTCTCAGAAAATGATACTGAATCTCAATATGTTTAGTTCTAGCATGAAATACAAGATTTGCTGCCAAATATAAAGAACTCATATTGTCTCCACAAATGATAGGAGTACTCTGAACAATATCAAAACTCTTCATAAGAGTCTTTAACCATATTACTTCCTTTGCAGCTTCTACCATGCCTTTGTATTCTGCTTCTGTGGATGATAAAGCAAATGTATGTTGCTTCTTGGAGCACCATGAAATTAGCTTATCTCCCACATAACACAAGTATCCATGTGTTGATCTTCTATCATGAGAATTACCTGCCCAATTTGCATCATTGTATATTTTGACTCTTTTATCTGAAGTAAATCCATATTACAATCCTTCTTTAAGTGTGCCCTTGATGTACTTGAGTACTCTTTGTCCTGCAATCCAATGTTCCTTTCTAGGACAATGCATGAATTGAGATAGAACTCCAACTGCATATGATAAGTCAGGTCTTGTTAATGTAGCATAAATCAAGCTACCCACCAAACTCTGATAAAGATTTATATCTTTAAATTCTTCTCCTCCATATTTACTCAATCTATGATTCACCTCGGAGTTGGTGCTATCCTGCAATCTTCCATTTTAAATTTGGTTAGCAAATTTTTGAGATACCTTTCTTGAGTTACATATACTCCATGTTGAGTATATGAAATCTCCATTCCCAAAAAGAATGACAAATTTCCCAAATCACTGATTTTGAACTCTTTCTCCATCTGCTTCTTAATCATGTGTATACCTTTGTCATCTGTTCATGTAAGTATTATGTCATCAACATAAATACAAACATAAATAAATCCATCCTCACTTGCTTTGACTAACAAGCTACTATCTGCCTTTGAAGCTTGAAATCCAAGTTCCTTCAAAAACTTTACAAGCCTATAATTCCATGCTCTTGGGGCCTGCTTCAACCCATACAAAGCTCTCTTGAGCTTACTGTTGGGAAAGATGGATGGATCCTTCAGAAGATTGAGTAGGTACTGCTAATCCTGCTGTGCACCAGCCCTCAGTGACTCCAGATATGATTAGTAGACACCCTTAGCTTCCAAATGATACCAAGAAATGCTATATGTACTTTGGAAAAAGCTTAAGTAATGACTTGATCAAAACAGATGAGTTTGTGAATCACAAAGCTCAAAAACTTTCTATTTTGGTCTTGATACCTACTCAGTTTTTCACTCATTATGACCAGTACATTTACAATTGGAAAAATTCCTTCTAGAGGTATTCTATTAGCTTAGTAAGCTACCATTTGCAGGTGGAATCATTCAAGATGATGAACTATACAGGGAGAAATCACTTTAGCAAAATTATGAACACCCCCGACTTTTTAGGAAGTATGCAGACAAATACAGTGAGCAATTCGACGGCAATTTCTCGAGATTGGCTGAAGCAAGTTGCTTCAAACTTTGTATGCTTGTAGTATGCTTTGAGCTGGATCTACCAAGCTTTGAATCACTTGATTTGATGAAGTAGGCACTGAGATATGCCTCTTTGAAGTTGATAGACTTGAAGGTAGAAACTTAGAATACACAGAGATGATAGAAGTAAATGTATGTATTGATTCACATTAGTTTACAAGCTCATTGGCATGTCAAGCATTGCCTAATGAGGTAGAGATGTGTGGGCTATGGTGTAGCACTCTCACACACTCAATACTAGCAGAAATGAAGCTCGGGATCTCGCTCTATGCCCGCGAGTTTTCTTCTCACTTTTATATGAGTTGAAGATTGATTTGAATTTCAAATTCAAATCTAAGGCTCCCTATAATCACTCCTCTAAAAGTAGGGAGATATTCTCTCAACTTATACCATCTAATTTTGCACGAATCTATTTGGTAAGTGATTACGTAAGAATGCCAAGTCATTAAGACTTTTACAAGAGGTAGAAAAGTAATATTCCATAAACTAGTGTTCATATGCTACTTGCTTCATGTGAATTCTTCTTCAAGGATTCCAAACCAAATGTGTAGGCTTGATTTGCACCAACAGCTCCCCCTCAAGCCAAACACTTTGGCTTAAGTCTTCATCTTCAATCTTCAATTACATCCTGCAATCCAATCATGGATTTGAATCTGCATAATTTGTTTCCATCCAAAGCTTTAGTGAGTAAATCTGCACATTGCATATTAGTAGAAACATAGGTCAACTGAATGTCTTTGCTTAGCAACTTCTCTCTCACATAGTGGTAATGAACCTCTATGTGTTTTGTTCTAGCATGATAAATTGGATTAGCTGCAAGGTGAAGAGAGCTTGTATTGTCTCCAAAGATAATTGGGGGCCTAGTGTATAGGCCTAAATCTGTATACAAAAGCTTTAACCAAATAGCTTCTTGAGTGGCATTAGCTAGCCCTCTATACTCTGCTTCAGTGGATGACAATGCCACTGTTGGTTGTTTCTTGGCTGACCAAGAAATAGGTTTATCACCTACAAAGGATAAGTATCCTCATGTGCTCCTCCTATCATCCTTGCATCTTGCCCAATCTGCATCTGAATATACTTTAATGTCAATATCTGATGTATAAGGAAAGTACAAACCATGGTTCTGAGTTCCCTTTAGATATTTCAAGATCTTCTTTGCAGCCTCAAGATGAGGTACCCTTGGTTTGTGCATGAATTGACTTAGCACACTAACTCCATATGCTATGTCAATTCTGGTCAAAGTAGCATAATTCAAACTACCTACCATACTTTGATAACCTGTAATGTCTTGGACTTCATTCCCTTCATGAGCACTTAGCTTTAGGTTGACCTCCATTGGAGTACTTGAGTTTTTAGCATCCTGCAGATTAAACTTCTTCAACATGTCTTGTACATATTTTTTCTGAGTGATATATATACCTGAATTAGTATAGACTAATTCAAGTCCTAGAAAATACTTCAATAATCCAAGATCATTGATCTTGAACTCCTTCATCATCTGGTGTTTGATGCTTCTGATTCCTTGGACATCATTACCTGTAATGATGATGTCATCAACATAAACACAGAGATAGATTACCTCTGAATTGCTCCTTTTAATAAACAATGAAGTATCTGCCTTGCTCATAGTAAACCCTTGGTCTTGGAGGTATGTTGTTAGCCTATAGTTCCATGCTCTAGGTGCCTGCTTCAATCCATATAGAGCCTTCTTCAATTTACAAACATAATTTACCTTCTTGGGATCTTCATAGCCAGGTGGTTGTGACATGTAGACTTCTTCAGATATCCATCCATTCAAGAAAGCATTCTTGATATCTAATTGGTACATGTTCCAATTCTTGGATGCAGCTACACTCACCAATACTCTGATTGTTGGCATCTTAGCCATAGGAGAAAATGTCTCCTCATAATCAATGCCTTGGGTTTGTGCAAAACCCTTGGCCACCAACCTAGCTTTGTACCTGTTGATTGTACCATCAGAGTTCCTCTTTAGTTTGTAGATCCATCTAGATCCTATCACTTTCATAGACTCCTTCTTGGGTACCAAGTCCCATGTGTCACTTTCCTTGAGAGCTTCTATTTCTTCATCCATATCTCCTTTCCATTCTGGTTTGGTGATTGCCTCTTCATATGAACCTGGTTCTTCACTTAACAAGTCCTTTGCAAGATAAATTGAATGCTTAGTAACAAGAGATGTATCATACCCATATCTAATAGGTTTTTTTCTTTCTCTCTGAGATCTTCTAGTTGACTGAGTTGAGGATTCTGGAATATCCTCTAGCTGCTTCATCTTCATCTTTCCTTTGGACTTCCATGCCTTGAATTCTTCAAGATTGATTGTGTCATCATCTTCTGAACTTGAGTCTTCCTTCTGGATTGGTTCCTCCCTTGAGAGTTTTGGAAACTCTTCTTCCAAATCATAAGGTAGACTAACCTTCCTGCAATCATTCTCATACCATGAGTCATTCTCATCAAAGATGACATCTCTGCTTACCTTGAACCCTTTATTGGTTGGGTTGTAGAATCTGTACCCTTTTTGATTCAAGTCATACCCAATGAAAATACATTTTTCTGCTTTAGGGTCTAGCTTTCCCCTTACCTGTGAGGGAATATGCACATATGCTACACAACCAAAAATTTTGCAATGATCCAATGATGGTCTCTTACCATGCCAAGCTTCATAAGGTGTCATTCCATCAAGTGACTTTGATGGCAACCTGTTTATGAGATAGGTGGCAGTAGATACACTCTCTGCCCAAAGATAATTTGGCAACTTCTTTCCATTAAGCATAGACCTAGCTATTTCAACAATTAGTCTATTCCTTCTTTCATCTACCCCATTTTGTTCAGGTGAATACCTTGTGGTTATCTCCCTTTTGATGCCTCTTTCCTGCAGGAAGTCCTCAAACTCATTTGAGATGTATTCACCTCCTCCATCTGACCTTAGCTTCTTCAAGTTCCTTCCTGTTTGATTTTCAACTAGTGCAAGATATCTTTTGAAACAATTAAACACTTCATCCTTGTGCTTCATAAAGTATAATACAGTCCATCTGCTATAATCATCAATGAAAGACACATAGTACCTTGATCCTGAAATGGAGGGATCCTTGCTAGGTCCCCAAACATCTGTGTGCACCAAGTCTAGGTAGTCTTCATGCATAAAACCTTTCCTTGTATAAGGTAACCTGTGAGACTTACCAAATTGACAAGCACCACACTTGTAAATCATGTGTTGCTTGGATACATTAGGTATTCCAAGCACACATTGATCTCTGCTCATTTGCTTCAAGGTCTTTTCACCTATGTGACCTAATCTCTTGTGGCATATTTCTAATTCTGAAAGTGTTTGATCCTTGTAATTGTATAAAGCAATGTTTTTGGTGTCTTCTAGCTCAAAAGTGAATAGTCTACCTGATTTTTCTCCCTTGGCTATCCTTTTGAATCCATGTCTTGGGTCCTCTACATATGCTCCATGTTGATTGAACCTGACCTGCAAACCTTTCTCCACAATCTGACCAACACTCATTAAGTTTTTGGTAATGGTTGGTACATAAAGTACCCTGCTCAATAGGTTTTGGTTACCATCACAAGTTTTTACATTTCCAATCTTTACTACAGAATTCTTAGTATCATCACCTGTCTGTACTTGATGTTTGCCCTTGGGTTCCTCAAGATCAGAGAGTAGTGCCACATTGCCAGCTACATGATTAGAACACCCTGAATCAATATAAAACAGATGATCATCATTGATACCTGACTTGGAAGTCATATTCATGATCAATAGGGAGTCATCTTGCTCCTCTGTGTAGTTGTAGTCTTTCCTATTTCTGAATCCTCCTTGGTAGTTACCATTATAATTGTTGTTGTAATTGTTGTTGTAGTTATTGATGTAGCCATTGTAGCCTTGGTGTTGGTTGAACCTTCCTCTGCCTTGAGAGTATCCACCTCTTTGATAGCCTCTTCCTCTCTGATTTTTGTAGTTTCTATAGCACTCATCTGTGGTGTGGTTAGACAATCCACAAATATTGCATGGTGATGAATTGTAAGGTCTCCCCCTACCTTGCTTACCTCCTCTGCCCCTGCCTCTTGAAGATCTACCTCTCCCTGCATAGTTGGCTTGGGAGGTAGAACCTTCATCCTCTTGCTTTTTACCTTTACCTTTGTCTTTAACCTTTTTATCAATATATAGGGCAGAAGGAGTGTTACCTTTAGATGTATCTCCAACCTTTGTGAACTTTGCTTCATGTGTAAATAGTTGGCCCATCAGAGTTGTGAGATTTGGGGTATGCATGTCCATGTAGAGATCCATTGCAGTGGTGAAGCTTTCCCACTTATCATCTGCCTTTAGTCCATTGGTTACTTGCCTTAATATTTGTTCCTCTTCAATCTCCTCTCCTATGCTTGCTAATTGGTCTGCCACATCCTTGATCTTGGTTACAAATTCTGAGACTGATTGCTTTGGTTGCTTCCTAAGGGTTGTGAATTCAATCCACAATTGATTCTTCCTGGCCCTTGTATTAGATGAGAAGTATGATGACAAGGTTTCCCAAGTTTCTTGGGAAGTCTTACAATTCCTAATGTGAGGTAAAAGGAAATCAGATATAGAGTTAAGAAGATAAGACCTTGCCAATGCATCTTTTGCACACCATGTATTAAGCCTTTCTTGTTCTTCCTTGGTGGGTAGACCCCTTGCTTTGAATGAGGGCAATTCCTCATCTCCTGAGATGAATCCAAACAGACTTCTTCCTTGTAGATAGGTCTTCATCCTTAGAGCCCAAGCTTGATAATTGTTCCTGTCCAATTTGTCAATGAATGAAGGAAAACCATCTCCCATGTTACCTTGTTTGCTCTGATACCACTGTTGGGAAAGATGGATGGATCCTTCAGAAGATTGAGTAGGTACTGCTAATCCTGCTTTGCACCAGCCCTCAGTGACTCCAGATATGATTAGTAGACACCCTTAGCTTCCAAATGATACCAAGAAATGCTATATGTACTTTGGAAAAAGCTTAAGTAATGACTTGATCAAAACAGATGAGTTTGTGAATCACAAAGCTCAAAAACTTTCTATTTTGGTCTTGATACCTACTCAGTTTTTCACTCAGTATGACCAGTACATTTACAATTGGCGAAATTCCTTCTAGAGGTATTCTATTAGCTTAGTAAGCTACCATTTGCAAGTGGAATCATTCAAGATGATGAACTATACAGGGAGAAATCACTTTAGCAAAATTATGAACACCCCCGACTTTTTAGGAAGTATGCAGACAAATACCAGTGAGCACTTCGACGGCAATTTCTCGAGATTGGCTGAACCAAGTTGCTTCAAACTTTGTATACTTGTAGTATGCTTTGAGTTGGATCTACCAAGCTTTGAATCACTTGATTTGATGAAGTAGGCACTGAGATATGCCTCTTTGAAGTTGATAGACTTGAAGGTAGAAACTCAGAATACACAGAGATGATAGAAGTAAATGTATGTATTGATTCACATTAGTTTACAAGCTCATTGGCATGTCAAGCATTGCCTAATGAGGTAGAGATGTGTGGGCTATGGTGTAGCACTCTCACACACTCAATACTAGCAGAAATGAAGCTCGGGATCTCGCTCTATGCCCGCGAGTTTTCTTCTCACTTTTATATGAGTTGAAGATTGATTTGAATTTCAAATTCAAATCTAAGGCTCCCTATAATCACTCCTCTAAAAGTAGGGAGATATTCTCTCAACTTATACCATCTAATTTTGCACGAATCTATTTGGTAAGTGATTACATAAGAATGCCAAGTCATTAAGACTTTTACAAGAGGTAGAAAAGTAATATTCCATAAACTAGTGTTCATATGCTACTTGCTTCATGTGAATTCTTCTTCAAGGATTCCAAACCAAATGTGTAGGCTTGATTTGCACCAACACTTACACACATAATTTGGATACACTTGATCTTTGAAACCATCTGGTTGTTCCATGTAGACTTCATGTGAAATATAACCATTCAAAAATGCATTCTTCACATCTAATTGAGATAATTTCCAACCTTTGCAAGCAGCAATTGCTATCAGAGTCCTTATGGTTGTCATCTTTGCAACAGGACTATAAGTTTCATCATAGTCCACACCATATGTCTGTGCATATCCCTTTACAACAAGCGTGGCTTTGTACCTAGATACACTTCCATCTACAAATCTTTTTGTTTTGTAGACCCATTTACATCCAATGATCTTCTGACTATTTGGTTTAGGAACCAAATCCCAAGTCTCATTTTCCATCAATGCATCATATTCCTCCTGCATAGCTTTTTCCCAATTCTTCTTCCCTTTGGCTTCATCATATGTGGATGGATCCTCATTTGCTTTTAACATGTAAGCATAATCTTTAGTAGTCAAGAATGAAGTATCATAGCTATACCTTGTAGGTTGCCATTTGTGTCTAGATGACCTTCTGAGTTCTCCACTTCTTGAAGTTTCTGGTTCATCACATTCTGGATCAAACCTTGGCACTTATTCAACTTCAACCTGTACTTCATTGTTCTCCTCTTCATCATTTACCTTTCTTTTGATTCACAAATTCTTCCACATCTGCATGAACATTAAGTGTACCTGCATACCAAGTACCTTGCTCATCAAATGTAACATCCTTAGACACAAGGAATTGCTTTGTGAATGGACTCCACAACCTATAACCCATCTACTTGTCATCATAACCAATGAATACATACTTCTCTGCTTTAGGTTCCAATTTATGCCTCAATTGAGATGGCACATATGCATATGCCAAGCATCCAAATATTTTGCAATGATCCAATGTAGGTCTCTTACCGCACCAAGCTTCATATGGTGTCATACCCTGCAAGGCTTTACATGGTAACCTATTGACCAAATATGTGGTTGTGTTTACAGCCTCAGCCCACAAATAATTAGGACAATTTTTCTCCTTCATCATTGATCTTGCAAACTCAACAAGAGTTCTATTTCTTCTCTTTGCTTCCCCATTTTGTTGAGGAGAGTACCTGCAAGTAACTTCTCTCTTTATACCTACATTCCACAAATAATCACTGAACTCATTAGAGAAATACTCTCCCCCTCCATCTGACCTTAACCTCTTCAATTTTTGACCTGTAATTCTTTCTACATATGCATGATAGTGTTTAAATGTATTAAACACTTCTGACTTGTCTTTGATCACATAGATTGTGATCCACTTGGTAGCATCATCAACATATATGACATAATATCTTGAACCATTTATACTGAAATCCTTTGAAGGACCCCACACATCTGTATGTACCAATTCAAGTCTTTCTGAATACATAAAACCATGCTTATTATATGATTGCTTATGAGCCTTACCTAACTGACATGCTTCACATCTGTATGTCATGTGTTGACCTGCAACATTAGGCAATCCAAGTACTGAACCATTGTTAACCATTTCTTTGATACCTCTTTCATTAAAGTGTCCAAGTCTTTTATGCCAAAGATCCAATTCAGACACCTTTTGCTCTCCATATGTGAACATAGCATGTCCAATATTACCTTGTATCTTTAATGTGAAGAGCCTTCCTTCCTTATTTCCTGTAACAATCTGTTTATACCCTTGACTAGGGTCTTCAACATAAACTCCATCATTAGTGAACCTTACCTCATATCCTTTTTCCACAATTTGTCCTACACTAATCAAGTTCTTTGGAATTGTAGGAACATACAAAACCTTACTCAAGATAGTACTTCCATCTTTGGCTTTAACTGAACCAATTAACTTTACTTTATGCTTTGTATTATCACCTGTTTGAACTGTGTGATTGATTGCCTTATGATCTAGATCAGTCATCAAAGCAATGTTTCCACTCAGATGATTGCTACATCCTGAGTCAATATAAATTATTCTCATGTCTTCATGTGAGGCTTCACATGTTGCATTCATAATAAAAGTTGAACCTTCTTTCTGATCTGATGCATAATTATAGTAGGTGTTATTGTAGGATTGATTTTGGAAGTTTCTTCCTCCACCTCTTCCAAAAGAATTCCTACCACCTCTACCTCTAAAGTTTCCTCTCTGATATCTGCCACCTCTTCCTCTTTGATTAAAGTTCTGATTAAAATTATCATTGCTTTGATTATTATGCCAACAATCATGAGATAGATGATTGGTCTTACCACATATCCAACAAGCTCTGACATTATCTTTGTTATTTTTGCCTCTTCCTCTACTTCTGGCACTTCCTCTTCCTCTTAGGAAGTTTGCTTGACTTGGAGTACCTTCATCTTCAACTGATTGTTGCTTTCCTTTGCTAGCTTTCTTCTTGTCTTTAGAATACATTGCATGACCTACACTCTTATTAACATCTCCTTTGATATCATTCTCAAAAGTTAGCATATGTCCTAACAATTGATTCAAATCAGGAGTGAAATGATCTAATGAAAGTTCTGTAGACAAAATAAATGGCTTCCACTTCTCATCTCCTCTTAGCCCTGTGAAGCCTTTTTCTTGAATGTAGTAAAATCTGCCCATAATGAAGCTTTCCTTGATTTGGTTGTATTCTGAAAATGCTCTTCCAAAGCATTCCATATGTCACTTGCACTTTCAAGTCCTCTGATATGAGGAAGCAAATAATCATTCACTACCATGTAGATTATGCTCCTTGCTTGAGCATCCTTCTTCATCCAAATCTTTACATCTGCAAGCTTCTCCCTAGTTAGAACACTAGGATATTTGAACTCTGGCTTTTCTTCCTCTCCTGTGATGTATCCCATCAGATCTTTTCTCATAAGATGAGCTTCCATTCTCA
>CM035427.1:92619998-92624998 GCA_020310875.1 Ceratopteris richardii | reverse complement strand
GCTGCAAGGTGAAGAGAGCTAGTGTTGTCTCCAAATATAATAGGTGGTCTTGTGAGTAGACCTAATTCTGTATATAGAAGCTTCAACCAGATAGCTTCTTGAGTTGCATTGGCAAGCCCTCTATACTCTGCTTCAGTGGATGATAATGCCACTGTAGGTTGCTTCTTAGCTGACCAAGAGATAGGCTTGTCTCCTGCAAAACAAATATATCCTGAGGTGCTTCTCCTATCATCCTTGCATCCTGCCCAATCTGCATTGAGTAAACTTTTATGTCAATATCTGATGTATAAGGAAAATACAAACCATGACTTTGTGTTCCCTTCAAATACTTCAAGATCTTCTTTGCTGCCTCTAGGTGAGGTATCCTTGGTTTGTGCATGAATTGACTAAGCACACTTACTCCATATGCTATGTCAATTCTTGTCAAGGTAGCATAGTTCAAACTACCCACCATACTTTGATATCCTGTAATGTCTTTGATTTCTTCTCCTTCATGAGCACTTAGCTTTTGGTTAACCTCCATTGGAGTAGTAGATACCTTAGCATCCTGCAAACCAAACTTATTGACCATATCCTGTACATACTTCTTTTGAGTAATGTAGATACCTGAATTTGTGTAGATCAATTCAAGACCTAGGAAATATTTTAGTAATCCAAGATCACTAATCTTGAATTCTTTCATCATCTGTCCTTTGATGTGTCTAATCCCATTGACATCATTACCTGTAATGATGATGCCATCTACATAAACACATAAGTAAATTACCTCTGTACTACTTCTTTTTATGAACAGAGAAGTGTCTGCTTTGCTCATCACAAATCCTTGGTCTTGGAGGTAGGTGGTCAATCTGTAGTTCCATGCTCTAGGTGCCTGCTTCAAACCATACAGAGCCTTCTTCAATTTACAAACATAATGTACCTTTTTTGGATCTTCATAGCCAGGTGGTTGTGACATGTAGACTTCTTCAGATATCCATCCATTCAAGAATGCATTCTTCACATCCAATTGGTACATGTTCCAATTCTTGGATGCAGCTACACTCACCAAAACTCTAATAGTTGGCATCTTGGCCACAGGAGAAAAGGTCTCCTCATAATCAATGCCTTGGGTTTGTGCAAAACCCTTGGCTACCAACCTAGCTTTGTACCTGTTAATTGTTCCATCTGAATTCTTCTTCAATTTGTAGATCCATCTGGATCCTATTACCTTCATAGAATCCTTCTTGGGTACCAAGTCCCAAGTATCACTCTCTTTGAGGGCTTCTATCTCCTCATCCATGGCTTCTCTCCATTCTGGCTTTGTAATTGCTTCTTCATAGGTACCTGGTTCTTCATTCAACAAGTCTTTTGCAAGATATACAAAATGTTTAGTTACAAGTGATGTGTCATACCCAAATCTGATAGGCTTCTTCTTTTCTCTCTGAGATCTTCTCATTGCTTGAGTAGAAGTTTCTGCCTTATCCTCCAATTGCTTCATCTTCATCTTTCCTTTGGATTTCCAAGCCTTGAACTCTTCAAGGTTTATTGTATCATCATCTGAGCTTGAATCTTCTTGCTGAGTTGGCTCTTTCTTGGTAAGCTTTGGAAAATCTTCCTCCATGTCATAGGGTAGACTCACTTTCCTGCATTCATTCTCATACCATGAGTCATTCTCATCAAATATGACATCTCTGCTTACCTTGAACCCTTTGTTTGTGGGGTTGTAGAATCTGTATCCCTTTTGGTTCAAATCATAACCAATGAAGATACATTTCTCAGCCTTGGGGTCTAGCTTTCCTCTTACCTGTGAGGGAATATGCACATATGCTACACAACCAAAGATTTTGCAATGATCCAGAGAGGGTCTCTTACCATGCCAAGCTTCATATGGTGTCATGCCATCAAGTGATTTGGATGGCAACCTATTGATGAGATAAGTGGCAGTGGATACACTCTCTGCCCATAGGTAATTTGGCAACTTTTTCTCATTGAGCATAGACCTAGCTGTTTCCACTATAAGTCTATTCCTTCTTTTTGCTACCCCATTTTGTTCAGGTGAGTACCTTGTAGTGATCTCCCTCTTGATGCCTCTTTCCTGCAAGAAATCTTCAAACTCATTGGAGAAGTATTCTCCTCCACCATCTGACCTTAGCCTCTTCAAGCTTCTACCTGTTTGATTCTCAACAAGTGCAAGATACCTCTTGAAACAATTAAACACTTCATCTTTATGCTTCATAAAATATAAAATGGTCCACCTGCTATAGTCATCAATAAAAGACACATAATATCTTGAACCAGAAATGGAAGGGTCCTTGCTAGGTCCCCAAACATCTGTGTGTACCAAGTCTAGGTAGTCTTCATGCATGGAACCTTTCCTTGAGTAGGGTAATCTGTGAGACTTACCAAATTGACATGATCCACATTTATAAATCATGTGTTGCTTGGATACATTAGGTATCCCAAGCACACATTGATCCCTGCACATTTGCTTTAGAGTCCTTTCACCTATGTGCCCTAATCTTTTATGCCATATCTCTAACTCTGAAAGTGTCTGATCCTTGTAATTATACAAAGCAATGTTTTTTGTATCTTCTAGCTCAAATGTAAATAGTCTACCTGATTTCTCCCCTTTGGCTATCCTTCTGAATCCTTGTTTTGGGTCCTCCACATATGCTCCATGTTGTGTGAATCTGACCTGCAAACCTTTCTCCACAATCTGACCAACACTCATTAAATTCTTAGTTATTGTTGGTACATAGAGTACCCTGCTTAATAGGTTCTGATTACCATCACATGTCTTCACATTTCCAATTTTGACAACAGAGTGTTTAGTGTCATCACCTGTTTGTACCTGATGTTTACCCTTGGGCTCTTCCAAATCAGAAAGTAGTGCCACATTGCCAGCTACATGGTTAGAACATCCTGAGTCAATGTAAAATAAATGATCATCATTTGTACCTATCTTGGAGGTCATGTTCATGATCAATAAGGAGTCATCCTGCTCCTCTGTGTAGTTGTTGTAATCTCTTCTATTTCTGAATCCACCTTGGTAGTTTCCATTGTGGTTGTTGTTGTAGTTGTTGTTGTATTGGTTGTTGTACCCATTGTAGCTTTGATGTTGGTTGAATCTGCCTCTCCCTTGAGAGTATCCACCTCTTGAGTAGCCTCTTCCTCTCTGATTTTTGTAGTTCTTGTAGCATTCATCTGTGGTATGATTGGACAATCCACAGATGTTGCAAGGTGATGAGTTGTAGGATCTCCCCCTACCTGACTTACCTCCTCTGCCTCTTCCTCTAGATGACCTACCTTTCCCTGCATAATTAGCTTGAGAGGTAGAGCCTTCTTCATCCTGTTTCTTCTTGCCTTTATCTTTAACTTTCTTATCAGTATAGAGAGCAGAGGGGTTATTACCTTTTGATTGATCTCCAGCCTTGGTGAACTTTGCTTCATGTGTAAATAGTTGGCCCATGAGTGTTGTGAGATCAGGGGTATGCATGTCCATGTAGAGATCCATTGCAGTGGTGAAACTTTCCCACTTATCATCTGCCTTGAGTCCATTTGTCACTTGCCTGACTATTTGCTCCTCTTCAATTTCCTCTCCAATGCTTGCTAGTTGGTCTGCCACATCTTTGATCTTTGTCACATACTCTGAGACTGATTGCTTGGGCTGCTTCCTAAGGGTTGTGAATTCAATCCATAATTGGTTCTTCCTAGCCCTTGTGTTGGAGGAAAAATAGTTTGACAAGGTTTCCCAAGTTTCTTGGGAAGTCTTACAGTTCCTTACATGAGGTAAAAGAAAGTCAGATATAGAGTTTAAGAGATAAGACCTTGCCAAAGCATCCTTTGCACACCATTGGTTGAGTCTTTCATGTTCATCCTTTGTAGGTAGTCCTCTAGTCTTGAATGAGGGCAACTCCTCATCTCCTGATATGTATCCAAATAGACTTCTCCCTTGTAGATAGGTCTTCATTCTCAATGACCAAGCTTGATAATTGTTTCTGTCCAATTTGTCAATGAAGGAAGGGAAACCATCACCCATGTTTACCTTCTTTGCTCTGATACCACTGTTGAGAGTGATGGATGGATGCACTCAGGAAATCAGTTGGTGCTGCAAAACCTGCTTCACACCTGCCCTCTTTTCTCTTCAGATATACTTAGTACACTAGCTTAGCTTCCAAATGACATAAAGAAACCATATATGTACTTTGGAAATGGTTTGGGTAATGATCAAACCAAAACAGATAACTTTGTACTTCAAAAATCAAGCAAAACCTTCTATTCCTGTAGTGATACCTGCTCAGACTTTTACTCAGTGTGTCCAGCACACTTAAAATTGGAACAATTCCTTTTGGGAGTATTAATGTACCTTAGTAAGCTACCAATCACAAGTGGAATCACTTCAATTGATAAACAATGCACTGAGAAATAAGTTTAGCAAAATTATAATCCCCCCCGACTTTTCAGGAACTCTGCAGACTGAAACCAGTGTGCACTTCGAATCGATTTTCTCCCAATTGGCTGAATGAAATCCTTTGAAATTTTGTATGCTTGTAGTAGACTTTGAGCTGGTTCCAATGAGCTATAGATCTCTTGATTTGGTTCAGTAGATCCAGAGAAATGCTCCTTTGAAGTTGACAGACTTGGAGTAGGACACTCAGACAAAACAGAGATGATGAATGTATACTTCTATTGATAAATGTGTTTGTACAATCTCATTAGCCTGACAAGCATAGCTAAATGAGGTATTGTGGTGTTGGCAATAGAGTAGCCTTCACACACAATGAGTTACAATGAAATTTTGCCTCGGGGAGTGAGCTAGAGTGAGTGTGTAACCCGCGACTTTTTACTTCATTTTTTATAGGAGTCTTGAGATCTTTTGAATTTGAAATTCAAACTTAGGCTCCCTTGAATCTCTCCTCTAAAAGTAGGGAGATATTCTCTCTATCTCAACATTCAAATTTCCACGACTAATGAAGTAGGTGGATGACTTAAAGTGATTACAAACAAATGATAAGTCACTT
>CM035427.1:92612498-92614998 GCA_020310875.1 Ceratopteris richardii | reverse complement strand
ATTGGCAAGGTCTTATTTACTCAACTCCATCTCTGATTTTCTTTTTCCATATATTAGAAATTGTAAGACATCCCAAGAAACTTGGGAAACCTTGTCATCTTATTTTTCCTCAAACACAAGGGCTAGGAAAAATCAGTTGTGGATTGAATTCACAACATTAAGGAAGCAACCTAAGCAAGCTGTTTCAGAATTTGTGACCAAGATTAAAGATGTAGCAGATCAATTAGCAAGTATAGGAGAAGAGATTGAAGAAGAATAGATTGTAAGGCAAGTGATCAATGGGATCAAGGCGGATGACAAATGGGAAAGCTTCACCACTGCCATGGACCTTTACATAAACATGCGAATTCCAGATCTTACAACTCTCATGGGACAATTGTTCACTCATGAAGCAAAGCTCAACAAGAATGGAGATACATCTAAAGGTAATAACTCCTCTGCCCTATATACAGATAAAAAGTCTAAAGATAAAGGCAAGAGCAAGAGGTGGAAAATGAAGGCTCTACCTCCCAAGCCAACTATGTAGGGAGAGGTAGATCATCAAGAGGAAGAGGCAGAGGAGGTAAGCAAGGTAGGGGGAGATCCTATAACTCCTCACCATGCAACATTTGTGATTTATCAAATCATACTACAGATGAGTGTTTCAAGAATTACAAAAATCAGAGAGGAAGAGGATACCAAAGAGGTGGATACTCACAGTCAAGAGGTAGATTCAACCATCACCAAGGCTACAACAACAACTACAACAACAAATACAATAATAATTACAATGGCAACTACCAAGGAGGATTCAAATCCAGAAAGGACTACAACAACAAAACAGAACAGCAGGATGACTCTCTTCTGATTATGAACATGACTTCAAAATCACGTACAAATGATGACCACCTATTCTACATTGACTCAGGATGCTCAAATCATGTGGCTAGCAATGTAGCACTACTCTCTGATCTTGAGGAACCAAAAGGTAAGCATCAAGTCCAAACAGGTGATGACACCAAGCACTCAGTAGTTAAAGTTGGAAATGTTAAGACTTGTGATGGAAATCAGAACTTGTTGAGCAGGGTACTCTATGTACCAACCATTACCAAAAATTTGATGAGTGTTGGATAGATTGTGGAGAAAGGTTTGCAGGTTAGATTCAACCAATATGGAGCATTTGTGGAGGATCCAAGGCATGGGTTCAAGAGGATTGCTAAAGGAGAAAAATCCGGTAGACTTTTCACTTTTGAGTTAAAAGACACAAAGAATATTGCACTATATAGTTATAAAGATCAAACACTTTCAGAGCTTGAGATTTGGCACAAAAGATTAGGGAATATAGGAGAAAGAACCTTGAAGCAAATATGCAGGGATCAATGTGTGCTTGGAATACCTAATGTATCCAAGCAACAGATGATTTATAAGTGTGGTGCTTGTCAATTTGGGAAGTCTCACAGGTTACCCTTCTCAAGGAAAGGTTACATGCATGAAGACTACCTAGAGCTTGTCCAAATGTATGGGGACCAAGCAAAGAACCCTCAGTCTAAGGTTCAAGGTACTATGTATCTTTTATTGATGATTATAGCAGATGGACTGTATTGTACTTCATGAAGCACAAGGATGAGGTGTTTAATTGCTTTAAAAAATATCTTGCACTTGTTGAAAATCAGACAGGAAAGAATTTGAGGAGGCTAAGGTCAGATGGAGGAGGTGAGTACTTCGCCAATGAGTTTGAAAACTTCTTGCAGGACAAAGGCATCAAAAGAGAAATAATCACAAGGTATTCTCCTGAACAGAATGGGGTAGCTGAGAGAAGAAATAGGTTGATTGTTGAAACAGCTAGGTCTATGTTGAATGAGAAAAAATTACCTAACTATCTATGGGCAGAAAGTGTTTCAACTACCAATTATCTCATAAACAGGTTACCATCTAAATCCCTTGATGGGATGACACCCTATGAAGCATGGCATGGCAAAAGACCCTCACTAGACCATTGCAGGATATTTGGATGTGTAGCATATGTACACATTCCTTCTCAGATAAGAGGTAAGCTAGACCCTAAAGCTGAGAAGTGCATCTTTATTGGATATGATTTGAATAAAAAAGGATACAGGTTTTATAACCCCTCCAATAAGGGATTCATGGTGAGTAGAGATGTTCTCTTTGATGAAAATGATTCTTGGTATGAGAATGAGTGTAGGAAGGTTAAACTACCCTATGACTTGGAAGAGGAGTTTCCAAGTCTTGCTAAGGAGGAACCTACTCAGAATGAAGACACAAGTTCAGATGATGAAGACACTATCAACCTTGAAGAGTTCAAGGCATGGAAGTCCAAGGGCAAAATGAAGATGAAGAAGCTTGAAGACATACCTGAATCTTTAACTCAATCAATCAGAAGATCACAAAGAGAAAGCAAAAAACCTATAAGATATGGGTATGATACATCTCTTGTTACTAAACATTATGTCTATCTTGCCAAAGATTTGTCAATTGAAGAACCAGGATCATATGAAGAAGC
>CM035427.1:92524998-92597498 GCA_020310875.1 Ceratopteris richardii | reverse complement strand
CTTGCATATTGCACTGATGAACTACTTTGGATATGTACTCACTTTGAGACAAGTATACACATACAAATTGTTTGAAAACTATAAAACCAGCTTATAAGTTTCCCCAATTTCACATCCAAAGAAACTTTTAGAAAATCAGTGCAAAGAGCCCAAGAAGCCACTTTGAAGGCTCCAAAATAATATGAACCTCAATATCTTCACTCCTACAGCACTAAGCAACTAGGGCTTAGTGGTAGGAAAACATGTCAATTAAACAAGCCTTGGGGGCAACACTACTTAAATTGGTGACTTCCCAAGAACTACTAGTACTTCTCTCCTCCTTGATCATTGAAGTCCTTCCTCGCGTGCAACCAACGATGTCAACAATAAATCAAATAAAAATGTATACCAAGGCCTATGCCTTGTCTACAATGTTAGTCATAAGCCTTCAAGGAAGCCATTGTAGCCCACAAAGTGTTGAGAGCTAGTGAAATTCATTCCATACACAACAGTGGAAACTTTTTGCTACAAATATTTTTGATATCAAATGAAGCCTTGCGATGGTAAGAAAGCTTTTTGACGATGCTCTCACGATAGAAAATCCAGCTCTGGATGACACAGGCGATAGAAAACACAAAACTACACAGTACACAAAGACCTGAACACAAATTTTCTAGGTTAACAAATATGATCAAACTTAGAGTTTGACCATGCCACTATATGGTTTATTAAAGATATACAAAAGTGTTTGATGGCCATTTGGCCTTTCACATGGATTCCAGCGATAACTGACACTCATATTTCTAAGATCACAGTGAAATACTGCTAAGAGCCAGTAAGAAAATCAGACCTTCAAATATGACACCAAGCATAGTAGCATCAAAGGGAAATGTGTCATTAAGGATGGGTCCTCTATAATCATATCTTATGATATGATATGCAATGAAGAGTGGAACTTACTTGAAATGGCATTTGATGATAGAAACAATCAATTGGTTGACCCTCAAGACATGGGAGGACCTTCCAAAAGGTACATGGAGAAAGAGCACGAGGCTCATAACTATAGAATGATTCCCAATTTTGATTCCTTTATTGATCAAGGGGTATCCATAACCTAGATGGATTCCATAGAACAATTGGTGCAATGAAGGGTGATTCAAAGCCACTAGAAATGACGCTTATTGTGAAGTCTTTATAGCATAGGTACATGGATAGAGTTTGTACTTATACTTTGCCCATAGATTAGCCTGAGTTGATCATTGAGACCAAAGATATACTCCAACAAGAGAAGGGAGTAGGGACAATAGAGAGAATTTACTAATACACCCATCACCCATCGTGGACAATTTCTAGTCTCAAATTATGAGAAAATTTTGAGAAAATATCCTATGAAACTTTGGTATCATCCCATATGTTAATTGAATGTCTAAGGAGATATATTAGAGTGCCCCCATGCCAAAACGATCCTATCTTCTGTTACTAATTGTAAGATGCCACGTTGATTTTCCACCTCGAAAAAAAAAAAAGATGTGTAAGTAATAATAAAATTTTATGTTTAGGATATTTTGATCATGTCTGCAAAATTTTGTAGCAATAAGTTTTTATATTCTCTCTCTAGAAAGTTGTCGCATGAAATTTGTATGTTAATTTTGAGCATGAAGATGAAGGAATCTGAAAAAGTGTTGTATGAGAGAAAGGTAGAGTATTCTTAGTAGAAAAAATTTACCTGATTGAATTTTTTGTAGTTCCTATGTTTTATGTCTCATTTGGTTCCATGAAGATAGGTTAATGAAGAGATTTTTCATGTTTTTTCATCTCTTTAGAATTTTCGATTTCACAGGGCCCAAAAGTGATATCTTGAAGCAGATTTGGACATGAGGCGTCTCTAACATTATTGTACAGATTTAAGAACTGAATATTTTTGTCTCTCACAAGCTCAAGCTGATTCCTCACTGTTTTTGAGTTACAGGGTTTTGAAAAGTGTCGTTTTCCAACACTTAAAAAAAATAAAAAATTCAAAAAAAAAAGAGAAGCCTTCATTCATTCATCTTATTCATGTTCGCAGATTTAGAAAACGCACATGGGTATATGGGTTATTTTTGGATGATTGACGTGTGTGAGTGCGTTGCAAGGATTACCTCTATTTTTGTAGGTACGATTCTTGATGGTGGACATAAAAAGTAGATGCATGGATGGTCCGGAAGTCTTGCATGAGACATGCAAGAAGACGCTATCTTGGAGCATGCAGATTCTAAAAGTGCGGGTCTAGGAAGGCGTGATTGTTCGTGCGCTGGCGAAAGGCGGAGATCCCAAAAAGACGAAGACTGAGAGATAGAAAAGGATGATGGTCGTACAGTCATTACGATCTTTTCGGCTTCTGGAATTGCGATTGAGATTGAGATTGAGATTGAGATTGAGATTGTGATTGTGATTGAGATTGAGATTGGGATTGAGATTATGATTGTGATTGAGATTGGGATTGAGATCAGCTCGGGGGTGGTCGGGTGGATGAGGCTTCACATTGAAGCAATCTGATAGATTTTGTAACGCAGATCAGTACTTGTAAATCTGCACAGATAATAAAATTCTCTCCTTGTTCTGCGTATACTCTGTTTGCCTTCTTTATAACTTGTGGTGTCGAAACCCATTATTCTGTGTGAGATTGTGACTCAAGTTTAGGAGACTTGTTACAAGTGGTATCAGAGCAGAGTTGGATTCCGAGACAAGATGCAAGCTTTGAAGAAGAAGATAGAAGAACAAGAGGAGCTTATCCGTAGATTGAATGCAGAATTACATAAAGAAAGATCCAACAACCAAAAAGAGGCTACTGCAAATGCTTTCATGGACCTCAATGCTGAAGGTGGTAATGATGCGGGCACATCAAACGCACGTAGAGCTAGATGGCAACGTGAACCTGAAGAGGACGATGATGCAGGTGAATCTGCACTCAAGCAAGTGTTCAAAAGAGCAAAATTAAATGAATTTGATGGTCAAAAGAAAACTAGAGAGGATCTTGAAGCATGGATTGAGGAACTTGAAGATTTCTTTGACCTGCGCGTATTTAGTGAGGAATCAAAAGCAAAGGTGGCAATTCTGCATCTGCGAGGAGTCGCAAAACTGTGGTGGAAATCTTATATACAGACAAGAACACATGAAGGTCTGATCCTCTGGAAAGAATTTCGAGAGCAAGCAGAGAATCGTTATTGTTCTCCACGTTATCGGATGGAAAAGAAAATGGAATTCTACTCTTTCAAGCAGCATGAGGAAGATAGATATAAATTGTCTGTTGAAGAATATAAGGAGAAATTTTTGCGTTTACATAAGTATGCACTAGAAGTTTTTGGAGATGCGCTAAAAAGCAAGTTTATTGAGGGTTTGCGGAAAGAGCTTTGCTATCAAGTAAAGGGATCCGGATGTGTAGATTTTCTTGATGCGGTTGCAAAAGCAGAAAACTTTGAGAAGATGGAGAAGTTTACCACGAAAAAGGCATTCAAATCAAGGTTTATCTCAACAGGGCATCGACCCCCAAGACCTATTTCAATAAATCAAAATGGACAGAGATCAACTAACTCTATTAACGGTGAAGGGGGAAGACCAAAGCCGAAGCAAACGGATACACCTAAGAAGCAAGAAGTTATGCACTGGCAACGTGATTCTGATTTCCTGGAGCGGGCTAAGAGGCTAGGACTTTGTTTTCGATGTGGAGAACAAGGACGTCGCACTTTTGAATGTCCAAACAAGGCCATCAACCGTTCTATGCAAGCGAAGATAGCTCATCTACAAGAAGAAAACATGACAATTGAGGAAGCGGATGATCAAGGTAAGTGTTCTAGCCCTAGACTTCAATGCATGAAAACTTCTTCTCATTCAAGGGCATCGGTGATTAGGATTATGGGGGACATATCCTCACGTAAGGTTAGTTTCTTGATTGATTCGGGCAGTACAAATTGTTTCCTTTCACTTAAGATGGCAGAAGCTTTAGGGTTGCATATTGAGATGCAGACTAAAAGACATGTACATTGGCTAATGGTAGGATACACTATACTCGAGGCTGTATTGAGAATCTTGATTTTATGTTAGGAGAACATAAGTTTTTGGGTACCTTCCATGTAATTGAAATGAGAGACTGTGATGTAATCATCGGAATGGACTGGTTAGTTCATAGCAGTGTCGTGATTGATTGTGAAAGCGGGATCCTTACTTTGAAAATAGAAGGGAAGGAACATCGTCTTGCAGGCAAGTGTAATTCAAGTTTTTCTCCTATTTCTGCAATAAAGTTGATTAGGGGTATTCGACAGGGTTGTGAGACATATTTGGTTTATGTGCATGATCTTCAGGAGAAGAAGAAAGAAGAGGAAATACTGGAATATGTTAAAAAACTTTTAAATGAGTACGCAGATGTATTTCTTGATGATCTACCGGGCATGCCTCCTCCTAGGAAAATTGGCCATGCTATAGACCTTTATCTAGGAAGTGAGCCTTATTCTAGAGCACCTTATAGGTTCAATATTGATGAATTGAAAGAGTTGAAGCTCCAATTGGATGATCTATTGAAGGAGTTGATAAGACCTAGTGTTTCACCTTGGGGAGCACCTGTTTTGTTTCAGAAAAAGAAAGATGGCTCATACAGACTTTGTATTGACTATAGGGGATTGAACAAGAAAACCATTAAGAACAAGTATCCACTGCCACACATAGATGAACTGCTGAGTCAATTGAGTGGTGCCACAGTTTTCACTAAAATTGACTTAAGATCAGGATATCATCAAATTAGAGTGAAGTCTGAGGACATACCCAAAACCGCTTTTAGAACACGATATGGTCATTACGAGTTCACAGTTTTGCCTTTTGGATTAACAAATGCTCCTGCAACATTTGTGTTTGATGAATAATGTGTTTCATGTATATCTCGATGAATTTATATTAGTTTTTCTTGACGATATTTTTTTGTATTCTAAGGATGATGATGAACATGCATTACATCTCAAGAAGACTTTACAAAAACTAAGAGAGCATAAACTATATGGTAAGATGAGTAAATGTTTTTTTGCAAAAGGGGAAGTGACTTATTTGGGGAGAGTTGTTTCTAAGGAAGGGATTCATATAGATCCTGAGAAAGTTAAAAGCATAGTTGACTGGCCTACACCCAAATGTGTGAGGGATGTGAGAAGCTTCCTTGGTTTGGCACAATATGAGAGGGCACACATTAGGGAGTTTTCTCGAATTGCAAATCCTCTTACAGAATTGACAAAGAAAAATAGAGAGTTCACATGCAACGATGAGTGTCAAAAGGCGTTTGACGAATTAAAACAGAAAGTTATCGAAAATTGTGTGCTAAAGATACCCGAGTTAGGGAAGCCTTTTATTGTTGCATGTGATGCTAGTAGAAGCCAAATCGGATGCGTTCTTTCACAAGAAGGGAGGGTAGTGGCTTATGAGTCAAGGAAATTAAGGAAACATGAACTAAATTATACAACACATGACTTACAAATGGTTGCAGTTGTTCATGCACTTAAACATTGGAGACACTTATTGCTAGGAGTAAAGTTTGAATTAAGAACAGATCAACAAAGCCTTAAATACATATTTACTCAACCTTTACTTAACAATAGACAAAAACGATGGATCCAATTGCTAAGTGAATATGATTTTGATATTTAATACCTAGCAGGAAAAGAAAACAAGGTGGCTGATGCTTTGAGTCGTAAACCCCTATGCAGTTCAATTTCTATTTTATCCTCTGATTTTGATCTTGGAAAAAAATTAAAAGAAGATTTATTTTATGCAACAATCTTGGAATTTTTGGGTATGAATCCAGGTTCTATGTTTCAGGGAAAATTTCATTTGAGAAATAATGATTTGTATTGTAATTCTCATTTATGTATTTCTTCAGAATCTATTTTGAAAGAAAAGATCCTGCATGACTGTCATGATGCACCTTTCTCTGCACACCCTGATTTTTCTAGAACTTATGCAAAAGTGAAAGCTTCATATTACTGGCCACGTATGAAATATGATATTAAGAGGTATGTCGAAGAATGTCTGAAATGTCAACAGGTTAAGGTCGAATTTAAAAGGAGTCCTGGCATGTTACAACCATTAGATGTGCCTTATCAAAAATGGGAATCCATCTTTATGGATTTCATAACAAAGTTACCTGTGACCAGAAGTGGGCATGATACCATCTTTGTTGTCGTGGACCGTCTTACAAAGATGGAAAATTTTCTTCCCATGAGAAAAACTGATACAGCTTTCCATGTTGCTAAACTTTTCATAAAAGAAATTTTTAGGTTACATGGTATACCCAAAAGTATAAGTTCTGATAGGAATGCATGGTTCACATCTAATTTTTGGAAAGCAACATTTCAATCCATAGGAACAGAATTACGCATGAGTACTGCATTTCATCCTCAAACCGATGGTGAGACCGAGAGGGTTAACAGGGTGCTTGAGGATATGTTACGCATGTATGTGAATGATAAGCAAAACAATTGGACTGAATATTTACCCTTGGTTGAGTATGCATATAATAGTGCATGGCATTCCTCTATTAAGATGACACCTTTTGAAGCAATGTATGGTTATAATTGCTTGCTGCCGCATTCACTTTTTAATTCACAGAATCAGGTTGAAATATCCAAACAAATGCTTGAAAACATGGATTTGGAGCTAAATAAGGTAAGGAAAAACATGAAAGATGCACAGAAACGTCAGAAATTATATCATGATCTCAAAAAGAGGCCCTTGGAATTTAGAACAAATGATCTGGTTTTTTTGAAAGTGAGTCCTAAGTCAAATCTGGTTTTAGGCAAAGATCGTCGATTGTCTCCTCGTTATGCTGGTCCTTTCAAAATCTTAAAGAAAATTGGTTCTGTTGCATATTTACTTGACCTACCTAATACTTTGAAAATTCATCCAGTCTTCCATGTTGGATTACTTAAAAAGTATATTCCTAATGCTGATCATGTTTTGCAGGATAAATCTAAGTTGAAGGAAGATGCCACTTTTGAACTTGAACCACAAAGTTATATTGGATAGGAGAGTTAGACATCTTAGGAGTCGTGAAATAGTGAAAATTTTAGTAAAGTGGTTTGCATATCCTATTGAAGATTCAACATGGGTTGGTTTAGATGAGTTTATGGAACATTATCCTTCTTTCCAACTCTGAGGATAGAGTTCTTTAAAGAGGAAGAGAATTGTAAGATGCCACGTTGATTTTCCACCTGGAAAAAAAAAAAATATGTGTAGGTAATAATGAAATTTTATGTTTAGGATATTTTGATCATGTCTGTAAAATTTTGTAGCAATAAGTTTCTACATTCTCTCTCTAGAAAGTTGTCGCATGAAATTTGTATGTTAATTTTGAGCATGAAGATGAAGGAATCTGAAAAAGTGTTGTATGAGAGAAAGGTAGAGTATTCTTAGTAGAAAAACTTTATCTGATTGAATTTTTTGTAGTTTCTATGTTTTATGTCTCATTTGGTTCCATGAAGATAGGTTAATGAAGAGATCTTTCATGTTTTTTCATCTCTAGAATTTTTGATTTTGCAAGGCCCAAAAGTGATATCTTGAAGCAGATTTGGACCTGACGCTTCTTTAACATTATTGTACAGATTTAAGAACTGAATATTTTTGTCCCTCACAAGCTCAAGCTGATTCCTCACTGTTTTTGAGTTACAGGGTTTTGAAAAGTGCCGTTTTCCAACACTTAAAAAATAAAAAAAATAAAAAAAATAAAAAAAATAAAAAAAATAAAAAAAATAAAAAAATAAAAAAAATAAAAAGAGACGCCTTCATTTATTCATCTTATTCATTTTCGCGGATTTAGAAAACGCACATGGGTATATGGGTTATTTTTGGGTGATTGACGTGTGTAAGTGCGTTGCAAGGATTACCTCTATTTTTGTAGGTACGATTCTTGATGGTGGACATGAAAAGTAGATGCATGGGTGGTCCGAAAGTCTTGCATGAGACATGCAAAAAGACGCTATCTTGGAGCATGCAGATTCTAAAAGTGCGGGTCTAGGAAGGCGTGATTGGTCGTGCGCTGGCGAAAGGCGGAGATCCCAAAAAGACGAAGACTGAGAGATAGAAAAGGATGATGGTCGTACAGTCATTACGATCGTTTTTCGGCTTCTGGAATTGCGATTGAGATTGAAATTGAGATTGAGATTGAGATTGTGATTGTGATTGTGATTGAGATTGGGATTGAGATTGTGATTGTGATTGAGATTGGGATTGGGATTGAGATTGAGATCGGGGGTGGTCGGGTGGATGAGGCTTCACATTGAAGCAATCTGATAGATTTTGTAACACAGATCAGAACTACTTGTAAATCTGCACAGATAATAAAATTCTCTCTCTTCTTGTTCTGCGTATACTATGTTTGCCTTCTTTATATCTTGTGGTGTCGAAACCCATTATTCTGTGTGAGATTGTGACTCAAGTTTAGGAGACTTGTTATACTAATAGTCATGAAAAACCCTCTGAATCCGCAAGAATCACCAATGCTTGTGGATGCAAAAGGAAGAATTTTGAAGCCAACGGAAGAAGGCATTTCTACATGTAAAGATAAATCTATTTTTACCAAACAACAATCAATGTCGAAATCTTCGCAACAAACCCTCCCAAGTGGTAAAGTGCATTGAGAATAACTACGATGGAATGGGAGATCCCTATCATCATATCATTGAATTCGAGCTGATCTTGAGAGTGGAATAGATAGAGAACCATTTTACCCAACACCAAGCTTTGGGCTAACACTAGTTGGAGCTGACCTTAGTTAGTTTCAACCTTTACAATGAAGGACATATGGGAACATTGAAAAACTCTTGATGGAGTTTAGGTTTGAGTTTTCTAAGAGAGGCATGAAACAAAGGATAACTGCCCAACTCAATAATTTTGAACAACCACATGAGAACATCCAAGTGTTGGTTAGAAGATTCAAGTAGTATGTAGATAGATGTTTGAACAAAACTACATGTGGGACCAAGCTTGGAATCTTTATTCTTAGAGAGACTACTAGAATGATATGGATGGTTGTTAGCTTTGGTCTATTTTCAACAATGCTGGACTTTGAATCAATGCATTTGAGAGGCATTGAACTTAAGAGGAAAATTATGGTCACCATCAAGCCTTACCATCAATTGGCATGAAGGAAAATTCAAAATACTACAAGTAGGAGAAGCACTAGAAGTTTTTTTCAACATACAGTATTGGGCCTAGCATGGCAAATAGCCAAACATTTAAGCCTAGGAATAGGAAACCAAATCAATACTAATCTCCTAAGATATCAATCCCATAGGAGATGTTTGAATTGTGTGGAGATCACCCCATTCATACATGCTACAGATGACCCAACATTAATTCACCCCAAGGACAGACAAGGGAGCTACAATACTCCATGTAAGAACAAAGATGAACTAGTCATAACACTTTCCAATGTTTCTATAACAAGTACTACATGAGGGATAAGGAAAGAGTAATTTATTAGCCCAACCCAGAATGCCGAGCTCAATGATCTTATGGCTATTATCCCCCCCCATAGCAAACAAGGAACCAAGACCGGACCTAGGACAAAAACCACCCTTCAATGTTGTTCCTATCAAATACATACTTGCAACAAGAAACTTCATCCAAAGAAATTTCAAGTAGGAGAGTAACTTGTATTATTCAAATAGGGATTATCATGAGGAAGGACCGAGTATGAGCCTAAATTAACCATTGAAGAGAGACAATAAAGCAAGATCCACATGATCCCACTACTTTAGTGTATATCTCCAAGAAAGGTTTACCTTGTGCTAATACTCAACCAAGGACAAAACCACATCGACCTTGTTATAGATGAGAGAGGACCACTTTACAAGTCATTTTCCAATACCCTCTCCACATAAGGTGCAAGGAGAATTTTGTAATAGTTATGGTGAAGTCACCTCTTTGAAGGCTGCTAAGAAAATGCAAAGAATTCAAAGACTTCCCAATCAAAATGGTAGCCCAAAAGGAACACGAAAGGCAAAACAGTGCAGAGAAAGGACTATTAAAAGGGATTCAGCAAACACTAGAAGATCCTGTTTATATTCCATGTCAGTTAAAAAGATGAAGATTTCCAATCATTCAATTGGACTAAGATTCTTAACAAGCAAACTCTCATTCACCTTGACATGGAAGGGTACGATATTCACCTAATGTTCATGAAGAACATTCTAAGATAGAAAAAGTAGACAAACAAGACCTTTACAAATCTGCAACAAGTCTCAACTCAAGGTATAGAGAACCCCAGAGACAAACCTTGTACATCTGATAAGGAGAAGCCAAATGAATTAGAACAAAGGAAAATAGATGCATTTTTAATGGGAAATTACCTTCCTACTATGCAGGTTGAGGGTTGTGATGAGGCGCCCTCAGCACTTTGTTAAGTACCTTGTAGATTAGAAAGTATGGCGAGAATAAAACTACACAGATAAATCATAATTGGAAAAACTAGCAATTGCAAATAAAAATTGTGGTAATAATAGAAGAATAAATGGAACAACATACCAATGTGGCTGAAGATCTTTTTGAAGTAACATCCACTCAGAGAGGGAGAAATCAACTTCTTGTACATATAATATAATAAAGCAACACACAGCATTTTCACTTGGCAAATCAGGAAATTTTGGATACCAAATACCATTCCTTGACTCACCAATGATTTTCAAGGCTGTCAACACAATGATGAAGTGAAAGATATCTGGGCGAAAGACGTGGACGTTTATTTTTCTTTACTCACTTGTCATGTGGATTATGATGGGTGTATGATAGGGTGGATTATCTGAGCACACCCAACCCAAAAAAAAAAAAAAAAGATTAGGGTCAACAAAGCTCTACCAGATAAAGAAGTGTTCGCTCACTAAGTTTTGTCTCCAGCTCCATGAACCCCACTTAAACCCATTGTTTTTACAGACGAGGATGTTACAGCAACTATTCTCTCCACACAACAAAAATTGGATGGACAAAGGCACATTACTTCCAAAGTAATGTCTTGGAGGTGCATGTTGACTAATGTGAAAGAAGAAAAGAAGAAGTATGTGGCAATGTCAAAGAAAATTCAACAATTATAGCCTCAAACATTGGGTAAAGAGACTCTGGATGAACAACTAAGAAGACAACGACAAATTGAACAAAGAATTGAGGGTCATGGAGCTGGGCAGTTGCAAACCAAAGGATTGCACCTGGAACCACCACAAGAAGGTGCAGAACTACAGCATGATGAAGTGCATACAAAGGATTTCGAGCATGAGGACGAGGAAACAGTCCTTATTTCTCAATAATCAATAGGCTCCCCTGTACATTTCCTAGATAATGCATATCTGAAAAGACATAAATCAGTCACTACAAGGTTAACTAATGAAGCACACAGTAATCACAAAGAACATTTAACAGCCAAAGATGAACAAAAGAAATCTGTGCAAATCCAAGAAGACTCATCACAAACGTCAGAAATCCACTTTTTGAAGGTGTGCATCCTATCACTTCTCTTGCACATATGCAAGCCAGGAATCTCCTCAACACTCGCAGAGGAATCTCATTATCAAGTTGGGTACAAGTAGACATTAACCAATAGGAACCTCCAATAAAAAGAGCCATTGTTGAGATGCTTAACTATCAAAGTACACTATGAATGAGACATTACCCTTGTGGGCACATGGCAAGAGCTTTTTTCTACTCAGGAAAACCTGTAGAAAACGACCCCTGTAAGGAATATAATACAAGTAGAAGTCAAATCACTTCAAACAAATGGACATGAACTTCTCAAACACCAAGAAAAACTATAAATCGAAGTGCATGCCACTAAAACACCATGGAAATTACAAAAAGAAAATGCCTCTATGGTAGATAAACTTTCCTGTCATGAAAAAGAGAGACAAACTTACAAAAAGAAAATGTAGCTTTTTGAAACAATGGCAAAGAAGGCGAATAGCACCGACAAGTTACTTTTAAAGACATGTAGCACAAGATATGTCCAAAAAACTAACTGATGGAAGGCTTACTGTCACGGTTGAAAATAAAGAATTTGGAAAAGTAGAATCAATTACAGGCGACTGAACTCAGAGTGCAATCTCTACAACAACTAAAGAAACAAAGGAGCAGAATACATTGATCATCCAAAAAAATATGAGAGCCATCGAGTGGATCAGCAGACTACAAACTGAAAAACAAACCTTAAAAGCACAAGTATCCCTATCAGAAGATTCTGCTTTATTGGAGGCTCGAATCACACTTCTGAAGAAACAGTTGAAGATCGAGAGGCTCAAATTCAGAAGTACTGCAGCTTAGCGGATGCCACACAACAGAAATTGCTCAATACAAAGAATAAGGAACACAATGACAGTAGATGGACTACTGAGAAGACAGAAGATTTGACCGTTACAACAAAAGTTCGACACCATGAACACTCCTCTGGAGAAGATCAAAGACTATATTAAAAATTTGTGTACGCAAATCAAAGAACATGGGGATCAGCTCAAAGAACAAAGCATAGAGTTTGAAGAAGTTAACAAAATGGCAAAACAATTAATAGAGCATATAATCGACAATCTGCAAAATCATGAATTCATGGTGATGATACAAGATCATCGAGGCTATAACCAGTTGCCAAGTGATCATTCACAACAGCATGACATTAGTCAAAGAAGTCGGTGTGAAACAAACAACATATAAGAGTTATACACCCACTATTGGGCACTGACGACATCAGTGACGATGCCATAAGATTGAACCAAAACTCTGCAAAATGGAGCTGATGGCTATATAGGGATGAGTTTGGGATTTGCCTGCATTGATCTTGGTATATATTGTGGATTCTTCATCCGAGCTGCAACCAGTTGATAGGTGTGTATACCCTATCAACTAAGCATTTCCTTTGATTTTTCCCCATCTATCTTTGCATTTTGTGCTAGGCTTCGTTACGACTGAGTTTGCCCATCATTTCTAGAAAGTGATAGAAACTCAGTTCACAGAGCTTCTTGTGGGGTCATGCTTGTGTGTGTGTGTGTGTGTGTGTGTGTGTGTGTGTGTGTGTGTGTGTGTGTGTGTGTGTGTGTGTGTGTGTGTGTGTGTGTGTGTGTGTGTGTGTGTGTGTGTGAGAGAGAGAGAGAGAGAGAGCATGTCTTCATTCTTAGTTCTACACCTACTAATGGACACTAATAACATTAGTGGGGATGTCATAGTATCGAGTGGACACTATGCATAATGGAGCTGATGGCTATATAGTCTTTGGTTTGCTACCATTAGCTTGTACTATTTATTTAGTTGCACTTTCATTTGACGTAAATTGCACTGAAGTCTTGCATTTTGTGGATGATTATAACAAACTCTTAGATATTGATTAAAAAAATATCAGCATCAACAAAAAAACTTACAATTGATCTCATCCATGCACTTTGGCAAGCGCAAGTATGTGTTAGAGCCATCCACGAATCAATCGACAAGCTAAAAGCATATGGAGACGAAGATGTACAAGAACACACGAGTGCATGAGCCTGCTATAAATGCTTCCTTTCAATTGGCAATGCAATATGCAAATGGCAACCAATACACCATCCCTGATGAACTTCACACTGACGATAACACTGTCCAAATCCAAGAAAAGATAAAGGAACAAAATAAATACTGCTATTCTACAACCTATCAAACAGTTCAACAAAGATGTTCTCCTAGCCCTAGAAAGAGCAAATATCAAAGGAAAGCCATTCTAAAATGTTGAAAGCCATATTTAAAATCTATTTTTATGAAAACATTTACATGCCAAACGATGATTGCTGCCACAAGGAAAGAAAAAAGAAATTCCATAGACACATGCTTATTCCACACTTGATGGATTCACTGATATGGGTGAAAGTAGATCCTACATTCTATCTGTCTCCTCTTCGCAAACTTTGGATAATCTTTTGCAAAAACAATCGCAATGGTGAAAATCACGAGCAATGGTTCAATTACACGGTCTTACTTTCACCTCCAAGCAACTATCCCCCCACAAACTTACATGATCAAAATGATAGAACACCTGATTCAAGAGTGGGACAGCATCTCCGATTCGACCCTCATGGTGAGGGCCAAAATTTTGAAGCTTATCTTAGTCCATTTGCTCTTCCAATAACTCAATTCATCCAACTCTCCTGTAAAGGCTTTCAAACTGATAATTCCCCTCTAAGTGTTGTCTCAAATCCCATCCCATAGAACCCTGTTCTCATACTACTCTCCTAGTTATTATATGCAAGCGTTTAAAGAAGATTTGCACATAGGATTCTTCATAAGCAATTCTGACATATTTTGTCATTTCAATTACCATCTCGAATTTTGCCTTGTAGCATATGAATTGGATTTTTCTCCTATAAAGCTTGTGCCATATGATCCTACTCGCATCCAACAATGGAAACGAATAATGGACCATTCTGGTCAAGAACTGCTGAAGGAGCAAACACTCTATGATCGCTCTTACTCAAGATGCCACACAATTGTCTAGGACAACAATATCAAGGAGGGGGATAATGTTACAGTCAGGACTCAGAACTAAAAAGAACACAGAGAACATGGCAAAGTAGAGGCAGGGAGCAGCAAATAAAAGCAAAGACAAAGAAATAGCAAGGAAGAGAAAACAAAGATTGCATGGAAGCCGAAGCAAAGCCAAGATCATTAGATATGAACTGAATGAAAATTTTTCAGATGTATCACCCTGCATGATGGATTGACCCAAACTAATTGTATTTTACAGACCTTTAATTCTAAAGAAGACAAACTGGGGGGAGGAAAGATTCTTGACTTGGGGAAATTCCTAGCAAGTACAAACAGGACATCATGCAAATCTATAAAAAGAGGGCCAAGCTCTGATGTAAGGACTTTTGGGTACTGGTACTTTATGCAATTAGAGCTCTTTCTTGAAATCTATTGGTAACACTACTTCTTGTGATTTTCGTGTTCATAGGAAGTACAAACAGTCAGTAGAGCAGGAAATTGCAGGAAGCACAGGTATTGCAGAGTCCATAACTTCACACATGAGTGTCGGAATTGCTTCAGTCCACTCCTTTCCAAAAGCTTACAAATGATATATTATTAGGCATATTTGTGTTTGTGACTAAAACTGATTTTTCTGTATACTGTTGGCAGTCTGCCTACACGAAACTGGGAGTTTAGCATTCTGTTAGAGGGAGGTAGGTTGAGTGAGCTGGGGTAGATCCAAGATCTTTCCATCTTGTGAGCACACATCACCGTGCAGCCAACTGGGAAGCACTGCTTGGATTGACAATTGAAGTCGTCAATCTTTCCTTCCTAAACTTTTCTTGTGAGAAGTTGGTGTGAGAGTGCGACACACAATCATAATCTTATGAACGAATTCGAGCCTCTTATCAAGGTCTAAAATCAATCAATCTCAATGTCGATCTCCATCTCCATCTCCATCCATCTCGATCTCCACCTCCATCGATCCATCTCCATCTCCATCCATCGAACTCCATCTCCATCCATCCATCCATCCATCCATCTCTCTCTCTCTCTCTCTCTCTCTCTCTCTCTCTCTCTCTCTCTCTCTCTCTCTCTCTCTCTCTCTCTCTCTCTCTCTCTCTCTCTCTCTCTCTCTCTCTCTCTCTCTCTCTCTCTCTCTCTCTCTCTCTCTCGCGTCAGAGGGCGTCAGATCCGCGCGTCAGAGGGGTCAGACCCACGCGTCAGACCTGCTCTACCTGTGCGTCAGACCCGCACGTCAGAACACGTCAGACCCCGCGTCAGAGCACGTCAGACCCGCGCATCAGAGAGAGAGAGAGGGGAGCAGCCCCCCTCTTTCTTCATCTCGAGGGGAGGGTGAGGGAGGGGACCCTCTCCTTGAGCTTTCCAGCACCCTTCTCCTCGCTCCCTTGTCTACAGCAACAACATGGAAGGCAGGAAAAGCTTTGCCTCTGCCCTGTTGCACCAGCCGCTCTCTATACCAGCCCCAGTCAACAAACCAACAGCATGGGAGTCTTACTTACTCCAAGAACTGAAGAAACTCCAAGGAGAAATGGCAGCAATGAAGCAGGAAATTAAGATTTTTAGGGATTGGAAGAGCAGTAGCTCTGCTTTTTAGGTTCTGAAGAGGCGCAGCTCGGAATCTTAGGGTTTTGAATATGCAGAGCTCTGATTTTAGGGTTTTGAAGGAGGGACAACTTGGATTTTAGGATTTCGAAAATTTGTTTTTAGGGTTCTGCAACCTTCCTCTCTCAGCAATGAGTTCGTTTCTCTCTCTGTTTTTAGGTGCAGGACTGATTCTAGGGTTTAAAGCCTCCGATGTTAGGGTTTCGAACCCCTGATCTAAGGTTTGGCACTTGTATCCCAAAGTTGATTTTCAGGGTTTTTTTTTTTTGCTTGCTGTGCAAACAGCCACAACCACCTCTCTCTCTCTCTCTCTCTCTCTCTCTCTCTCTCTCTCTCTCTCTCTCTCTCTCTCTCTCTCTCTCTCTCTCTCTCTCTCTCTCTCTCTCTCTCTCTCTCTCTCTCTCTCTCTCTCTCTCTCTCTCTCTCTCTCTCTCTCCCCCCCCCCCCTATGGCTAAAAAGTTAGAAGAACAAATGGCTGCCTTAGAGCATACCCTCCGAGAGTTGATAGGGAAACACAAGAAAGAAGGAGACTCTGGACTGAATGCAGTTACCCGAAGAGTCGCCGCCCTCGAAGCCAAGATATCGACCTTGGAGAAGGAAAATGAGTCCCTAGAGGAGGAGCTTCTTGCTATCCATAAGCAGCACTCACACGATCAGGAGAAGTTGCACATTGGGCTCACTGATATGAGGACAAAACTAAACAGCATACGTGAGGAGGGGGAGATCGCCACACAGCTAGAGGACATACGGACGACTATCATGAAAGAGTGCATAGAGGTTGTTCAGAACGAACTTGAGATTAAAAAAGATGGACGGGTCGAAGTTGTCAAAAAAAAAACCTTCGACAGGAGGCAAAGAAGAACAACCACCATGAAAAGATCCACATAGTACACACCACCATTGAGGAGGAGAGGATGCGACAGGCCCGAAGGCTCAATGTCCGCGTCTTTGGCCTCACAGAGACAGACGGATCACAAGAGCAGGACGGGTGTCGCTTGTGCACACTACTTGGATATTGCGCGAATGAGCCTCTTCCTTTCACCCGAGCCCGGAGAGAAGGACAAGACACCACACGGAACAGAGCACTTATCCTTCAGTTTTCGGATGAGGCCAGGAGGAGAGACTTCCTCAGACGACGAGCAGTACCACGCAATACATCGGGCACCCCGATTTATTTGGACGATGACCTCACACGGATGCAGGTAGAGCCCAACGGGATGGACATCGTGCCCTATACAGAGACAGTCGCGTCATCATCGATGGAGGACCCATTGACTAGGGATTCGAGGCCTATGAGACAGCACAGCAGGAGGTGTGCATTGCAGTCTGGAACTGCAATGGATCTTTGTGGACACATCTAGGGCGACTCGAGGAGGAGACGGAAGGAAGAGACATGATCTTCTTGACAAAGACACACGAGAGCCCGAGGAGGAACCTGTCAGGGGAGCACTAGATTGTGCTCTCTGACTACAGTAGACAAGATTTCGGAAATACACTTCAGATTACAAGATCACCCACGAATGGAAAATAATACAAGAATACGTGATTGATACAAGATGTCACACCACCCGGGACTGATAGGTATGAATAACTTGACTAGAGATAATAGAGGAGATCCCACAACCCGAGATCGTAAGTATAGAACAAGATCTCTGGATTACAAGAACTCCCCTCTGGGAGATGGACTAGATACAAGAAAGATCTCGATAAGATCTCGTACTACAAGATTACAACAGGACAAGACTAGATGTCCCGGATACAAGACTACACAGGACTGGAACAAGGAACAAGACAAGAACAGGAACTGGAACTTGGAGAGTACTTACTTGGTGGTCACGACTCCTTGAGCTCCCAAGACTGGTATTGGCAAGACTGATTATGAATGTGGCCAACCCCTCCTTCTATAGGTTTTCAAGGGAAGTTCATGAAAGGCGGTTACGAATTGATGATGTCATCGATGATGTCATCAATTCGAAACATGAGCTCTGGATATCCGAATCAGGCAAGTAGACAGTCGTTCTTAGGGTTTTGGCACGTTCCGAACGCAATGGAAGCATTGGTTTCTCTTAATTCTGAACCAATCATGAGATACAAGGTTCACATGGAATCTAAGGTTCATGATGGTTTCCTTTGTCCATGACATTACCTCCCCCTCAAGCGACGAGTTCAACGAGGAGCGGTCATGTTATTTGGTCTTGGCTTCGTTGGATTTCTCTTGTGGAATTCTCGAACTTTGATTGGTGCTCTCTGAAGGTTTTCTGCAGGTTCCAAGTGATCGCGATCACTGATGTCTTACCCTTTCCACTGAATAAGGTATTCCAATCTTCCTCGGGATATTCTGGAATCTAGGACATGCTCGACTTCAAATTCTTCATGATCCTCAATCTCGATAGGTGGTGAAGAACTAGGTCTCTCCCCCCTCAATGGTGAAATCTAATATGGTTCCAACAGGGATACATGGAAAACTCGATGTATTCTCATAGTACTTGGTAGCTCAAGCCTGAAGGTGACTGGATTAATCTTGGCCAAGATAGTAAATGGACCAAATCTTTGATGATCTAACTTTGCACAAGGTCTTGAGGTTTGCAGATTGTTTCTGAGTAACCATACTTTATCCCCAATTTGATACGATGGATTTTGGACACGATGTTGATCTGCATAGTACTTATATTGTTCTTGAGCTTTATGGATCTCTTCCTTGAGTTCTTTGTGAATGTCCATCAGGTACTGGGCCTTGTCTCTAGCAGCCAGGTTCTTGACATGATTTGAGAGTTGTATATCCATCCTTGGATGTTGTCCATAATTTGCAAAGAAGGGAGTCTGCTTGGTAGATGCATGAACACTATTGTTATAAGCAAACTCTGCAAAGGGTAAAAGCTCAAACCAATCATTTTGATGATAGTTGCTAGTGCAACGAAGATATTGCTCCAGGACTTGATCACCCGTTCTGTTTGTCCATCAGTCTGTGGATGATTTGCTGTAGATAGTTTAACTTGAACACCAAGAAGCTTGCAAACATTGTTCCAAAAGCTGGATATGAACTGTGGACTTCGATCACTGACAATGTCATCAGGCAATCCATGAAGCCTAAATATATACATGAGGAAAAGTCTAGCACTGGCTACACCTGTGATTGCCTTAGTAGTTGGAATGAAGTGTGCCATCTTTGTAAATCTATCCACAATAACAAGAATGGCATTATACTTATCTGACTTTGGTAGATCTGTGATGAAATCCATAGACAATGAAGCCCATGGCCTTTCTGGAATAGGTAGAGGTTGCAAGAGGCCATGAGGTTTATGTCGGGGTACCTTAGATCTATTGCAAGTATTACAGGTTCAAATGTATTCTTTGACTTCCTTCCACATCTGAGGCCACCAAAAGTCCCTGGATATGAGTTCTATTGTTTTATTCACTCCAAAATGTCATGCTGCAAGGTTGTCATGGCGTTGTTGAAGTACTTGGATCCAGGGCTTGCCTGGAGGGACATACAATAGGTTCTTATAGAGCAGTAACCCATCCTTTTCCTAAAATTCGTTTACTTCTTGGATTTTTTCTTGAGATTTCTGCTTAACATTACAAAGCAATTCATCCTATGGTAGATTCTCGCGGATCAATTGATTCAAGGCTTAATCTTCATGATGGCTTGAAGAGATAGCGGCTAACTGGAGATGCTCAGGCTTGAGTAATACACTCTCTTGTTGATCAAAGGCCTCTTCACCTTTCTTTGGTGCAAGGTAAGATCTTCTGGACAGGGCATCTGACTGACATTGTTGACGTCCTGGACGGTATGTGATGACAAAGTCAAATCTGAATAAAAAGTTACTCCATCTAGATTGCCTTCTATTGAGAATTCGGGTGGTCATAAAATACTCTAGGTTCTTGTGATCTGAATACACAGTGACTTTATGAGCTTCTCCTTCTAGATGGTGACGCCATGTATCAAATGCGTCTACTATGGCAAGAAGTTCTTTATCATGAATTTCATAATTAATTTCTGGAGGGGAAAACTTCCTTGAATGATATGCAACTGGATGTAGGTGTTCATCATCTCCATATTGGGAGAAATGGCCCCTAGAGCAAAGTCTGATGCATCTGTCTCAAGGAAAAAGGGCTTACTGGAATCAGGATGAACTAGAATTGGGGCGGTAGTAAATGCTGATTTCAAGGTCTGAAAGGCCTTTTCTGCTTCTTCGGTCCATGAGAATTTGGAGTTCCCTGTAAGCTTGGTAAGAGGTGTCACTATCTTGGAGTAATCTCTGATGAATATCCTATAGAAATTGGCAAACCCCAAAAACATTGTACATCTCGAATACATGAAGGTGGTTGCCAATCAAGGATTGTCTCAATCTTCTTAGGATCCATAAAAATTCCTTTATCTGATACAATGTACCCTAAAAATTCCACTTCTGTCTTATGGAAAGAGCACTTCTCCAATTTCGCATATAATCCTTTTTCTCTTAGTTTTTCTAGGACTATCTTCACATGACATTCATGATCCTCTAGATTTTTACAAAATATCAAGATATCATCAAGGTATATTACAACAAAATCATCTAAATATCCTCGAAAGATATCATTCATCATATGTTGGAAGACAGCTCGAGCATTTGTGAGACAAAATGGCATAACTACATATTCAAAATGGCCATACCTTGTCCGAAATGCTATCTTCCATTCGTCTCCTTCTCTGATCCTGACAAGGTTGTAAGCTCCTCAAAGGTCAATCTTCGTGAAGAATTTTGGTTTTCCAAGGCGTTCCAAGAGCTCGGATATGAGTGGTAGAGGGTATCTGTTCTTTATAGTGACTTTATTTAATCCACGATAGTCTACACACATATCCGGAGAGTCCCATCCTTCTTCTTTACAAATAAAATAATAGCCCCTGCTGGAGACTTTGAGTGTTTGATAAACCCCTTCGCTAGATTCTCATCAATGTTCTTGCGTAGTTCTGTAAGTTCCTCTGAGGATAGTCTGTAGATTGCTCCAAAGGGCGGTTGTGCTCCCTCTTGAAGTTCTATGGCACAATCATAGGGTCTATGCTCTGGAAGGATGTCTGCATTCTTCTTTTCAAAAATATCTTCAAAGCCTTTGTACTGATTGGGTAGCTCCACTGGATCATCTTTCTTAGGTTCTTGAGCTAGTATGGCATAGATCATATATGTCGGTTCCTTCCTTACTGCATGTATGAAGGCTTTGGCTCCGACCTATGTTGGGTTCTTCTAGATATCTCGAGGGGTGATTTTATTATTCTCCCAATTAATTTCTAGATTATGCTTCTTTAACCACAGCATTCAGATGATAACCATATTTACTGGACTCGATATTACATTGAAACATATGTGTGAATCATGGTCACCAAGGTGTACTCTTAGTGGTACGGTTTCCATGGTTATATTTCCCGATGCTAGAGGCCGTCCATCTACTACTTCAGCTACTACTGGTCTGTTCTTCCGAAGTACTGGAATTCCATGTTTCTTAATGAGTCCTTCATCAATGAAACATGAGGACTCTCCTTAACCTACCACAGCTATAAGGGAAAGGGTCTTCTTAGACATGATTAACTTGACAGGGGCAAGACATGTTTCTACGGGTGTGGATAGAATTATGAGACCCTTTCTTATATCATGGTCCGGCTGTATGGTCTCTTTTATAACTGGACTTCCTCGTTTCCCTGCTCTACAAGGGTGGCTGCGACTTTGGAGTTCGTTCTCTTGTTGGGACAATTAACTGCAATGTGGCCAGGGTTTCCACAATATAGACATAATTTGTTATCGCTCCTTCTTTGTTTCTCTTGTGGTGTTAGAGGCTGGAACCTAGTTACATCTATCTGCATAGGTTCGGGCATAGACTCATCTCTAGGAATAGGCTGGAAAGGTTTCCATTGGCGAGGTCTTCCTTCTACTTGTTTTTCTTGTTTCCTTTCAAAAAGGGAGTTATCACATTGAATGGCTTGGTTGATGTATTCATTCAATGTCTTCACCTCTGGCATCGTGAGTAGAAGGTCCTTCACATCATCCCTTAAGCCCCATCTAAATTGGCTTATGAAATAATCGTCATGCCAAGTGAGGTCAAATATCAATTGCCTAAATTCCGATGCGTAGGTAGAGGCAGGGCGGTTACCTTGACGTAGCTTCCGAAGTTTTGTTTCTACCACTCGACTCGTGTCTGCATCTCCAAATGTGGCGATGAGCTCTCTAAGAAACCCCTCATAGTCATGAAGTACGACCATATCCTTCTCCAAGATTGGGGCGAACCATGATAATGCTTGACCGTACAGCAAGGTTCCAATAAAACCGACCTTGGATGCATCATCGAGGTATCTATCAGGCTGCATACGGATGTACAATTTGACTTGTTGCAAGAATCCCCGAAACTTTGTGCGATCACCATCGAACTTTTCTGGCATGCAGATCTTAGGTTCCCTCATGAAGGATGTACTAGGTCGTTGATTTACTTGCATACTCCCTTGATTTGTCTGAAGACTCCCGATTCGTTCTTGTAATTCTTGGAGTGAGTGCACCTACATGCTCTCGATGTCCCATCTCGATTTGTGTCTGTCCATGAGTTAGGTCTTCGACTTGTTGGAGACTCTGAAGTGATGCTACAATCTGTTCATAAGCATTCTCCATGATGACTGGTCTTGGATGGAAGTTAGTCTTGCCAAAATGTCAGGGGAGCACTAGATTGTGCTCTCTGACTACAGTAGACAAGATTTCGGAAATACACTTCTGATTACAAGATCACCCACGAATGGAAAATATTACAAGAATACGTGATTGATACAAGATGTCCCACAACCCGAGACTGATAGGTATGAATAACTTGACTAGAGATAATACCGGAGATCCCACAACCCGGGATCGTAAGTATGGAACAAGATCTCTGGATTACAAGAACTCCCCTCTGGGAGATGGACTAGATACAAGAAAGATCTCGACAAGATCTCGTACTACAAGATTACAACAGGACAAGACTAGATGTCCAGGATACAAGACTACACAGGACTGGAACAAGGAACAAGACAAGAACAGGAACTGGAACTTGGAGAGTACTTACTTGGTGGTCACGACTCCTTGGGCTCCCAAGACTGGTATTGGCAAGACTGATTATGAATGTGGCCAACCCCTCCTTATATAGGTTTTCAAGGGAGGTTCATGAAAGGCGGTTACGAATTGATGATGTCATCGATGATGTCATCAATTCGAAACATGAGCTCTGGATATCCGAATCAGGCAAGTAGACAGTCTTTCTTAGGGTTTTGGCACATTCGGGACGCAATGGAAGCATTGGTTTCTCTTAATTCTGAACCAATCATGAGATACAGGGTTCACATGGAATCTAAGGTTCAGGATGGTTTCCTTTGTCCATGACAGAACCTACCGAGGATTGACGGCTATATGTGGGAGTCAGCTCACCGCCGACAGATGCAACAGCACACCACACGAGTATCAGGAGGAGTAGCCGTGCTCTATAGTCAGTCACTACAGCAGAAGATACACGTGGTAGCCAAAGACCAAGAGGCACGTTTTATGTGGGTACGCCTCCAGCTATCAGAGGAGAGAGCAGCGTATTTCACAGTGTGCTATATTGCACCCATTGGCTCACGCTTCACACATTCCCCCAAGCAGCCCTCAGAGGGAGAGGGATCAAACACATCGCCATATGACTTCCTCAGTGACACCATTATGGAGTATACCGGGATGGGCGAAGTCTTTCTTGTAGGAGACTTCAATGCCCGCACTCAGAGCCAGAAGTGTGATATCTACGATTTTGATGACCCTGAGATTCTTCGCACCATGGAGGACATGTCTACACTCAGAGCATCAGCCGACACCGCCACACCTCATACGGCCGACACGTACTCTAGATGGGAGCAGCACACCGTCTCATTATATATAATGGGATGGCGACATGGCCCACCTCGGGTGGTCTCACCTGCATCCCACCCACGGCACCGCATGGAGGCAGTGTGGTAGACTATGTTATCGGACCCCTGGAGGCAACTCATGTCATCACCTCATTCACCATCCCACCCATACTGATTGAAGCTGATCACGCATATCTCTCCCTATCCATACGCGGCTCACCATGTATACCCGCCACCATAAAGCCACACACCCATACCACCATTCACTTTAGACATGAGCTAGCACATATCTATAGCTCCCATGTTCGAGAGCGCATCTACTCCCTTGATCCCTCCGCCCCATTGGACACCCTCACTGCCCACTTCTCCTCGATCCTCCACACATCCGCTACTCTCAGCTTTCCATACACCACCCATAGCACTGCACATTCGACACGGCTGGGGCATACACCTCAGAATAGGTGGTACGATGAGGAGTGTAGACGACTGTACCGACATCTCATAGCACAGAGTATCTTTGACCTTCTCATGAGTAGAGATTGCACCACCGCATGGAGGGCCCTCCGTAAGCCACGCCCACCTACACCCATAGCATATCCTCAGACTTGGCACACCTACGCCTAGAGGTTATATGACGTCCAAGGACAGCAACCATTGTCGATCCCTCCCACACCGCGTCCTGTGATATCCACCCTATTCAGGGTAGGCATGGTACGACTAGCCATCCATAGGCTATAGCATGGCCGTTCAGCACACCACATGGGACTACAGGGAGAGCACTTTATATACGCAGTAGATGTAGTCTCCCACCTGATCGCCCATCTCTTCAACCGTGCTCTGGTTCAGGGATTACCTGACTTGTGGACTATGCATACCATTGCGCCTATCCATAAGTCTTGCGATATGATCGACCCAAGGAACTACAAGACTATTATGATAGGCCACATCCTGGCCAAGATCTATGGGGAAGTACTAGAGGCAGAGTTGAGTACATACGCTGAGGAAGCTTGGATCAGAGCACCCGGCCAGGCAGACTTCCGTCGCACTTTCTCCAACATCGACCACATCTTCGTACTTCGTTGCTTGATTGAGAGTGCGAAGGCGAGGAAGCGGAGACTATACTGATGCTTTGTGGATTTCCGCAAAGCCTTCGACATGGTCCCTTGAGAGAGACTACTACGAAGACTCCAAGAGTTGCAGCTACCATCAGACATGCTATGGGCCATCCATGCTTTGTATGCACGAGTCACAGGCAGGGTGCGCTGCCCCGGCGGCCTATCAGACAGCCTTGTTAGCACCATTGGTGTGAAACAAGGTTGCCCTCTCTCACCCACTCTCTTCGGTCTCTACATCGACCAGATCACGGAGTATATACAGCAAGCACGAGGGCTAGGAGGAGACCTCGGAGGTACGCCAGTACACATCCTATTATATGTTGATGACATTGTTCTGCTTTCAAAGTCACAGGAGGGGTTGCAGTCAAATTTACAGGCGCTCAATACCTTCTGCATGGAGAAAGGACTCACAGCGAACCTTGGCAAGACCAAGGTCATGATCTTCCATGCCTCAAGGACAGTATGCCATCGCGCCTCCTTCACCGCAGCGGGAGGACAGATAGAGGTAGTGGACTCCTACGTCTACCTAGGTATCACCTTCTCGGGCAACACAAGGGTATTCTCCATGGCACACGCAGCGAGAGATAGATTGACGCGAGGCTATGCAGCACTGGCAGGATTGGAGAGACGCTGCTTTCAGGCACATTTTCAGGAGCCTCGAACTAAGGGGTGGCTCTTTGATATGCTAGTGACACCCGTATTGATGTATGCAGCGGCAGTATGGGCACCAAGGATCACGGAGGTAATGTGGATGCAGATTGAGAGGCCTGAGGTCACCATGATCTCACGCTTGCTCCGCAGAAAGCCCTCCGTTCCACATGACATTATACGAGCCGAGCTTGGCACACCACCGATGCTAGTGGAAGCCCTCTTTCAGCCGGTGACCTTTATTATGAGAGTCAGAGAGCTCCCCACCAGCAGACTCACCAGGCTTGCATTTGAGACCTCTAGACATTTGGAAGAGACGGGGCACGAGAGAGTATGGTACGCACAGACCTACCGATGGTTAGCAGACCATGGCATGAGCATTACAGACCTCCCCCCTTTTCAGTATGACCTCTCTTCCCCCTACATTACCCTCTCTCGTTCGGAGAGGAACAGGATCATCCGTCAGGACCTACTACAGATACATGCCAGGGAGACATGGGTAGCACCACAGGAGCCTCTTTCCACAAAGAGGCAACACTACAAAGAGCACTTCCTGACTGTGACAGCGGATGGTTTCATTCAGAGACCACGATACATGGATACATACATGGCACCAGCAAAGAGAGTGGCCATTGGGCAGCTCAGACATAGTGCAAAAAATTCACGAATTTTTGCCTAGGAATAAAATTCGTAAAAATCATCCGCGAATTAAATCGTTGGCAGCGAATTTTATAAGTTTTTTTTTTCGAATTTTCGTTCAACTGACTTAGGGTAGTTATGTTGGAGATTGTGCCATGATCTGAGTTCAGCGAGCTGCGACCTGCCGAGTCCCGACAACTTCATTCCTTGAACCTTCCGTGCGCGAGTAGCTTCATGCCCTCCTGACTGACGAGTCCTACACGCTACAGCCTAACCCGGCCTGCCTCAGTGCCTATTGCCTACCGAATCCAGAGAGAGAGAGAGAGAGAGAGAGAGAGAGATTCGCTAGGGCCTAACCCGTTATCCATTTTCCATATCTATAAGCTATCATTATTATACAGACTACCATTATATCATTGAATCATTATGGGTAGGCTCCCGCATTCGAGCTTAGATCTCATGTGAAGATGACCAACACTGGACCCAATACTTGGCAGTGCAAGTATTGTGAAGGGGTTTATGTTGGTAGTGCTTCACGTATCAAAGCACACCTACTAGGACTACGAGGTGGGGCCATTGGAAAATGCCACTATCTGCCTCAAAATGTCTTTGAAGACTTTGAGTGCAAAGATGCAGATGAGTCAAGGGGTAGGAAGTATGGGTTCTCTATCCCATTCCTCAAGTGGACATGAAGATCAAGAACCAGAGTGTCACATTGATGAGCCCTCTACACACATATCAAAAAGACCTCGTAATGAAAGTGCAAGCTCTAGTGCATGTCCTATGTTAATACTTAGGGTCCTTGAGTCCAATGTGTTTGCAAGAGGTAGCATGAAAGCCTCTTTGCAAAAACAAGCAATGGAAGAAGCTACCAAAGAAATATATAAACTATTTATTTTGTGTGGCTTACCATTCAATATTGCCAACACAACTGCCTGGAAGAGGGCTATGAGAGCAGTGAGGCGCATAGGTGCTCCTTGGGAGGGACCCTCAGGTGCTATGCTACGCACAAAAGAGTTGACTAGACAAAAGAATGCAATGGAAACAGAAATGTTATCCTTATGCTCCACTTGGGAGAAATATGGATGCTCTATATTGTGTGATTGGTGGTCTGACATACGCAAGAGAAATGTGTATAACATTCTTGTCTCCTCTTGCAAGGGGACAATGTTCTTGCATGCCATTCCTGCATATGCACCTGGGACGATTGTCACCAGTGAATTTATATACTCCCATGTGAAAAAAGCTATAGAAGATGTTGGGAGCAAGAATGTCGTGCAAGTGGTCACAGATAATGCATCTAATTGTGTGGCCATGGGACGCATGCTAGAGGATGAGTTCCCTAAAATTACATGGACTCCTTGTGCTAGTCATAGTCTAGATCTTTTAATGGAAGACATTGGCGCCATGGAATGGGTGAAGTCCATCCTTGAGAAGGCCAGATTCATTGTAAGATTTGTGACCTCTAAGCCTAAAGTCCAAAACATTTTCCGTGCACATTCAAACCTTGAGCTACAAAAGCCTTCCATGACTCGATTTTGTTATATGTTCATAGTCCTGGATAGAGTGCTTCGAGTGAGGAAAGGGCTTCTTCGAACAGTTGTCTCAGAGGAATGGTATCAGTTACCAGTTACAGAACCATTATACACACACTTTTCAGCATTGGTTATGGGAGATGATGCCTTTTGGACAAAGGCAGATATACTTATTGGAGCTCTTCAGCCTCTTTATTATGTGCTTCGTATTGTGGATATGGAGGGGAGCACACTTGGACTTGTATACGAATACATTGGTCGTATACAAGGATGCATCAAAAACATTGGTGGACTCTCAGAGATTGAGTGAGTATCATAGTACAAAGAGAGTTTTAAAAACGAGTTTCAAAAACGGGTTTTAAAACGTTTAGTACGTAGGGTACTAAAAAAAATGGAAATAAAAAACGAGTATTATATTTTGTCGCAACATTTCACTTTTTTGTTTTTCAATAATCCATGAGTAATACATATATAGCATTCCTTTACATATCTAGTGCTAAAAACATATTAAAAAACTTAATCTATTACCGGTACAATGATCTAGAGTTAGGAAGGCCCAAAATGAATTTGGTTAAATTAAACAAAAATGGGAATGAAGTCTTAAACAAAGAACTCATGAGCTTAAAGCCCCACATAAAGCACATTGAAACTCCTAAGACTACTATACAATAAACTCCAATTTTGGAGCCAACCGAAGAAACCAAAAACAATGCATTTAGTCGAGGATGGAACAATGTGAACAATGTAATGATGTCCTTGTTAAATGAAATATCTTTTGGAATCAAAAATGGAACTTTTTTCTGAACCAGATAGGAGGGACTTTTGGTTCGGAATTTGGTAGAGAAGGAATGAAAAAGACACTAGAGGAAATGCCTACTCCTATAGAAGGAAAAATATGAGAGAGTTGGACGTTTATGGACCAGAAAGATTTACAAATTGTGAGGAATCTTCTAGTATATGTGATAATGATATAAAAATCTCTGGATCTGATTTCTTATGTCAATATGTATTGAAACTTGAAGGAGGCCCATAGTCATACTTCTGTTCATAAAGAGAAAAAAAAAAATTGAAGATGATCTTTAAAATATATATTTTTTTTTTTTTTTTTTTAAACTCTCAAAAAAACGTACTAGGACGTTCGGAACGTCCGAACGTCCTAAACGTTTTTTATTTTGCAAAAAAAACGCGTTTTATTTTACTATGGTGAGTATTAATACCTTTGGTATTTTTCATTTTAATTTTTACTTTTTACATATTTTGTATTTCATCTATGACTCTTGAGTTAGATTCTAATGTCTGTTTAATTTTTCACATTAATTTATAGGAAACGTGAGTTATGTGATGCAGTGCAGAGGAGATGGGATGGTTTCACAAACCAATCCATGTTGTTGCTCATGTACTCCATCCATTGTGGAGATCCGAGGAGCAAAATGTTGACGAAGCCTTAGAAGATAGTTGGATAGAGTATGTGAAGCGTTGGACACATGGAGATGTAGGTAGGCCTCCGGTCCTGGTTGGAGAGTGAGCGGTTGCAGTTCCGTTGCATGGAACGATACTTTGGGAAGCCCACTGCAGATTCCGAGAGAACCAGGTTACTCCTGTAACTTGGTGGGAGAAATATGGAGTAGGCACTCCTTTATTGGTGAGTAGAGATATTACTTTCAAGTTTCAAGTTTCAACTTCAAGCCGGTACTTTAGTCTTTATCAAATTATCATGACCCATTCGAAATTGTCTTTTGTTGTTTTGTACTATGTAGAGAAAGTTGGCACTCTACATATTATCGCAAGATTGTAGCACTGGACCCGCTGAACGGAATTGGAGTACATAGGCTCTTTTTCATACGAAAAAGAGAAACAGATTGAGTCCTTCACAACTTGAGAAGTTAGTGTATACACACTGCAACCTCAAGTTGTTGGAGAGCAAAGGGAGTCATATTGCACCTCTACAGGTAACTTGAAGTATATTGATGCATTTCTAAAATCAATTTGCAAGTTAGTAGTAAGTACTACTTACAACTTACAACTTACAAGTTGATAACTTGATTGTAATTTGTTTATGTAGGTTAATGTTGACTCCATCGACATTGGAGAGATTAAAGATATCCCTCAAATCCCACAGGAAGAAAAAGATATTTTTACCATGTTATTTAGAGAGTCTCAACAATTTGTGAGACAAACACGCACGAGTGCAAGATCTAGTGATAGATTAGGTATCTTGAAAATTGAAAATTAATTACCAATTATGTTTCACAAAGTTTATAGCTTAAAAGTTATAATGTATTATGTTACTAAAGTCTAATCCATTGTAAATTTGTATATTGCAACAGATCTTGATCAACCATCTACGAGTCAAAGGCCTTCGAAGATTATTTCTCGACAAGGTAGAGGAGGGCGTGGAGCACGTGGACTCCATTCTAGTAGGAGAGAGGACCCAGAGGTGGAGGAAACTCCACTTGATGCTTGGGAGGAGATATCAGCATCATCTAGCAGTGATGATGATGATGTACGAGCTAGACCTTGGCAGTCTAGAGAGGACTATAGCACTGATACTTCATCATGGGCTAGTTCTTTTGATGAGGATCTCATAGATGATGATATTCACTCTTGATTCTTGAGTATTTTGTATTGATCTCTTGAGCCTTGGCTCTTGAGATACATCAGGATTCAGGACTCATGATAGATTTTCATATATGATGTTACATGTATTATCTCGATTGTCTTTTATGATGTATAGGCTATAGCATGACTTATGATGTATCATCTTTGCTACATGTATGATGTTTGTGGGTTGAAGCTTTACTAATCAATCATCAATGTCATGAGTCATGAAATTTTCTATGTAGTATGATTGTAAATTGTAATGTGTATGTACTATGACGTAAATTGAAATGGGTTATTGGTTAAAAGTTAAATCATTTGATGTATGATGTATGATTTAAATCATTTGATGTATCATGCATGATGTTGACAATTGTGTGATGTATGTATGATGTATATAATCATGTATCTTACATGTGATTAAGCTATATATATATACTCTATATGTAAAAAATAAAATTCTCTTCGGGTGGATAAAATTCCCGAATTTTATTGTCGGTCTGAACGTACTAGACGAACTAAATGAATAATTCGTGAATTAATTCTCACGAATTAAATCGCCTGTTCGTACTATGAGCTGAGAGTATCATCACACTAGCTCGAGATTGAGGTTGGGCGTGCGACACATACCCCCAGGGATGAGAGATTATGCAGGATATGCCGAGAGGAGGTGGAGGACGAGGAGCACTACACATGTAGATGCCAAGCATATGAGGACATCAGAGTCCGCTACCCACACCTCTTCAAGGGGCCCAGAGAGATCAGGGCTTTATTGGAGACGGAGGACCAGCGCCCTCTAGGTCATTTCCTAGTAGAGCTCCAGCGCCGCCGTGCATATCTTCTCCAGTAGAAGATGGAGATACACCTGACCCCCCAGACTTATATTACAATTTTTTTCAAACCCACAACCACCCGAGGACCCAGATCAACGCGATGTGTCACATTACAAAGAGCAGAGGAGCTTAGACGACAGCGTCGACGACCGAGACCCCCACCCCGGAGAGCCCGTCCCCACCAAAGAGATTCAGGCGATTCACGCACGCCATGACATGGAGACACGGAGACGTCAACAGCGCACCCTGTTGAGCTGAGGAGATGTGCTCAGGTGATGCAACAGCTGTGGTAATACCCCCCTTGGCTGAGTAGAAGGGCTGGAGGTGCAAGGAGCAGCCCACGCAGCAGATAGACAGAGATGGAGAGAGAGAAATTCGAATTTGGAGAGAGGAAGCTTGTTTGGGGGCTTCACTAAAGAAAGAAGTGAGCCCTAAGTTTATTTGAGTTCACTTTTATAGGACCTGTCCAAGTTCACATTGAACTTGGCCAAAAGAATAAATAATGAGTACATTAAGCCTTATAAAAGGCCTATACAAATGTGTACAAATAAGGGGGTCATTTAGGACCTTTACCCCAACAACCTCCCACTTAAAGGCATAAATGACGCCTTTAAGCTATGTGACTCCCACCATCTGTATACATAGCTCATGTTGTGCTTTAGACAAGCACTTAGTGAGAACATGTGCAGGATTCTCTGCTATATGAACCTTAACAAGTGTGATAAGGCTATCCTCAAGCACTTCTCGAATGAAGTGATATCGCACATCAATATGCTTAGTGCGTGCATGAAACATGGCATTCTTTACCAAACATATGACACTCTGGCTATCACAACCAAGCATAGGTGCCTTGTTTGACAAGCCAAACTCACTGCATAATCGTGCCAGCCATATGGCTTCCTTGGAAGCCTCAGTGGCTGAAATGTATTCAGCCTCTGTAGTGGACAAAGCAACAATCTTTTGCAGCCTTGAGAACCATGAAACAGCACCTCCTGCAAGAGTGAATATGTATCCACTTGTGGATTTACGTGTATCCACATCACCAGCCATGTCAGAGTCACAAAAGCCTTTCAGCTCCAATGGGTCTTTGCCATAGCAAATGCATTTATTTTTGGTCCTCTTTAAGTACCTCAAAATGGACTTTATTGCTTTCCAATGAGATTTGCCTGGATTGGCCATAAACCGGCTCAGAACTCCCACTGAATGGGCAATGTCCGGCCTAGTTGCAACCATAGCATACATAAGTGAGCCACAAGCTGAAGCATAAGGCACATTTTGCATGTCATTGATTGCTTCTTGTGTTTTGGGACAATCTTCCTTGGAAACTTTAACATATGGCTGCAATGGCACTCCAAGAGGCTTTGCATCAGCCGTGTTAAATCTGTCCAGCACCTTTTCAATGTATTTTTCCTGCGACAAATACAATATGTGCTGGTCCCTTTGTCTTCTAATCCTCACTCCAAAGACATGCTCTGCTGCCCCAAGGTCTTTCATTGAGAAAGCAGATTTCAGCTGCTGTTTAAGAGCATCAATGGTGTCTCTTTTCTTACCAGCAATCAGCATATCGTCAACATATAAGACAAGAATAATAGGGCTGCCATCTACATCAGTTTTCGTATACAAACAGTGATCAGCATGGCTTCTTTTATACCCTTGTTTGAGCATGAAAGCATCAAACTTCTTGTACCATTGTCTAGAAGCTTGTTTCAGCCCATACAAGCTTCTATTGAGCTTACATACCAAATGTTCCTTTCCAAGAATAACAAACCCCTCTGGCTGTTTCATGTAAAGCTCTTCATCAACATCACCATGCAAGAAAGCTGTATGTACATCCATTTGGTCTAATTCCAAATCAAGAGCAGCTACTATTGCAAATAACACTCGCAAAGTGGTCATCTTCACCACAGGAGAGAATACTTCTTGGAAATCTATGCCTTTGGTCTGGGCATATCCCTTTGCAACCAGCCTTGCTTTGTACTTGGGTTTTCCATCAACTGTTTTGATTTTATACACCCATTTGTTAGTAATGGCTTTCCTTTCTTTGGGTAATTCAACCAAATCCCAAGTATCATTAGCATGCAAAGCTTTAATCTCTTCCTGCATAGCAAGCTCCCACTTGCTGCTGTGTTCACATGCCTTTGCCTCTTTGTATGTGAGAGGCTCACCTTCATCTGTCAACAAAATGTAATGCAATGAAGGATCAAATCTACTCACATTCCTTCTAAGACGAGTAGATCTTCTCACCCAATGATCCACATTGTCAGGCAATGGGTCTACATCAGGTGGTATGATCAAATCATTATTATTAGGCTGCTGTCCATTGTTTCCAGCACCATTTTCAGCATTATTATTCGGCTGCATATTCCCTTCAGGAGCCTCATTTTGCTGTCCAACATCTTCTGGCTCAAAAACCACTGGATCGTCAACATTTTCAGTCCTTTGTGGTGCATCCTTAGGGTTAAAATTGGACCTAACAGGTGGCTGGTCATGCTGAAATCTTACCCTTTTATGGTTATCTTTTGAGGCACAATTGTTTTGAAGCAGCCTTGCCTCATTAAAAACAACATCCCGGCTGCGTACGACCTTCTTGAGCTGAGGTATCCAAATCCTGTAGCCCATTTCACCTTCTTCACCATATCCCATGAAGAGGCCTTTAATGGACTTAGCATCAAGCTTGTTTCTCAGTTCAGGCCTTATATGCACAAACGCCTGGCAACCAAAGACACGTAAGTGATCATATGAAGCAGGTTTGGGAGACCAAACCTCTTCAGGGATGTCACCTTTTAAAGACATGTGAGGGGATCTATTGCACACATGTACTGCAGTTTTGAGTGCCTCTCCCCAAAATCCATGAGGGAGATTAGCTGTGGACAGCATGCATCTCACCCTCTCACAAAGTGTCCTATTGTAACGTTCAGCCACACCATTAAAAGAGGGGTTGTATGGAGCAGTAAGCTCCCTCTTAATGCCCAAATTTTCACAAAATTTCTGAAATTCAGCACTTGTATACTCACCACCATTGTCCGTACGCAAGCATTTCAGCTTTCTACATGTTTGGGTGGTCACAAATGCATGAAAACGCTTAAACGCAGCAAATGCTTCATCCTTTGATTTAAGGAATTGAACCCAAATTTTTCTAGAAAAATCATCAACAAAGGAGATGAAATATAAAGCACCCCCCATAGATTTGGTGGGCATGCTACATACATCAGAATGAACAAGATCAAGTACACAAGACTTACGAGACACACCAGAATAAAAGGAACGTTTTACTTGCTTTCCATATTGACATTCATTACAAAAGTCAAGCTTTGTGCCTTTACCATCAAGCTTCTTTAAGTTACAAAGCCAAGTGAGACCCTTTTGGCTCATATGGCCAAGTCTCTTATGCCACAACTCCATATGGGAGTGAACTTCAGCCAAAGCAATGAACTTGCCTGATAAGGCCTTTCCATGCAAGCAATAGAGAGTTCCCTTCTTTGTGCCTTTCACAATCAGCCTTGAACCTTTAGTCATTTTCCATGATCCTTTCTCAAAAAGAATGCTATAACCATGCAAATCCATTTGACCCACAGAAAGCAAGCTCTTCTTGATCCCTGCTACATAACGCACATTATGCAAGACCAGCTCATTAGTGCCATTTGTAGCGAAATGCACCATGCCAATACCCTCAATGGAACATGCATGATTGTTTCCAAGGTATACATGGCCATGGCTGCCTGCAATAAAAGTAGAAAAACACTCCTTGATAGGAGTCACATGGAATGAAGCACCAGAATCTACTATCCAAGTCTGGGCCAATGAATCATTGACGGTCAGCAAAGCATCTATGACATCACTCTTAGTGATTGACATGTCCTGTGCATGAACATTTAGAGAAGGATCAAATGCATGAGTGTCATCAGCTCAGAAAGTAGAGCATAAAATGTCCTCTGCATCTGACAGCTCCTCTATGACTACACTAGAAGCCACATTGGCCTTCTCCTTGTCCTTTTGGCTGTCCTGTGCATCAGTCTTGTCTTCTTTTCTGTCCTTCTTCTTATCTCCAGAATTCTTCTTCCTATCAAGCTCTGCTTTGTAATAGCGGCAATCGGGTTTCTTGTGACCTTTCCTGCCACGCTGATAGCATGTCACATCATTGCTTTTGCCTTTGCTCCTATTCCCCCTTTCCCTGCTTTTACTCTTATTCCTCTGTGCATAATTACTCTTCTTATCTGTCCTGCCTCTAACCATGTTGGCAGAGCTGCCTCCTTCTCCACCTTCTTTTCTCCTGATCTCTTCATTAAGAATAGAACCCCTAACACCATCAAAAGTCAAGTTGAGGTTATTGGACAATGAGACTACCAATGTCTCCCAAGAGTCAGGCAATGTCATAAGCAAGAAAATGGCTTTAAGCTTATCATCGAAAGGAGGCATTCCTGAGTCCTGCAGCTGTGACAAAGTACCTGTAAACGATGACAAGTGTTCAGCTGCACTCTTGGACTCATCAAGCTGCATGCCAACAAGCTTCCGCATCAGGTGTACTTGGTTAACAGGCGTAGTATTTTCATACGTCGCCTTGAGTTTTGCCCATAACTCAAAAGCAGTGGTCAAACCTTTGAGATCTACTAGAATCTCATCGGATACAGCCATCTTGATGTATATAATGGCCTTCTTGTTCAAAGTAAACCATGCATCTTCCGACATGTCCTCTGGTTTCTCTGCCTCCAATGCCCTGTCACAATCCTTCAAGAAGAGGATTCCCTGAATTCTCTCCTTCCATAAGTCAAAACCTGTTCCCTCAAACCGTCGAATCTCAAATAGATTCTTCACATCTGAGGAGGATGACGCCATAGTTGCACAATGAAAAAACCTGCTGGAATTTTGGGCAAATGCACCAAAATCAAAGTGCAGCCTCCAAAAATGATGCACTACAACTCCAAACGGTCACAGGAGCAATTTGGGACAAAAATGGGGTGATTCTGGGCACAAAACTGATCTCTGAATTTTCTGCGCAGAGAATTTCAGAAACTCAATTTATGCTCAAAAACAACTAATTTTGTTGTTTTTAACCTCAAAGAATGTACATAAGGCTAATACTCAACCTTTAGATGCACGTAGGAGCAAAAGCCCCAATTTTTACCACTGTTTTACAAGAAATTATGGCAAAATACTCCACAACTTCTCATACATAGGTCAATTTTGCTGAAACTATAGAAATTATAGCAAAATGTATCTCCCACTATGTGTGCTCAGCCAGTTGAGAGTGAGAAGACCTGCAAAAACTCAGAAATTTGCTGGAAAATCTGATATTTTGCTGAAAAACACCTCTTCTTGCTGGAAACTTTGAGATTTTGCTGAAAAACACCTGTTCTTCGCGATAAAATCAGAGAAAAATCACTTTCTTCGCGACAAAAAGCTGGAACATCACTGAAAATGATGGTACAGCAGATTTTGGACCCTTTCTTCGCGATGAAACTTGATGATTTTGCCAAATGGTGAGTGTATGCTGCTGTAGAGAACCTGCGCAGCAGATTTGAGGCCCAATATAGGCTCTGATACCAGTTGTTTAGCTGAGATGTGCTCAGGTGATGCAGCAGCTGTGGTAATACCCCCCTTGGCTGAGTAGAAGGGCTGGAGGTGCAAGGAGCAGCCCACGCAGCAGATAGACAGAGATGGAGAGAGAGAAATTCGAATTTGGAGAGAGGCAGCTTGTTTGGGGGCTTCACAAAAGAAAGAAGTGAGCCCTAAGTTTATTTGAGTTCACTTTTATAGGACCTGGCCAAGTTCACATTGAACTTGGCCAAAAGAATAAATAATGAGTACATTAAGCCTTATAGAAGGCCTATACAAATGTGTACAAATAAGGGGGTCATTTAGGACCTTTACCCCAACACACCCCCCTCGACCTCGATATACAGAGCATTTTGCGGATCGCCACGATGCCTTACCCACAAGATGCATTATATCCTACACCCACTCCAAACATTTAGAGGGTTATGACACCACCGAGCCTCCCCTCCCTATGCATATCATATTTGTATCTCACCTATTGAGCATATAGAGTGCATGCCCATAGCACCCCACACCCTCGACGCCAGCTTTTATTATCCACTACTTTTACACTCTATTTTGTACTCGCACTTTATTTTCCTTTTGGGATCACAGTGGATTAGTGGATTGGATCATACTGATGTATATGTTTTGTCTCATGGGCCGATTTTGGCCTCTAATAGACATTAAAAAGTCTCTCTCTCTCTCTCTCTCTCTCTCTCTCTCTCTCTCTCTCTCTCTCTCTCTCTCTCTCTCTCTCTCTCTCTCTCTCTCTCTCTCTCTCTCTCTCTCTCTCTCTCTCTCTCTCTCTCTCTCTCTCTCTCTCTCTCTCTCTCTCTCTCTCTCTCTCTCTCTCTCTCTCTCTCTCTCTCTCTCTCTCTCTCCCCCCTTCCTCCCTCCCCCCTTCCTCCCTCCCTCCCCCCCCCCCCCCCTCCCTCCCTCTCGCTCTCTCTCTCGCTCCCTCCCTCCCTGCCTCCCTCTCCCCCCCCCTTTCCCTCCCTCCCTCCCTCTCCTCCCCCCTTTTCTCCCTTCCTCCCTCCCTCCCTCTCTCTCTCTCTCTACTACACTTGTACACAGGGTTACAGAGGGTTATCTTCTACACAAGGTTACACAGGGTTATCTTCTACACAGGGTTACTACACTTGTACATGGTTTTTGTCTCATAAGCCAAGTTTAGCCTCCAGAAGACGTTAATATGACTCTCTCTCTCTCTCTCTCTCTCTCTCTCTCTCTCTCTCTCTCTCTCTCTCTCTCTCTCTCTCTCTCTCTCTCTCTCTCTCTCTCTCTCTCTCTCTCTCTCTCTCTCTCTCTCTCTCTCTCTCTCTCTCTCTCTCTCTCTCTCTCTCTCTCTCTCTCTCTCTCTCTCTCTCTCTCTCTCTCTCTCTCTCTCTCTCCCCCCCCCTCCCCCCCTCTGTGTGTGTGTGTCATACAAAAGAAGTTGGCATGAGACTTCCACACACAATGTTGATCTTAATAACACTAGAAGTCGAGTCAAGAATTCGAGTGTAACAAACTAGACCATTATGACAACTACGTGCTAAAAAGATGACTCTCCTTTCGACCTTACGCCTCCATATATAGCTAACCGAATCAACGAGGATCAGAAATGTTATTGGAGTCCACAAGTGCATGTGCCGATTTCCACCACTCCTTTAATACCTTCCACTAGAGTCCACTAGTGGTAGGTATACTCGCCACTCGAGTTAAATATCTTCGGACTCAAGTTAACTCACATTAACTCAAGTTAGAAGGCCCTCTAAAGCTCTTTGCGCAAAACTCTCTGCCATGCTCTCCATGGGGGTTGAACCAAAGACTTCCTCCTTCCCAACCTAGAGACTTAACCACTAGACTAAGTGGATTACTTCTTTTAGAGGAGACATGAACATATACTTAAGTCTAGTCTCCAAATATTTGGCCATACATACGAGTGACTAAACAATGCCCGATCTTAGTTATATCTAAACTAGCCCGACACTCATATCATAGACTTTATTTTATAAAATTCTTCTTCCCTTGGGAAAGATTTTCATCCTCGAAAATAAATTTATATATATAATAATTGTAGGCATATCCCAGAGCCTCATATTCTAACCTAGAAGAACATGGTTTCATCTATGTCATGGGATTCACCTCGTATTACAAATTAATAAAAGGGAATCTATTGATTGATCCCTTCCCAAATAATTCAAAACACCATCTAGATTTGTACACATCCCTATCCAAATAATTCAAAACACCATCTAGCTTTGTACTTGATAAACTGATCTGAGTGCAAAGTAGGGAATGAATAACAAGGGTGAATCAAAAAATATCCCTAGCCAATCCATTGTTTTCTGTGTGTGCTATCTGGGCACTAATATGTGAAATTAATGGATGTAATAAACTAGTCCGTTTCTGGGCATCGTGGTGCATGGATCTAGTAAATGAGGTAAAATTTCTATCCCAATCAAGACTTTGAGCACTCTTGTTTGTCTTGAATTTGATTTGGAAGGCAAACTACAAGACTAGTTGACCCAAACATCTAACTTACATGTTTGTACTACAGTTCACTTCCAACCAGCATTTATTTGATTTTACTCGAATGGAGGACTACCTTGTCCTATTGGGCTTGAAAAACCTATGTAGAATGTAGGAGAAAGTATGCCATTTACTTTTGTGGGAATTGAACTCATGACTACCGGCTAGGAATATGATGGGCTAACGACTTGCCCCCAAAATCCATGGTTCCTCTTAGGGTGTGGTTCATCCATCTCTTGCTTGTCATTTCTTGAATCTAACAATCTCTTCCCCTTCTAGAGATCATTGTTCCCAATGATCAACCCTTGATCTCCCCTTGAATTGATGTCCTTACCCTTGCATAGTCTCTTGAATCTTCTTGTTCTCACCCTTGGTCTCTTGAACCCTTGCTCTTTGGTGTCTTGAGCCTTTCCTTTCCGCTTCTTAACCACTTGCCTACGGACTTGCTTTGTTCGAAACCTGTGCCCTTGTTCTCAACCTCAATACCTTGAACGTGGTTCTAACTTCTCACCCATGCTAGGTGTCTTAGATCCTCGATGTAGTGCTTCCATTGGCGAACGTGTTCCCAATTTCCAACACTGCCTTACATGTCTAAATCTGACCTACGGATTGGGAGATACACTCTAATCTTTATTGGGCTCATTTGTAAAAGGCTAAAGCGCCATGCGCACCTTCCATCCACCACATATATAGGGTTTGTTTCGACCCTTTTACCTCAAAATGCCAACCTACCAAGGTGGCACAAATTGTTTGGTACGGAATGTACGGTATGCGTATAGAACGTGGTGCCGTACCAAATGCCAAGATATGGAACGTCAAGGAACGTTACCACACATACATGCATACATACATACATACATACATACACACACACATATATGTATGTGTGTGCGCGAGTCTCTCTCTCTCTCACACATATATATGTTACCCAGTGGAGTGCGATCGAGAGGCCACAAGTACGTATGATCTCGCGACTATTTCGTGGGAAACAGTCAGTGCCACATGACATTATCAGGGCAGAGCTAGCTGCACCACCCATGGTAGTAGATGCACTATTCCAGACTATCTCCTTTATTCAGAGGGTGAGGGAGCTCCCTACAGAAAGACTCACACATAGAGCTTTTGAGGCATCTATACAGATATCAGAGTCGGGATATGAGAGAGCTTGGTACACTCAGGTTAGAGCATGGTTTGATAGTCATGGACTTGATATGGATAGATTGCCGCCTTTTCAGTATGATCCAGACTCACCTCACATCCACCTCTCGCGTCATGAGAGGAATCTTGTGCTCAGACACGACATTTGGCAGCTCTACATTAGTCAGACATGGCACACACCACACATGGGATCGAGACTATCGCACTATCGAGACCAGTTCTTGGACATACTAGTGGATGGTTTCATCCAGCGACCACGCTACATGGATACCTACATGCCTCATAGCTCGAGGGTGGCTATTGGCCAATTGAGGGTCTCATCACACCGACTAGAGATTGAGATAGGCAGAGCCACAGACATTCCCCGAGAGGAGCGGCTATGCAGGATATGCAGAGTAGAGATGGAGGATGAGGAGCATTTTGTTTGCAGATGTAGCGCATATGATGACATTAGAGGAAGATACGAGACTCTGTTTACAGGGCAGCCCACCCTCCGAGAGATCATGGGCTCTAGAGATCAGCGACCGCTCAGGCGATTCTTACTAGAGATTCAAAGTCACAGAGATTCTCTCCTCCAGCCTACTGCAGCTTCCCAGACACGAGGGAGACAGAGTCAGCTCACTGACTTCTTCATTGCACGAGGTGAAGCAGCCCTCCGCCCCTTAGCTCACACATCGAGAGGGGTGACTCTTCGGCAGGCTCAGACCTCTCGAGCTAGGAGACGACCCCGTGCTATAGGATATCGGGCCCTCATACTTCACAGACACCAAATCACAGACATCCAGGCTCGTGACCATCGCGCCATGGAGGAGAGACGATCCCGGATGATGGCAGATCCCGCTGCAACCATCAGGGCGGCCTTGACTCCACCTCCACCCATGTACCACATCTTACACCCGCTCACTAGTACAGGATGGAGCTAGTTAGTCGTTCAGATGCATTATCATGCTTGTACTACCCTTTTGCATATAGGCTATAGATATAGCACTCCATTCACCGTCCCCCCCTTCCCACTTTCATGGGTATCTCTACATGCATACTACAGAGATCTATATCAGCCTTGCCATCTTTTTTTCAGTACTTTTATCTTTTCCGATTGACAGAAGATACACACATGTACATTGATTTGTCTCATAGGCCGAGTTCGGCCTCCTAATAGACGTAAAAACACTTTCTTTCTTCTCTCTCTCTCTCTCTCTCTCTCTCTCTCTCTCTCTCTCTCTCTCTCTCTCTCTCTCTCTCTCTCTCTCTCTCTCTCTCTCTCTCTCTCTCTCTCTCTCTCTCTCTCTCTCTCTCTCTCTCTCTCTCTCTCTCTCTCTAGGTCGTTTCCTAGTAGAGCTCCAACACCACCGCGCATCACTCCTCCAGCAGCAGATGGAGATACACCTGGTCCCCCCCCCCCCTTCAGACTCATATTACAGATTTTTTCAGACCCACATACACTCGAGGGCCAAGCTCGATGCGGGGTGTCACATTACACAGAGCAGAGGAGCTTAGACGACAGCGTCGACGACCGAGACCCCTTGTCCGGAGAGCTCGTCCACATCAGAGAGAGATTCAGACGATTCACGCACGCCATGACATGGAGATACAGAGACATCAGCAACACACCCCTATCGATTTGGACGCCCAGAGCATTTTGAGGATCGCCATGATGCCTTACCCACCGATGCATTATATCCTACACCCACTCCAGGCATTTAGGGGGTTGTGACACCATCGAGCCTCCCCTCCCTATGCATATCATGTTTGTATCTCACCCATTGAGCATATAGAGTGCATACCCATAGCACCCCACGCCCTTGATGCAAGCTACTATCCCTCCTTTTATACCCGTTTGTAGTACTCACACTTTATTTTCGTTTTGGATCACAGTGGATTGGATCATACTGATGTATATGTTTTGTCTCATAGGCCGATTTTGGCCTCTAATAGAGGTTAAAAAGTCTTTCTTTCTCTCTCTCTCTCTCTCTCTCTCTCTCTCTCTCTCTCTCTCTCTCTCTCTCTCTCTCTCTCTCTCTCTCTCTCTCTCTCTCTCTCTCTCTCTCTCTCTCTCTCTCTCTCTCTCTCTCTCTCTCTCTCTCTCTCTCTCTCTCTCTCTCTCTCTCTCTCTCTCTCTCTCTCTCTCTCTCTCTCTCTCTCTCTCTCTCTCTCTCTCTCTCTCTCTCTCTCTCTCTCTCTCTCTCTCTCTCTCTCTCTCTCTCTCTCTCTCTCTCTCAGTATGCCATACAGAGATAGAGAGTGAGGAGCACCTCGTTATCAGATGCCCGGCATACTCGGACCTACGAGCACAGTTCCAGATAGAGGAGTCACTCAAGTTGTGCATGACCACTGCAGACCAGCGGAGGATGGGGTGTTTCCTCATGGCTGCATATGAGAGACGAGATCAGATGCTAGAGCCTACACACCAGACATGGGTGAGTACCCAGCAAACTATTACTCAGTATTTTGAGCGCATTGGTCCACATCGGACGGACCCGCCTCCCAGAGGCATAGGGCTCACACTCCAGCAGGCAGCGGCACAGAGAGTGCGACGCCGACCACATCTGGTTGGGTACCGACGACCACGACTACACCAGGAGGATATCTCACGCATCAGGATAGCCCACGACTACATGATGGTGGTCATTATCTGCTGAGCCAAAGCCACTCTCCCCCCTGGCACCATTTTTTATTCCCACTACCTCCTCATTACAGGTACCACCATCCTTTGCTGTTTTCCGCATGCACAGTTTTGTGTAGCGAGTATTTTTTTCCTTTCCATTGCTACGCAGAGATTACCACAGTTGTATATGATTTTGTATATGATTTTTCTTTCCTCTCTCTCTCTCTCTCTCTCTCTCTCTCTCTCTCTCTCTCTCTCTCTCTCTCTCTCTCTCTCTCTCTCTCTCTCTCTCTCTCTCTCTCTCTCTCTCTCTCTCTCTCTCTCTCTCTCTCTCTCTCTCTCTCTCTCTCTCTCTCTCTCTCTCTCTCTCTCTCTCTCTCTCTCTCTCTCTCTCTCTCTCTCTCTCTCTCTCATGTATGGGGCAGCCATATGGGGACCAGGATTAGCCACATCAGTATGGACAGCATTAGAGAGGCCACAGATCCTCATGATTTCCAGACTTATCCGGAGCAAGCCTTCAGTACCACATGATATCATTAGAGAAGAGCTTGCTGCACCACCGATGCTAGTTGAGGCACTATTCCAGATAGTATGCCTATTACACAGACTCCAGAGCATGGATACAGAGCGCATTGCTTATCGGGCTTTACAGGCATCACGGGACATGGCATTAGCAGGCGACACCTCCTCATGGTAGGCGCAGACACGAGACTGGCTGGCCCACCACGGCTTTGACATAGACAGGCTACCACCACTACAGTACGACTCACATGCACCCACCTACTCGCTCTCTCATCAGGAGAGGAATAGGATCATTCATCAGGCGATATGGCATACATACATACAGAGGACATGGCTGAGCCCTAGGGATACATTGCCACCGAAAATGCTCTATTACCGTGAGCATTTTCTACATATATCGGACGAGGGCTTCATCGAGATTCCGAGATACATGCAGACATATCTACCCCACCAGCTTCGAGTCGTCATTGGGCAGCTCCGGGTTTCATCACATCAGCTCGAGATTGAGAGGGGTCGATCCAGGGGAGTCCACCGTGAGGAGAGGCGGTGCCCAGTATGCGAGACAGAGGTAGAGAGTGAGGAGCATTTTGTTATCAGATGTCCAGCATATGTAGACCTACGAGCACATTTCCAGATAGAGGAGACACTCCAGTTATGCATGAGTATGGGAGACCAGCAACGCTTGGGACGCTTCCTCGCAGCAGCATACGAGAGGCGAGATCGGTCACTCCAGCCCACACATCAGCCACGGGTGAGTACGCAGCAGACCATTACCGAGTTTTTTCAGCGAGCTGAGCTACATCAGAGAGGTCCATCTATAGGGCTCACGCTCCACCAGGCAGCAGCACAGAGAGCACGGCGCTGACCACGCAGGGGCACATATCATCGACCACGACTATATCAGGAGGATATCTCATGCATCAGGACAGCCTACGACCACATGATGGAGCATAGGCGCACCACCACTCCATGGGTTGTCTTCCTTCAGGAGGCACTCAGACCACCCCCGATGTACCACATACTACACCCACCTCCACCCATTCACCGGTAGCTAGGGTGTTTTACTCACACTTTTACTCACATGTCCCCCATGTATTAGGTGGCCACTATCTGCGGAGTCAGAGCCACATCTCCCCATCCTTTTCCAGCTTTATATATATCTTTGTGTCGCGATATACCTTTTATTTCATTTCATCCTCTACACAGGGTTACTACACTTGTACATGGTTTTTGTCTCATAGGCCAAGTTTGGCCTCCAGAAGACGTTAATATGACTTTCTTTCTCTCTCTCTCTCTCTCTCTCTCTCTCTCTCTCTCTCTCTCTCTCTCTCTCTCTCTCTCTCTCTCTCTCTCTCTCTCTCTCTCTCTCTCTCTCTCTCTCTCTCTCTCTCTCTCTCTCTCTATCTGCCCCTGCGTTAGGGTTTCGGTGCCCCTCTCTCTCTCTGCGGTAGGGTTTTGCTGCCCCTGCGTTAGGCTTCCGCTGCATTTTGCTTCTCTTTGCATTAGGGTTTCGCTGCCCCTGCCACCTGCCGGCATCTGCCCCTCAGCCGGCCCTGCCACCTGCCCGCATCTGCCCCTCCGCCACCCCTGCCACCTGCCCGCATCTGCCCCTCCGCCGCCCCTACCACCTTCCCGACGCCTGCCCGCACATCTGCTCCAGGCTCATTTCCCGCCAAGCAGATCTGCTCCGAATCTGTTCCGTCCATCTGGATCTACCCCCAAGGAGCTCCCGAAACCCACAGCTCGCCATCCTCCCACCACCTGCACCTCGCCATCTTCCTCCCGCCACCTGCAGAAAACCCTAAAGACGACAATGTTGTCCTACCCTCCTCTCCCTAGAAACCCTTACATTAAACCCCAACCCAAAACCTTAACCCCATCCTAACACTTAAAATTAAAACCAAAACCAAAACCAAAACCTTCAAAGTCTGAAGCAAAAAACTTAACCCTCTCTCTCTCTCTCTCTCTCTCTCTCTCTCTCTCTCTCTCTCTCTCTCTCTCTCTCTCTCTCTCTCTCTCTCTCTCTCTCTCTCTCTCTCTCTCTCTCTCTCTCTCTCTCTCTCTCTCTCTCTCTCTCTCTCCCCCATGGCTCCCAATTTAGAGGAACAGCTGGCCACCTTAGAGCATACCCTCCGAGAGTTGATAGGAAAACATAAGAAAGAAGGAGATTCTGGACTGAACGAGGTTACCCACAGAGTCGTCGCCCTCGAGGCCAAGGTGGCAACCTTGGAAAAGGAAAACGAGTCCCTCCGGGAAGACCTTCTTGCTATACGCAAGCAGCACTCACGAGACCAAGGGGAGTTGCACACTGAGCTTACTGATATGAAAACGAAACTAGACAGCATACACGAGGGGGAGATCGCCCCACAGCTCGGGGACATTCGGGTGACTATCAAGAAGGAGTGCATGGAGGTGGTTCAGAGCGAGCTTGAGACTAAGAAAGATGGATGGGTCGAGATTGTAAAAAAGAACCTTCGACAGGAGGCAAAGAAGAACAACCACCATGAGGAGATCCACATAGTACACACCACCATTGAGGAGGAGCGGATGTGACAGGCTCGCAGGCTCAATGTTCGCGTCCCCAGCCTCACAGAGACAAACGGATCACCAGAGCAGGACGGGAGTCGCTTGTGCACACTACTTGGATACCGCGCGAATGAGCCTCTCCCTTTCAACAGAGCCTTGAGAGAAGGACAGGACACCACACGGAGTAGAGCACTTATCATTCAGTTCTCAGATGACGCAGTGAGGAGAGACTTCCTCAGACGACGGGCGGTACTATGCTCTACACCGGGCACGCCCATCTATTTGGATGACGACATCACACGGATGCAGGTAGAGCAAAGATGTGCATGCATGCCGCGTGTCCTCCAGGCCGGACGAGAGGGACATCATGCCCTATACAGAAACGGAGTGTCATCATTGATGGACGGCCCATTGACTAGGGATTCGCAGCCTATGAGACAGCAAGAGGTGCACATTGCAGTCTGGAATTGCAATGGATCTTTCTGGACACATCCAGGGCGCCTCGCGGAGGTGATGGAGGGCAGAGACATGATCTTCTTGACAGAGATACATGAGAGCCCGGGGAGGAGCCTACCGAGGATTGAGGGCTATATGTGGGAGTAAGCTCACCGCCGACAGATGAGATAGCACACCACACGAGGATCAGGAGGAGTAGCCGTGCTCTACAGACAGTCGCTACAGCTCAAGGTACAGGTGGTAGCCAGAGACCGAGAGGCACGTTTCATGTGGATACGCCTCCAACTATCAGAGAAGAGAGCAACGTATTTCGCTGTTTGCTATATTGCACCCATCGGCTCACTCTTCACACATTCCCTCGAGCAGCCCTCAGGGGACCAGGGACCATACACCACATCGCCATATGAGTACGATGAGGAGTGTAGGCGACTATACCGACATCTCAAAGCACAGAGTATCTTGGGATCCATCATAGAGAGGGAGGCACCACGACAGATGCGAGCCCTCACAAGCCGGAAGCGGCAAGCTTTCGAGGAGAGACAGGAGGCAGAGTTGTTCGACCTTCTCATGAGTAGGGATTGTGCCACCGCGTGGAGGGCACTACGTGAGCCACGCCCACCTACACCCATAGCGGATCCTCAGACTTGGCACACCTACGCCCAGAGGTTATATGACATCCCAAGACAGCCACCATTGCCGACCACACCGCGTCCTGTGATATGCACCCTCTTCACGGCAGCATGGTACGACAAGCCATCCATAGGCTATAGCATGGCCATTCAGCAGACCATCAGACATGCTATGGGCCATCCATGCTTTGTATGCACGAGTCACAGGCAGGGTGCGTTGCCCCGGCGGCCTACCAGATAGCCTTGTTAGCACCACTGGTGTGAAACAAGGTTTCCCTCTCTCACCCACTCTCTTCGGTCTTTACATCGACGAGATCACGAAGTATATACAGTAAACGGGAGGGCTAGGAGGAGACCTCGGAGGTACGCCAGTACACATCCTATTATATGCTGATGACATTGTCTTGCTTTCAGAGTCATAGGAGGGGTTGCAGTCACATTTACAGGCGCTCGATACCTTTTGCATGGAGAGGACTCACAGTGAACCTTGGCAAGACCAAGGTCATGATCTTCCATACCTCCAGGACAGTACGCCATCATGCCTCTTTCACTTCAGCTTGAGGACAGATAGAGGTAGTGGACTCCTACGTCTACCTAGGTGTCACCTTCTCAGGCAGCACAGGGGTATTCTCCATGGCACACGCAGAGAGAGATAGATTGACGCGAGGCTATGCGGCACTTGCAAGATTGGAGAGACGCTGCTTTCAGGCACATTTTCAAGAGCCCCCCCACTAAGGGGTGGCTCTTTGACACTCTAGTGACACCCGCATTGATGTACGCAACAAGAGTATGGGCACCAGGGATCACGGAGGCGATGTGGACGCGGATTGAGAGGCCCAAGGTCACCATGATCTCACGCTTGCTGCGCAGCAAGCCCTCCGTTCCACATGACATTATACGAGCTTAGCTTGGCACACCATCGATGCTAGTGGAGGCCCTCTTCAAGTTGGTGACCTTTATTCTGAGAGTCAGAGAGCTCCCCACCAGCCGACTTACCAGGCTTGCATTTGAGAGCTCTAGACATTTGGCAGAGACAGGGCATGAGAGAGTATGGTATGCACAGAATTACCGATGGTTAGCAGACCATGGCATGAACATTACCAATCTCCCCCCTTTTCAGTATGACCTCTCTTCCCCCCACATTACCCTCTCTCGTTCGGAGAGGAATACGATCATCCGTCAGGACCTACTACAGATACACGTCAGGAAGACATGGATAGCACCACGGAAGCCTCTTCCCACAAAGAGGCAACACTACAGAGAGCAGTTCCTCACTATGACAGCGGATGGCTTCATTGAGAGACCACGATACATGGATACATACATGGCACTAGCTGAGAGAGTGGCCATTGGGCAGCTCAGAGTATCATCACACGAGCTCGAGATTGAGGTTGGGCTAGCGACACATACCCAGAGGGACGAGAGATTATGCAAGATATGCCGAGAGGAGGTGGAGGACGAGGAGCACTACACATGTAGATGACAGGCATATGAGGACATCAGAGACCGCTACCCACAGCACTTCAGGGGGGCCAGAGAGATGAGGGCTTTATTGGGGACAGAGGACCAGCGCCCTCTAGGTCGTTTCCTAATAGAGCTCTAGCAACGCTGTGGATCACTTTTCCGGCAGCAGATGGAGATACACCTTGCCCCCCCTCCCCTCAGACTTATATTACAAATTTTCTCAGACCCACATCCACTCGAGGACCCAGCTCGATGCGGGGTGTCATATTACACAGAGCAAAGGAGCTTAGACGACAGCGTCGACCACCGAGACCCCCACTCCGGAGAGCTCGTCCACACCACAGAGAGATTTACGCGATTCACGCACGCCATGACATGGGGATACGGAGACGTAAGCAACACACCCCTGTCGATTTGGATGTTCAGAGCATTTTGAGGATCGCCATGATGCCTTACCCACCAATGCATTATATCCTACACCCACTCCAGGCATTTAAAGGGTTGTGATACCATCGAGCCTCCCCTCCTTATATATATATCATATTTGTATCTCACCCATTGAGCATATAGAGTGCATACGTATACCACCCCACACCCTTGATGCCAGTTATTATCCATTCCTTTTATACCCGTTTTTGTACTCACTTTATTTTCCTTTTGGATCACAGTGGATTGGATCATATTGATGTATATGTTTTGTCTCATAGGCCGATTTTGGCCTCTAATAGAGGTTAAAAAGTCTTTCTTTCTTTCTTTCTCTTTCCCCCCCCACCCCCTCCCCCTCCCTCCCTCCCTCCCCCCCTCTCTCTCTCTCTCTCTCTCTCTCTCTCTCTCTCTCTCTCTCTCTCTCTCTCTCTCTCTCTCTCTCTCTCTCTCTCTCTCTCTCTCTCTCTCTCTCTCTCTCTCTCTCTCTCTCTCTCTCTCTCTCTCTCTCTCTCTCTCTCTCTCTCTCTCTCTCTCTCTCTCTCTCTCTCTCTCTCTCTCTCTCTCTCTTTGGGGCAATCTTTGTCAGCATGGGGCAACGTCAGGCAACCCTGCGTACCTCTTCCTAAATCATTTGTTACAGAAACCCTAAATCTGAGTTGCCTCCCGAAACCCTAAATCTGAGTTGCCTCCCGAAACCCTAAATCTCTGAACCATGGAGGTAGAGTAGGTAGAGTGCCTCCCGAAACCCTAAATCTCTGAACCATGGAGGTAGAGTAGGTAGAGTGTCCCTGCCCCGAAACCCTAAATCTCTGAACCATGGAGGTAGAGTAGGTAGAGTGCCTCCCGAAACCCTAAATCTCTGAACCATGGAGGTAGAGTAGGTAGAGATCGCATCAGAAATTAGGGGCAATCTAATGGTGGTAGAGTAGGTAGAGTGCCTCCCGAAACCCTAAATCTCTGAACCAGGAACTAGAGATCGCATCAGAAATTAGGGGCAATCTTTGTCAGCATGGGGCAACATCAGGCAACCCTGCGTACCTCTTCCTAAATCATTTGTTACAGAAACCCTAAATCTGAGTTGCCTCCCGAAACCCTAAATCTGAGTTGCCTCCCGAAACCCTAAATCTCTGAACCATGGAGGTAGAGTAGGTAGAGTGCCTCCCGAAACCCTAAATCTCTGAACCATGGAGGTAGAGTAGGTAGAGTGTCCCTGCCCCGAAACCCTAAATCTCTGAACCATGGAGGTAGAGTAGGTAGAGTGCCTCCCGAAACCCTAAATCTCTGAACCATGGAGGTAGAGTAGGTAGAGTGCCTCCCGAAACCCTAAATCTCTGAACCATGGAGGTAGAGTAGGTAGAGTGTCCCTGCCCCGAAACCCTAAATCTCTAAACCATGGAGGTAGAGTAGGTAGAGTGCCTCCCGAAACCCTAAATCTCTGAACCATGGAGGTAGAGTAGGTAGAGTGCCTCCCGAAACCCTAAATCTCTGAACCATGGAGGTAGAGTAGGTAGAGTGTCCCTGCCCCGAAACCCTAAATCTCTGAACCATGGAGGTAGAGTAGGTAGAGTGCCTCCCGAAACCCTAAATCTCTGAACCATGGAGGTAGAGTAGGTAGAGTGCCTCCCGAAACCCTAAATCTCTGAACCATGGAGGTAGAGTAGGTAGAGTGTCCCTGCCCCGAAACCCTAAATCTCTGAACCATGGAGGTAGAGTAGGTAGAGTGCCTCCCGAAACCCTAAATCTCTGAACCATGGAGGTAGAGTAGGTAGAGTGCCTCCCGAAACCCTAAATCTCTGAACCATGGAGGTAGAGTAGGTAGAGTGTCCCTGCCCCGAAACCCTAAATCTCTGAACCATGGAGGTAGAGTAGGTAGAGTGCCTCCCGAAACCCTAAATCTCTGAACCATGGAGGTAGAGTAGGTAGAGTGCCTCCCGAAACCCTAAATCTCTGAACCATGGAGGTAGAGTAGGTAGAGTGTCCCTGCCCCGAAACCCTAAATCTCTGAACCATGGAGGTAGAGTAGGTAGAGTGCCTCCCGAAACCCTAAATCTCTGAACCATGGAGGTAGAGTAGGTAGAGTGCCTCCCGAAACCCTAAATCTCTGAACCATGGAGGTAGAGTAGGTAGAGTGTCCCTGCCCCGAAACCCTAAATCTCTGAACCATGGAGGTAGAGTAGGTAGAGTGCCTCCCGAAACCCTAAATCTCTGAACCATGGAGGTAGAGTAGGTAGAGTGCATCACGAAACCCTAAATCTCTGAACCATGGAGGTAGAGTAGGTAGAGTGTCCCTGCCCCGAAACCCTAAATCTCTGAACCATGGAGGTAGAGTAGGTAGAGTGCCTCCCGAAACCCTAAATCTCTGAACCATGGAGGTAGAGTAGGTAGAGTGCCTCCCGAAACCCTAAATCTCTGAACCATGGAGGTAGAGTAGGTAGAGTGTCCCTGCCCCGAAACCCTAAATCTCTGAACCATGGAGGTAGAGTAGGTAGAGTGCCTCCCGAAACCCTAAATCTCTGAACCATGGAGGTAGAGTAGGTAGAGTGTCCCTGCCCCGAAACCCTAAATCTCTGAACCATGGAGGTAGAGTTGGTAGAGTGTCCCTGCCCCGAAACCCTAAATCTCTGAACCATGGAGGTAGAGTAGGTAGAGTGCCTCCCGAAACCCTAAATCTCTGAACCATGGAGGTAGAGTAGGTAGAGTGCCTCCCGAAACCCTAAATCTTTGAACCATGGAGGTAGAGTAGGTAGAGTGTCCCTGCCCCGAAACCCTAAATCTTTGAACCATGGAGGTAGAGTAGGTAGAGTGCCTCCCGAAACCCTAAATCTCTGAACCATGGAGGTAGAGTAGGTAGAGTGCCTCCCGAAACCCTAAATCTCTGAACCATGGAGGTAGAGTAGGTAGAGTGTCCCTGCCCCGAAACCCTAAATCTCTGAACCATGGAGGTAGAGTAGGTAGAGTGCCTCCCGAAACCCTAAATCTCTGAACCATGGAGGTAGAGTAGGTAGAGTGCCTCCCGAAACCCTAAATCTCTGAACCATGGAGGTAGAGTAGGTAGAGTGTCCCTGCCCCGAAACCCTAAATCTCTGAACCATGGAGGTAGAGTAGGTAGAGTGCCTCCCGAAACCCTAAATCTCTGAACCATGGAGGTAGAGTAGGTAGAGTGCCTCCCGAAACCCTAAATCTCTGAACCATGGAGGTAGAGTAGGTAGAGTGCCTCCCGAAACCCTAAATCTCTGAACCATGGAGGTAGAGTAGGTAGAGTGTCCCTGCCCCGAAACCCTAAATCTCTGAACCATGGAGGTAGAGTAGGTAGAGTGCCTCCCGAAACCCTAAATCTCTGAACCATGGAGGTAGAGTAGGTAGAGTGCCTCCTGAAACCCTAAATCTCTGAACCATGGAGGTAGAGTAGGTAGAGTGTCCCTGCCCCGAAACCCTAAATCTCTGAACCATGGAGGTAGAGTAGGTAGAGTGCCTCCCGAAACCCTAAATCTCTGAACCATGGAGGTAGAGTAGGTAGAGTGCCTCCCGAAACCCTAAATCTCTGAACCATGGAGGTAGAGTAGGTAGAGTGTCCCTGCCCCGAAACCCTAAATCTCTGAACCATGGAGGTAGAGTAGGTAGAGTGCCTCCCGAAACCCTAAATCTCTGAACCATGGAGGTAGAGTAGGTAGAGTGCCTCCCGAAACCCTAAATCTCTGAACCATGGAGGTAGAGTAGGTAGAGTGTCCCTGCCCCGAAACCCTAAATCTCTGAACCATGGAGGTAGAGTAGGTAGAGTGCCTCCCGAAACCCTAAATCTCTGAACCATGGAGGTAGAGTAGGTAGAGTGCCTCCCGAAACCCTAAATCTCTGAACCATGGAGGTAGAGTAGGTAGAGTGTCCCTGCCCCGAAACCCTAAATCTCTGAACCATGGAGGTAGAGTAGGTAGAGTGCCTCCCGAAACCCTAAATCTCTCAACCATGGAGGTAGAGTAGGTAGAGTGTCCCTGCCCCGAAACCCTAAATCTCTGAACCATGGAGGTAGAGTAGGTAGAGTGTCCCTGCCCCGAAACCCTAAATCTCTGAACCATGGAGGTAGAGTAGGTAGAGTGCCTCCCGAAACCCTAAATCTCTGAACCATGGAGGTAGAGTAGGTAGAGTGCCTCCCGAAACCCTAAATCTCTGAACCATGGAGGTAGAGTAGGTAGAGTGTCCCTGCCCCGAAACCCTAAATCTCTGAACCATGGAGGTAGAGTAGGTAGAGTGCCTCCCGAAACCCTAAATCTCTGAACCATGGAGGTAGAGTAGGTAGAGTGTCCCTGCCCCGAAACCCTAAATCTCTGAACCATGGAGGTAGAGTAGGTAGAGTGTCCCTGCCCCGAAACCCTAAATCTCTGAACCATGGAGGTAGAGTAGGTAGAGTGCCTCCCGAAACCCTAAATCTCTGAACCATGGAGGTAGAGTAGGTAGAGTGCCTCCCGAAACCCTAAATCTCTGAACCATGGAGGTAGAGTAGGTAGAGTGTCCCTGCCCCGAAACCCTAAATCTCTGAACCATGGAGGTAGAGTAGGTAGAGTGCCTCCCGAAACCCTAAATCTCTGAACCATGGAGGTAGAGTAGGTAGAGTGCCTCCCGAAACCCTAAATCTCTGAACCATGGAGGTAGAGTAGGTAGAGTGTCCCTGCCCCGAAACCCTAAATCTCTGAACCATGGAGGTAGAGTAGGTAGAGTGCCTCCCGAAACCCTAAATCTCTGAACCATGGAGGTAGAGTAGGTAGAGTGCCTCCCGAAACCCTAAATCTCTGAACCATGGAGGTAGAGTAGGTAGAGTGTCCCTGCCCCGAAACCCTAAATCTCTGAACCATGGAGGTAGAGTAGGTAGAGTGCCTCCCGAAACCCTAAATCTCTGAACCATGGAGGTAGAGTAGGTAGAGTGCCTCCCGAAACCCTAAGTCTCTGAACCATGGAGGTAGAGTAGGTAGAGTGTCCCTGCCCCGAAACCCTAAATCTCTGAACCATGGAGGTAGAGTAGGTAGAGTGCCTCCCGAAACCCTAAATCTCTGAACCATGGAGGTAGAGTAGGTAGAGTGCCTCCCGAAACCCTAAATCTCTGAACCATGGAGGTAGAGTAGGTAGAGTGTCCCTTCCCCGAAACCCTAAATCTCTGAACCATGGAGGTAGAGTAGGTAGAGTGCCTCCCGAAACCCTAAATCTCTGAACCATGGAGGTAGAGTAGGTAGAGTGCCTCCCGAAACCCTAAATCTCTGAACCATGGAGGTAGAGTAGGTAGAGTGTCCCTGCCCCGAAACCCTAAATCTCTGAACCATGGAGGTAGAGTAGGTAGAGTGCCTCCCGAAACCCTAAATCTCTGAACCATCGAGGTAGAGTAGGTAGAGTGCCTCCCGAAACCCTAAATCTCTGAACCATGGAGGTAGAGTAGGTAGAGTGTCCCTGCCCCGGAACCCTAAATCTCTGAACCATGGAGGTAGAGTAGGTAGAGTGCCTCCCGAAACCCTAAATCTCTGAACCATGGAGGTAGAGTAGGTAGAGTGTCCCTGCCCCGAAACCCTAAATCTCTGAACCATGGAGGTAGAGTAGGTAGAGTGTCCCTGCCCCGAAACCCTAAATCTCTGAACCATGGAGGTAGAGTAGGTAGAGTGCCTCCCGAAACCCTAAATCTCTGAACCATGGAGGTAGAGTAGGTAGAGTGCCTCCCGAAACCCTAAATCTCTGAACCATGGAGGTAGAGTAGGTAGAGTGTCCCTGCCCCGAAACCCTAAATCTCTGAACCATGGAGGTAGAGTAGGTAGAGTGCCTCCCGAAACCCTAAATCTCTGAACCATGGAGGTAGAGTAGGTAGAGTGCCTCCCGAAACCCTAAATCTCTGAACCATGGAGGTAGAGTAGGTAGAGTGTCCCTGCCGCGAAACCCTAAATCTCTGAACCATGGAGGTAGAGTAGGTAGAGTGCCTCCCGAAACCCTAAATCTCTGAACCATGGAGGTAGAGTAGGTAGAGTGCCTCCCGAAACCCTAAATCTCTGAACCATGGAGGTAGAGTAGGTAGAGTGTCCCTGCCCCGAAACCCTAAATCTCTGAACCATGGAGGTAGAGTAGGTAGAGTGCCTCCCGAAACCCTAAATCTCTGAACCATGGACGTAGAGTAGGTAGAGTGCCTCCCGAAACCCTAAATCTCTGAACCATGGAGGTAGAGTAGGTAGAGTGTCCCTGCCCCGAAACCCTAAATCTCTGAACCATGGAGGTAGAGTAGGTAGAGTGCCTCCCGAAACCCTAAATCTCTGAACCATGGAGGTAGAGTAGGTAGAGTGTCCCTGCCCCGAAACCCTAAATCTCTGAACCATGGAGGTAGAGTAGGTAGAGTGCCTCCCGAAACCCTAAATCTCTGAACCATGGAGGTAGAGTAGGTAGAGTGCCTCCCGAAACCCTAAATCTCTGAACCATGGAGGTAGAGTAGGTAGAGTGTCCCTGCCCCGAAACCCTAAATCTCTGAACCATGGAGGTAGAGTAGGTAGAGTGCCTCCCGAAACCCTAAATCTCTGAACCATGGAGGTAGAGTAGGTAGAGTGCCTCCCGAAACCCTAAATCTCTGAACCATGGAGGTAGAGTAGGTAGAGTGCCTCCCGAAACCCTAAATCTCTGAACCATGGAGGTAGAGTAGGTAGAGTGTCCCTGCCCCGAAACCCTAAATCTCTGAACCATGGAGGTAGAGTAGGTAGAGTGCCTCCCGAAACCCTAAATCTCTGAACCATGGAGGTAGAGTAGGTAGAGTGTCCCTGCCCCGAAACCCTAAATCTCTGAACCATGGAGGTAGAGTAGGTAGAGTGCCTCCCGAAACCCTAAATCTCTGAACCATGGAGGTAGAGTAGGTAGAGTGCCTCCCGAAACCCTAAATCTCTGAACCATGGAGGTAGAGTAGGTAGAGTGTCCCTGCCCCGAAACCCTAAATCTCTGAACCATGGAGGTAGAGTAGGTAGAGTGCCTCCCGAAACCCTAAATCTCTGAACCATGGAGGTAGAGTAGGTAGAGTGCCTCCTGAAACCCTAAATCTCTGAACCATGGAGGTAGAGTAGGTAGAGTGTCCCTGCCCCGAAACCCTAAATCTCTGAACCATGGAGGTAGAGTAGGTAGAGTGCCTCCCGAAAACCCTAAATCTCTGAACCATGGAGGTAGAGTAGGTAGAGTGCCTCCCGAAACCCTAAATCTCTGAACCATGGAGGTAGAGTAGGTAGAGTGTCCCTGCCCCGAAACCCTAAATCTCTGAACCATGGAGGTAGAGTAGGTAGAGTGCCTCCCGAAACCCTAAATCTCTGAACCATGGAGGTAGAGTAGGTAGAGTGCCTCCCGAAACCCTAAATCTCTGAACCATGGAGGTAGAGTAGGTAGAGTGTCCCTGCCCCGAAACCCTAAATCTCTGAACCATGGAGGTAGAGTAGGTAGAGTGCCTCCCGAAACCCTAAATCTCTGAACCATGGAGGTAGAGTAGGTAGAGTGCCTCCCGAAACCCTAAATCTCTGAACCATGGAGGTAGAGTAGGTAGAGTGTCCCTGCCCCGAAACCCTAAATCTCTGAACCATGGAGGTAGAGTAGGTAGAGTGCCTCCCGAAACCCTAAATCTCTCAACCATGGAGGTAGAGTAGGTAGAGTGTCCCTGCCCCGAAACCCTAAATCTCTGAACCATGGAGGTAGAGTAGGTAGAGTGTCCCTGCCCCGAAACCCTAAATCTCTGAACCATGGAGGTAGAGTAGGTAGAGTGCCTCCCGAAACCCTAAATCTCTGAACCATGGAGGTAGAGTAGGTAGAGTGCCTCCCGAAACCCTAAATCTCTGAACCATGGAGGTAGAGTAGGTAGAGTGTCCCTGCCCCGAAACCCTAAATCTCTGAACCATGGAGGTAGAGTAGGTAGAGTGCCTCCCGAAACCCTAAATCTCTGAACCATGGAGGTAGAGTAGGTAGAGTGTCCCTGCCCCGAAACCCTAAATCTCTGAACCATGGAGGTAGAGTAGGTAGAGTGTCCCCTGCCCCGAAACCCTAAATCTCTGAACCATGGAGGTAGAGTAGGTAGAGTGCCTCCCGAAACCCTAAATCTCTGAACCATGGAGGTAGAGTAGGTAGAGTGCCTCCCGAAACCCTAAATCTCTGAAACCATGGAGGTAGAGTAGGTAGAGTGTCCCTGCCCCGAAACCCTAAATCTCTGAACCATGGAGGTAGAGTAGGTAGAGTGCCTCCCGAAACCCTAAATCTCTGAACCATGGAGGTAGAGTAGGTAGAGTGCCTCCCGAAACCCTAAATCTCTGAACCATGGAGGTAGAGTAGGTAGAGTGTCCCTGCCCCGAAACCCTAAATCTCTGAACCATGGAGGTAGAGTAGGTAGAGTGCCTCCCGAAACCCTAAATCTCTGAACCATGGAGGTAGAGTAGGTAGAGTGCCTCCCGAAACCCTAAATCTCTGAACCATGGAGGTAGAGTAGGTAGAGTGTCCCTGCCCCGAAACCCTAAATCTCTGAACCATGGAGGTAGAGTAGGTAGAGTGCCTCCCGAAACCCTAAATCTCTGAACCATGGAGGTAGAGTAGGTAGAGTGCCTCCCGAAACCCTAAGTCTCTGAACCATGGAGGTAGAGTAGGTAGAGTGTCCCTGCCCCGAAACCCTAAATCTCTGAACCATGGAGGTAGAGTAGGTAGAGTGCCTCCCGAAACCCTAAATCTCTGAACCATGGAGGTAGAGTAGGTAGAGTGCCTCCCGAAACCCTAAATCTCTGAACCATGGAGGTAGAGTAGGTAGAGTGTCCCTGCCCCGAAACCCTAAATCTCTGAACCATGGAGGTAGAGTAGGTAGAGTGCCTCCCGAAACCCTAAATCTCTGAACCATGGAGGTAGAGTAGGTAGAGTGCCTCCCGAAACCCTAAATCTCTGAACCATGGAGGTAGAGTAGGTAGAGTGTCCCTGCCCCGAAACCCTAAATCTCTGAACCATGGAGGTAGAGTAGGTAGAGTGCCTCCCGAAACCCTAAATCTCTGAACCATCGAGGTAGAGTAGGTAGAGTGCCTCCCGAAACCCTAAATCTCTGAACCATGGAGGTAGAGTAGGTAGAGTGTCCCTGCCCCGAAACCCTAAATCTCTGAACCATGGAGGTAGAGTAGGTAGAGTGCCTCCCGAAACCCTAAATCTCTGAACCATGGAGGTAGAGTAGGTAGAGTGTCCCTGCCCCGAAACCCTAAATCTCTGAACCATGGAGGTAGAGTAGGTAGAGTGTCCCTGCCCCGAAACCCTAAATCTCTGAACCATGGAGGTAGAGTAGGTAGAGTGCCTCCCGAAACCCTAAATCTCTGAACCATGGAGGTAGAGTAGGTAGAGTGCCTCCCGAAACCCTAAATCTCTGAACCATGGAGGTAGAGTAGGTAGAGTGTCCCTGCCCCGAAACCCTAAATCTCTGAACCATGGAGGTAGAGTAGGTAGAGTGCCTCCCGAAAACCCTAAATCTCTGAACCATGGAGGTAGAGTAGGTAGAGTGCCTCCCGAAACCCTAAATCTCTGAACCATGGAGGTAGAGTAGGTAGAGTGTCCCTGCCGCGAAACCCTAAATCTCTGAACCATGGAGGTAGAGTAGGTAGAGTGCCTCCCGAAACCCTAAATCTCTGAACCATGGAGGTAGAGTAGGTAGAGTGCCTCCCGAAACCCTAAATCTCTGAACCATGGAGGTAGAGTAGGTAGAGTGTCCCTGCCCCGAAACCCTAAATCTCTGAACCATGGAGGTAGAGTAGGTAGAGTGCCTCCCGAAACCCTAAATCTCTGAACCATGGACGTAGAGTAGGTAGAGTGCCTCCCGAAACCCTAAATCTCTGAACCATGGAGGTAGAGTAGGTAGAGTGTCCCTGCCCCGAAACCCTAAATCTCTGAACCATGGAGGTAGAGTAGGTAGAGTGCCTCCCGAAACCCTAAATCTCTGAACCATGGAGGTAGAGTAGGTAGAGTGTCCCTGCCCCGAAACCCTAAATCTCTGAACCATGGAGGTAGAGTAGGTAGAGTGCCTCCCGAAACCCTAAATCTCTGAACCATGGAGGTAGAGTAGGTAGAGTGCCTCCCGAAACCCTAAATCTCTGAACCATGGAGGTAGAGTAGGTAGAGTGTCCCTGCCCCGAAACCCTAAATCTCTGAACCATGGAGGTAGAGTAGGTAGAGTGCCTCCCGAAACCCTAAATCTCTGAACCATGGAGGTAGAGTAGGTAGAGTGGCCTCCCGAAACCCTAAATCTCTGAACCATGGAGGTAGAGTAGGTAGAGTGTCCCTGCCCCGAAACCCTAAATCTCTGAACTATGGAGGTAGAGTAGGTAGAGTGCCTCCCGAAACCCTAAATCTCTGAACCATGGAGGTAGAGTAGGTAGAGTGTCCCTGCCCCGAAACCCTAAATCTCTGAACCATGGAGGTAGAGTAGGTAGAGTGTCCCTGCCCCGAAACCCTAAATCTCTGAACCATGGAGGTAGAGTAGGTAGAGTGCCTCCCGAAACCCTAAATCTCTGAACCATGGAGGTAGAGTAGGTAGAGTGCCTCCCGAAACCCTAAATCTCTGAACCATGGAGGTAGAGTAGGTAGAGTGTCCCTTCCCCGAAACCCTAAATCTCTAAACCATGGAGGTAGAGTAGGTAGAGTGCCTCCCGAAACCCTAAATCTCTGAAGCATGGAGGTAGAGTAGGTAGAGTGCCTCCCGAAACCCTAATCTTTGAACCATGGAGGTAGAGTAGCTAGAGTGTCCCTGCCCCGAAACCCTAAATCTCTGAACCATGGAGGTAGAGTAGGTAGAGTGCCTCCCGAAACCCTAAATCTCTGAACCATGGAGGTAGAGTAGGTAGAGTGCCTCCCGAAACCCTAAATCTCTGAACCATGGAGGTAGAGTAGGTAGAGTGTCCCTGCCCCCGAAACCCTAAATCTCTGAACCATGGAGGTAGAGTAGGTAGAGTGCCTCCCGAAAACCCTAAATCTCTGAACCATGGAGGTAGAGTAGGTAGAGTGCCTCCCGAAACCCTAAAATCTCTGAACCATGGAGGTAGAGTAGGTAGAGTGTCCCTGCCCCGAAACCCTAAATCTCTGAACCATGGAGGTAGAGTAGGTAGAGTGCCTCCCGAAAACCCTAAATCTCTGAACCATGGAGGTAGAGTAGGTAGAGTGCCTGCCCCGAAACCCTAAATCTCTGAACCATGGAGGTAGAGTAGGTAGAGTGTCCCTGCCCCGAAACCCTAAATCTCTGACCATGGAGGTAGAGTAGGTAGAGTTCCTCCCGAAACCCTAAATCTCTGAACCATGGAGGTAGAGTAGGTAGAGTGCCCTGCCCCGAAACCCTAAATCTCTGAACCATGGAGGTAGAGTAGGTAGAGTGTCCCTGCCCCGAAACCCTAAATCTCTGAACCATGGAGGTAGAGTAGTAGAGTGCCTCCCGAAACCCTAAATCTCTGAACCATGGAGGTAGAGTAGGTAGAGTGCCTCCCGAAACCCTAAATCTTGAACCATGGAGGTAGAGTAGGTAGAGTGTCCCTGCCCGAAACCCTAAATCTCTGAACCATGGAGGTAGAGTAGGTAGAGTGCCTCCCGAAACCCTAATCTCTGAACCATGGAGGTAGAGTAGGTAGAGTGCCTGCCTCCCGAAACCCTAAATCTCTGAACCATGGAGGTAGAGTAGGTAGAGTGTCCTGCCCGAAACCCTAAATCTCTGAACCATGGAGGTAGAGTAGGTAGAGTGTCCCTGCCCCGAAACCCTAAATCTCTGAACCATGAGGTAGAGTAGGTAGAGTGCCTCCCCGAAACCCTAAATCTCTGAACCATGGAGGTAGAGTAGGTAGAGTGCTCCAGAAACCCTAAATCTCTGAACCATGGAGGTAAGTAGGTAGAGGGCCTCCGAACCCTAAATCCTCTGAACCATGGAGGTAGAGTAGGTAGAGTGCCCTCCCAGAAACCCTAATCTCTGAACCATGGAGGTAGAGTAGTAGAGTGGCCTCCCGTAAACCCTAAATCTCTGACCATGGAGGTAGAGTAGGTAGAGTGTCCCTGCCCCGAAACCCTAAATCTCTGAACCATGGAGGTAGAGTAGGTAGAGTGTCCCTGCCCCGAAACCCTAAATCTCTGAACCATGGAGGTAGAGTAGGTAAGTGCCTCCCAAAACCCTAAATCTCTGAACCATGGAGGTAGGAGTAGGTAGAGTGCCCTCCCGAAACCCTAAATCTCTGAAACCATGGAGGTAAGAGTAGGTAGAGTGTCCTGCCACCGAAACCCTAAATCTCTGAACCATGGAGGTAGAGTAGGTAGAGTGCCTCCCGAAACCTAAATCTCTGAACCATGGAGGTAGAGTAGGTAGAGTGTCCCTGGCCCCGAAACCCTAAAATCTCTGAACCATGGAGGTAGAGTAGGTCAGAGTGTCCCTGCCCAGAAACCCTAAATCTACTGAACCATGGAGGTAGAGTAGGCTAGAGTAATCTCTGAACCATGGAGGTAGAGTAGGTAGAGTGCCTCCCGAAAACCCTAAATCTCTGAACCATGGAGGTAGAGTAGGTAGAGTGTCCCTGCCCCGAAACCCTAAATCTCTGAACCATGGAGGTAGATAGGTAGAGTGTCCCTGCCCGAAACCCTAAAATCTCTGAACCATGGAGGTAGAGTAGGTAGAGTGCCTCCCGAAACCCTAAATCTCTGAACCATGGAGGTAGAGTAGGTTAGAGTGCCTCCCGAAACCCTAAATCTCTGAACCATGGAGGTAGAGTAGGTAGAGTGGTCCCTGCCCCGAAACCCTAAATCTCTGAACCATGGAGGTAGAGTAGGTAGAGTGCCTCCCGAAACCCTAAATCTCTGAAACCATGGAGGTAGAGTAGGTAGAGTGCTCCCGAACCCTAAATCTCTGAAACCATGGAGGTAGAGTAGGTAGAGTGTCCCTGCCCCTAAACCCTAAATCTCTGAACCATGGAGGTAGAGTAGTAGAGTGCCTCCCGAAACCCTAAAATCTCTGAACCATGGAGGTAGAGTAGGTAGAGTGCCTCCCGAAACCCTAAATCTCTGAACCATGGAGGTAGAGTAGGTAGAGTGTCCCTGCCCCGAAACCCTAAATCTCTGAACCATGGAGGTAGAGTAGGTAGAGTGCCTCCCGAAACCCTAAATCTCTGAACCATGGAGGTAGAGTAGGTAGAGTGCCTGCCCGAAACCCTAAATCTCTGAACCATGGAGGTAGAGTAGGTAGAGTGTCCCTGCCCCGAACCCTAAATCTCTGAACCATGGAGGTAGAGTAGGTAGAGTGCCTCCCGAAACCCTAAATCTCTGAACCATGGAGGTAGAGTAGGTAGAGTGCCTCCCGAAACCCTAAATCTCTGAACCATGGAGGTAGAGTAGGTAGAGTGTCCCTGCCCCGAAACCCTAAATCCTCTGAACCATGGAGGTAGAGTAGTAGAGTGCCTCCCGAAACCCTAAATCTCTGAACCATGGAAGGTAGAGTAGGTAGAGTGCCTCCCGAAAACCCTAAAATCTCTGAACCATGGAGGTAGAGTATGTAGAGTGCTCCCGAAACCCTAAATCTCTGAACCACATGGAGGTAGAGTAAGTTAGAGTGCCGTCCCGAAACACTAAATCTCTGAACCATGGACGGGTAGAGTAGGGTAGAGTGTCCCTGCCCCGAAAACCCTAAATCTCTGAACCATGGAGGTAGAGTAGGTAGAGTGTCCCTGCCCCGAAAACCCTAAATCTCTGAACCATGGAGGTAAGTAGGTAGAGTGCCTCCCCAAACCCTAAATCTCTGAACCATGGAGGTAGAGTAGGTAGAGTGCCTCCCGAAAACCCTAAATCTCTGAAACATGGAGGTAGAGTAGGTAGAGTGTCCCTGCCCCGAAAACCTAATCTCTGAACATGGAGGTAGAGTAGGTAGAGTGCATTCCCGAAACCCTAAATCTCTTGAACCATGGAGGTAGAGTAGGTAGAGTGTCCCTGCCTTCCCGAAACCCTAAATCTCTGAACCATGGAGGTAGAGTAGGTAGAGTGCCTCCCGAAACCCTAAATCTCTGAACCATGGAGAGTAGAGTAGGTAGAGTGCCTGCCCGAAACCCTAAATCTCTGACCATGGAGGTAGAGTAGGTAGAGTGCCCTGCCCCGAAACCCTAAATCTCTGAACCATGGAGGTAGAGTAGGTAGAGTGCCTCCCGAAACCCTAAATCTCTGAACCATGGAGGTAGAGTAGGTAGAGTGCCTCCCGAAACCCTAAATCTCTGAACCATGGAGGTAGAGTAGGTAGAGTGCCTCCCGAAACCCTAAATCTCTGAACCATGGAGGTAGAGTAGGTAGAGTGTCCTCCCGAAACCCTAAATCTCTGAACCATGGAGGTAGAGTAGGTAGAGTGCCTCCCGAAACCCTAAATCTCTGAACCATGGAGGTAGAGTAGGTAGAGTGTCCCTGCCCCGAAACCCTAAATCTCTGAACCATGGAGGTAGAGTAGGTAGAGTGCCTCCCGAAACCCTAAATCTCTGAACCATGGAGGTAGAGTAGGTAGAGTGCCTCCCGAAACCCTAAATCTCTGAACCATGGAGGTAGAGTAGGTAGAGTGCCTCCCGAAACCCTAAATCTCTGAACCATGGAGGTAGAGTAGGTAGAGTGCCTCCCGAAACCCTAAATCTCTGAACCATGGAGGTAGAGTAGGTAGAGTGCCTCCCGAAACCCTAAATCTCTGAACCATGGAGGTAGAGTAGGTAGAGTGTCCTCCCGAAACCCTAAATCTCTGAACCATGGAGGTAGAGTAGGTAGAGTGCCTCCCGAAACCCTAAATCTCTGAACCATGGAGGTAGAGTAGGTAGAGTGCCTCCCGAAACCCTAAATCTCTGAACCATGGAGGTAGAGTAGGTAGAGTGTCCTGCCCCGAAACCCTAAATCTCTGAACCATGGAGGTAGAGTAGGTAGAGTGCCTCCCCGAAACCCTAAATCTCTGAACCATGGAGGTAGAGTAGGTAGAGTGCCTCCCGAAACCCTAAATCTCTGAACCATGGAGGTAGAGTAGGTAGAGTGCCTCCCGAAACCCTAAATCTCTGAACCATGGAGGTAGAGTAGGTAGAGTGTCCCTCCCGAAACCCTAAATCTCTGAACCATGGAGGTAGAGTAGGTAGAGTGCCTCCCGAAACCCTAAATCTCTGAACCATGGAGGTAGAGTAGGTAGAGTGCCTCCCGAAACCCTAAATCTCTGAACCATGGAGGTAGAGTAGGTAGAGTGCCCTGCCCGAAACCCTAAATCTCTGAACCATGGAGGTAGAGTAGGTAGAGTGCCTCCCGAAACCCTAAATCTCTGAACCATGGAGGTAGAGTAGGTAGAGTGCCTCCCGAAACCCTAAATCTCTGAACCATGGAGGTAGAGTAGGTAGAGTGTCCTGCCCGAAACCCTAAATCTCTGAACCATGGAGGTAGAGTAGGTAGAGTGCCTCCCGAAACCCTAAATCTCTGAACCATGGAGGTAGAGTAGGTAGAGTGCCTCCCGAAACCCTAAATCTCTGAACCATGGAGGTAGAGTAGGTAGAGTGTCCCTGCCCGAAACCCTAAATCTCTGAACCATGGAGGTAGAGTAGGTAGAGTGCCTCCCGAAACCCTAAATCTCTGAACCATGGAGGTAGAGTAGGTAGAGTGCCTCCCGAAACCCTAAATCTCTGAACCATGGAGGTAGAGTAGGTAGAGTGTCCCTCCCGAAACCCTAAATCTCTGAACCATGGAGGTAGAGTAGGTAGAGTGCCTCCCGAAACCCTAAATCTCTGAACCATGGAGGTAGAGTAGGTAGAGTGCCCTCCCGAAACCCTAAATCTCTGAACCATGGAGGTAGAGTAGGTAGAGTGCCTCCCGAAACCCTAAATCTCTGAACCATGGAGGTAGAGTAGGTAGAGTGCCTCCCGAAACCCTAAATCTCTGAACCATGGAGGTAGAGTAGGTAGAGTGCCTCCCGAAACCCTAAATCTCTGAACCATGGAGGTAGAGTAGGTAGAGTGCCTCCCGAAACCCTAAATCTCTGAACCATGGAGGTAGAGTAGGTAGAGTGCCTCCCGAAACCCTAAATCTCTGAACCATGGAGGTAGAGTAGGTAGAGTGCCTCCCGAAACCCTAAACCCTAAATCTCTGAACCATGGAGGTAGAGTAGGTAGAGTGCCTCCCGAAACCCTAAATCTCTGAACCATGGAGGTAGAGTAGGTAGAGTGCCTCCCGAAACCCTAAATCTCTGAACCATGGAGGTAGAGTAGGTAGAGTGCCTGCCCGAAACCCTAAATCTCTGAACCATGGAGGTAGAGTAGGTAGAGTGCCTCCCGAAACCCTAAATCTCTGAACCATGGAGGTAGAGTAGGTAGAGTGCCTCCCCGAAACCCTAAATCTCTGAACCATGGAGGTAGAGTAGGTAGAGTGTCCCTCCCGAAACCCTAAATCTCTGAACCATGGAGGTAGAGTAGGTAGAGTGCCTCCCGAAACCCTAAATCTCTGAACCATGGAGGTAGAGTAGGTAGAGTGCCTCCCGAAACCCTAAATCTCTGAACCATGGAGGTAGAGTAGGTAGAGTGCCTCCCGAAACCCTAAATCTCTGAACCATGGAGGTAGAGTAGGTAGAGTGCCTCCCGAAACCCTAAATCTCTGAACCATGGAGGTAGAGTAGGTAGAGTGCCTCCCGAAACCCTAAATCTCTGAACCATGGAGGTAGAGTAGGTAGAGTGTCCCTCCCGAAACCCTAAATCTCTGAACCATGGAGGTAGAGTAGGTAGAGTGCCTCCCGAAACCCTAAATCTCTGAACCATGGAGGTAGAGTAGGTAGAGTGCCTCCCGAAACCCTAAATCTCTGAACCATGGAGGTAGAGTAGGTAGAGTGCCTCCCGAAACCCTAAATCTCTGAACCATGGAGGTAGAGTAGGTAGAGTGCCTCCCGAAACCCTAAATCTCTGAACCATGGAGGTAGAGTAGGTAGAGTGCCTCCCGAAACCCTAAATCTCTGAACCATGGAGGTAGAGTAGGTAGAGTGTCCTCCCGAAACCCTAAATCTCTGAACCATGGAGGTAGAGTAGGTAGAGTGTCCTGCCCCGAAACCCTAAATCTCTGAACCATGGAGGTAGAGTAGGTAGAGTGCCTCCCGAAACCCTAAATCTCTGAACCATGGAGGTAGAGTAGGTAGAGTGCCTCCCGAAACCCTAAATCTCTGAACCATGGAGGTAGAGTAGGTAGAGTGTCCCTGCCCGAAACCCTAAATCTCTGAACCATGGAGGTAGAGTAGGTAGAGTGCCTCCCGAAACCCTAAATCTCTGAACCATGGAGGTAGAGTAGGTAGAGTGCCTCCCGAAACCCTAAATCTCTGAACCATGGAGGTAGAGTAGGTAGAGTGCCTGCCCGAAACCCTAAATCTCTGAACCATGGAGGTAGAGTAGGTAGAGTGCCTCCCGAAACCCTAAATCTCTGAACCATGGAGGTAGAGTAGGTAGAGTGCCTCCCGAAACCCTAAATCTCTGAACCATGGAGGTAGAGTAGGTAGAGTGCCTCCCGAAACCCTAAATCTCTGAACCATGGAGGTAGAGTAGGTAGAGTGCCTCCCGAAACCCTAAATCTCTGAACCATGGAGGTAGAGTAGGTAGAGTGCCTCCCGAAACCCTAAATCTCTGAACCATGGAGGTAGAGTAGGTAGAGTGTCCTGCCCCGAAACCCTAAATCTCTGAACCATGGAGGTAGAGTAGGTAGAGTGCCTCCCGAAACCCTAAATCTCTGAACCATGGAGGTAGAGTAGGTAGAGTGCCTCCCGAAACCCTAAATCTCTGAACCATGGAGGTAGAGTAGGTAGAGTGCCTGCCCGAAACCCTAAATCTCTGAACCATGGAGGTAGAGTAGGTAGAGTGCCTCCCGAAACCCTAAATCTCTGAACCATGGAGGTAGAGTAGGTAGAGTGCCTCCCGAAACCCTAAATCTCTGAACCATGGAGGTAGAGTAGGTAGAGTGTCCCTGCCCCGAAACCCTAAATCTCTGAACCATGGAGGTAGAGTAGGTAGAGTGCCTCCCGAAACCCTAAATCTCTGAACCATGGAGGTAGAGTAGGTAGAGTGTCCCTGCCCGAAACCCTAAATCTCTGAACCATGGAGGTAGAGTAGGTAGAGTGCCCTGCCCCGAAACCCTAAATCTCTGAACCATGGAGGTAGAGTAGGTAGAGTGCCTCCCGAAACCCTAAATCTCTGAACCATGGAGGTAGAGTAGGTAGAGTGCCTCCCGAAACCCTAAATCTCTGAACCATGGAGGTAGAGTAGGTAGAGTGTCCCTGCCCCGAAACCCTAAATCTCTGAACCATGGAGGTAGAGTAGGTAGAGTGCCTCCCGAAACCCTAAATCTCTGAACCATGGAGGTAGAGTAGGTAGAGTGCCTCCCGAAACCCTAAATCTCTGAACCATGGAGGTAGAGTAGGTAGAGTGTCCCTCCCCGAAACCCTAAATCTCTGAACCATGGAGGTAGAGTAGGTAGAGTGCCTCCCGAAACCCTAATCTCTGAACCATGGAGGTAGAGTAGGTAGAGTGTCCCTGCCCGAAACCCTAAATCTCTGAACCATGGAGGTAGAGTAGGTAGAGTGTCCCTGCCCCGAAACCCTAAATCTCTGAACCATGGAGGTAGAGTAGGTAGAGTGCCTCCCGAAACCCTAAATCTCTGAACCATGGAGGTAGAGTAGGTAGAGTGCCTCCCGAAACCCTAAATCTCTGAACCATGGAGGTAGAGTAGGTAGAGTGTCCCTGCCCCGAAACCCTAAATCTCTGAACCATGGAGGTAGAGTAGGTAGAGTGCCTCCCGAAACCCTAAATCTCTGAACCATGGAGGTAGAGTAGGTAGAGTGTCCCTGCCTCCCGAAACCCTAAATCTCTGAACCATGGAGGTAGAGTAGGTAGAGTGCCTCCCGAAACCCTAAATCTCTGAACCATGGAGGTAGAGTAGGTAGAGTGTCCCTGCCCGAAACCCTAAATCTCTGAACCATGGAGGTAGAGTAGGTAGAGTGCCTCCCGAAACCCTAAATCTCTGAACCATGGAGGTAGAGTAGGTAGAGTGTCCCTGCCCCGAAACCCTAAATCTCTGAACCATGGAGGTAGAGTAGGTAGAGTGCCTGCCCCGAAACCCTAAATCTCTGAACCATGGAGGTAGAGTAGGTAGAGTGCCTCCCGAAACCCTAAATCTCTGAACCATGGAGGTAGAGTAGGTAGAGTGCCTCCGAAACCCTAAATCTCTGAACCATGGAGGTAGAGTAGGTAGAGTGCCCTGCCCCGAAACCCTAAATCTCTGAACCATGGAGGTAGAGTAGGTAGAGTGCCTCCCGAAACCCTAAATCTCTGAACCATGGAGGTAGAGTAGGTAGAGTGCCTCCCGAAACCCTAAATCTCTGAACCATGGAGGTAGAGTAGGTAGAGTGTCCTGCCCCGAAACCCTAAATCTCTGAACCATGGAGGTAGAGTAGGTAGAGTGCCTCCCGAAACCCTAAATCTCTGAACCATGGAGGTAGAGTAGGTAGAGTGTCCCTGCCTCCCGAAACCCTAAATCTCTGAACCATGGAGGTAGAGTAGGTAGAGTGCCTCCCGAAACCCTAAATCTCTGAACCATGGAGGTAGAGTAGGTAGAGTGCCTCCCGAAACCCTAAATCTCTGAACCATGGAGGTAGAGTAGGTAGAGTGCCTCCCGAAACCCTAAATCTCTGAACCATGGAGGTAGAGTAGGTAGAGTGTCCTGCCCGAAACCCTAAATCTCTGAACCATGGAGGTAGAGTAGGTAGAGTGCCTCCCGAAACCCTAAATCCTGAACCATGGAGGTAGAGTAGGTAGAGTGTCCCTGCCCCGAAACCCTAAATCTCTGAACCATGGAGGTAGAGTAGGTAGAGTGCCTCCGAAACCCTAAATCTCTGAACCATGGAGGTAGAGTAGGTAGAGTGCCTCCCGAAACCCTAAATCTCTGAACCATGGAGGTAGAGTAGGTAGAGTGTCCCTGCCCGAAACCCTAAATCTCTGAACCATGGAGGTAGAGTAGGTAGAGTGTCCCTGCCCCGAAACCCTAAATCTCTGAACCATGGAGGTAGAGTAGGTAGAGTGCCTCCCGAAACCCTAAATCTCTGAACCATGGAGGTAGAGTAGGTAGAGTGCCTCCCGAAACCCTAAATCTCTGAACCATGGAGGTAGAGTACGTAGAGTGTCCCTGCCCCGAAACCCTAAATCTCTGAACCATGGAGGTAGAGTAGGTAGAGTGCCTCCCGAAACCCTAAATCTCTGAACCATGGAGGTAGAGTAGGTAGAGTGCCTCCCGAAACCCTAAATCTCTGAACCATGGAGGTAGAGTAGGTAGAGTGTCCCTGCCCCGAAACCCTAAATCTCTGAACCATGGAGGTAGAGTAGGTAGAGTGCCTCCCGAAACCCTAAATCTCTGAACCATGGAGGTAGAGTAGGTAGAGTGCCTCCCGAAACCCTAAATCTCTGAACCATGAGGTAGAGTAGGTAGAGTGTCCCTGCCCCGAAACCCTAAATCTCTGAACCATGGAGGTAGAGTAGGTAGAGTGCTCCCGAAACCCTAAATCTCTGAACCATGGAGGTAGAGTAGGTAGAGTGCCTCCCGAAACCCTAAATCTCTGAACCATGGAGGTAGAGTAGGTAGACTGTCCCTGCCCCGAAACCCTAAATCTCTGAACCATGGAGGTAGAGTAGGTAGAGTGCCTCCCGAAACCCTAAATCTGTGAACCATGGAGGTAGAGTAGGTAGAGTGCCTCCCGAAACCCTAAATCTCTGAACCATGGAGGTAGAGTAGGTAGAGTGTCCTTGCCCGAACCCTAAATCTCTGAACCATGGAGGTAGAGTAGGTAGAGTGCCTCCCGAAACCCTAAATCTCTGAACCATGGAGGTAGAGTAGGTAGAGTGCCTCCCGAAACCCTAAATCTCTGAACCATGGAGGTAGAGTAGGTAGAGTGTCCCTGCCCCGAAACCCTAAATCTCTGAACCATGGAGGTAGAGTAGGTAGAGTGCCTCCCGAAACCCTAAATCTCTGAACCATGGAGGTAGAGTAGGTAGAGTGCCTCCCGAAACCCTAAATCTCTGAACCATGGAGGTAGAGTAGGTAGAGTGTCCCTGCCCGAAACCCTAAATCTCTGAACCATGGAGGTAGAGTAGGTAGAGTGCCTCCCGAAACCCTAAATCTCTGAACCATGGAGGTAGAGTAGGTAGAGTGCCTCCCGAAACCCTAAATCTCTGAACCATGGAGGTAGAGTAGGTAGAGTGTCCCTGCCCGAAACCCTAAATCTCTGAACCATGGAGGTAGAGTAGGTAGAGTGCCTCCCGAAACCCTAAATCTCTAAACCATGGAGGTAGAGTAGGTAGAGTGCCTCCCGAAGCCCTAAATCTCTGAACCATGGAGGTAGAGTAGGTAGAGTGTCCCTGCCCGAAACCCTAAATCTCTGAACCATGGAGGTAGAGTAGGTAGAGTGCCTCCCGAAACCCTAAATCTCTGAACCATGGAGGTAGAGTAGGTAGAGTGCCTCCCGAAACCCTAAATCTCTGAACCATGGAGTAGAGTAGTAGAGTGTCCCTGCCCCGAAACCCTAAATCTCTGAACCATGGAGGTAGAGTAGGTAGAGTGCCTCCCGAAACCCTAAATCTCTGAACCATGGAGGTAGAGTAGGTAGAGTGCCTCCCGAAACCCTAAATCTCTGAACCATGGAGGTAGAGTAGGTAGAGTGTCCCTGCCCGAAACCCTAAATCTCTGAACCATGGAGGTAGAGTAGGAAGAGTGCCTCCCGAAACCCTAAATCTCGAACCATGGAGGTAGAGTAGGTAGAGTGCCTCCCGAAACCCTAAATCTCTGAACCATGGAGGTAGAGTAGGTAGAGAGTGTCCTGCCCGAAACCCTAAATCTCTGAACCATGGAGGTAGAGTAGGTAGAGTGCCTCCCGAAACCCTAAATCTCTGAACCATGGAGGTAGAGTAGGTAGAGTGTCCCTGCCCCGAAACCCTAAATCTCTGAACCATGGAGGTAGAGTAGGTAGAGTGTCCCTGCCCGAAACCCTAAATCTCTGAACCATGGAGGTAGAGTAGGTAGAGTGCCTCCCGAAACCCTAAATCTCTGAAACCATGGAGGTAGAGTAGGTAGAGTGCCTCCCGAAACCCTAAATCTCTGAACCATGGAGGTAGAGTAGGTAGAGTGTCCCTGCCCCGAAACCCTAAATCTCTGAACCATGGAGGTAGAGTAGGTAGAGTGCCTCCCGAAACCCTAAATCTCTGAACCATGGAGGTAGAGTAGGTAGAGTGCCTCCCGAAACCCTAAATCTCTCAACCATGGAGGTAGAGTAGGTAGAGTGTCCCTGCCCCGAAACCCTAAATCTCTGAACCATGGAGGTAGAGTAGGTAGAGTGCCTCCCGAATCCCTAAATCTCTGAACCATGGAGGTAGAGTAGGTAGAGTGTCCCTGCCTCCCGAAACCCTAAATCTCTGAACCATGGAGGTAGAGTAGGTAGAGTGTCCCGCCTCCCGAAACCCTAAATCTCTGAACCATGGAGGTAGAGTAGGTAGAGTGCCTCCCGAAACCCTAAATCTCTGAACCATGGAGGTAGAGTAGGTAGAGTGCCTCCCGAAACCCTAAATCTCTGAACCATGGAGGTAGAGTAGGTAGAGTGTCCTGCCCCGAAACCCTAAATCTCTGAACCATGGAGGTAGAGTAGGTAGAGTGCCTCCCGAAACCCTAAATCTCTGAACCATGGAGGTAGAGTAGGTAGAGTGCCTCCCGAAACCCTAAATCTCTGAACCATGGAGGTAGAGTAGGTAGAGGTCCCTGCCCCGAACCCTAAATCTCTGAACCATGGAGGTAGAGTAGGTAGAGTGCCTCCCGAAACCCTAAATCTCTGAACCATGGAGGTAGAGTAGGTAGAGTGCCTCCGAAACCCTAAATCTCTGAAACCATGGAGGTAGAGTAGGTAGAGTGTCCCTGCCCCGAAACCCTAAATCTCTGAACCATGGAGGTAGAGTAGGTAGAGTGCCTCCCGAAACCCTCAATCTCTGAAACCATGGAGGTAGAGTAGGTAGAGTGTCCCTGCCCCGAAACCCTAAATCTCTGAACCATGGAGGTAGAGTAGGTAGAGTGTCCCTGCCCCGAAACCCTAAATCTCTGAACCATGGAGGTAGAGTAGGTAGAGTGCCTCCCGAAAACCCTAAATCTCTGAACCATGGAGGTAGAGTAGGTAGAGTGCCTCACGAAACCCTAAATCTCTGAACCATGGAGGTAGAGTAGGTAGAGTGTCCCTGCCCCGAAACCCTAAATCTCTGAACCATGGAGTAGAGTAGGTAGAGTGCCTCCCGAAACCCTAAATCTCTGAACCATGGAGGTAGAGTAGGTAGA
>CM035427.1:92497781-92514998 GCA_020310875.1 Ceratopteris richardii | reverse complement strand
TGGAGGTAGAGTAGGTAGAGTGTCCCTGCCCCGAAACCCTAAATCTCTGAACCATGGAGGTAGAGTAGGTAGAGTGTCCCTGCCCCGAAACCCTAAATCTCTGAACCATGGAGGTAGAGTAGGTAGAGTGCCTCCCCGAAACCCTAAATCTCTGAACCATGGAGGTAGAGTAGGTAGAGTGCCTCCCGAAACCCTAAATCTCTGAACCATGGAGGTAGAGTAGGTAGAGTGTCCCTGCCCCGAAACCCTAAATCTCTGAACATGGAGGTAGAGTATGTAGAGTGTCCCTGGCCCCGAAACCCTAAATCTCTGAACCATGGAGGTAGAGTAGGTAGAGTGCCTCCCGAAACCCTAAATCTCTGAACCATGGAGGTAGAGTAGGTAGAGTGCCTCCTGAAACCCTAAATCTCTGAACCATGGAGGTAGAGTAGGTAGAGTGTCCCTGCCCGAAACCCTAAATCTCTGAACCATGGAGGTAGAGTAGGTAGAGTGCCTCCTGAAACCCTAAATCTCTGAACCATGGAGGTAGAGTAGGTAGAGTGCCTCCCGAAACCCTAAATCTCTGAACCATGGAGGTAGAGTAGGTAGAGTGTCCCTGCCCCGAAACCCTAAATCTCTGAACCATGGAGGTAGAGTAGGTAGAGTGCCTCCCGAAACCCTAAATCTCTGAACCATGGAGGTAGAGTAGGTAGAGTGCCTCCCGAAACCCTAAATCTCTGAACCATGGAGGTAGAGTAGGTAGAGTGTCCCTGCCCCGAAACCCTAAATCTCTGAACCATGGAGGTAGAGTAGGTAGAGTGCCTCCCGAAACCCTAAATCTCTGAACCATGGAGGTAGAGTAGGTAGAGTGCCTCCCGAAACCCTAAATCTCTGAACCATGGAGGTAGAGTAGGTAGAGTGTCCCTGCCCCGAAACCCTAAATCTCTGAACCATGAGGTAGAGTAGGTAGAGTGCCTCCCGAAACCCTAAATCTCTGAACCATGGAGGTAGAGTAGGTAGAGTGTCCCTGCCCCGAAACCCTAAATCTCTGAACCATGAGGTAGAGTAGGTAGAGTGTCCCTGCCCCGAAACCCTAAATCTCTGAACCATGGAGGTAGAGTAGGTAGAGTGCCTCCCGAAACCCTAAATCTCTGAACCATGGAGGTAGAGTAGGTAGAGTGCTCCCGAAACCCTAAATCTCTGAACCATGGAGGTAGAGTAGGTAGAGTGTCCCTGCCCCGAAACCCTAAATCTCTGAACCATGGAGGTAGAGTAGGTAGAGTGCCTCCCGAAACCCTAAATCTCTGAACCATGGAGGTAGAGTAGGTAGAGTGTCCCTGCCCCGAAACCCTAAATCTCTGAACCATGGAGGTAGAGTAGGTAGAGTGTCCCTGCCCCGAAACCCTAAATCTCTGAACCATGGAGGTAGAGTAGGTAGAGTGCCTCCCGAAACCCTAAATCTCTGAACCATGGAGGTAGAGTAGGTAGAGTGCCTCCCGAAACCCTAAATCTCTGAACCATGGAGGTAGAGTAGGTAGAGTGTCCCTGCCCCGAAACCCTAAATCTCTGAACCATGGAGGTAGAGTAGGTAGAGTGCCTCCCGAAACCCTAAATCTCTGAACCATGGAGGTAGAGTAGGTAGAGTGCCTCCCGAAACCCTAAATCTCTGAACCATGGAGGTAGAGTAGGTAGAGTGTCCCTGCCCCGAAACCCTAAATCTCTGAACCATGGAGGTAGAGTAGGTAGAGTTCCTCCCGAAACCCTAGATCTCTGAACCATGGAGGTAGAGTAGGTAGAGTGTCCCTGCCCCGAAACCCTAAATCTCTGAACCATGGAGGTAGAGTAGGTAGAGTGTCCCTGCCCCGAAACCCTAAATCTCTGAACCATGGAGGTAGAGTAGGTAGAGTGCCTCCCGAAACCCTAAATCTCTGAACCATGGAGGTAGAGTAGGTAGAGTGCCTCCCGAAACCCTAAATCTCTGAACCATGCAGGTAGAGTAGGTAGAGTGTCCCTGCCCCGAAACCCTAAATCTCTGAACCATGGAGGTAGAGTAGGTAGAGTGCCTCCCGAAACCCTAAATCTCTGAACCATGGAGGTAGAGTAGGTAGAGTGTCCCTGCCTCCCGAAACCCTAAATCTCTGAACCATGGAGGTAGAGTAGGTAGAGTGCCTCCCGAAACCCTAAATCTCTGAACCATGGAGGTAGAGTAGGTAGAGTGTCCCTGCCCCGAAACCCTAAATCTCTGAACCATGGAGGTAGAGTAGGTAGAGTGCCTCCCGAAACCCTAAATCTCTGAACCATGGAGGTAGAGTAGGTAGAGTGTCCCTGCCCCGAAACCCTAAATCTCTGAACCATGGAGGTAGAGTAGGTAGAGTGTCCCTGCCCCGAAACCCTAAATCTCTGAACCATGGACGTAGAGTAGGTAGAGTGCCTCCCGAAACCCTAAATCTCTGAACCATGGAGGTAGAGTAGGTAGAGTGCCTCCCGAAACCCTAAATCTCTGAACCATGGAGGTAGAGTAGGTAGAGTGTCCCTGCCCCGAAACCCTAAATCTCTGAACCATGGAGGTAGAGTAGTAGAGTGCCTCCCGAAACCCTAAATCTCTGAACCATGGAGGTAGAGTAGGTAGAGTGCCTCCCGAAACCCTAAATCTCTGAACCATGGAGGTAGAGTAGGTAGAGTGTCCCTGCCCCGAAACCCTAAATCTCTGAACCACGGAGGTAGAGTAGGTAGAGTGCCTCCCGAAACCCTAAATCTCTGAACCATGGAGGTAGAGTAGGTAGAGTGTCCCTGCCTCCCGAAACCAAAAATCTCTGAACCATGGAGGTAGAGTAGGTAGAGTGCCTCCCAAAACCCTAAATCTCTGAACCATGGAGGTAGAGTAGGTAGAGTGCCTCCCGAAACCCTAAATCTCTGAACCATGGAGGTAGAGTAGGTAGAGTGCCTCCCGAAACCCTAAATCTCTGAACCATGGAGGTAGAGTAGGTAGAGTGTCCCTGCCCCGAAACCCTAAATCTCTGAACCATGGAGGTAGAGTAGGTAGAGTGCCTCCCGAAACCCTAAATCCCTGAACCATGGAGGTAGAGTAGGTAGAGTGTCCCTGCCCCGAAACCCTAAATCTCTGAACCATGGAGGTAGAGTAGGTAGAGTGCCTCCAGAAACCCTAAATCTCTGAACCATGGAGGTAGAGTAGGTAGAGTGCCTCCCGAAACCCTAAATCTCTGAACCATGGAGGTAGAGTAGGTAGAGTGTCCCTGCCCCGAAACCCTAAATCTCTGAACCATGGAGGTAGAGTAGGTAGAGTGTCCCTGCCCCGAAACCCTAAATCTCTGAACCATGGAGGTAGAGTAGGTAGAGTGCCTCCCGAAACCCTAAATCTCTGAACCATGGAGGTAGAGTAGGTAGAGTGCCTCCCGAAACCCTAAATCTCTGAACCATGGAGGTAGAGTACGTAGAGTGTCCCTGCCCCGAAACCCTAAATCTCTGAACCATGGAGGTAGAGTAGGTAGAGTGCCTCCCGAAACCCTAAATCTCTGAACCATGGAGGTAGAGTAGGTAGAGTGCCTCCCGAAACCCTAAATCTCTGAACCATGGAGGTAGAGGTAGGTAGAGTGTCCCTGCCCCGAAACCCTAAATCTCTGAACATGGAGGTAGAGTAGGTAGAGTGCCTCCCGAAACCCTAAATCTCTGAACCATGGAGGTAGAGTAGGTAGAGTGCCTCCCGAAACCCTAAATCTCTGAACCATGGAGGTAGAGTAGGTAGAGTGTCCCTGCCCCGAAACCCTAAATCTCTGAACCATGGAGGTAGAGTAGGTAGAGTGCCTCCCGAAACCCTAAATCTCTGAACCATGGAGGTAGAGTAGGTAGAGTGGCCTCCCGAAACCCTAAATCTCTGAACCATGGAGGTAGAGTAGGTAGACTGTCCCTGCCCCGAAACCCTAAATCTCTGAACCATGGAGGTAGAGTAGGTAGAGTGCCTCCCGAACCCTAAATCTGTGAACCATGGAGGTAGAGTAGGTAGAGTGCCTCCCGAAACCCTAAATCTCTGAACCATGGAGGTAGAGTAGGTAGAGTGTCCTTGCCCCGAAACCCTAAATCTCTGAACCATGGAGGTAGAGTAGGTAGAGTGCCTCCCGAAACCCTAAATCTCTGAACCATGGAGGTAGAGTAGGTAGAGTGCCTCCCGAAACCCTAAATCTCTGAACCATGGAGGTAGAGTAGGTAGAGTGTCCCTGCCCCGAAACCCTAAATCTCTGAACCATGGAGGTAGAGTAGGTAGAGTGCCTCCCGAAACCCTAATCTCTGAACCATGGAGGTAGAGTAGGTAGAGTGCCTCCCGAAACCCTAAATCTCTGAACCATGGAGGTAGAGTAGGTAGAGTGTCCCTGCCCCGAAACCCTAAATCTCTGAACCATGGAGGTAGAGTAGGTAGAGTGCCTCCCGAAACCCTAAATCTCTGAACCATGGAGGTAGAGTAGGTAGAGTGACCTCCCGAACCCTAAATCTCTGAACCATGGAGGTAGAGTAGGTAGAGTGTCCCTGCCCCGAAACCCTAAATCTCTGAACCATGGAGGTAGAGTAGGTAGAGTGCCTCCCGAAACCCTAAATCTCTAAACCATGGAGGTAGAGTAGGTAGAGTGCCTCCCGAAGCCCTAAATCTCTGAACCATGGAGGTAGAGTAGGTAGAGTGTCCCTGCCCCGAAAACCCTAAATCTCTGAACCATGGAGGTAGAGTAGGTAGAGTGCCTCCCGAAACCCTAAATCTCTGAACCATGGAGGTAGAGTAGGTAGAGTGCCTCCCGAAACCCTAAATCTCTGAACCATGGAGGTAGAGTAGGTAGAGTGTCCCTGCCCCGAAACCCTAAATCTCTGAACCATGGAGGTAGAGTAGGTAGAGTGCCTCCCGAAACCCTAAATCTCTGAACCATGGAGGTAGAGTAGGTAGAGTGCCTCCCGAAACCCTAAATCTCTGAACCATGGAGGTAGAGTAGGTAGAGTGTCCCTGCCCCGAAACCCTAAATCTCTGAACCATGGAGGTAGAGTAGGAAGAGTGCCTCCCGAAACCCTAAATCTCTGAACCATGGAGGTAGAGTAGGTAGAGTGCCTCCCGAAACCCTAAATCTCTGAACCATGGAGGTAGAGTAGGTAGAGTGTCCCTGCCCGAAACCCTAAATCTCTGAACCATGGAGGTAGAGTAGGTAGAGTGCCTCCCGAAACCCTAAATCTCTGAACCATGGAGGTAGAGTAGGTAGAGTGTCCCTGCCCCGAAACCCTAAATCTCTGAACCATGGAGGTAGAGTAGGTAGAGTGTCCCTGCCCCGAAACCCTAAATCTCTGAACCATGGAGGTAGAGTAGGTAGAGTGCCTCCCGAAACCCTAAATCTCTGAACCATGGAGGTAGAGTAGGTAGAGTGCCTCCCGAAACCCTAAATCTCTGAACCATGGAGGTAGAGTAGGTAGAGTGTCCCTGCCCCGAAACCCTAAATCTCTGAACCATGGAGGTAGAGTAGGTAGAGTGCCTCCCGAAACCCTAAATCTCTGAACCATGGAGGTAGAGTAGGTAGAGTGCCTCCCGAAACCCTAAATCTCTCAACCATGGAGGTAGAGTAGGTAGAGTGTCCCTGCCCCGAAACCCTAAATCTCTGAACCATGGAGGTAGAGTAGGTAGAGTGCCTCCCGAATCCCTAAATCTCTGAACCATGGAGGTAGAGTAGGTAGAGTGTCCCTGCCTCCCGAAACCCTAAATCTCTGAACCATGGAGGTAGAGTAGGTAGAGTGTCCCTGCCTCCCGAAACCCTAAATCTCTGAACCATGAGGTAGAGTAGGTAGAGTGCCTCCCGAAACCCTAAATCTCTGAACCATGGAGGTAGAGTAGGTAGAGTGCCTCCCGAAACCCTAAATCTCTGAACCATGGAGGTAGAGTAGGTAGAGTGTCCCTGCCCCGAAACCCTAAATCTCTGAACCATGGAGGTAGAGTAGGTAGAGTGCCTCCCGAAACCCTAAATCTCTGAACCATGGAGGTAGAGTAGGTAGAGTGCCTCCCGAAACCCTAAATCTCTGAACCATGGAGGTAGAGTAGGTAGAGTGTCCCTGCCCCGAAACCCTAAATCTCTGAACCATGGAGGTAGAGTAGGTAGAGTGCCTCCCGAAACCCTAAATCTCTGAACCATGGAGGTAGAGTAGGTAGAGTGCCTCCCGAAACCCTAAATCTCTGAACCATGGAGGTAGAGTAGGTAGAGTGTCCCTGCCCCGAAACCCTAAATCTCTGAACCATGGAGGTAGAGTAGGTAGAGTGCCTCCCGAAACCCTCAATCTCTGAACCATGGAGGTAGAGTAGGTAGAGTGTCCCTGCCCCGAAACCCTAAATCTCTGAACCATGGAGGTAGAGTAGGTAGAGTGTCCCTGCCCCGAAACCCTAAATCTCTGAACCATGGAGGTAGAGTAGGTAGAGTGCCTCCCGAAACCCTAAATCTCTGAACCATGGAGGTAGAGTAGGTAGAGTGCCTCACGAAACCCTAAATCTCTGAACCATGGAGGTAGAGTAGGTAGAGTGTCCCTGCCCCGAAACCCTAAATCTCTGAACCATGGAGGTAGAGTAGGTAGAGTGCCTCCCGAAACCCTAAATCTCTGAACCATGGAGGTAGAGTAGGTAGAGTGCCTCCCGAAACCCTAAATCTCTGAACCATGGAGGTAGAGTAGGTAGAGTGTCCCTGCCCCGAAACCCTAAATCTCTGAACCATGGAGGTAGAGTAGGTAGAGTGCCTCCCGAAACCCTAAATCTCTGAACCATGGAGGTAGAGTAGGTAGAGTGTCCCTGCCCCGAAACCCTAAATCTCTGAACCATGGAGGTAGAGTAGGTAGAGTGTCCCTGCCCCGAAACCCTAAATCTCTGAACCATGGAGGTAGAGTAGGTAGAGTGCCTCCCGAAACCCTAAATCTCTGAACCATGGAGGTAGAGTAGGTAGAGTGCCTCCCGAAACCCTAAATCTTTGAACCATGGAGGTAGAGTAGGTAGAGTGTCCCTGCCCCGAAACCTAAATCTCTGAACCATGGAGGTAGAGTAGGTAGAGTGCCTCCCGAAACCCTAAATCTCTGAACCATGGAGGTAGAGTAGGTAGAGTGCCTCCCGAAACCCTAAATCTCTGAACCATGGAGGTAGAGTAGGTAGAGTGTCCCTGCCCCGAAACCCTAAATCTCTGAACCATGGAGGTAGAGTAGGTAGAGTGCCTCCCGAAACCCTAAATCTCTGAACCATGGAGGTAGAGTAGGTAGAGTGTCCCTGCCTCCCGAAACCCTAACTCTCTGAACCATGGAGGTAGAGTAGGTAGAGTGCCTCCCGAAACCCTAAATCTCTGAACCATGGAGGTAGAGTAGGTAGAGTGCCTCCCGAAACCCTAAATCTCTGAACAATGGAGGTAGAGTAGGTAGAGTGCCTCCCGAAACCCTAAATCTCTGAACCATGGAGGTAGAGTAGGTAGAGTGTCCCTGCCCCGAAACCCTAAATCTCTGAACCATGGAGGTAGAGTAGGTAGAGTGCCTCCCGAAACCCTAAATCTCTGAACCATGGAGGTAGAGTAGGTAGAGTGTCCCTGCCCCAAAACCCTAAATCTCTGAACCATGGAGGTAGAGTAGGTAGAGTGCCTCCCGAAACCCTAAATCTCTGAACCATGGAGGTAGAGTAGGTAGAGTGCCTCCCGAAACCCTAAATCTCTGAACCATGGAGGTAGAGTAGGTAGAGTGTCCCTGCCCCGAAACCCTAAATCTCTGAACCATGGAGGTAGAGTAGGTAGAGTGCCTCCCGAAACCCTAAATCTCTGAACCATGGAGGTAGAGTAGGTAGAGTGTCCCTGCCCCGAAACCCTAAATCTCTGAACCATGGAGGTAGAGTAGGTAGAGTGCCTCCCGAAACCCTAAATCTCTGAACCATGGAGGTAGAGTAGGTAGAGTGCCTCCCGAAACCCTAAATCTCTGAACCATGGAGGTAGAGTAGGTAGAGTGTCCCTGCCCCGAAACCCTAAATCTCTGAACCATGGAGGTAGAGTAGGTAGAGTGCCTCCCGAAACCCTAAATCTCTGAACCATGGAGGTAGAGTAGGTAGAGTGTCCCTGCCTCCCGAAACCCTAAATCTCTGAACCATGGAGGTAGAGTAGGTAGAGTGCCTCCCGAAACCCTAAATCTCTGAACCATGGAGGTAGAGTAGGTAGAGTGCCTCCCGAAACCCTAAATCTCTGAACCATGGAGGTAGAGTAGGTAGAGTGCCTCCCGAAACCCTAAATCTCTGAGCATTTTTTCATCTTCGAATGCAATGAGCGCTACGGCTAAGAAGGACGATTTGACAAAAATGGAGGACAAACTGACCATAGCTATCAAAGAAAACAAGAAGATGGTGGACTCCACTATCACGGCCATCATCAGCCGCCTCTCAAAGCTCGAGAAGGAAGTAGAAACATATCATAAGGAGAGGGAAGCATGGGAGAAAGAGAGAAGAATGGGCTAAGGAGAGGGCAAACATGAAAGAGGAATTGGAGCTCCTCAAAGCTTCAATGGTCTCTCTTACACCCGAAGAAGGAGAGATTAATCCTTGACAGAAGCTCTCAAAGAAGAACTCACCAAATCCTTGACCGAGAGCATGGAAAACAAATTAGAAGCTACCAAAGAAGGGTGGATCGACATAGTGAAGAAGAACATCAAAAAAGAAGCCAAAGAGAAAGCACAGAAGGAAGAAGCCCTCATCGTGCACACCACTATTGAGGAAGAAAAGATGAGACATGCCCGCCGTCTCAATGTACGCATCACAGGCATTGAAGAAAAAGAAGGCTCTACCCCCGAGTCCGATGGGAAGACACTATGCAAGATACTCGGCTACAAAGAGGAGTCCCCCCCATTCATCAAGTCTTGGAGAACGGGACGAGACCCCACGAAGAAGAGAGCTCTCATTCTACACTTCCCTTCCGAAGATATAAGATCTACTTTCCTACGCAAGAGGGTGATTTTGAGAGCACTTGATGGCCCCCCCCATCTACCTTGACGATGATCTCACACCCATGTAGGTAGCACAACGTCGTGCATGCATGCCGAGAGTACATCAAGCTCGCAAAGAAGGAAAGAAGGCTTCATACAGAGATGGTCGTGTCATCATTGATGGCAAGGCCATCCCATAGGGATTCGCGGCCTGTGAGACACTCGAGGAGATACACCTTGCAGTTTGGAACTGCAATGGAGATCTATGGACACACCCAGAGAGATTGGAAGAGGTGCGCAAAGGCAAAGACATCATTATGCTCACAGAGACACATGAGAGCCCGGACCGGGGCCTACCTCGTGTCCACGGTTTTCAGTGGGAGTCCACATACAGAGAGTGTACACGTCAGCACACCACCCGAGGATCAGGAGGAGTAGCCATACTCTTTAGAGATGGACTTCAGAGCAGGATACAGATAGTCGCACGTGATTCACAGGCCAGATATCTTTGGATTCGACTCCAGCTCTCGCAGGAGCGGATCATCTTCATAGCATTATGCTACTTTGCTCCTTCTAGCTCGCGTTTCGCTATCATAGATCGAGAGGAGGACTCACCATACACTTGCTTGTCAGAAGAGATTACAGAGTACTCTGCATTAGGGGAAGTCTTCCTTATGGGAGACTTCAATGCCAGGACAGGCAATGATCAGTGTGAGATATTTGACCCAGAAGACCCGGAGATACTACATACCATAGAGGATGAGTCTACAGCTCGAGCTTCAGCTGACGCTACACACACTCACTATGGCACTCACCTACTCAGACTAGGCTCTCGACATAATCTCGTTATCTATAACGGGATGACTCAGTGGCCTACCTCAAGAGGATTGACATGCATACCACACTCAGTCACAGATGGCGGGGGAAGTACAGTAGATTACGTCATGGGGTCCAGAGAGGCCATCCACCTACTTACCTCATTCACCATCCCACCCATACCCATTGGGGCCGATCACACATACCTCGCACTCTCCCTGAAGGGAGACACCCCTACACGCATACCTGCAGCACGCATCCCACACACCACCATCCACTTCACACACGAGCTAGCTCACATATATGCGGCTCGAGTCGAGCAGGGTCTTCTCTTACTTCATCTTGACACTCCACTATCCCTACTCACCTCTCAGATAGCATCAGTTCTTCAGACATCAGCCATCAGCTCCTTCCCACACACCATCCATTCTCGTCACACACCTCCTCCCGGGACTATGCCACAACATCGTTGGTATGATGAGGATTGCAGAGATCTTTACCGCCGACTACGAGCTCAGCGAGCATTGGGAGAGATCACAGAGAGAGAGGCCAAGGGACAGATGAAGACTCTAACACGTCGAAAGAGGCGAGCCTTTGAGGAGGCACAGGAGCTTGAGCTATACCATCTCTTTATGAGTATGGACAGTGCTGCAGCATGGCGCAGCCTACGAGAGCCACGCCCGACCACACCTATTGGAGACCCACACACATGGCATGATTATGCTCAGAGGTTATATGAGGTACCCAGGCAGCCTCCCATTCCCCAGCCACTTGAGCCTCGCCCTACTAGTTCTTCTCTCTTCACAGCAAAGATGGTTGAGAGGGCCATACGACGACTTCGACATGGACGTTCGACAGACCACGCAGGATTGCAGAGCGAGCATCTCATATATGCAGCCTCCACTATAGCCCCGTTGATTGCACATGTCTTCAACCGGGCTATAGGAGAGGGCTTCCCAGAGGAGTGGACTAGGCACACCATTGTGCCTATCCACAAATCTGGCGACACCCTGGATCCAGGGAACTACAGGACCATCATGATTGGCCACACCATGGCCAAACTATACGGTGCCATACTTGAGGCAGAGCTCAGTTCATATGCAGAGACTGAGGGGCTACGAGCACGAGGCCAAGCAGGTTTTCGACGAGCTTTCTCTACTATTGATCACATCTTCATTCTGCGCTGCCTCATTGATGGGGCAAGGGTGCGGAAGAAGAGGCTATATTGCTGCTTTGTGGACTTCCGCAAAGCTTTTGATACAGTGCCACGAGAGAGGCTCTTCCAACGCCTCCAGAGCTTGGGAGTACCATCAGGGATGATTTGGGCCATCTATGCACTCTATGAGCAGGTGACTGGGAGGGTACGGTGTCCAGGAGGTATGTCTGAGGCCATTGCTAGCACCATCGGTGTTAAGCAAGGCTGCCCACTGTCTCCCACTCTATTCGGTCTCTACATTGACGAGATTGAGGACTACATTCTCCGAGCTGGAGGAGAGGGTGCAGACCTCGCAGGTACACATGTCCACATTTTATTATATGCCGATGACATTGTCTTGATTTCAGAGTCACCCGAGGGATTACAACGCCACCTTGAGGCCCTGGATGACTTTTGTACACAGAGGGGCTTGACAGTAAACCTTGGCAAGACCAAGGTCATGATCTTCCACACCTCCCCCATGGTGAGGAATGGAGCAGGATTCAGAGCTGGTGGTGGACAGATTGAGGTGGTCACTTCCTATGTCTATCTCGGAGTCACATTCACGAGCTTGCCTGGCCCCTTCAGCATGAGACAGGCAGCCACCGATAGACTCACACGCGGATATGCAGCTTTAGCCATGTTAGAGCGGAGATGTCACCAAGCACACTTCCAGGAGCCCCGCACGAAGGGCTGGCTATTTGACACACTGGTCAGACCAGCTATGATGTATGCTGCGACAGTTTGGGCCCCAGGTCTCACAGTCACCCAGTGGAGTGCGATCGAGAGGCCACAGGTACGTATGATCTCGCGATTATTTCGGGGGAAACAGTCGGTGCCACATGACATCATCAGGGCAGAGCTAGCTGCACCACCCATGGTGGTAGAGGCACTATTCCAGACTATCTGCTTTATTCAGAGGATTAGGGACCTCCCTACAGATAGACTCACACACAGAGCTCTTGAGGCATCTATACAGATATCAGAGTTAGGATATGAGAGAGCTTGGTACACTCAGGTTAGAGTCTGGTTTGATAGTCATGGACTTGATATGGACAGATTGCCGCCTTTTCAGTATGACCCAGACTCACCTCACATCCACCTCTCTCGTCGTGAGAGGAATGTTGTGCTCAGACAGGATCTCTGGCAGCTCTACATTAGTCAGACATGGCACACACCACACATGGGATCGAGACTATCGCACTATCGAGACCAGTTCATAGACATACTAGCTGACGGTTTCATCCAGCGACCACGCTACATGGATACTCACATGCCTCATAGCTTGAGGGTAGCGATTGGCCAGCTGAGAGTCTCATCACACCGACTCAAGATTGAGACGGGCAGAGCCGAAGACATTCCCAGAGAGGAGCGGATATGCAGAGTATGCAGAGTAGAGATGGAGGATGAGGAGCACTTTGTATGCAGATGTAGCGCATATGATGGCATCAGAGGCAGATACGAGACTCTGTTTGCAGGGCAGCCCACCCTCCGAGAGATCATGGACTCTAGAGACCAGCGACAGCTCGGGCGATTCTTACTAGAGATACAGAGTCACAGAGATTCCCTACTCCAGCCTACTGTAGCACTCCATACAGGAGGGAGACAGAGTAAGCTCACTGACTTCTTTATTCCACGACGTGCTGCAGCCCTCCCCCCCTCAGCCCACACACCGAGCGGGGTGACTCTTCAGCAGGCTCAGATATCTCGAGCTAGGAGACGACCCTGTGCTATAGGATATCGGGCCCCGAGACTTCACCGACACCAGATTGCGGAGATCCAGGCTTGTGACCATCGCGCCATGGAGGAGAGACGATCCCAGATGATGGCCGATCCCGTTGCAGCCATCAGGGTGGCCCTGACTCCACCTCCACCTATGTATCACATATTACATCCCACCCACTAGCACAGGATGGAGCTAGTTAGTCGTTTTAGTCGTTTTAGATGCATTCTCATGGTTGTTGTACTACCCTTTTGCATATAGACTATCATAGATATCGCACTCCATACACCCCCCACCACTTTCATGGGTATCCCCACATGCATACTACGGAGATCTATATCAGCTTAACCAGTTTCTTTTCAGCACTTTTATCTTTTCTGATTGACAGAAGATACACCCATGTACATCGATTTGTCTCATAGGCTGAGTTTCGGCCTCCTAATAGACGTAAAAACACTTCTCCTCTCTCTCTCTCTCTCTCTCTCTCTCTCTCTCTCTCTCTCTCTCTCTCTCTCTCTCTCTCTCTCTCTCTCTCTCTCTCTCTCTCTCTCTCTCTCTCTCTCTCTCTCTCTCTCTCTCTCTCTCTGAAGCAGCCCGTCGCCCTGCTGAAGCAGCCCGTCGCCCTGCTGAAGCAGCCCGTCGCCCTGCTGGTCTCTCTCGAGCCCGTCGCCCTGCTGAAGCAGCCCGTCGCCCTGCTGGTCTCTCTCGAGCTCGCCTTGCTGAATCAGCCCGTCGCCCTGCTGAAGCAGCCCGTCGCCCTGCTGAAGCAGCCCGTCGCCCTGCTGGTCTCTCTCGAGCTCCTGCTGAAGCATCCCGTCAACTTGTTGCTCCCTCTCGAGCTGCTGTTGTTGATGGAAGTATCAAGCGACTGCTGTGCCATCATCCCTCCTGCGCCATCACCATCTCTCTCTAGCTGCAGCGCCATCACTCCTGCGAGATCACTCGGCATCACTCTCTCACTGACGGTCTGGAAACCTAATCAGTGCCCGGAGTCGGTCTGAAACCTTCGAAACCCTAACCCCATGGAAACCCTAACCCCATGGAAACCCTAACCTCATCGAAACCCTAACCCTCGATCTTTAATCGAAACCCTAACTTAACCAAATCGTAACCTAACCTCCTCATGCCCATGCAATCTCCTGAAAACCTAACCCTAAACCTAACCCTAACCCTAACCTTAACCCAACCCTAACCCTAACCTTAACCCTAACCCTAACCTGAACCTTAGCCCTAATCCCAAACCCTAAGAAACCCCCACATCCCTCTCTCTCTCTCTCTCTCTCTCTCTCTCTCTCTCTCTCTCTCTCTCTCTCTCTCTCTCTCTCTCTCTCTCTCTCTCTCTCTCTCTCTCTCTCTCTCTCTCTCTCTCTCTCTCTCTCTAATCCTAAACATTGAAATGGCTCCCATGGACCGAAAGGAAGTGGACGACCTTATCGCTAAAGCTCTCAAAGAGGCCAAAAAGGAAGCAGACCGCAACCTCAATATGGAGATACGAAAGATGATGGAAAAGTTCAAAGGACTCGAAGAACAAGTAATGAATAAAGTTAAAGGACTAGAAGAACAAGTGAAGACTCTCACAGAAGAACGAGACCACTGGAGGACAGCTTATGAGCACATGAAAGAAGAGGGGGAGATCTCCAACGTGGAGATACTCAAGGAAGAAATAAAGAAGGAAATCAAAACGGAGGTAGAATCTACTCGAGAGTCATGGGTGGAAGTAGTACACAAAAGAGTTAAGAAGGAAGTAAGGGAAGACGTGCAAAAAGAAGAGCTCACACGAGTCCAGGATACACTTGAGGAGGAGAGGCTTCGACACACTCGAAGACTTCACATTCGGATTACAGGCCTACCCGAAGGGGTATCACCGGAGGCAGATGCCACTGACATTTGCCGTCGACTTGGATACGAGAGCATGCCCTACACAGACGCATGGAGGGTGGGGAGGGATACATCGCGTTTGCGAGCACTCATCCTCAAGATGAGTTCCGAGGAGGCACGGACCGCCTTTTTTAGACGTCGATCAGTACTACGTGGACTACCCGGCGGCACCCTCTACATGGACGAGGACCTCACGCGTATGGAGGTGGCACACCGACGCGCTTGCATGCCACAGATACTCCAGGCACGTCGAGAGGGGAGGAAGGCCTTTTACCGTGATGGTAAGGTCTTCATAGATGGACGCCCTATCAAATAGGGCCATGCGGCCTATGAGACATCACTACACCAGGAGACACCACTCAGAGGAGCAGTGTGGAACTGCAACGGGGCACTCTGGACGCGACCAGACAGAGTCGAGGAGATCCTCGCATCACATGACTTTGCGTGCATCACAGAGACACACGAGAGCCCAGAGAGAGGTCTACCACGCATTGCAGGTTTTCATTGGGAATCTGCATTCAGGACCACGATGAGACAGAGTACAGCACGAGGATCGGGAGGAGTGGCCATCGTATTTCGACAGGAGATACAGAGTCGGATCCATATTATAGGTAGAGATGAGGAGGCACGATACATGTGGGTTCGCATGGAGATAGCACAGGGGAGCTCGATTTACATTGCTATATGCTACTTCCCACCAGGCGGATCTCGATACGCAGGACAGGATCTGGGGGGACCGATCCGAGATAGAGACTCACCATACACAGCGCTTTCAGATGAGATACTACATTACAGCACACTAGGTGAAGTCTTCCTTATGGGGGACTTCAATGGCCGCACTCAGTCGCATCAGTGCGAGGCATACGACATGGACCACCCACAGATCATGAGGGCCAGAGACCCCGATGAGATTAGCACGAGCAGGGTATCAGCAGATACGGGTCAGGACACCACCGGCTATGGCAGACATCTACTCGCTCTAGGCAGCCGACATCATCTCGTTATATATAACGGGATGAATCGTTGGCCAGGTTCAGGCGGATTTACTTGCTTCCCTCACGGGGGAGGTGAGAGCACAGTCGACTACATTTTGGGTACTACCTCTGGAGCTTCACTCATCCCTTCACTTAGTATTGGACGACGCCCACTCGGTGCTGACCACACATTTATCACATTCACACTCTCATCTCCGATTCCATTAGACCCTCCCTCACCCACTGAGATACATACCACGATACACTTCACACACGAGCTCTCACATGTTTATGCACACCATTTACAAACCCGCCTACTCTCCCTTGATCCATTCTCACCTTTGGACACACTTACATCACATATCACCTCCATCCTACAGGACTCAGCTCTCCGCAGCTTCCCACACCGCACACATAGGCACCCTCCACGCACAGGATCCATGCCCCAGAACCGCTGGTATGATGCAGATTGTCGTGAGCTACGGAAGCACCTACGGATTTTAGAGCATAGAGGAGATATTACACACACACAGGCACAGCGTCGCATGCAGAGCCTTACTCGCCGCAAACGGCGGGACTGGGAGGAGAGACAGTATTGGGATATTTACCATTTGCTCATGAGTCGAGACAGTGCAGTGGCATGGCGACATTTGAGAGAGAGGAGACAGCAGACACCTATCCGAGACCCGAGCACTTGGCATAGCTATGCACGGGGCCTATACGAGATCCCAGGCCAGCCTCCCATTCCCAGACCGAGACCGCAGAGCTCACGTCCTACTACCTCTGACTTCTTCACACCCACTATGGTGGGACGCGCTATTGCCCGGCTGCAGCATGGCAGGGCCCATGATCATTTCGGTTTACAGGCAGAGCACCTCATCTATGGAGGCACGACTCTCGCACCGCTCATTGCCCATCTCTTCAACCGTGCATTGGTTGAAGGGTTCCCAGACTCATGGACTGAGCACACCATAGTGCCCATTCATAAGTCGGGTGATACTATGGATCCAGGTACATACCGGACGATCATGATTGGCCCTATATTGGCCAAGTTATATGGGGCGGTACTAGAGACAGAGTTGAGTACTCTCGCTGAGAGGAAGGGCATCAGGGCTCCAGGACAGGCAGGTTTCAGACGAGATTACTCTACCATTGACCACATCTTCACTCTGAGATGCCTGATCGACCAAGCCAGGGTGAGGAAGAGGAGATTATATTGTTGCTTTGTGGACTTTCGCAAAGCATTTGACACTATTCCCAGGGATCGACTCTTCAGACGACTCCTTGACATCGGAGCTCCGGAGGAGATGATATGGGGGATCTACGCCTTATACGAGAGAGTATCCGGTAGAGTCAGATGTCCAGGGGGCTTATCTGATCCACTTACTAGCACTATCGGGGTGAAGCAAGGATGCCCTCTCTCACCCACCCTCTTTGGTCTCTACATTGATGAGATAGTGGATTTCATACAGCAGCAGGGGGGAGATGGCATTGAGGTACACGGGTCCACTGTCCATATTCTTTTATACGCTGATGATATTGTATTGGTTTCAGAGTCTGCAGAAGGTCTACAGCATCATCTACACGGCCTAGATGACTTTTGCAGACACGGAGGGTTATCTGTGAACCTTGGTAAAACCAAGGTCTTGATCTTTCATACATCAGCACAGGTACGCAGACATAGTTTGTTC
>CM035427.1:92467781-92490281 GCA_020310875.1 Ceratopteris richardii | reverse complement strand
ATCTATTTAAAGTTTAATTCAAGTCTGGGTTCTTGGGATGGTTAAGGGACTGTAAAGAGAGGTCCTGTTTGTATTTTCTGAAATCTACATATTAAGAGTATACTACTTCACCGTATTAACGAATGCGTTCTTCGACACACTTCCACATGAGACAATTAACTGTATAACTTCTTCACTTATCGTGTTAATCAATTTACTTCATAATTCATTGAACTTCACTTAATGATTAAACTTAATCAACATAATTAACAGTACTCAGAGCACACAGTAATTCGATAACTACGCTTCGCTTCCGGCTCTCGCCGAGGCAAACTGTCCGACGACTACACCTTATACTTCACGCGACTCTTTTCATTAATCTTTCAAGGGTTACAACTTTGTGCTACGCCTTTACATCATGCGTGCGACTTTTCAAAATATATATTACAAAATTTATGAGTTTTTTTTCTACGACTTACATTGGCACGCACGGTGGACTCGAACCCAAAAATGGTAAATATACAATCACGGTTCATCTATGATGCCTGAATATACATAGTGCGAGCTAGTTTGAAGGTCCGTGTAATCTTCTTCTTTAGAGAATCTAGCATATCTTTCAAAATTGCAGGTTCTATAAGTTTTGCATCAGTCCTAACAGAACTGGCAGCGATGACTTGACTGATAAGTAATTCCGTCTACGTTTGCAAAAAGGATTCCTGTAGACAAAATTCATTGGCCGGAGAAGCGTCTCGTCGAAGCTTCATTTCCGCTATGTCTACATCAATGCACGAGAGCCTGTCAGCCTCAACTCCTAATTGTTTTTCTCTTCTCTCGAGCTCTTGAACTTGAAATTGCATCGTTTTGTAAAAGTCCTCTCTCTCCTTTTGCACACCTGCAAGTTCCTTCTTTGACTGTATGGTCTTGGCAATCTCAGCAGTGAACTCTTGATCTCGCTGGAACAACCGCTCAGTGACATTATGCAATTCAGCTTCGGCTTTAAGCACATTCGAAGCAAGTGACTGCGAGGCCTCTTCTAAAACACTGAATGCATCCCGCATACTGTGGAGCTCATTGCCTAAGGCTGTCATAGAGTATGTCTTGTCTGCAACTTCAATAATATTGTCTTTTTCCGCTAACTGGTCTCGGAGTTGTTGGATGTGAGTATGCAATGAATGACTCTCAGCTTTGGCTGCAAGTACTTCTTCTTGGAGAGGGGCAATGTCCGCTTCTAGAAGGTCAACCTTGCTCTGCAACTCTTGTTGAATTGTCTGAGTGGTCATCTTCATCTGGAGGGGCAATTGCTGGGAGAATTGGATGAGGAGTTGGCCCATGGATGCCAATTCAGTGAACATTACTGTTGGAGGAAGAGGAGGAGGCTGCGAGGGTGGGACAGCAAGCAGGTGAGGTGATGATGGTGGAGAGTAGTCGGGAGAGTAGAGGAGATTGGTCAATGTCTCACGACGGGAAGGTGAAGGCGAAGAGGGAGGAACTTCAGCAGCATCAGAGATTCCTCCCGATGTGAGAGTTCTGCTACGTCTTCCATAATTACGTCTTTTTTCGGTTGTTTACTAGGAGACGACGGAGAAGATTCTACCTGTAAGGAAGTGGCGGTGTCATGAAAGATTCTTGAACTGCGGTGGAACCCTGCACCTGGCTTTGCGATGGGCTAATTCGTCTGCATTTCCACTGGAAAAAATGGAGGAGGTCTTTATCATCGTCCTCTTCGAGGATCTGTGTAGATTCCTCGTGTAACAACACGGTACCCATTGGAGGTGGTTGCGCGGCTTGTATCACCGGAAGGAGAAGGGTGAGGAGGTGAGGCAATCGGGTACGGGGACTTTCATGCTTGGCGAGTTGTTTGGTAACTGTTAAGCATTCACGGTGAATGCGCCAGAAGAAAAACGATGTGAAATTGACGAGTTCTCGGGAGGCAGTGTCTATCATGGAATAAAAAGGACGGGAGATACCATACGTGCGTTTTTGCAAGTTTAAGGAAGCGCCAAGAAATTGCAGCGCAGTGCGCTCTTGTTTGGGACGACAAAGTATGGCAAACTCATTAGATGAGTGTCGGGGAAATAATTCCTTCATTGTCGCTAGGGGAAGGAGCGGTCCATCGACCAACCCTTCCTGAGAGAGACGTAATCCCTCAGCAACCGTGTTTAGTGTAACTACTACACGGGGGTTTAAGCACGTTAAGGGCAAGCACTGCTAGCAGGCGTGGCGGCTATGGCATAGATAATCTACACATGAAAGGGATGACACTCCACTGAATGCCAATGCAATTGAGTGAAGACCAAGAGCCCTCGAGTACGCAGGTACTCACTCGCATCCGGAGTGAGACACGCACGGAAGGTTACTATGTTCGCAAGAGCTTCCATGGCGCACTCAGAAACAAACGAAAACACAAAGCACACAAGGGACAAACACACAAAGACACAATAGCGACTATCAGCGAGAAGAACAAGATTAAGTAAAAACACTGGAAAAATCAGGCGGCAATAACCCTAATCATAACGCAGTATTGGAAATATACCGACATAATGGCAACATGCATGTATTATAAGACGCAGGGACACAAAGGCGGCTATTAATCATGGTTAGCTACGAAAACGGAGGGATTACGATCAGTTGGTCAACCGAAACACGAAGATCAGAACAGAACGGCAATGGAAAAGAGTGGGAAGCGTAAAAGAGTAAAAATACCGAAGAAACCTAATGAGTTGGTAGACTGCGGATAGTAGGGTCGAAGCTTCGAACCATTAATCACTTTAGGTAGAAGATGACCAGTTAAGGTGGATAACCGAAAAGTTGCGGGTCCCACTTGTTCAGCAATCCGATAGGGATCGAACAACGCAGTTTAAATTTTTCGACGGATCTATTAGACTTAGCGTTATAGAAGAGGACTAATTGGTTTACCGTAAACACGGGGGTTTTGAGAAAACGATCATGGGTTTTGGCTTGTCTCAACTGCACTTCCTGCATCACCAAGAAACTCTCCAGACGTTGTTCATCCAGGGACCATAAAGCCTCCACTCGAAAGGGAAAAGATTCTTCCAATAATAGCTTCCGTTCAAGAGCCACACGCAGACGGGGAACCACTAGTTCCATAGGAGCAATCGCTTCTAATCCATACGCCAACTTAAAAGGAGTTGTTCCGGTCGCCACTTTGTATGTGGTACGATAAGCCCATAATACAACAGGTAGAAATTGGTCCAATCTCTCTGGGCAGTCCAACACCAGTTTCTTTAAGATGTTTAAGAGAGATTTGTTGGTACTCTCAACAAGTCCATTTGCTCGTGGGTAATAGGAAGAACTGAATTTATGCACAATCTGGAATGTTTTCGTAAGCACTTGCATTAATGTATTTGCAAAGTGCGTACCTTGATCAGTTACTATCTCCAAGGGTAACCCGTAGCACGGAAAGATATCCTTCATTAAGCATTTAACAACCGCAGCCGCTGTAGCTGATCGGAGAGCCAATGCGTCGGCCCATCTAGTTGCGTAATCTGTGCATGTCAGAATATATCTGTTATTGGTGAATGTTGCTCGAGGCGTAATTGGTCCTATGAAATCCAAACCCCATTTCTGAAAGGATTCAAGAGGCATAACGGGTTGGAGAGGGAAGTAGTGTCGCTATAAAGGTTGACCGAAACGCTGACACTCATCGCATTGTTGTACATATTTGGTGACGTCACGATACATAGTGGGCAACCACAATCCACTCTACAGAATCTTCTGGTGAGTCAGGCAAACCGCAAAATGTCCTCCGGTTGGGGAAGCATAGGCCATGGTAATGACAAGCAATTTCATGTGGGGGAACACATCTGAGTAGTACTCCTGAGTGATCCATGTAATACAGTTGTCCTACAATCAACCGAAAGCGTCGATTGTACGTGGCTAGTCTTCATCGAGGAGCTGAAGAAATCATTCCAAGCGGACATCCACTAGTCAAGAACAGAAGCAAGGTGTCATAGTAAGAGGAGGGTACCGGTAATTCCTGTTGATCCTCCTGTAGTGTCTCTGTTGCATAGATGGCTGGTGTTGTATCATCAATTCCCTCCGGAGGCTCACCGGAATCCAACCGAGATAGAAAGTAAGCAAGAGCATGTGTTGACCTGGTCAATGTACGACGGAGTAATCAAATTCTTGAAGCATCAAGACCCACCGTGCTAACCGTCCTCCCAAATGTTGTTGTCGCACAAGATACACCAATGCTGCATGATCTATGTGGAAGGTGAAGCGTCTTCCCAACAGATAATAAATATACGAGACGAAACCATTATCCGTCTGCTGCATCAGAACGCTTCCAATGGCACTGTCGGATGCACCTACAAAGACATGAAATGGCAATTCCCAATTGGGTGCTTGTAAAATGGGAGCCTGAGTTAACAATGATTTCAGTCTGTCAAAAGAAAGTTTACACTCTTCGGTCCATTCGAACTGACGTGGGCTACTGGTTATCAATCAATTAAGTGGTATCGCAAGATGAGCAAGCGAACGCAAATGTCTCCCATGCCACCGGATTTGGCCCAAAAACGGCATCACGTCTTTAGGTGTCTGAGGGGAAGGAGCCTCTAGTACGGCCTTCACTTTGTCTGGATCCACCTGAATGCCTTGTTTTGAAATAACGTGTCCATGCAGCTTGCCACAAGATACAGAGAATACCGATTTATTCGGGTTCAGGCAAAAGCGATATTCTCGACACTTTAAAAAGCAACACCGTAAATAGTACAGGTGTGCCGACGTATCACCGTATAACGAAAAATCATCCAAATACACTCTCATAAATGTGGTGAGATAAGGGGAAAAAATTTCCTGCATACAACGTTGAAACGTACTGGGAGCATTCCGAAGACCAAACCACATTATGATACACGCATAGACACCCCAGTTGGTAATAAATGAAGTCTTGGGTATGTCCTTCTCTTCCATTCTGACTTGATTGTAACCACTGTATCCATCTAGAAAGGAATACATCTCCCGACCGGCCACGTTGTTTAACATGGTATCCAAGAACGGCAATGGAAACGGATCAGGTACGGTTGCGGCATTGAGCATTCAGTAGTCCACGCATATCCGTAGCTTCTTGTTTTTCTTCGGAACTATAACAATGGGAGAGATCCATTCTGCATGCTCAATAGGCACAATAAATCCCACCTTCAACAACCGAACAAGTTCGGCTTTAACCTGTGCCGCATAGTTAGGATTCATCCTGTAACTGGGTTGTTTGATGGGTCTCGCATTCGGTTTCAGCACCACTCTGTGTTGATAAATCCGCGGGTCCAACCCCTTCATGTCCCTGTAATCCCATGCAAACACCTCCGCAAACTCTCGTAGCCGCTGCAACAAGTGCTCCCGGAAAGTCTCTGATAGTCCTGCCTTTATTTTTACTGGTCGTGGGTTGGTTTGGTCACCTAAATTGCAGGTGATCAGCTGATCTTCCGGTACATAGAACCGCAAGGGCCTTTCCAAATCGTCTCGGGACTGGAGTAATTGTTGGAGCATCGACTCGTCCAAGGTCTGTTCTGTACTCGACTCGTGCTCACCTGTCAGATGTACCACCGTACAGGCTGCCGGACTCAAGTTATCAGCCACTGTTTGTAAATCTACAGCGCCAAGTGCCATCAGATCCCTGTTTGCCTTAAGGAAAGTCTCCTCTTAATCATCGGAGAGACCATCGAACATGTGTACAGGCTCCGCTAAATATGGTCGTGCATGTAAGTCACAAGGTTTCATGTCGTCCGACAGGACAACATATTTCCGGTGATTATTTTTAAAGACTAATTCATGCGCTGACCAGTCTTGCACTACCTTAGCTTGTTTTAGCCAAGGACACCCAAAGAGAAGATTGTAATCCAGGCTCGATTCGGGTAAATCAAGCACAACAAAGGTCATTTTGAAAACAGAACCTTGTAGAGTGATCGGAATATCTCGCACCAAGCCCACCGGATGGACTCGAGATTGATCAGCCATGCGTACAAAGAATTGAACAGGTTCAATTTGCGTCCACCCCAACCGTTTACAAAGTGCTGCTATTGCAATGTTGACACCAGATCTACCATCAATTAAGACGTGTGATTTTGTGGTTTTTGTACCATACCGTAATCAGCGGTACCGTATGATCCACCATTGGGTCCAATTCCGGTTGGATTGTGGTTGTTGTGAGAGCACTCGAGCATAGTAGATTTAAATCGCGATTTTTTCGCTCCAAATAAAAACCTTTTAAATCGTTCTCGATTTAAATCTCTCCATACGATTTTTATCACCTCTGAACGATTTTTTTTTTTTTTCCTTTGACTTCGAAGAAGTAGTGTTTGACTCATAATTTGCTTTGGTTTCGATCTTCTACCTTGTTATAGTGGAGAGTAATGTATCTTAGTATTAGAACAACTTGGCTTATGCTCTAGAGATTGGTTGTAGATCTTTGATTACCCAAGTTGGCTTCATTTTTGTCTTGGCATTTATCCAATTATTATCCCCTCAATAATATCTTGGTCATTGCATACTAGGAGGGTGATTAGCATATTGGCATTGCCTATTTCAGATGTCTACATTTTTGTTGCATATGTAGTTTATGCTCCTCACATGCCTACAATAGAAACCTTTATTGGCACTACATGACCTTTCAAGTAACTTAGTAATTGATAATGGAAAGTTGTCCCTCTATTTATGAGGACATTAAATACACAAGAAACTTCCCATACAATATTAACATGTGTCCATCAACATGTGATCTTTTAATTCTCTTGTATTTCCAATCTATCAGTAGCTATTGATATATATGTGAAAAGAAAATAAAAATCTCTCTTAGTGGATAAAAACCTCGATTTTTATTTCTGGTCTAAACGATTTAAACGATCTAAACGATTAAATCTCGATTTAAATCTCACGATTTAAATCTCTCGGTCACACTATGCACTCAAGAGTCCTGGACAAACCTTCTGCTTGAACTGTTGACGCACCCCCGGGACTAAAGCAAATAATTAACCCAAGGGCAATGTAATTGATGCCTTGGACAGCACATCCCACACTGAATCAGTTTTGGCTGTTTTCGATACGGTCTCCGGTATGGGCTCCGGTACGGTATGAGTCAGATTTCGCCTTCTGGTACTTCCGGCAGTATACTTTGCTGCATCACCGGAATTGGGTCAAGAATTGCGGATTGTTCCTGCGTAGCCCACTTGCTTGCCTTTGTGAATGCCTTCTGTTGTTCACGAATTCGTGGCTCAAAGATCTCCGAAGCTGGCTGTAATTGCTTGCCCGAACGTGTTTGCACCACTGCGGCTTGCGTATCCACGGCTGAGATGTACACCATATTTGCAATCGGATGTTGTCGTTCTTTTTTCTTTTTGTCATACTCAGCTCCATCTTTACAAAATCTTCGGATATGCCCGATTTCACCACAAAAATGACATTTAGGAGGGGGAGGAGATCCACCTTCTCCTCATGGACCTGCATTCCACCGAGCTTGTCCAAAATTATTTAACCATCCACCTCGATAATTCCTGTATCCCTGATACGGAGTATTCCGCATCTATGGTGGCACATAATGGCTGGCTGGTTGCCCTTGTTCCTGAATGATGGCATTAACAGCTTCTCTGTTTTGTACCTTGGCATTATACGGGCAAGTCTCCATAGTGTGGTCTATTGTGTGGCAAATTGCACAATACATTTGATTCAGTGCGCATGTTGAACTGTTGTGCCCTCAATTTTTGCATTTGGTACAGTAAATTTGTTTCAAAGGATCCTCGTTGATTTGCCGGGACGCTTTCAGCCACTCTAGGTCTTCAGTGAATCCCCCCACTTTGTTTTCTAATTGTAACGCCATAGCAATTACGGCATCCAAAATCATTCCACCCACGCACCGTATGATCATAATCTGCTTCAATTGGGGCTTTAATCCGTTGATGAATCACTGTGTGATAACATCATCTGGTAAATTAGCATGCGTAGCTGGCAACTGCCGTAAATGAGTCCGAAATAGCATGGCATAATCCTGTACATTTTGGTGTGGTTTCTGCCTATTATTCTGTAAGTAGTCAAAAATTTCGGTTGGGTTTTTCTTTAACCAAAATCGTTGCACAAATGCATCCTTCACATCATCCTACTGTTGGAAGTGGTTCAAATCATATTTGGTTAGCCATCGTGTAGCTTCATTAACTAGGGTTGACTGGAACACAATAGCTTTATACGCAGGGTCTGCGGGGTAATTCAAAACTGCATAATTAATCTCAAAGGTCCGTACATGCGCATCGGGATCATCCCCCGGAAAACCTCCAAATTTGGTGTATGTGACCCCCCTGGTACCAGGCGCGGTGGGTGGGATAACCTGTTGCTACTAATGTTTTGGTTGCGGCCGTGGCGGTCTTTGTTGTTGTTGCTGTGAGCTACTCATGGTGCTGTTGTTGTTGGCGTTGTTGTTACCTAAATTTTGGGGAGGTATCTCTTGATCTTCGTGGACTGTATGGTCAACCTGCTCCCATTCCGGTCCTCAAATGTCGTTGAACCGATTGCTTAACTCCAAATCTATCAGCCCTTCCTCAACTTTAGTGTCGAAATTAGCTAAACGTGCACCGAAAAATGATTAACGCAATAAGTGTCCACCAAACAGCACCGCAGTTTCACCGAAAATCTTCGAATCGCCACCAGGTAATACCGAACTCTCGCCGAAACTCACCGAATTCTCACCGGACCATACTGCACTGTCACTAGAAACGTTCTCACTGGATAACGCGAACCTGTCACCGAAAGTGACCGAATTCTGACAAGATAATGCGGAACTGTCTCCGCAGTAGGCCTCTGTACAACCAGAAATCACCGTACTTTCTCCAGAAGGTACCGGACTCGCACCAGATTCTTGCCGTATGCTACCAAACTGCCACCGGAATCGCCACTGGCTGGCTGTACTGAACCTTCTGCAACTGGACTTAATTTTCATGCACTTCTACCACCAGGGGTGTTCCTAATAAGTTCGGAACTGCCCAGGGATGTTGATCTCTGCGGGATTTGGGATATGATTCACCGGAACGTGTTACCGGCATATATCAAAGAATTCTTCGTCAATCTTTAATCTTCTATGCAAACGACGACTCCATTTCCCACAGACGGCGCAAGTGTTAAACTTAAACTTCAGATTAAGTTATCTGTTTAAAGTTTAATTCAAGTATGGGTTCTTGGGATGGTTAGGGGTCTGTAAACAGAGGCCCTGTTTGTATTTTCCCAAATCTACAGAGTAAGAGTATACTACTTCACCGTATAACGAATGTGTTCTTCAACACACTTCCACACCAGACAGTTAACTGTATAACTTCTTCACTTATCGCGTTAATCAATTTACTTAATAATTCATTGAACTTCACTTAATGATTAAACTTAATCAACAGAATTAACAGTACTCAGAGCACACAATAATTCGATAACTGCGCTTCGCTTCAGGCTCTCGCCCAGACAAACAGTCCGACGACTACACCTACTTCACGCGACTCTTTTCATTAATCTCTCAAGGATTACAACTTTGCGTTACGCCTTTACATCATGCTTTCAGAATATATGTTACAAAATTTATGAGTTCCTTTCCAGCGACTTACACTACCATCCGTAGTAGTCAGAATGATCTTACCAACTCCCATGACAGGATAAGAGTTGTTGGCGCATGTGACACTATTCCCTATAGGAGCAAGCTCGAGTGAAGAGAAGAAACTGCACTGCGAGGTAATATGTTTGGCCGCCCCATTATCAAAGTACCAAACATCTAAGTCTACTGCAGACATGCACTGCTCATGAGAAGATTGGTCAAACCTGCAAACAGTAGTAAACGCCCATTCTTCATCTTGCACAAGATTAGCAGACTCTGTTTTCGGTGTAGAGGCCTCTCCAACAACCATTCCGGCCTCTTTCTTCTTTGCTTCTTTAACGGTCAGTTTTGGACAGCTCTTAATAACATGATCATTTGCTTTACAATATTTGCAAAACAAGTTCTGCTTTTCTGATTTCTTCTCATCTTTGTCCTCCTCCTTCGATTGTGTAGAATTAGCAGTTTTATGCTTACTAGTAGAAGAGCTCCATTTTCCTTTAGCCAAGAAAGCTTGATCTGCAACACGCATGATAGACTTGTTTTGCCTAGACTTATCTTCCTGCATGTAACAAACTAGACTATTACGGCCACCACGTGCTAGAGAGATGACTCTCCTCCTGACCTTATGCCTCTACATATATCTACTGAATCAACGAGGAACACAAATGTAACTGGAGTGCATAAGCGCATGTGCAATCTCCACAACTCCTTTAATACCTTCCACTAGAGTCCACTAGTGGTAGCTATACTCACCACTTAAGTCTCTCGACTCAAATTAACTCACCACTTGAGTTAGAAAGCTCTAGAACTCTTTGGGCAAAACTCTCTCCCAATGCTCCCCATGGGGGTTGAACCCAAGACCTCTTCCTTCCAAACCTTGAGACTTAACCACGAGGCTAAGTGGATTACTTCTTTTAGAGAGAATCTATACTTACGTCTAGTCTCGAGATCTTTTAGAGAGCAGATGAACCTATACTTAAGCCTAGTCTCGATATCTTTGGCCATACATATGAGTGACCAAACAATGTTCGATTTCATATCTATATAAACCAGTTCGACTTTACTTTATAACATCGAGAGTTTTTTAAAGGTCTTAAATCAATCAATCAATCTTAAGAAGTTGGTGTGAGAGTTCCACACACAATGATAATCTTAATAACTCTAGAAGTTGAGTCACGAATTCAAGCCTCTTATCACGGTCTAAAATCAATCAATCAATCAATCAATCAATCTCTCCCCCTCCCCCTCCCCCCTCCCTCTTTCCCCCCTCTCTCTCTCTCTCTCTCTCTCTCTCTCTCTCTCTCTCTCTCTCTCTCTCTCTCTCTCTCTCTCTCTCTCTCTCTCTCTCTCTCTCTCTCTCTCTCTCTCTCTCTCTCTCTCTCTCTCTCTCTCTCTCTCTCTCTCTCTCTCTCTCTCTCTCTCTCTCTCTCTCTCTCTCTCTCACATATTTATGGTCGGGTGTCGGTCCCATCAAGCTTGCTTCTTGAGCCTTGGAAATCATATTGAGAACATCAAAGAACTTTCACTCAAGAACTACCAGTACAAAACAACACAAATCAATAAATTTTCCCAAAGCAAATCTCTTGATATTGATGCTCTAAAGCGCTTCATTATCCCTAACATGTCACAATGAACCTAATTAAATGAGACAAACCTGATGAACCAAACTTGAAGAATTTGAAAACCTAAGAGTGCATCACTCTGATCCATCTATGCCCATGCCTATATAATAGAGAGATGGATTGCCCATTAGTATTTCACTGTACATACATGTATACTTTGTGTATACTCGAAGATTGTGCCTTGTTACTTTTGGAGATTGTGCCATCAATTATTGTACTCATCTTTATGGTAATCTACATCAATTTTCATAACTGATGTTTATCTATTCGACTCAACGTTGTGTATCTTATTCTTGATATATCCGTTTGTTTATCGAGTTCTCTATTTACTGAATTTTCTCTCTATTAAACTAAAACTTGTTATGCGCTTGATTTGCATCTGATATATGTCTCTATTAGACACACACTTTAAATCTTTATTACCATTTTATACATCTTACATTACCTGTTCATACCCACTCGAATCATACAAATGCAAAAAGCTTCGCACATCCAGATTTCTATTGCGCATGTGCATGTGCACACCACATAGTCACCATCCAGTACTAAGCTCAGCACTAAGAATTGAGGATTATGAATTATCAATACCATAAGCAAGGAGCTAAATAATAATGAGCAAGTCCAATAAAATAAGTGAAGCAGAAAATCAGTATTCCAGATGATCAGCTAAAATGATCCTCATGGAATATGTGATCCCATGCAGAAAAACTGGAGGCAGGACCCAGAGTTGCCACTATGTGGTTCTAATTTAGATCCATAAAATTCACTAGATTCGAGTTTGCGTGTGTGCAGTGCATATTTGTGCATGCATGCTTGTACACATGGATGCATGTTGATTGGATTGATAAGTTAAAGAGTGCAGAGAAAGTAGTATATAGAAGAGACAATAAGCCTCTACATAGGAAGGTTCCAACATGTAACATTACAGACAATAAAGCACAAGCTGATCTCCACTCGGAAAAAAATTGGGATATGGAAAATATAGCAAGTAAAAATCACCGATGGTACATATTATATGTTGCACAAAATCTACAATAATAATTTTATATTATTAATGGGAGATAATTTTGCTTTGACGTGACCCTATATGCAGCACTAGGCTAACAGCATAAAAGACATCACAATGGCTTCAGACAGAATATACTGCCATAAGACATAACCAGGTTGTTAATGGAGTAGAAAAGAGCAACTCATGGATTGAATGTGCATTTGGCATCACCAATCCATCTCAAATTTTTCATCTGCCAAACCCTTTCCATCTCCATTACAATATTGATTACGATACATGGAACAAGAAGAGTCCTGAAACAAAATCAAGCAAAAAAGAGGATCAATGTTTACTTTAATGCCATACAAAATCTCACTTGTGCAACCATTGATCAAGCAAGCAGTTACTTCATGCACTTAAGCCTAATATGTTTCTCAAATAATGTCAAGTTCATGTCTTGATATAATACTCTTTAAGCGAAGTAGTGGCCTGTGGATGCTGAGAGAGAGAGAGAGAGAGAGAGAGAGACAGAGAGACAGAGAGAGTGAGGCCTCTTCATATGCATATATATTCACATTGGCACCAGAACATCTATATGTATGTGTACAGACAATTCTCTAATGTGAAAGTAAAATGTGAACTCATGTCTCAGAAAAGTATGAGATCAAACCTTCGACAAAACACACCTCATCAATAAATATTGCTAGAATCTCAATGGTGACTGGAAACCACCACACAAAGCCCACATGAAAAGGACAGAAGTAAATAAAGAGATCGTATTTTGAAGATTTTTACAAAAAACCTAATAATCTTTTTTTATGATCATTTTTTAAAAAAAAAGAATAAAACATATGAAAAGTAAACCTCTACTTTTGGCTTAGCTTTGTCCTAAAGATGCTATGTAAGCAGTCTATACCTATGAATTTTGTAATCATCCATTACTAATCCCCCTCCTCCCTCCCTCCCTCCCTCCCTCCCTCCCTCCCTCCCTCCCCTCCCCTCCCCTCCCCTCCCTCCCCCCCCCCCCCCTCCCCTCCCCCCCCCCCCCCTCCCTCCCTCCCTCCCCCCCCCCTCTCTCTCTCTCTCTCTCTCTCTCTCTCTCTCTCTCTCTCTCTCTCTCTCTCTCTCTCTCTCTCTCTCTCTCTCTCTCTCTCTCTCTCTCTCTCTCTCTCTCTCTCTCTCTCTCTCTCTCTCTCTCTCTCTCTCTCTCTCTCTCTCTCTCTCTCTCTCTCTCTCTCTCTCTCTCTCTCTCTCTCTCTCTCTCTCTCTCTCTCTCTCTCTCTCTCTCTCTCTCTCTCTCTCTCTCTCTCCCTCCCTCCTCTGCCCCCCTCTCCCTCCCTCCCCCCTCCTCCTCCCCCCCCTTCTCCCTCCCTCCCTCCCTCACCACTTAGAGGAGCACTGTGGAACTGCAATGGAGCACTTTGGACACGACCAAACAGACTCGAGGAGATCATGGAGTCAAATGTTTTGGCTTGCATCACAGAGACGCGTGAGAGCCCAGAGAGAGGACTCCCCCTTATAGCAGGTTTCCAATGGGCATCCACATTCAGGACCACGACCTGACAGAGTACAACATGAGGATCAGGGGGCGCTATCATATTCAGGCAGGAGCTACAAAGTCGGATCCACATCACCAACCGAGACAAGGCGCCATGCTACATGTGGATACGCTTGGAGATAGAAACAGAGAGGTGGATCTACATGGCCATTTGCTACTTCCCACCACGAGGATCACGATACTCTGGACATGACCAGGAGGAGCAGCCCAAAGACATGACCAGGATCCCAATACTCTGGACATGACCAGGAGGAGCAGCCCAAAGACAGTGACTCACCCTACACTGCACTCTCGGAGGACATACTACACTACAACACTTTGGGTGAGGTCTTCCTTATGGGTGACTTCAATGGATGCACACATTCAGGTCAGTGTGAGTCATATGACATGGAGCGATCATTGATGAGGAGCATGGGATCAGAGGAGACAGGGACCAGCCGAGTATCAACAGATAGGGGCCAGGTCACCACAGGCTACGACAAACACCTACTTGAGCTCGGCAGCCGACACCATCTCGTTATTTATAACCGGATGTAGCGATGGCTGAGCTCAGGCAGATTGACATGCTTTCTCGAGGCGGCGAGAGTACAGTTGACTACATCTTAGATACCCTCTCTGGGGCATTGCTCATCACTTCACTTGGTATTGGTAGATGTCCACTCAGAGCTGACCACACTTTTATCACGTTCACACTCTCATCTCCCCTTCCATTAGACCCCCTCCCACCCGCCATGCCACATACCACGATACACTTCACACGCTGCTCTCACATGTCTACATACACCATTTACACACTCGCCTACTCTCACTAGATCCGCTTCACCTTTGGAAATTGGACATATTACCCACTGTATAAGAGGGATCTACGGCACGAGTTTCAACTGATTCTACACACACACACTCTACGATACCCACCTACTCAGACTCGGATCCAGACATCGCACCGTTATTTATAACGGGATGAGACAGTGGCCTACGTCGCGAGGATTGACATGCATACCGCACTCAATTGCAAATGGAGGAGGGAGTATCATAGATTATATCATGGGATCGAGGAAGGACACCCACATACTCAGTTCCTTCACCATCCCACCTATACCCATTGAAGCAGATCACGCATATCTTACACTATCCCCCAAGGGGGAAAGTCATACACACACACACACACACACCCCTCTGACACGTCCCCCACACACACTACCATCCACTTCACACACGAGCTTCCTCACATTACTCAGCCCGGTTGAGGAAAGTCTTCTTTCGCTTCATCCTAACACCCCACTACCTTTACTTACCTCAAGGCTCACATAGAGCATCCATCCTTCAAACATTTGCCATCAGCTCATTCTCGCACACCACCCATTCTGGTCACACACCTCCCCCCGGGACCATGCCGCGGAATCCCTAGTATGATGATGAGTGCAGAAGTCTCTATCGTCGACTACGAACTCAGAGGACATTGGGAGAGATCACAAAGATGGAGGCTAGAAGACATATGAAGACCCTCACACGCCGAAAGAGATGGGCCTTTGAGGAGGCACAGGAACTTGAACTATACCGCTTACTTATGGCAGGGATTGCATTGCTGCATGGCGCACTCTACGAAAGCCACATCCGCAAATTTGGCACGAGTACGCTCAGAGACAATATGAGATACCTGGACAGCCTCCCATTCCCAGCCACCTTGACCCCGTCCTACTCGTTCGTCTTTCTTCACAACAAAGATGATCCGCAGGGCCATTGAGCGGCTACAGCATGGGCATTCGACTGACCATATAAGACTGCAGAGTGAGCACCTCATATATACTGCCTCCACTATAGCTCCATTGATTGCACATGTATTCAATCGGGTTATAGCCTATAGGGGAGGGCTTCCCAAAAGAAGTGGACAAGGAACACCATTGTAACAATCCACAAATCTCATGATATCTTGGATCCCGGGAACTACAAGACTATCATGATTGGCCACATCATGACCAAGCTTTACGAGGTGGTTCTCGAGACAAAGCTCACTTCATATGCGGAGATGGAGGGGCTACGAGCACGTGGTCAGGGAGGTTTCCGACGGGCTTTCTCCACTATTGATCACATCTTCATTCGGTGTTGCCTCATTGATAGGGCAAAGGTGCGGAAGAAGAGATTATATTGCTTCTTTGTGGATTTCCGCAAAGCCTCCAATATTGTGCCACGGAGAAACTTTTTTAGCGTCTCCAAAGCTTGGGGATACCATCAGCGATTATTTGCATCATCTACTCAATAGGTGATTGGGAGGGTTCGATGCCTGGGCAACTGTCAAAGGGGATTGCTAGCACACTTGGTGTTAAGCAAGGTTGCCCACTCTACCCCACTCTATTTGGGCTCTACATCGACGAGATTGAGGACTACATCCTACGGACTTGCGTGAGGGTGGAGACCTAACGGGTAGAGCCGTACACATTCTCTTATATACTGATAATATTGTATGATTTCAAAATCCACCGGGTCTAGAGCACCACTTGGGTGCCTTGGATGAGATTTGTACCCTTGGCAATACCAAGATCATGATCTTCACACCTCTCCTACGGTGCGGAATGAAGCACACTTCACAGTAGCATGTGGACCGATAGAGGTGATCACCTCATATGTCTACCTAGGGGTGACATTCACGACCCTCCCTAGTCCCTTCAGTATGAGACAAGCAGCCACTGACAGACTCACATGGGGATATGCAGCTTTGGCCATGTTAGAGAGGAGGTGTCATCAGGCACACTTCCGGAGCCCCGTACGAAGGAATGGCTATTTGACACACTAATCACACAAGCTATAATGTATGCAGCGATGGTTTGGGGTCTGGGTCTCACAGCCGGCCAATGGAGTGCGATTGAGAGGCCGCAAGTACGCATGATCTCGCGACTATTCCGTAGGAAACACACATTGCCACATGACATCATCAGAGCAGAGATGGCCACACCTCCCATGGTGGTAGAGGCACTATTCCAGACGATATGTTTCATTCAGACGATGAGGGAGCTCCCGGCAAATAGACTCACACGTAGAGCAGTTGAGGCAGAGATACAGGCCTTTGAGTGAAGATATGAGAGAGCTTGGTATTCTCAGGTTAGGTGGTTTGAGGGACATGGACTGGACATGGGAGATTGAGGCTGGCAAAGCAGTAGACACCAGAGAGGAGAGGATTGTCGTATATGTGGGGTAGAGGTAGAGGATGAGGAGCACTTTGTATGCCGATGCAAGGCATATGATGATATCAAGAGCACATACGAGGCTCTATTCACAGGACAGCCTACCCTTCGTGAGATCATGGCCTCTAGAGATCAGCGTCAGTTAGGGTGATTCTTACTAGAAATACAGTGCAAGAGAGATTCCCTTCTCCAGCCCACCACAATCGTCCCGATTGGCAGGAGACACACACAAATCACTGATTTCTTTACCACCCGACATGCACTGGCTCCCCCATGTTGTCACTCATAGAGGGGTGACTCTTCAGTAGGCTAAGACCTCGTGCTAGGAGAGGACCCCGAGCTAGAGGCTATCAGCCACAGAGATTACATAGTCACCAGATTGCAGATATAGAGGCCCACTATCGTCAAGCCATTGAGAATAGATGGGCCGGGATGATGTCTGACCCCACTGAAGTCATTCGGGCAGCCTTGACCCCGCCTCTGCCTATGTACCATATACTACATCCACATATGAGCACTAGATGGGGCTTTTATGCCACTTAGATGCATTCTCCTACTTGTATCACCCTCTTGCATATAGGATACCATAGAGATAGCACTCTCATATATACCCCCTTATAGACTCTCCACACACATGTTCCGGAGACTCTGGTTTTCTTTTTACCTAGTTTCGCATCAGTTTTTTTATTTTCAGCACACTTTTGTTTTCCCGTTTGATCCGAGACACTAACCATGTATACGGATTCTGTCTCATAGGTCAAGTTCGGCCTTACAATAGACGTTAAAAATCTCTCTCTCCCCCTCTCCCCCTCCCCCTCCCCTCTCTCTCTCTCTCTCTCTCTCTCTCTCTCTCTCTCTCTCTCTCTCTCTCTCTCTCTCTCTCTCTCTCTCTCTCTCTCTCTCTCTCTCTCTCTCTCTCTCTCTCTCTCTCTCTCTCTCTCTCTCTCTCTCTCTCTCCCCCCCCCCCCACAACAATGAAAGCCTCGAAGCACGAATGGTTAAAGAGGAAGGTGAGATCTCTCATGTGGAAGAGCTCAAGGAGGAGCTCAAAAAGGAAATCAAGTCAAAAGTAGAGTCTACTCGCGAAACATGGGTGGAAGTAGTTCACAAGAGGATCAAGAAGGAAGTCAGTGAGGAGGCACAGAAGGAGGAGCTGTCTAGAGTCCAAGACACCCTCGAGGAAGAGAAACTCCAACACACACGCCGATTACATTGCGGATTACAAGGTTCATCAACCAAAGGCAAATGCCTCTGACATCTGCTGACGCTTGGGATACGAGAGCATGCCTTTCAAAGGAGCATGGAGGGTTGGTAGAGACACTTCTCGACCACAAGCTCTCATCCTTCGTATGAGCTCTCAGGAGACATGTATTCCATTCTTCCGACGATGATCAGTACTCTATCCGGAGGAGCTCTACATATAGACGAGGATCTAACGAGGATGCAAATAGAGCACCGATGTGCATGAATGCCACAGATCCTCCGGGCACGACGAGAGGGAAGGAAGGCTTTTTACTATGATGGTAAAGTCTTCATCAACGGACTCCCTATCAAACAGGGATACGCGGCCTATGAGGCAACACCACACAAAGAGCCACCACTCAAGGGAGCAATGTGGAACTCCAACGGAGCACTTTAGACACGGCAAGATCGACTAGAGGGGATCCTCGATACTCATGACTTTGCTTGCTTATACCGCTCCTTTGTGGACTTCCGCAAAGCCTTTGACACAATTCTCGAGAGCGGTTGTTCAGACATCTACTCGATATCAGGGCTCAAGAGGAGATGATATGGGGGATTTATACCTTATATGAGAGAGTATCGGGTAGAGTCAGATGCCTAAGCGGCCTATCCGATTCACTTGTTAGCATCATCGTCGTGAAGCAAAGATGCCCTCTCTCACCCGCCCTCTTTCGTCTACACATTGATGAGATACTAGACTTCGTACAACAGTAGGGAGGGGAAGGCATTGATGTACGAGGAACCACTATCCACATTCTTTTTTATGTTGATTATATTGTGTTGTTCTCAAAGTCTGCAGAGGGTCTACAACATCACCTACACAGCCTAAACGAGTTCTGCACACATAGAGGGCTACCAGTGAACCTTGGTAATGTTGGAAGTGGGGTGGACCCTAATAATAATATTCACAAGTTTATAGGATCTTCCAACAGAAGAACCTTAGCATACACACCTTAAGACTCAAAAATAAATGAATGAGAAATAGAGAGAGAATAGAACAATTTTTTTAAGTGTAACGGTAAGTTGAATGCTTATCTACACTATCTTATATTGAATGTCAATCAATTTACAATGTGTGTAATGATTACAAAACTGAATATGTGCTGAATGTAGATATAAAATCTGAATCTAGGCAGAATTTAGGGTTTCTAGATACAAGAATTTGTGTATAAAGTGCCTAAGAGGTATGAAGAGTGTGTGTATGTGAGATTGAAGTGAATAGAAACAGTTTAGAACTATTTGTACAGCATAAATAGCAAGAAAGACGATTCCTTGTGTTGAAGTAGAAGGCATGAAGCCTAGGAACAGAAGCAACAAAAGGACTGAATATAGACTTGCTACTTATAAAACTCAGCAAGCGCTGAATGGCTGACTGCCAAAATCTCCTCCAAATCTGCACCAAATGTAGAGCACACCTCCTCCAAGTGTAGAGCACTTCTCTTGTTTTGAGTAGATCTTGAATTGATTATGGATTATGACCCAAGGCCTTTCTTTTATGGCTTTAGCAGATGCCCAAGATGGTTTTTTAAAAAAAGCATGCGAAAAGCTTAAATTAGCGATAGATTTTTTAGATTGCAAAAACTTGCTTTTTGGACAAAAACAGTTGCGATCTCCATTTCCAGCCATCAGTTAACTATGAGACCTAGCTTTCCTAAATGTACATGTAATGAGGAATGAGAATATGCAAAAATCCTTTTTTTAGCAGAAATTAGGATTTTGTGCTATTATGACATTGTTTCCAACAAGCAAGACCAAGATTATGAAGTTCCATACATCAGCACAGGTGAGGAGACAGTTGTTTCACAAGAGCAAGCGGACCCATCGAGGTAGTCAGATCATATGTCTACAGGGAGTAACATTCACAACAGCTCCTTGGGTTTTCTCCATATCTCAAGCAGCCGATGACCGCATCACACGAGGATACGCAGCACTAGCTTTGGTGCCAAGTGGAGAGACCATGCCACCATGCATATATTTAGGAGAAGCCACATGGGGGACCGAGATTAGCGGCATCATCGTGGACAACATTGGACAGGCCGTAGATTCTCATGATTGCAAGACTCATCTGCAGCAAATCTTCAGTACCCCATGATATCATCAAGGACGAGCTTGCTGCACCACCGATGCTAATAGAGGCACTCTTCTAAACAATATGCCTATTACACAGGATTCAGAGCATCAACACAGACATAATGCAACCAAATCGTGGTTTCTTGCCAAAAATAAAAATCTTTTAAATCTTAAAACAATTTAAACCGTGCTCAACGATTTTTATATCACGTTGGACGATGTTTTTTTTGGAGGGAGATAGAGAGGGAGGAAAATGAAAGAGAGTTCATGTGTGACAAGAATAGGAGGGAGAAATATGAATTGCATTTGAATGTGCACATGTACAACATAGGGGAGCCTTCATGCTTGTATGTATCCTCCTTTGTCTCCCAACTTCCCATGTTCCATGGCCTTTCATATATTGGGCAATCCCTTTAAAGCACATAAGGGTTCAAGTTTGAATTTACATTAGGAGATATGGCATACAAACATACAAAGGACATGGATGAGCCCGAGGGATACATTGCCACGGAAAATGCTCCACTACCGTGAGCATTTTCTATATATCTGAGACTAGGGCTTCATTAATACTCCGCACTACATGCAGACATACCTACCACACCACCTTCGAGTCATTTGGGAAGCTTCAAGTTTCATCCTATGAGCTCGAGATCGAGAGAGGTCAGGCTAGAGGAGTCCCTCGAGAGGAGAGGTGGTGCCCAATATGCCATAGAGAGTGAGGAGCACTTAGTTATAAGATGCAGAGCATACTCATACCCACGAGCAAAGTTCCAAATAGAGGAGTCACTCTAGCCATGCATGACCACTGGAGACCACCGGAGAATGGGACGCTTCCTCACGGCGGTATATGAGAGATGAGAGAAGATGCTATGGCCCACGCATTAGACACGGGTGAGTACCCCGCAAACTATTAATCAGTTCTTTCAACGAGTTCGGACACATTAGACAAACCCGCCTCCCAGAAGCATAGGGCTCACGCTCAAATAGGCAATGGCACAGAGAGTGGGACATCAACCATGTATGGTTGGGTACCGATGACCACGACTCTACCAAAAGGATATCTCACATTATGCACAAGTGGGGAGATGAAGTCCCTAAGAAAATTCTTAGAGCAATATTATATTCCGATTTAAACGATGCTAGCCTTAAAGGGAGAGGATCTATATGCTCAAAGGTAAAAGAATTATATATACCAGAATGAATCCAGGTAAACCCCAAATTCACCCTCAAATGAACGTGCAACTATAAGCTCATGGGACGCAGCACGAAATTCATCAGAAGAGGCAATCTTGCGCTACGTACATCTCCCCAATAATAGTAGTAAGGGTGTCAAGCGGGAGTTCGAACAAAAAGGGAAATTTAAGCCCACTCATTTTACAGCCGCTTTTTGGTAGGTTTCCAATAAAATGATTGGCTACATACAAAATAGATTTAAGGATAATAAAACGCCAATGATCAACAAATAAATGAGAATGGCAAATAATTACATCTTAATATTGAAAAAAGGAGAAAAACGCCATGACCATTATAACACAAGTGCCCCCTAAAGAGCAATGGGATATACATTTCCTCTTCTTATCAGGACTCGACAGTGTAGCCATCCAAGACTTCTAGTGTGGGTTGCAAATTGTACTACCAAAGAGGAAAAGAGCGAATTTCAAGAGATCCTCCCGTTTTACTCAATGATATAATCAGTGATAATCCCTCACTTAGGGCACCTTGTCCCAGTGATTCTATTGGCATAGATGTTGGCTCGCTACCTGAAGGTGTATGTATTATTGACATAGATGATACCCGTTTTGCAAATTCCTTTAAGAAGTATCTTGAAAGTCAAAAGAAGGATCCTAGCATAAAATGTACACCCTCGGGGGGGCTACACGTTTGGGTAAGGGGATGCTAGGGAGATTTGCCCAAGGATAGTCTTTGTGGGGCGAGGGTCCGCTTGGAATACTTTCGACGGAGGAGATTAACCATATTGGGCTTAGGTAGGCGAATTTTACAATGGGTATCCTTAGCAAGATTGGAGAAGGTCCCACCACCTTTGCATCCGGTGGCGGACCCCCTCGAAATAAGGAACATTATTACTCAAGGTCAGAGATGGAACAGCTTATATGAGTAGACCTCTCATAACAAAGATCTGGATGAAGAGACCATGTCGTTTCAAGCCCAATATCTTTGTCAGCCACCCTTAGAGACAGATAAAGAAGATCTCCTGAGTATTTTGAAAAGGGATCTTGAACTAAGGAGGAATAAGGGCCTAGACGAGGGGGCATCCTTGGAAGAGAGTG
>CM035427.1:92175281-92462781 GCA_020310875.1 Ceratopteris richardii | reverse complement strand
ATAAAAATTAAGCATAGCTTGGTCCATGTCCTAAGCATCCAAGTACCGTGTAGTTATTCGCTTTATACAAGTGATGTAAATATGTTTGAGGATTAAATTAGATGACACATCAAATATATAGGAGAGGTAACTAATGGACTTAATGGGGGGTATAGATAGGCATCCATCCCATTATCCAACACATTCTCTAACTTATGGGCACATGTACAATATATTATATAAAGTTGTCGACATTGATTACTACAACCCGTGCTCATAAGGGTGGTCAAAGATATTGATGCATTGTAGTCATTATAAGCACATCTACATTAGCATCTATGTGAATGTTGACCAAAACCATCCATTTAAATGTGCACGATCTATGGATGGAGCATTCAATATTTTTTGCTTATGAAAAACCATTCTATTTGTCATTGTGATGGCAAAGGAATCACCATTCCAAAATCTTCTAATAGAAGAGAGCTATAGAGCTTTTCTATAACTCGTCACCTAAAACATGCTTTCTCTCCATAGTTCACACTCTTGTACATTTTGAAAGTATAGACTTCCAAAGGGTCTCGACTCTCACGTCGAACAAATGTGAAAATCTAGCTTTTAAGTTTGTCTATTATCTACATACGTGTGCATATCCAAATATGTGGATCATTTCATAAACTTCTTTTACTCAGGTCAAGAGATGAACACATTTTTATGCACCTATATTATATCATTGTATACCTAACACTTCTTGAATGCACACTACCACTTAATGGAGCAAATTGAGAAGAGCTTTATTCCAACATGTCTGACTACCACAAACCAAAAAGTTCTACACAAAATGGAGACAAAGATGGAAGGCAAAGAGCAAGGCATTTGAGTGTGAAAGAACAAATCATTAACCACAATGAGGTTACCATCGCCATTTGTATTATGTAATGATATATTAGCAAATATGAATCATGAGACCATAGACCATGAACCCTAACAATTCTTAGCTCAAAAATTAAGCATCTAACCATGATGTCAAACATACTAGAGCCGAGCAAAATGAAATATAAAAAATGCCTACCATCTCCATGACTTTTTAAGAGGTCCCAAAAATAGAATCCTTTAATTGATAAACTAGATGAATCAAAATAAGTCCCAAATACACCCTAAAAGCATTGTAATTATCAATGAACGAAATCAACAATAAGCCAAGGTTAAGACCCCAAGGACTCTTCCTCAAATCACTTTAAGAACCTCTACCTTTTTGGCCGCATGATTGGGGACATATAGGCGTTTCTAAACACTACTTAACGTTTTAATTTCTTGGCCATTTTTAACTTTGCCCAAGTGACCACAAACGCCACCTTGATAGAATTAACTTCCCCAAAGCTCAATCAATCAAGGGGACTTCAAAATTCACACATGTTCCTTTTGCTCTGATCAATTCCCTATTTTCTCTCTCTAGCATGAGGTTCTTTAGACTTTTCTCTACAATGTCCCCCTCAATCCTCAATCATTGTCTAGACTTTGCATAAAGGCTAGCTTCTCAAAGCTCACTAACTTGTCAAGGAGTCGTGGCCCAAGTGATGATTGATCTACACCACAAACCAGCTGGGAGGAAGTCCCATGTTCTATTCCTACACGTCTCAACATAATCATATGGAATCTAACTTTAGAGGGCTCCCCACCCCTTCATAGTGGGTCCTTTCATATTTCCAATAACTTTAAAAATTATTATTATTATTTTTTAAAAACCAAAACAAAAAATAAAGAAACTCATTGACTCCATGGTAAAAATATAGCAAGCTCACTCGTCATGAAACAAAACATCCCTCTTCCTAGATTGTTAAGACATCCCTCTTTGTGGTTTTGACATAGATTGCAGCATAAAGCTCCATCCAGGATCCTAGAGTATGATTACATTTGCCTCAAATTTTTCGTAGGATATGAAGTTCTATGAGCACTATGAGTTATCTTCTATTTCGAAGTATGATCCCACCAAGAATCTTTCCTTACTTCTTTCTTTTTTAAAATTCTTTATGCACTAGGTAAGACAACTTACGTATATAGTTTAATCCAGAGCTTGGGCAAGAATACTCACCTAGAAGTCCTAAAGTCACAATGATGGCAGTTGCTATTTTTACAAGGTGTATAGAAGGAAGAGCATCTTGTGTATGCTGCCACATCTGCAATCCCTTGTGCAAGGTCCTGTAGAAGATGCTGCTTCTATTATCAATATGATGAGGCTCAATACCACTTGAGCTGTTCTTCTTTGTTCCAAACTGAGACAATTGATTTCCCTAGAAGGGTACAAGATCAGAACAGTATATGTGACAATTAAAAGAACGTGCCATAGAATGAACAAGAGAAAGACAAGAAACCTGCTCAATGTCATTGATCTCCTGCATCAAAGCAAGCATTTCACTGTCATTTGGATTAGCATCTCCATCCTTCCACCTTTTCAAGCCACTTCTGAATTTCCTCAAATAGCATGCTTTTGCAAATGAAGCCCATAAACTTGATCTAGCTGAAGGAACATTTACAGAAATAAGTTTCTTCCTCTTCCTTCTGACATCACTTGCTGAACTAGTCCTCCAAGAATTGGCATCGCTTCCCAAACTTGCAATCCTGTGATGTCCATTAGCGATCAATTGACAAGTTTCACCTTTATCGCCATGAAAATACTCAGAAACTGGATCTGATATAGGATTGTTCATCTCACAGACAGCTTTTCCCAATGTATTCCAATGGTTAAGTTTGGAATCTTCCATTTTCTTGCTAGAGCTTCCTACCTCATATGTACAGGAATAAATGTCTGAATTTAGTTTTCCTGAGTCTACATCTGACTTGCTGCCAGATCTCGGAACGTGATAGAGGAGTCCATTCTTGTGATTCAAAGCATTTATATCTGGACACGATGATACATAATCCAAGCTTTGTCTCTTGAGATCTGAGGATTCAGATAGCTTTTTTTCCTTGTTTGTTTTTTTCCCACATAAAAAGAGCTCAAGTTCATCTTTTTCCTCATCGCCTAGCCTCAAAGCTGAGTGAAGTTTCAATTCTGTACAATTTTCTGAGCTTGGCAATGCTGCCTCAATGGTGCCAATCTGAGTTTGCAATGCATCCACAAACTGTTGGTGCCTGGAAGGACCATCATGACGTACCTGGTCCTTGTCACCAGGAAACGAGCAGGAGACTGCTCTTTCGAATTCCTCTAACTTTTGCAAGAAAGAGAGATTTGAAAGATTAAATGACAGAAACACAAATATATGGCGTGCCCCATGAATTTCAACCATGCGCGTACCTGCCATTTTGCAGTGCCAAGAGCTGTACTGAGTTCTCTTCTCTGGGATTCAACCACAGAAGCATCACCTCCGACCGACTTCAGATGAATCCATTTCCGATAAACAGATTCTAGCCTGATGAATAAGCGACACAGATGATCCGTTGAATGAGCGGAAGTACTGAAAGCAGGAATAGAAAATAAAGACTCTTCAGTGGGGGTTTCTTCACAATGAAGACACTACCTGTCTGCAGAATCCTGCACTTCCTCTGCGGCAGAGAAGAAAGGATCCACTTCCCAACGGTGAAAATCCCTCGTCATAAGACCCTCTCAACGCATAAAAGATGGAGAAGAAACACCGCATAGAAGCGGTCGAATGATGTACTGACGGACGAATTAAGCGGGTTGAAGTAGAGTCACTAAAACAATCTGGCGAGATGAATCAAGGCACTCGTCTGTGTTCATTTCAAAGCAGGTGCCAACAGCTCATGTCAAGGTGTAGCGAAGGGCAACAGTACACTTACGACAAGGGGGGAAAGATTCCGACATAACAATAGAGATACCCCCAATCATTTGGTCTCGTGTTGCGCATATCTTCGACGCCTATCCGTTGGAGCTGCTGATCGTCAAGTGAGCACAATCGACATTGAAAGCAGATATAAGGCTTCGTGACTTGCGAGATCATACGTGATACCTCAATTTCTTCAGAACTTTTAAGGAATTTGTGCTTTCCCCATATCGCTCGTCTGGCTTTCTGCTCGGAGTTGCGAAGCTCTCCGTTTCAATCTCAACAAAGGAGTGATCGAGTTACTCGAGTGAAGCGACAAATGTAGAAATGTGCTCTGCCCAAGATAGCACTCGAAGTGGAAAACGTAGAAATGTGCCCTGCCCATAGAGAGAACACACGGGTGGGAGTGGCAAATGGAGAAATCAGCCCCGCCCCAAAGAGGTGAGTGAGGTGACGAAGGTAAAAACTTTGGATCATGGAAGACGTGCACACATGGTAGTTTAATGATTGAGATTCGGACCATCTTTTTCACACTTCAATTCAATTTAACACCAATCCATCCATTAAAGGTCATTTCAGACTAAGGCGGCGGAAGTAGGAGCGAAAACTGATGATTTCAGGCGGAACATTTGTATGTGTCGAAGAGTCCTCCGATTGTGTATTCACACAAGGGTGTAAGAGAACAGAAAAAAATCAAATTTTAAAATTCAATGTGGCCGAATAAAATTCTTTGAAATAGATTGTCATGGCTACTCGATGGTTCGTATATGAATTATTTTATTCTCAAAGCTACCACATATGGTGGAACACATCTTGGAGTGGGGGGAAGGGGGTCGAAATGAACTACCTTAAAATGTTCTGCTTAGTTATCGTTAATCACCAACCTACATGAAGACTACCACCACGCTATGTGAAAGGAGAATGCCACATGCCATATATTGCATGCCATATATTGATTTGATTATGCACATTGAAGAATGTTGCCGTCGCACTATCTGAAATGGCCCTAAGACTTTTAAGCCTATCTCTGGACCCTCTCTTTCTGTAATTTTTTTATTGATCAGGGATGTCAAGAGTTTTGCAGTGGAGAAATCTTTCATTTTCTCATAATTTTGATGGGTTTTGATGTTTCCATGAGTCGACAATGAAATTGGGCTCTCGCCAAACTTGATAATAAACTTGATTATTAGAAGGGCATGCAACTCAACTTGACAGGGCATGCCATGGTGATCAACACCTTCCTTCTTTCCTTGGTTATCTATTTCTTTGGCTTGTTGGAGATCAAAAGACAAAGATTTAGCAAAATTGAAAAAAAAAATGCAGAAATTTCATTTGGATAGGAGATTCCAACAAGAGAGGTATGCCCAAAATCAAATGGGCCATTTGTACTAACCAGAAATATTATGGTGGGTTGGGCATTCTTGACATGGGTGGAATGGAAGATAATATGGTTGCCAAGTGGATGATCAAAGTGTGGTGCAAATCGAAAAACTTCCTAGGCAAAATCGATTCTCAAAAAAAGATCTTGTCTTACGCTCGTGAGGCTTCCTAGGTGGAAGGGGCATGATCTGCTCACTTTGTTGTTTTCTTTTTTTCATGTGACTCCCAGAGGTTCGAACTTAGTCTACTCCTTGTGGAAGAGCTAGAATAAGATGAAACCGTACATCAAGGCCAATGAAGATTGGAAGTGGGCAGTCTAGATTAGACAAAACGATTCTATTTGGTTTCCTATTAGGGGAATCAAAGAAATAAACCCATAGAACCTCCAAAATGCAAAGAAGGTATGGAACAAAGGGTTTCATATGTGGAAATATCTCTCGAAGTCAAGAGAGAAGACTCGATTATATTTGAGGGCATAAAACTAGCTATGAGAGTTGACAATGAAGATTGGTTCCTATTAAGACAAAGAATTAATTCTTGGGAGGACTCAAAAACCCGCCTCCTTATTAGGCATGATCTCCTATAGATTGAAGGTTTAAGATGGAACAACAGCAACAAATTGGATAAGGCAATAAGTTTCAGGAAGCACCTAGTCGTGCATGTCTCCCTTCGCAAGAGATGGTGTCTAAAACTGGCCCTCTATCATATGGCAATTTAGGTTTGTATTCGACATGTGACATCCTCTCATCTAGAACAAAAAGTCGATTCTTATGTGGCAAATTCTCCACAATGGAATTTGGACCAATGTCAAAGCTAATACAAATCTAACTCATCCCAATTTGGAGGAGGCTTTGGAGAAGAATTTTGAGTTGAATATCAAGCTATAAGCTTTCACACGTGTAATATGGGCTCTGGTTTATGGGATGGGACTAAGGAACCATGTAAAGAAGTTGTTTGGAGTAGTTTTTTGAGTTTGTAAAGTGACCTTCCCACTATATCATTTTACATACCTACACCTACACCCTCAACTTCCTCGAGTCATAGCTTCATGCTCAGAGGTTGTATTGAAATAAGTTTGGTCTTGATTTGAAGCTTATCTCTCAAAATTTGCTAACAATGAATGGTCCATCGTCAGTGGGAATTACTCAACTACTCCAAGACCTTGTTTTTGGAGTGTTTGGTGTCCAAAATCACTTTCATCACTTGGATTAGCATCATGCACTTGATATGCAAGTGCTAGACTAGTTGTTCATGACTAGCAAAGACTGGCTAGAGCCTAAAAATTGTTCAATTTCGATGCATTTTGGTTTTTTAAGTGATTCGAAGCTATTTTTGGAGTCACTTTGATTGGTTTTGTGTCAAGACCCTCCTCGGACCAACCCAAACATTTCAATTTTTCTTTTGGGCTTGGAGAGTAGTCCAAATTAGAGCTTCATCACATAAAGGATTACTTTAGCACTACTTTGGATAGCTTGGATAATATCAAGGAAGTGCTCTTGCAATATTTATCTCTTTCTAGTCATATAAACTTTACTTGCATCTTCATTTAAACTCTCTATGGGGGGAGATAAAATGGAAAACCAGGATAAAGGAAAAATAGAACATACTCCCCCACCTAAGAATCAAATTCTAGAGAGATTGGACCAAAAGATGGGAGAGGTCAAGCAAGAAGAAGAGTAAGAAAGAAGAAGAGTATTCTTACACTGAGATCTATGATGAGTTTGTGCTTCACAAACAATTCAATGAGCTCAAGGAGCAAACCCTTAGGATAGAGATGAATATTGATAGCATGAACTCTCTTATAGAGAAAATAAAGACTCAAATGGTCTCTCTAGAAACATAGTTCATGTCTTTCCTAGCTAGGAAGGAAAGAGAAATTCCTATCTTTATACTTATGGGATGACTAAGAAATGCCCTTTCGACCTGACAAACATAAGGGAGAGAACTCTAGGGAGACTCCCTTCCTAAAAGACCTCAAACCACCAACCTTCCTGGGGGATTACTGAGAGAGAAACAAGGATGCATCCTACATTTTTTTGCAAAGGTGAAATGACTTGCATCAACTGAAGGGCACCCCACCTAAGTATTATGTGCTTGAAGCAAGTCTCACTTGGCCCACAAGCTTATAAGTGGTGGGGGAAACTCAAGGGGGTGAACTCCATCCTACTGACTCGAATCACTTTGAAAAATCTTTTCTTGAAAAAGTTTCTTCTTGAGAATGAGGAAGAGAGGAATTAGAATGAGTGCAATAGGATCACATAGAGGGGTAGATTCACTAGTATCAGAGCATTCTGACGCAAAAGCTTTGTTGCTTTTGTGGGAGCAATGTGAGCACCCATCCACCCACCCAAGTCTTACAACTAAGGCAACAATCAAGGAATAGACCTTGGCATACCTTGTCATCCGAGTCGCCAAAGTCCGTTAATATCATTGGTTGTGCACAAGAGAGGACCTCAACGATCAAGGAAGACAGAGGTTTTCAATACTTCTCGAGAGGTCACCCATCCCAACATTGTTCCCCCATAGCTCGCTTAATCGAAAATCTCTTGCCACTTAGCTACACTCTTATGGTGTTTGATGAAGGGGAAAGACTAAGGTTCACATAAACTTGAACATGGTTTGAGCTCTCAAAGCCTCATTCTTTGCTTTCAAAGCCTATTTTGAAGCATTTTTTATGTGATTCTTGGAGCCATATTGGATTACTTTCATGCATATTTCTCTTTACATAAGTTCAAAAACATCAAGAAGAGTGTCCTTTCTACTTCTTGGATAATGAATATTCAGATTTGGGGCTCTATTTTCAGCCACACTAGTAAATCTATAGGTTTCTTGAAAGGTTTTTCAATTGTGGTGGGAGTAGCCACTACAAGTTTATGCAGTTTTTTTTTAGCCTAAAGAGCAGAGTTGACAGACACTTGCAGGTGTTGTTGGCTATTGTTTGGGGGCTGAATTCAACCTTTGAGTGCCATTTTACTACATATATTGGGCACATACACACTATGTATGCTTTTGTGCATATCACTTATGTACATCCATGTGGTCATTAATATGGCATCTATGTTTTTGCATAAAGCCTTTGACATTGAAAAAGAGGGTCATGGTGAGGTTTTCTTAACTCTGAGACACCCAGATGTCATGATCTCTTCGGTGATGCATGTGAGAGACTTGCCTTGCCTCACCATAGGATATATATGCTAGTTGTTCATAGGTGCTCAATAAGCTTAGTTGGCTTCTTTCTATTAACTGATTATATGCAATGGAGTCAATGATTCACTATGTAGATTTACATTTCAGTACTTGCACTTTTATGAGCTTTTGACACTGATCATATGCTCATTTGGCAAAGAATACTCTGGTAAAAATTTTCCTTTTTTTTTTTGGCCAACTATACAATGGTTGATTTACTCCTTGATACACTTATTGGTGTGAGCACATATATTCTCACATAATCCTTATGGTTGGTCATTACTATTTTTTAATCCATTTTCTAGGAAGAATCTTTTGAATTTTTTTGAGAATCTGACACTTGCTCATCCTTTTTTGAGCCTTAGTGGTGTTTTGACTCTTCTAGCTCCATTATCATTCTAGTCAGCTTCCTATCATCATGGAATCAGAGATCTTAGGCATCTCTGGTGGATCAAGGTCTAGTGCTAGTGTTTGTAGAAGTGGCTATAACTTGCAGGGTGAAGACCATTTGAGATGCGAAAATTTGATGGCCTTTGCTCTATGGAAGAATCAGATTAAAGATGTGCTGATTCAGAGGAGGCAATGGAAGCCGCTAAACAAGATCTCAAAGAAGCCTACCAACATGGATGAAGATGACTAGGATGAGTTGGATGAAATAGCTAGTTCTACCATTTGATTGCACTTGGCAGATAATGTTTACTTTACAGTATTGGACTATCAAAGTGCAAAGGAGATTTGGAAGAAGTTATGCAATACATATGAAAAACAAACAACATCAAGTACTTGATGAGAAACTCATATGACCTTCACATGAAGGACATAGATAGTGTTGATGCTCATGTAAATGAGTTTGATGATATGTTCTCTCAGTTACTGGCTAAAAAAATATAGATACATAATGAAATGAAAGCAGTCTTGTTGTTATGCACCTTGCCATCATTATGGGATACATTCTCTACACAGCTATGAGCAGTAGTGCACCTAGTGGTAAGCTAGTCTATGATGACATATGCGGAGCACTCTTGAGTGAGGATATCCGTAGAAAGTCTACGATTGGCACTCATCATGGAGATGCATATAATGTTTGTGATTCTTACCAAGGAAAGAATAAGCCATGCATTAGGAGCAATAACAAGGAAAAGATAATAGGTAAAAAAATAGGAGTAGAAATAAATCAAAGAAGAGGGATATCAAGTGCCATTATTGTATTAAGAAAGGAGACATGAGGAAAGATTGCTATGCATTAAAGAATTGTTGATATATTTAGGTATTGATGTGTAGAACACATTAGGACCTCCGGGGCACTTTGTTCCCTCTTTAGGAGGTATTTTCCCCTCAGCTTGTATATACTTCTATAGCCCTAACGGGTTACTTATCTTTGTACATTCTAGTGGTAATATATTCAGTATTGTGTGTTGTGCTCCAAGCTTCTTCTTCTTCCTTGTGTTGTTTGAGTGCTTACACAAACCTGGAACTCCAACAATTGGTATCAGAGCAAATCACTGTTTCATCTAGGATGTTGTCATCACCCCTCCAATCATAGTCTCAGAATCACACGAATTTTGGTGAGCATACTCAAGCTTATTAGAAGATCAAAACAACTTTGCCTTGTGGTGTTGAAATCACGATCTGACTCGTTTCGGCCTTCGAATGCACTATCATAGTGCTTGTGCAAGATATTTCATGTTTTTGTGCCAAAGATATATACAAGTTTTGGTTCGTCAGCATAAGCGTCTCGAAGTCTGCTATTGGTTTAGTGGAACTCGTCAAGGTACTTTTGTTCAACTTTTTCAGATACGGTTATTTTTTTGTATGAAAGTATTTTAGTTAGTGGCCATGGCTGAAAGAAGTGATGTATTTCGTATGTTGGTTGTTGAGGATAAGTTAGATGGTACGAATTACCCATTGTGGGCTTATATGATGTGTCATGTATTGGTCGCAAAAGGATTGTGGAATATTGTGCAGGGTGTTGAAAAACTTGTTGCACCTATTACAGAGAAAATTCATTAGGATGGTAGAGATGCCCAGGCACATGCATTGATAGCCTTGTCTATCAAACGTGCCAATATTCCTCACATTCACTCTTGCAGAACAGCTAAGGATGCTTTGGATACACTTACCACATTGTAGCAAGCTAGGAATGAGGCTCATGTTGCTTGCCTCTGAAAACAGTTTGAGAGTGAGCATATGAATGAAGGTGATTCTTGACAGTTTTCTAACAAAGATAAAAAATTTTTGTTGATGAAGTCTTGCCTGACATTTCACTTGTGCAAACTGTTCTGAATGGTCTTTCTGATTCATATCAGAGTTTTGTTTCTACTCTTTGTTTGATGATGAAAGGCAATCCAAATGCCTTAATATTTGAGGAGTTAGTCTCTGTTCTGTTGCAGGAAGGTTAGTTTAGGCAGGACAGGTCCATTATGCAAGTTGCAAATCAAGCTTTCCTCGCTAGTCAGAAGGGTAAAGGTAAATGGAACTCTTCTACTAGTAAGCGAAAATCTACTAATTTTGCACAATAAAAAATGGAAGAGAGAGACGAGAAAAAACAAAAAAGTAGAGCAAATATTGTAAAGCAAATGATCATGTCATTAAGAGCTGTCCAAAATTAGTTGCTAAAGAGGCAAAGAAGAAAGACATTGGAATGGTTGTTGCAAAGGCCTCTACATCGAAAAGAAAGTTTGCTTATCTTGTGCAGAATGGGTGTTTACTACTGTTTGTAGTTTTGACCCATCTTCTCATGAGCAGTCTATGTCTGCAATAGACTGAGATGTTTGATAATTTGATAGTGGGGCAACCAAACATATTACCTCACAACACAATTTCTTCACTTCATTTGAGCCTGCCCCTGTAGGGAATACTGTCACATGCACCAACAACTCCTCTTATCCTATCATGGGAGTTGGTAAAATCATTCTGACTACTGCTGATGGCAGTTCTTTTACATTGTTGGATGCTTTATTTGTGCTAGGGATCAAGAAAAATATGTTATCGATTTCTACATTAGCCAAGATTGGCTTGGTTGTGAAATTTGTTGATGACAGATGTACAATTCATGATCTGTCAAATGGCAATGTGATTATTGCTTTTGGAATTGTAAGGCAACTTTTCAACCTTTACAGGTTTCATGTGATGATGTAGATCATTCCATTTCTAATGCAGATTTACATGATGCACTTGTTGATGAGAGAGCATATATTGAGAAGGCAAAAACTATGCCAAAAATGGATGGTGCAGACTTTGAGTGATAGCAAATTAGATGCACCTTTGTCATATCATACTCTTTCTAGCTCTCATAGTGCCTCTTTTGCATTAGATCCCTATGTTATGGCTGCCTCTAGTCTCTGTGATGAGAACGAGCCTATTTTGTTTGATGAAGCACAAAATTTAGAAAATTGAATGGTTGTTATGCAATCTGAATATGATGCTATAATGAAAAATGGTACATGGTCTTTATGTGACTTGCCTCCTGGTAAGAAGGCCATTGGCACTAAGTGGGTATACAAGCTGAAGTGTAAGCCTGATGGAACAGTTGACAGTTATAAGGTTAGGCTTATTGCAAAGGGTTATGCTCAAGAAAGAGGCATTGATTTTGATGAGATCTTTGCTCTTACTTGCCGAATGACTACTGTTTGTAGCATCTGTGCACTTGCAGCTCACCATGGTTGGAATGTACATCAGTTGGACATTAAAACTGCATTTCTAAATGGGGAATTGCATGAAGAAGTGTGTGTTTTTCAACCCCATGGCTTTGTGCAAAAAGGGCATGAAAACCTAGTGTGCAGGTTAAAAAAGGCATTATATGGTTTGAAGCAAGCACCATGTGCTTGGTATGAAAAGATACATGCCTATCTAATTGCACATGGTTTTGAGAACAGTCCAACTGAGAGCATCTTATATGTTAAGCATGCAAATGATGTGCTTCTGATCATTGTTGTCTATGTTGATGACATGCTGAATGATCCTTTGAGAAGCATATTGCTGATTTTAACATTGATTTGCATGCCTCATTTGAGATGTCAGATTTGGGGAACTTGCATCATTATTTGGGCATTTAGTTAACGCAAGTTGGTGCTGGAATAGCTTTATGTCAAACAAAATATATTGACACATTATTGCAACATTTTGGCCTTGAAGACTGCAAACCTATTGCCACTCCTATGGAGATAGGTTTACGATTGAGTCTTCATGATGCTGGAGATGCATGTGATGTTGTTCTCTATCAGCACACTGTTGGGTGCTTGATTTATTTATGCATTACTCGGTCAGATATTTACTTTGTTGTTCACAGATGAGCAAGTTTATGCATTGCCCAAGTGTCAAGCATTTCTAGGCAGTTAAGCACATCTTTCGCTACTTGAGTGATACCCAGCTACTTGGATTGTTTTATCCCAAGGGGGGATCACTACCACTAGATTTACATGTTTTTTTTAATTCTAACTGGGTTGGTTGCTATGACACTTGTGTGTCCACTAGTGGCTTTTGCTTCATGCTTGGTAGCTCGTGTATATCTTGGTTGAGCAAAAAGTAGCCTACTGTGGCCACTTCCAATTGTGAGGCTGAGGATAGGGAAGCTTTCATAGTGATTGTTGAGTGTGTGTGTCTCAGATGCCTTATGACTTATTTGGGTGTTGGTCAGTCTTCTACCACCACCATCTTCTTTGATGGTCAGAGCGCATTGGTAGTTATGAATACTTAATTGGGTGTGTGTGGCTCAGATGCCTTATGACTTATTTGGGTGTTGGTCAGTCTTCTGCCACCACCATCTTCACTGATAGTCAGAGCACATTGTTCCATGATCGCACTAAGCACATTGAGGTGCATTATCATTATGTCAGGGAGAGGTTCTCTACCAGAGAGATCATCTTGGCATATGTGCCCACGCAGGAGGACATTGCAAACCTTTTCATGAAGGCTCTGCCTAGGGAGAAGTTTGACGCTTTTCGCAAAGCTTTGGGCTTACTTCCTTATGTGGATTGATTCCACATAGCTTGGCATTTCCTTATACATGAGTGCCAGCTCCTTGTTCACCACATCACTCCCAGGGGGGCTTTGTTGATATATATTAGGTAGTGATGTGTTTGAACACACTAGGACCTCTGAGGCACTTTTTTCCCTCTTTAGGAGGTTTTTCCCCCCCGGCTTGTATATATGCCTATAGCCCTAACGAGTTACTTATCTTTGTACATCGTAGTGGTAATACATTGAGTATTGTGTGTTGTGCTCCAGGCTTCTTCTTCTTCTTTGTGTTGTTCACGTGCTTACGTAGACCTCGAACTCCAACAAGAATGCTAAAGGTAAAGGACTGAATGTTGATGGGCATGTTAAATAGCTACTTGCACCATTTGCTTTGACTTTAAGGATTGAGGAAATTAATGCTATTTTTTATGATGCTAATGCATTGACACTTGATGGTATTGTGCCCACTGAGGGTCTTATGGCTTATTCCCTTTGCCACATGTGGCTGCTAGATTCTCATGCTTCTTTGCATGTGACTCCACGTAGAGAATGATTCTCTACTTGTGTAGCAAAGTCTCTTATTGTCGTGAGACTTGCTGACTCTTATCAGTGTGACATTGTCAGGATTGGAGATGTGGTTGTGCAGCTCATTGATGGTTCAAAATTTACTATGCATAATGTATGCCATGTGCCTTAGTTATCACACATGTTGATGTCAATTGGTCAACTTGATGAACTTTGTTACAAGGTGGTCTTCTATGCTCTATCTTTCACATATCAAAGAGCACTATGGTTATTGCAAAAGGAAGCAAAGTTGGATTACTTTATCCTTTATTTGCATCACAAAAAGAACACTTATTAGTTGTTACTAAATAGCCTATGGCTTGTATTTGGTATGGCCATTTGGGCCACATATCTCATGGTGGATGAAATTCTTTCTCATTCTGACTACTTACCTCTGTTATCTTTCTCTAATTTTTCATTTTGTGAGCATTGTCAATATGGAAAGCAAACTAGAAATGTACATAAAACGCACATTGACACTTCAATTCAACCTTTAGATCTCATTCATACATATGTATGTGATCCTATGCCCACAAGATCATTAGGTGGTTCTCTTTACTTTGTCACTTTCATAGATGATGCTACTAGAAAAGTCTAGGTATATCCTATCAAATCGAAGGATGAGGTATTCCCTACCTTCAAAAAATGGCTTGTTTCAATTGAGACTATAAAAAAAACTAAGCTCAATTATTTACATTCAAATAATGGGGGTGAGTACCTCATATGAATTTAGCCTTTTTTGTCAAACTAGAGGATTTGTAGAGAGTTTACAACTCCTTATACCCTAATAGAGAATGGTGTATCTCAAATGATGAATAGAACTATTTAGGATAGAGTAGTTCCTATGTTGCATCATGCAAACCTTTCATTAAGTCTTTTGGGCAAAAGCAATATTGATTGCATTTCATGTGATTAACCTTTCACCTAGTACTACCAAAGGTTTGAAATTGGCACAAGAGTTATGGATAGGGAAGCCACCATATTGTGATCATCTTTGAGTTTTTGGGAAGATTATGTTCATATACCCAAGAGTCTTAGACAAAAGCCAGACCATAAGTCAAAGAAATGAATTTTTCTTGTATTTGGTCGAGAAGGCCAATTTGGATATTGCTTATGGGATCTTGAAACACAGTTAGTGATCAAAAGTAGTGATGTCATTTTCAACGAGTCTAAGATGCACAAAAACCAATTAAGGATGTTGATGTCAGAACAGTGGTGTTTGAGGATATTAGTCCTCCAATTAGTATGCATAAAAATGCTAAACATATGGATGTTCAGGGGAATGTCCAATTGGATCAGTTTGCAAATGCTCATATTTAGAAACCATTGAGACATTCTGCACATGTGTCACATCGACTTGATAGATATGTTCCAAGTTTGGATTTTGTTATTGAACAGATGTTGGTGAGCTTTCTTGCTACAAAGAGGCTATGTAGATAGAGGATCATGTCAAGTGGGAGCATGCCATGAGGAGTGAATTGGATTCTATTTATAATAATGGTACTTGGGATTAAGTACCTTTGCCAAAGGGTAGGAAAGCTTTACCATGTAAATGGGTATACACATTGAAATTCACATCAAATATTGCTTCTCCAAAGTATAAATCACGACTTTTTGCAAAGGGTTTAGCAACAACATGGTGTTGATTTCGAGGAAATCTTCTCTCCTGTGGTCAAGATGACTAGCATGTGCATGTTGCTTGAGTTCGTTGCAATGGAGGACTTAGAGCTAGTCCAAATGGATGTGAAAATTGTTTTCATGCATGGAGAAATTACAGATGAGATCTATATGGAACAACTACAGGGTTATCTAATTCCTAGCAAAGAAAGTATAGTTTGTAAGCTGAAGAATAGTTTAACTTAAACAATCCCCTAGATAATGGTACCAAAAGTTTGATGATTTTATGAAGTCTCAAGGCTATTCTTAAAGCAATGAGGAACATTGTCTCTACACAAAGAGATGCTTAGATGGAAGCTTGATATGCTTGATACTTTATGTCGATGATAGATTGTTGGGAAGTCCACTTATGACTTGTAATTTCTCAAAAAGAAGTTGAGTAAGACATTTGATATAAAGGTTTTGGTGGATGCAAACACGTTCTTGGTATGTGTGTTACTCATGATAGGAGTAAAAGATGCATATACTTGTATCAAAGTGAGTACATATCCAAAGTGCCTCACAAGTTCAATATGCAGGGTGGAAAGGCATTGAGTACGCCTTGTATCTTTTTATATGCACAAAGGCACAATGGCTCAAAGAGTTCTCTATCAAAATATGATCAATAGTATGAGAATGAGTGAAGTGAGAGATATAAGTGAGTCCTTAAGTACAATGTACCACCACATATGAGTAGATCGTGTAATGCACATACATATGGAAAAGTTCACAATAAAGCTATTTAAGGGACACATAAGTGTAACAAACCTCCTAGAGCAAATGATATAAACACATGTATGGAGTGATATATTAGCCTCCACAAGGTAATCAACCTAAAATTTTGCGGAAATGTTCAAAATTTTCCCATGGAAGAGGTTTGTTGAATATGTATGCCACATTATCTTGTGAAGGTAGATAGACCAAATCAATATCTCTAGCATGAGGGCACTCTAAGATAATGATATGAATCTCAATGTGCTTTGTGCTCACATGAAACACTTGATTTCTTGCAACTGTCATCTTGTTTCAAACCATTAACATCAAACACTACTTGTGCTTTATCTTTTATATTGAATGATGAAGATTGATTTAAGTAAACCTGGTTGTGAAGATCATTATTTGTGAATGCTCCCTAAATATCTGACTGATAGATCATGCAACCAAAAAAATACGTAGATATATTTGCAACACATCTACATGTAGTCATGTGAGACATATGAAGCAGAAGTTTCCATAGAATCAATAAAATTATTTTATATCTAGCCTTTCACTATTGATATATCTTTGTACTTACCAACAAAACTATGTACTTGTCTTCTAATCTTATACATATGTTTAGTGTCAATTGCTTTCTTTCTTGGATGTCGATCACATAGATGGGCATGGGATATCAAATCACCATTAATTGTTATGTGATTTCCACTAATTTGGCTAGAGTTTTATAATCGAGTAATATTCTATTTTTTCATCTTTATATATCCTTTGAATATAAATATGAAGTTTTTTCAAAGCTTTTGACATGCAAGGTTATTATTATACAAGGTTCCTTTCATACAAATTTCAAGCATCCTTATTGCCAAGCTAAGGTGCATTCTCTCTCTCTCTCTCTTTATATATATATATATATATATATATATATATATATATATATATATAGAGAGAGAGAGAGAGAGAGAGAGATCTTCTACCAAAATCGAGACAATTCGAAGAAGTTTCTTCTTCTCCTAGATTATAAGAAAAGGCATTTAGTCACAAAAAACTAATCTAGCAAGTAATTTGAATTCAAATGATTGTTCGAAGTCATGGCAATCCACAAAGAGACTCTAAGAAGTACATATAAAAACTTTAAGTACTTGTACTATATGTTTGATGAATATACATTCACATTACATCTTCATCTTGCTTATTTCTCTTCTTCTCTATGTCATCTCCTTCAATTCAGTAGTATTGCAAAGGTTGCTTCTCATAGATGAGAAGTCCATTCTCCATGGTTAAGGACTCATTCGAAATGTATTCCTATTGACTTGATTGGACCAAAGTTTCATGACATTTTGATTCTCATTCTGTGTACTACAATCAATTCTTTTTGTCAAAGTCTGTACTTACTATGTTGGAGATAGACGTCTGCGGAAGCACGCGAACAGCACAAGGAAGAAGAAGAAGCTTGGAGCACAAACACACAATACTGAATGTATTACAAGAGAATGTACAAAGATAAGTACCCATTAGGGCAATAGGCGTATGTACAAGCCGGGGAAAAAAAACCTCCTAAAGAGGGAAAAAAGTGCCCCGGCGGTCCTAGAGTGTTCACACACATCACTACCTAAATATATTAACAAATCCCCCCTCGGAGTGATGCGGTGAACAAGGAGCTGGCACTCATGTATAAGGAAGTGCCAAGCTATGTGGAAATCACTCCACAAAAGGAAGTAAGCCCAAAGCTTTGCGGAAAGCTTCAAACTTCTCCCTGGGCAGAGCCTTCGTGAAAAGGTCTGCAATGTTCTCCTGCGTGGGCACATATGCCAAGCTGATCTCCCCAGCAGAGAACCTCTCCCTGACATAGTGATAATGCACCTCAATGTGCTTAGTGCGAGCATGGAACACAGGGTTCCTCGCAACTGCCAATGCGCTCTGACTGTCAGTGAAGATGGTGGTGGCAAAAGACTGGTCAACACCCAAATCAACCATAAGGCGTCTGAGCCACACACACTCAACAGTCGCTGTGAAAGCTGCCCTATACTCAGCCTCACAACTGGAAGTGGCCACAGTAGGCTGCTTCTTGCTCAACCAAGATATACATGAGCTACCAAGCATGAAGCAAAAACCATTGGTGGACACACGAGTGTCATAGCAACTAGCCCAATCTGAGTCAGAAAAAGCATGCAAATCTGGCGGTAGTGATCCCCCCTTGGGATAAAACAACCCAAGTAGCCAAGTACCACTCAAGTAGCGAAAGATGCGCTTAACCGCTTTCCAATGCGTGACTCCTGGGCAATGCATAAACCTGCTCATCTGTGAGACAACAAACTGAATATTTGACTGAGTAATGCATAAGTAAATCAAGCATCCAACAGCCTGCTGATAGAGAACAGCATCAAATGCATCTCTAGCATCATGAAGACTCAATCGTAAACCTGTCTCCATAGGAGTGGCAATAGGCTTACAGTCTTCAAAGCCAAAACGCTGCAATAATGTGTCAATATATTTTGTTTGACACAAAGCCATTCCACCATCAACGTGCATAAACTGAATGCCCAAATAGTGATGCAAATGCCCCAAATCAGACATCTCAAATGAGGCATGCAAATCAGCCTTAAAATCAACAATATGTGTCTCAATAGGACCAGTGAGAAGCATGTCATCAACATAGACAACAATGATCAGAAGCACATCATTAGCACGTTTAACATATAAGGTGCTTTCAGTTGGACTGTTCTCAAAACCATGTGCAATTAGATAGGCATGTATCTTCTCATACCAAGCACGTGGTGCTTGCTTTAAACCATATAATGCCTTCTTTAACCTGCAAACCTGGTTTTCATGCCCTTTCTGCACAAAGCCACGGGGCTGAAAAACATACACTTCTTCATGCAAGTCACCATTCAGAAATGTTGTTTTAATGTCCAATTGATGTACATTCCAACCATGATGGGCTGCAAGTGCACAAATGCTCCGAACAGTAGTCATACGGCATGTAGGTGCAAAGGTCTCATCAAAATCAATGCCTCTTTCCTGTGCATAACCCTTTACAACAAGCCTAGCCTTATACCTGTCAACTGTACCATCAGGTTTACGCTTCAGCTTGTATACCCACTTAGTGCCAATGGCCTTCTTGCCAGGAGGAAAGTCACATAAAGACCATGTACCATTCTTCATTATAGCATCATATTCAGATTGCATAGCAGCCATCCAATTTTCTGAATTTTGTGCTTCATCAAAAGAAACAGGCTCATTCTCATCACAGAGGTTAGGTGGAGCCATAGCATAGCAATCTGATGCAAAGGAGGCACTATGAGAGCCTGAACGAGTACGATATGACAAAGGTGCATCTAAATTGCTGTCACGCAAAGTCTGCGCCAGCCATTTTGGCATAGTTTTTGCCTGCTCAATATCAACTCTCTCATCAACAAGTGCATCATGTAAATCTGCATGAGAAATGGAATGATCTGCATCATCATATGAAACCTGCAAAGGCTGAGAAGTTGCCTCATTAGGACCAGCACTAGCCTGTCCACCTGTAAAAAGAGGCATCAAAGTATCATACATATCTTTGGAGCTAACAGATGTCTCCTTAGTACATGAAAGCATTGGCTGAATAGCATCTTCCACAAAGACAACATCACGGCTAACCAGAATGCGTTTAGTCTGTGGATGATACAGACGATAGCCTTTACTTTCAGAACTGTACCCAACAAAAATACATTTTACTGCCTTATCATCCAATTTTCTGCGATGTTGTTCAGGCACTAATGCATATGCCAAACAACAAAAAACACGCAGATGAGCAACAGATGGCTTGCGGTCATGCCAAGACTCATATGGAGTGATAGACTGCAACACTTTAGTGGGACACCTGTTCAGTACATATGCTGCACACATGACAGCCTCAAGCCAGAAACTATGTGGTAAAACCTGACTTTTGACCATGCACCTCGCCATCTCCATGAGTGACCTGTTCTTTCGTTCAACAACTCCATTCTGTTGAGGTGTATACGGCACTGTACACTGGTGTTTTATCCCACGTTCAGCCAGAAATGCATTAAAATCTGAAGACATATATTCGCCCCCTCGATCAGAACGGAGGGTGCCCATTTAACATGCTGACAGATTTTCAGCCAAAACCAAAAACTGTTTGAAGCACATGAACACTTCAAACTTTGCTTTGAGTGGATATGCCCATGCATGCCTGGAAAATCATCAATGAAAGTCATGAAGTAAAGGTAATTTCCAAAAGAGGGTGTCTGCATAGGACCACAGACATCACTATGTACAAGCTGCAATTTCTGCATAGCCCGAACTGAACCATCTTTTGGAAAGGAAGACCGCTCCATTTTGCCCAAAATACAGCCTTCACAAACATGTTTTCGAGGTGCCTCAAGTTTGGGCAAAGAGGACACCATTTTCAGATTTCTTCAGGCATAACAAACTAGCAAAATTCAGATGACCAAAGCGTGCATGCCAAAGCTTTGCATCTGACATAGCCTGAGAATCATGAACTGCACATGCCGAATCATTCACAGATCTTTCATAGTCTATGAGCTTAGACAGCCCACGACATAAAATGCCAAAAGCAATAATCACATCGCCATTTGAGAGATCATGGACTCTACACCTGTCATCAACGAATTTCACAACCAAGCCAATCTTGGCTAATGCAGAAACTGATAACAGGTTCTTTTTGATCCCTGGCACAAATAAAGCATCTGACAAAGTGAAAGAACTACCATCAGCAGTAGTCAGAATGATCTTACCAACTCCCATAACAGGATAAGAGGAGTTATTGGCGCATGTGACAGTATTCCCTGTGGGGGCAGGCTCGAGTGAAGAGAAGAAACTGCGCTACGAGGTAATATGTTTGGTCGCCCCACTGTCAAAGTACCAAACATCTGAGTCTACTGCAGACATGCACTGATCATGAGAAGATGGGTCAAAACTGCAGACAGTAGTAAACGCCCATTCTTCTTCCTGCACAAGATTTGCAGACTCTGTTTTTGGTGTAGAGGCCTCTGCAACAACCATTCCAACCTCTTTCTTCTTTGCCTCTTTAGCAGCCAGTTTTGGACAGTTCTTTATAATATGATCATTTCCTTTACAGTACTTGCAGAACAATTTCTGCTTTTTTGATTTCTTCTCATCTTTATCCTAGCTCTTCGATTGTGCAGCATTTGCAGATTTCTGCTTACTAGTAGAAGAGCTCCATTTTCCTTTGCCCTTCTGACTAGCCAAGAAAGCTTGATCTGCAACACGCATATTGGACCTGTTCTTCCTGGACTGATCTTCCTGCAACAGAACAGAGACTAATTCCTCAAATGACAAGGCATTCGGATTGCCTTTCATCATCAATCGAAGAGTAGAGGCAAAACTCTGATATGAATCAGGAAGACCATTCAAAACGGTCTACACAAGTGAGCTATCTGGTATAACCTCATCAGCAGAAGTCAATTGTTCCTTCAGGTCTTTGATCTTTGTAAGAAAATTGTCCATAGAATCACCTTCATTCATGTGCTCACTCTCCAACTGTTTTCGGAGGTAAGCAGCACGAGCCTCATTCCTAGCCTGGTACAAAGTGGTAAGTGTAACCCAAGCATCCTTTGCTGTTCTACAAGAGCGAATGTGAGGAATAATGGCACGTTTGACAGACAAAGCTATCAATGCATGTGCCTGGGCATCTCTGCCATCCCAACGAATCTGCTCTGCAGTAGGTGCAACAGAAACAACAGCACGAACAGGAATCTGCGAAATATCATCTTCGACACCATCTTCATCAGCTTCAACACCTGTATTTGTAGTACCTATCGTTACAGGTGTAACAGGACGTCTTTCAACACCCTGCACAATGTTCCACAATCCTTTTGCAACCAGTACATGTCGCATCATATAAGCCCATAATGGGTAGTTGGTACCATCCAACTTATCCTCAACAACCAACATACGGAATACATCACTGCTTTCAGCCATGGCCGATGACTAAAATACCTTGATGCAGAAAACTGATGGTGGAATCATGGGGGGAGGGGGAGGTGCTGTGGGTGGTGAAATGTCCATTGGATCGATCATTGCAGTATGTGCGGGAGATAATATGTAAGTGGGTATGGTAGGTGAAGTAATTTTGGTGTGTGTGTGTGTGTATACAGCACAGTGGGAGTGATTGTTTGTTGTCCTAATATCTCTGTGTTGTGGCCACAAATGAAATATTCCATGAACGAGACGTAATGGGGTGGGGTGATGGTGGCAATTGAGGTGTAGGGAGAGAGTGAGGAGGCGAATGGGAAGAGGCATGTGTGAATGGGGTTATGCAGGAATGCCTAGACTACCTTCGATGGGTCTTGGGTGTCCTTCTATGCTAGGTATCAATGGGTGTCCAATGATGGGTTCTACAGACCAAAATGGGGAAGTATATAGAGGACTGGTAATCGAAGAAAAGAGGGTGGCCTAGGAAGTTGGTTCACAAAAAGAAAAAGATGTGGATGAAATTGGAGTTTGGGTAACGGTCATGATTATTACAGAGGTTTCATCCATGGTTGGTGTTGGGGGTGGGGGTGATGGAGGAGATGGAGGTTGCTTTGCTGAAAGGGTGATGTTTGTACAAATGTTTCAGCAGTAAGATCGATGGTTGCCATAGAGGTAGCAATTGGTTCCATGGTTTCTTTGAGTCCGAAGACTGGTATCCATATGTTCTTGCCTACCTGTGGTCTTGTATCCACTTTGTGTTTGTCGTATCGAACTGATTATTGGACTACTGTGTGCATAGCCCCTTGAACTCCTAGTGACTCTCTTAATAGTTTGAGTGTATTAATGAAGTGAGGATCCACTCCTTCATCTGCAAGCATTTGTTCTATCAAGGCTTGACCTGATGTGAATGAAATTCTATGCCTCTCGCACTACATTGATTGTGTCATATAACCTTTCTAACTGGGTTGTGTAGATCGGAGCACCTCCAAGTTCAAGCACGTCTCATTTCTCTTCCTGATATCTTGCCTGATGCTCATCATTGTCTCCCTCAGACTTTTTCTCATGATCATCTTCATCTTCTTCTTCTTTATCCTTGTCAACTATAGTAACAGGTACTCTAGAGGTGGTTGCTTGTGGTTGAGCATGTTCCATCATTTGTTCCTCAGTTGAATCAAGATTCACTTCTTTTAGAATCTGCTCAAAATCCTCATTAGTGAGCTCTTCCAAATGTACTCCTCTTGGGAATTCAAGGTCCATGGGAACTGGTGCAAAAATCAAATTGGGGCCTTCCGTGCTACATCTCGAGAGGCATAGTGTAAAGGGGCATACACGTTGAGGTGGGGGAGTGACATCTAGGGTCAATGTTCCGCCTCGTGGTTGAGCACATGGTACTTGGAATATTCCTCTCATCCTTTTCGAAGGGGGTCTTGAGGATGTTTGGCCCTTGAATTGTTGTACCCTATTCCACATGGGAGCCCTTTGGATTGGAATGTTGTAATCTAAACATCTATAAATGATCCTATTCAATGCACAACACCCATACAAGATTGACTTGCATGGCCATCGCTTGTGTGCTATGTGGATTTGATCAATAATCCAATGAAGCAGGTTAATTGTTAAGTTCTGAGTCTCTGCCAGATACAAACTAAACCATATCTTCTTGGGTGGCATAGTGAATCTGTCTTGGGCAGGGAAGGCAAAGTGTTGCATTCACATTCTTAGGTGAACTCCAATATTAGGCGGCATAGCTACAATATCTTTGAGTTTAGTAAGGTTTTGATTCTTCATGTTGTCTAGCACTAGAGCCTCCTTCTCAGTGGGTATGTGCATTCCTTTCATATCTAGAGCCTCTTGCACTAAGTTATTGGTTAACTTAAACCTCTTCAGCTCATTTCCCCTTGTTAGAGATGGGAGCACAAATGTGTTCAAAGCTTGGGGGTGCTTGCTAGGAGTCAGGGTGTTGATAAGATAATAGCACTGCATGAAGTCAGGTTTGGGCAGCTTGCCACTGAAATATGCATCCAATCCTGCTTGCTACCATAGTGGATATAATGCTTCCACATTCTATAACGTTTTCGAATTCCCATGTAAAGAAATGATACCTGCCACCTTTTCCATTGAATTCTAGCTCTGCCTCCCAAAGTTATGAGCCCTCGCCCAATGGTCTTGCTACTTCACTAAACAAATGAGAGTTCTTGCCTACAGGCATGGTATGGCCGCTCAAGGGGGTCCTATATAGGTATTATCTGTATAGCCTGCAATTCCTTCGGTCTTTCAGTTGTCTCATCCATGATGGGTAAGCTCTCCATAGCGACCACCTACCGACTTGTGCTTGCTTGAGAACTAGTTCCTGCCACATCAGCCATGATATTACTAGTAATGTTTGATGCTTATCCACTGAAAGAAGAAAGTCACATTAGCATTGCATAGGAAACATGATAATACTGTGTTCCCTCTACAACACCAACATGTTGTTCATTCAGGTTACAGGTTAGTGAAGTGAAGTATTGTGTGTATGAGTGAGATTTCGAAGGTCACTTATGTCCTATATGCATACTTTCGCTCTGCAATTACTCAAATGCATCTATGTATATGCACAATATTTTACATGGTTGGGTCAGGGGGGTTTATTAGAGAGCTTAATTTTCCGAAATTTTAGCATAGGATTGCAACTTTTGGCAGTAATGACATGTAAAGGTCTCTAGACTAGATCGTCTTGGGTTTGGGACTTTTTGGGTACCCGTTTCTAGATAATCCTAGGTGTGATTTGAGGTGTGGAGGTGGTGAGTGCACAATGAAATTTTTGACGTGTGTTTGTGGGTGGTGATTCATGTTTTTGAGCTTATGTGAAGCTACTTGAGCTTGTAAGTAGGTCTTGGGCACCCAAATTTGTCGTATATTGGGGTCAGCTTTCATCGACAGCTTTGGGACCCAAATAGAAATGGTCTATGTTGGGAGATTCATCAAATACTCTTTCTTGGTAGTCCTTGCTTGAATAGTTGGTTTGGTGCATCATTGGGGTAAAGTCTCTCGAACAGAGGGTTGTTCACCCTTGCGGATCCAAATTTGCTTGACCGTTTGAGTCATGTTGCTTTGCTTTCTCCTTGGATTATGAGCATAGATTGTTTCCTTCCTCATTTTGATCGTTTTTTGAAAACAACGGAATTCCATATGATCCTTGACTCCTTTATTGAGAACTTCCTCCTTCTGCATCACAAATTTTTGGACAAGAACATCTTTATCTTCATGTGTACTTTTGAAAGGACGAGGAGTTGCTTCCTTTCCTAGTTCTTTGAGTGCCTGAATTTCTAGCTCAATTGTAATGGAGTTTTGATCCACCCAGACTTGAAGAATTCCACTTCTTAGGTTTAGATTGATTGCATGATTATAGATCCAGTCTTGACCCAGGATAAGAGGTTTTGTGAGATCCTCATCTTAACACACTAGCACCTTGACTGTCATTAGAACATTGTGAATGTAGAGGGGAAGATCCACCTCGCCCATGCAAGGGGTTTCAACACCTCCCAATCCTATAAGATATGCTTCTGTAGGATTGACTTTTGATTGCAATTCTTGACAGTAAAAAAATTGTACTACGCTAGTGGCTGCACCTTAGTCAATCAAGGCTCTTACAGTCCTTGCACTCTCTCCTTGGCTTACCTCTAGGCTCACAAAGGGGCATCGGTCAACTATTATATGGGAATGTACACCTGATGTTTTGCACATGGCCATGTGATATCTTTGAGATTCATAAGCATTTGACCTAGGAGGATCTCTACCCTATTTTCTCAATTTCAATTTTTGGATGCGTTCTAAGGCTTCTATCTATGCTTCTTCATGAACTCCTTTTTCCTCTTCCTTACGTTTCTTGGAAGTGTTGAGTCAGTTTAGCATTTCCTCTGAGAGCTCTCAGCTTGTCCGTTAGCTTGTGGATAATAGGGGGCAAGCTTCTTATGTATCACCAAGAATTCTTGGAGAAGATTTTCAATGACATGCAACTTTTACTCCTATCACGAGTAATGTGCATGCCAAGAATATGTTTGTCATCCCAAATCCTCGATATCAAATGTCTGAATCAACTTCTTTTTGAGATATGACAAGTCATAAGAGGACTTCCTAGCAATCAACATATCATCGACATAAAGTATCAAGCATATGAAGCTGCCATCTGAACATCTCTTTGTGTAGAGACAATGATCCTCATTGCTTCGAGAATAGCCTTGAGACTACATAAAAGCATCTAACTTTTGGTACCATTGTCTAGGGGATTGTTTAAGTCCATACAAGCTCTTCTTGAGCTTACAAACTAGGCTTTCCTTGCCAAGAACTACATGACCCTTTGGTTGTTCCATATAGATCTCATCTGTAAGGCCTCCATGCAAGAAAGCAGTTTTCACATTCATTTGAACTAGCTCTAAGTCCTCCATTGCAATGAATCCAAGCAACATGCACAGGGTAGCTATCTTGACCACAGGAGGACTCATATCCTCAAACACCACTCTTCTCACTTCAACCTCCTTAATGGGTTGTTTATGCATCTTAGACTCATTGAAAATGACATCACTACATTTGATCACTGACCGTGTTTCAAGATCCCATAAAGATATCCAAATTGTCCTTCTTGACCATATCCAAGAAAAAATCATTTTCTTTGACTTATGGTCCAACTTTTCTCTAAGATTCTTGGTATATGAACGTATGTTTCACACCCAAAAACTCAAAAATGATCATAATATGGTGGCTTCCCTGTCCATAACTCTTGTGCCACTTTCAGACCTTTGGCAGTACTAGGTGAAAGGTTAATCACATGAACTGCAGTCAATACTACTTTTGCCCAAACACCTTGTGAGAGGTTTGCACGATGCAACATAGAAACTACTATATATTGAATAGTTCTATTCATCCTTTCCACTACATCATTCTGTACTGGATATAAGGAGTTGTAAACTCTCTACAAATCCCTCTAGACAAATAGAAAAGGCTGAATTCATGTGAGGTATACTCACCCCCATTATCTGAACGTAAATCCTTAAGCTTCGTTCCTTTTTCAGTCTCAACTAAAGCAGGACATTTTTTGAAAGTAGGGAATACATCATCCTTCGATTTGATAGGATATACCCAAACTTTTCTAGTAGCATCATCTATGAAAGTGACAAAGTAAAGAGAACCACCTAAGGACCTACTAGGCATAGGTCCACACACTCTGTATGAACAAGATCTGAAGGCTGAATTGAAGAGCCAATGTGCATTCTATGCACATTTTTTGTTTTCTTTCCATATTGACAATGCTCACAAAATGAAAAATCAGAGAAAGATAACATAGGTATATAGCCAGAACGAGAAAGATTTTCCATTCCATCACGATATATGGCCCAAATGACCATGCCAAATACAAGCCATAGGTTGTTCAGTAATAGCTAACAAGTGTTCTTTCTATGATACAAATAAAGGATAAAGTGAGCCAACTTTGCTTCCTTTTGCAATAACCATATTGTCCTTTGATATACAAAAGGACTGAGCATAAAAGACCACCTTGTAACCAAGGTCATCAAGTTGACCAACTAACATCAAACCACATGATAATTGAGGTACATGGGATACATTATGCATAGTAAATTTTGAACCATCAATGAACTACACAACCACATCTCCAATCCCCACAACATCATGCTGGTAAGAGTCACCAAATCTCATGGTACTGAGAGACTTTGTTGCATAATTAGAGAACCATTCTTTGTGTGGTGTCACATGGAAAGAAGCAGCCACGTGTGGAAAAGAGAATCAGCCATAAAAGCCTCATTTGGCACAATACTATCAAGTTTCAACACATCAGCATCATCAGAAATAACATTAATGTCTTCAATAGTCACATTCAAAGTAGATGGTGCAGGTAATTGTTTAACATGCCCATCAACATTCTATCCTTTACCTTTAGCATTCTTCAATGCATAACAATTTTTCTTCATATTTCCTTTCTTATGACAATAATGGCATTTGATATCCCTCTTCCCTGATTTACTTCTACTCTTATTCCATTGACCATCATTTTCCTTGTGCTTGCTCTTACCACATTGTTGATTCTTTCCTTGGTAAGAATCGCAAAAACTATTTGCATCTCCACTCTGAGTGCCAACCATAGATTTTCTACAAATCTCCTCACTTAAGAGTGCTCCAAATATGTCATCATAGACAATTTTATCACGAGGTGCACTATTCCTAATAGCTATGCAAAATGTATCCCATGATGATGACAAGGTGCATAACAACAATACTACTTTCATTTCATTATCCATATCCATTTTCTAAGCCTGTAACTAGGAGAATATAGCATCAAAATCATTTAGATGAGCAACAACACTATCTGTGTTCTTCATGCAAAGGTCATATAATTTTCTCATCAAATACACTTTATTTGATGCAGTCTCTTTTTCATATGTATTGCATAACTTCTTCCAAGCTCCTCCACACTTTCATAGTCTAATAGTGCAAAGTAAACACTATCTGCCAGGTGTAAGCGAATGGTAGACCTAGCCATTTCATCTAACTCATGCCACTCATCTTCATCCAGGTCAACATGCTTCTTTGAAATTCCATTTACTAGCTTCCATTGCCTCCTTTGAATCAACACATCTTTAATCTGATTCTTCCATAGAGCAAAGTTTGTTGCATTAAATTTTCAGATCTCAAAATGGTCTTTGCCCTGCAAGTTATAGCTCCTCCTCGATACACTAGCACTAGAACCTGATCCACCAAATGTGCCTAAGACCTCTAATGCCATGATGGTAGAGAAGTGAATAGAATGGTAATGGAGCTAGAAGAGTCCAAAGACCAATGAATAGGTGTATCAAGGAGTAAATTGACCACTATATAGTTGACAAAGCCAAAAATCTAGAGCAATTTTGCCAGAGTATCCTTTATAAAATGATCATATGACGAGTGTCAAAATATCATAAAACTGCAAGTATTGTCATGTTTACCTGCATAGTGAATCATTGACGGCATATAATCAGAAGCCAAGTAGGCTTATTGAGCACCTATGAACAACTATTATACATCTCCTATGGCGAGGTTGGGTAAGTCTTCCACCTGCATCACTGAAGAGTCCCTGACATCTGGGTGTCTCCTAGTTAAGAAAACCTCACGACAACCCTCTTTATCAAGCATAAAAGGATTTATGCAAAAAACGTAACCACTAATATCAATTACCACACGGACGTACATAAGCGGTATCCATAGAAGCATACATGGTGTGCATGTGCTCAATATATGCAGTACAATGACACTAAAAGGGTGAATGCACAGCCCAAAAACAAGCCAACAACACCTGCAAGTGTCTATCAACTCTGATGTTTTATGCTCAAAAACCTGCATAAATTTTGCAATGGCTGCTCCCACCAAAAGTGAAAAGCTTTCGAGAAACCTGTAGTTTTACGAGTGTGGCCAAAAGGTTTATATTTATTGTCAGAGAAGTACAAAGAACACACTTCTTGATGTTCTTGGACCTGTGTGAAGAGAATTGTGTGCGAAAGTACTCCAAAATGCCTCCAAAAGACACCCCAAAAATGCTTCAAAAACAAGTTTTTGAGAGCAACGAATGAAGCTTTTACGGACCAAAACATGTTCAAGGTAATGTTAACCTTAGTCTTTCCCCTTCTTCAGACACCACAAGAGGTAGTGTTAAGCGAGCTCCGGGGTGATAGTACTGGGATGGGTGACCTCCCAAGAAGTACCTAGAACCTCTATCTTCCTTGATCGTGGAGGTCCTCCCTCACGTGTAGCCAACGATGCCAACGGTGACTCGGATGACAAGGTATGCCAAGGTCTATGCCTTGGTCTTCACCTTAGTCATAAGCCTTGGATGGGTGGGTGGATGCTCGCTTTGCTCACACAAAAGGAACAAATCTTTTGCATCGAAATGCTCTGATACTAGGGAAGTATTTCAATGGAAATGCACCACAGTGCGCTCTTCTTCTCGAGAGCTCCATGACAATATCCTCGGAGTAGAAAATTGAGCTTCTAGGGCTACACACGGTACTCTGCATAGATGTTGGAGTTAGACGTCTCCAGAAGCACGTGAACAACACAAGGAAGAAGAAGAAGCTTGGAGCTCAACACACAATATTTGTATTACAACTAGAATGTACAAAGATAATTAGCCCATTAGAGCAATAGGCGTATATACAAGTCGGGGGGGAAAAAACCTCCTAAATAGGGAAAAAGTGTCTTGGTGGTCCTAGTGTGTTCACATACATCAGTACCTAAATATATCTACAAATCCCTCCTGGGAGTGATGCGGTGAACAAGGAGCTTGCACGCATGTATAAGGAAGTGCCAAGCTATGTGGAAATCACTCCACAAAAGGAAGTAAACTCAAAGCTTTGCGGAAAGCTTCAAACTTCTCCCTAGGCAGAGCCTTCGTGAAAAGGTCTGCAATGTTCTCCTACGTGGGCACATATGCCAAGCTGATCTCCCCAGTAGAGAACCTCTCCCTGACATAATGATAATGTACCTCAATGTTTCTAGTGCGAGCATGGAACACAGGGTTCCTCGCAATTGCCAATGCGCTCTGACTGTTAGTGAAGATGATGGTGGCAGAAGAATGACCAACACCCAAATCAGCCATAAGGCGTTTGAGCCACACACACTCAACAGTTGTTGTGAAAGCTGCCCTATACTCAGCCTCACAACTAGAAGTGGCCACAGTAGGCTGCTTCTTGCTCAACCAAGATATACATGAGCTACCAAGCATGAAGCAAAAGCCACTAGTGGACACACGGGTGTCATAGCAACCAACCCAATCAAAGTCACAAAAAGCATGCAAATTTGGTAGTAGTGATTCCCCCTTTGGATAAAACAATCCAAGTAGTCGAGTACCATTCAAGTAGCGAAAGATGTGCTTAACCGCCTACCAATGCTTGACTCCTCGACAATGCGTAAACCTACTCATCTATGAGACAGCAAACTAAATATCTGGCCAAGTAATGCATAAGTAAATCAAGCACCCAATAGCCTACTGATAGGTAACAACATCAAATGCATCTCCAACATCATGAAGACTCAGTCGTAAACCTATCTCCATAGGAGTGGCAATAGGTTTACAATCTTCAAGGCCAAAACATTGCAGTAATGTGTCAATACATTTCGTTTGACACAAAACCATTCCACCATCAACGTGCATAAACTGAATGCCCAAATAATGATGCAAATGCCCCAAATCAGACATCTCAAATAAGTCTTGTAAATCAGCCTTGAAATCAGCAACATGCTTCTCATAAGGACGAATGAGCAGCATGTCATCAACATACACCACAATGATCAGAAGTACATCATTAGCACGCTTGACATATGTAGCTCAAGCGTAAGCACCACCTCCTTTACTTGTCAATCCATGGAGACGTGAGGACTGGTATGAAGACCACGAGCAAGTGAAGGCACAAGTGAGTGAGTGAAAGCACACGAACATGCACACACATACACACACGCGTACAAGGTAATATCAAAGAGAGGAACAATGGAAAGCTTCGATTGCAAAAGAGTTCTCTTACAAAAGCTCTATTCTCTATCAAGCTAACCTCAAAAATGAGCTCTCTAGCTCTTTTTATAGTTTTTTGACTAGTTTTGGCCCTGTCCAGACCTAGTGTCCGGCCTAGTTAAAAATTAGGTTCCAGGGCTTATTTGAGGGCTCAAACGGAGTCTAAAAATTATGAAAATTGGTAGGATGATAGTTCTAATACTCCTCAAGCTCAAGGACTCCTCGGCTTGAACAAAATGGAGTTATAAAAATAGATAATGGTATTTACAATGGTTTTTAGTGATGAAAATCACTATTTTTGTAGGGGATTCTTCTAAAAATTTGACATACACTTCTTGGAGCTCCCTACTTGCTCCCTTTCCTTGTGTGTCCACCTTTTGATGTGCTTCCATGCTTTGTCCTTGACTTTGAGCTTCAACACTCCCCCCCTCTCGAGTCTGTCATCCCTGACAGACCTTTGTTGTAGTGGTTGTTCCAAGTAGTGCCTTGAGAGGGAGTGTCCCTTCCGTATGAACAAAAGTCGTCGGACTTCCAGATGTGTCTGGTTCTTCATCTATCACTACGAGTCTTTGCAAGTTGTAGTCTCTTGGTATGTGCTTCTTCCTTGGATTCCAGCATGACTGTGTCGTTGTGAGTCTCCTTTGATGTTTTCTAGATCTTCCACAGTTGATGTTCATAGTAGTCATGCCAAGTACTCATAACCCATATTGAGTGATGGGTAAGTGTGTTCGTGCATGGGTTGAGGAAAATATGTGCCTTGTGCACGGCCTTGTAATGTAGCCCTATGAATGCTTACTTGGAAAATGCATTGGAAGAAGTATGGTGCAAAAATTGGGGGTCTTGAGCTAAGTGCTCAAGGGTATGCCGACGAAGAGGTTTCCTAAGCTATCATGGTTATGATGTTTTGAAGGTAAAGATACTTACCATGGAGAAGGTTGATTGATGTTCATCTCTTCGTGTTGTACACTCGGCCTTTGGGATGGAACATTGTTGATGGAAGTCCATGTTCATGGTCCACTTATGAGATCTTTTGAGTGGCTGATCCTATCTCCTCTTTTCAAAGCATCATTTGTCAAATACAGAGAATTGAATTTCTTTATATTCCTTGACAAACAACATTCGAGAACTACACCAAGCTTAGTTTCACATATTCTCTCTAGCTCACCATAAGTAGGAGTCTTCTCATCCAGTATGCATACAAAGATTTGCAGGGTACCAGAGCTACCCCGTGTAGATATCTCCATGGATGCTCTCGTACATGCAATAGTTATGCATCATTCAAGATGCAGACCTTCAAGCTCTTCACTCCTACCATAGTAAGAGGAAACCATAGTTGTGGATGCCATGCTCATGCCAAGTTCTTGACATCTATGAGATAAGGTAGCAATTATATCATCTGCTAGCCAAGACACACTTCTATCCAAATTGATAAATGCCCAGTAATCAATAGTTCCACCTTTAACCAAGCATGACTCATTCATGTTTCATGAGCCAAACCTGGGAACATGTGCTTCCTCTTCTTTTTTTTTTTTTTGAGGAAAAATATATCACAAAACAAGAACACAAAAGTTAGTGGCAATAGAATATTTGACATATGTCACTGTGCTATTTTTGTAGGGGATTCTTCTGAAAATTTGACATACACTTCTTGGAGCTCCCTACTTGCTCCCTTTCCTTGTGTGTCCACCTTTTGATGTGCTTCCATGCTTTGTCCTTGACTTTGAGCTTCAACAACATATAAGGTGCTTTCAGTTGGATTGTTCTCAAAACCATGTGCAATTAGATAGGCATGTATCTTTTCATACCAAGCATGTGGTGCTTGCTTTAAACCATATAATGCCTTCTTTAACCTGCACAACTGGTTTTCATGCCCTTTCTGCACAAAGCCATGGGGTTGAAAAACATACACTTCTTCATGCAAGTCACCATTCAGAAATGTTGTTTTAATGTCCAACGGATGTACATTCCAACCATGGTGAGCTGCAAGTGCACAAATGCTACGAACAATAGTCATTCGGCAAGTAGGAGCAAAGGTTTTATCAAAATCAATGCCTCGCCTTATACCTGTCAATTGTACCATCAGGTTTACGCTTCAACTTGTATACCCAGTTAGTGCCAATGGTCTTCTTGCTAGGAGGCAAGTCACATAAAGACCAAGTACCATTCTTCATTATAGCATCATATTCAGATTGCATAGCACGCATCCAATTTTTTGAATTTTGTGCTTCATCAAACAAAACAGGCTCAGTCTCATCACAGAGACTAGATGTAGTCATAGCATAGCAATCTGATGCAAGAGAGGTACTATGAGATCCTGATCGAGTACGATATGACAGAGGTGCATCTAATTTGTTGTCACGCAAGGTCTGCACCAGCCATTTTGGCATAGTTCTTGCCTACTCAATATCAGCTCTCTCATCAATAAGTGCATCACCTAAACTTACATCACAAATGGAATAATCTACATCATCCCATGAAACCTGCAAAGGCTGAGAAGTTGCCTCATTAGGACCACCATTAGATTGTCCACCTATAAAAAGAGGTAGCAAAGTATCATACATGTCTTTGGAGCTAACAGATGTCTCCTTAGTACATGAAAGCAATGGTTGAATAGCATCTTCCACAAAAATAACATCACAGCTAACCAGAATGTGTTTAGTCTATGGACGATACAAACGATAGCCTTTACTTTCAGAATTGTACCCAACAAAAGTACATTTTACTGCTTTATCATCCAATTTTCTGCGATGTTGTTCAGGCACTAATGCATATGCCAGACAACCAAAAACATGCAGATGAGCAACAAATGGCTTGCAATCATGTCAAGCCTCATATGGAGTGATAGACTGCAGTGCTTTAGTGGGACACCTGTTAAGTACATATGTTGCACACATGACAACCTCAAGAGAGAAACTATGTGGTAAAGCCAGACTCTTGACCATACACCTCGCCATCTCCATGAGTGACATGTTCTTTCATTTAGCAACTCCATTTTGTTGGGGTGTATATGGCACTATACACTGGTGTTTTATCCCACATTCAGCCAAAAATGCATTAAAATCAGAAGACATATATCCCCCCCCTCGATCAAAATGGAGGGTGCCCATTTTACATGCTAACAGATTTTGAGCCAAAACCAAAAACTGTTTGAAGCACATGAACACTTCAAACTTTGCCTTCAATGCATATACCCATGCATGCCTGGAAAAATCATCAATGAAAGTCACGAAGTAAAGATAATTTCCAAAAGAAGGTGTCTGCATAGGACCATAGACATCACTATGTAGAAGCTGCAATTTCTGAGTAGCCCAAATCGAACCATCTTTTGGAAAGGAGGAACGCTACATTTTGCCCAAAATACAGCCTTCACAAACATGTTTTCCAATTGCCTCAAGTTTGGGCAAAGAGGATACCATTTCAGATTTCTGCAGGTGTAGCAAACTAGCAAAATTCAGATGACCAAAGCATGCATGCCAGAGCTTTGCATCTGACATAGCCTAAGAATCATGTACTGCACATGCTGAATCATTTACAGATCTTTCATAGTCTATGAGCTTATACAGCCCACAACATAAAATGCCAGAAGCAATAATCACGTCGTCATTTCACAAATCATGAACTGTACATCTGTCATCAACAAATTTCACAACCAAGCCAATCTTGGCTAATGTAGAAACTGATAATAGATTTTTCTTGATCCCTGGCACAACAAAGCATCTGACAAAGTGAAAGAACTACCATCAGTAGTAGTCAAAATGATCTTACCAACTCCCATAACAGGATAAGAGGAGTTGTTGGTGCATGTAACAGTATTCCCTATAGGGGCAGGCTCGAGTGAAGAGAAGAAACTGTGCTACGAGGTAATATGTTTGGTCACCCCACTATCAAAGTACCAAACATCTAAGTCTATTGCAGACATGCACTGCTCATGAGAAGATGGGTCAAAATTGGAAACAGTAGTGAACGCCCATTCTTTTTCCTGCACAAGATTAGTAGACTTTGTTTTTGGTGTAGAGGCCTCTGCAACAACCATTCCAAACTCTTTCTTCTTTGCCTGTTTAGCAGCCAGTTTTGGATAGTTCTTTATGATATGATCATTTCCTTTACAATACTTGCAAAACAATTTCTGCTTTTCTAATTTCTTTTCATCTTTGTCTTCCCTTTTCGATTGTGCAGAATTAGCAGATTTCTACTTACTAGTTGAAGAGCTCCATTTTCCTTTGCCCTTCTGAGTATCCAAGAAAGCTTGATCTACAACATGCATAATGGACCTGTTCTGCGTGGACTGATCTTCCTACAACATAACAGAGACGAACTCCTCAAATGACAAGGCATTTGGATTGCCTTTCATCATCAACCGAAGAGTAGAACCAAAAATCTGATATGAATTAGGAAGACCATTCAGAACGTTCTACACAAGTGAGCTTTCTAGTATAACCTCATCAGCAAAAATCAATTGTTCCTTCAAGTCTTTGATCTTTGTTAGAAAACTATCCATAGAATCACATTCATTCATGTGCTCACTCTCCAACTATTTTCGGAGGTAAGCAACACGAGCCTCATTCCTAGCTTGGTACAATGTGGTAAGTGTATCCCAAGAATCCTTAGTTGTCCTACAAGAGCGAATGTGAGGAATAATGGCACGTTTGACAGACAAAGATATCAATGCATGTGCCTGGGCATCTCTGCCATCCCAACAAATTTGCTCTACAGTAGGTGCAGAAGAAACCGCAGCATGAACATGAATATGCAGAATATCATCATCTTTGACACCTTCTACATCAGCTTCAGTACCTGTAGTTGTAACAGTTGTAGGTGTGATAGGACATTTTCCAACACCCTGCACAATGTTCCACAGTCCTTTTGCAAGAAATACATGTCGCATCATATAAGCCCATAACGTGTAGTTGGTACCATCCAACTTATCTTCAACATCCAACATATGGAATACATCATTGCTTTTAGCCATGGCTAGTGACTAAAATACCTTGATGCAAAAAATTGACTATATCTCAAAAATTTGAACAGAACTATCGAAACGAATTCTGCTAGACTTGTAGTAGACTTCGAGATGCTTATGTTGGCTAAGAGAAATTGGTATATACCTTTGGCACAAAAAGACGAAATAGCATGTACAAGCACTGTGATAGTGCGTTCGAAGGCGGAAACGAGATCAGATCACGATTTTGGCACCACAAATCGAAGTTGTTTTGATCTCCAAAACACACTGAGTATGCTCACCAAAATTTGTGCAATTTTGAGACTGCAATCGGAGAGGTGTCGACGACACCCTAGATGAAGCGGCGACCTGCTCTGATACCAATTGTTGGAGTTAGACATACACATATATACACACACATACACATAGATCCATACACACACACACATACACACATATATACATACACATGTCATACATTTATGATTTTCTATGTGTATTTATATGTCATTGAGTGTATCTGTGTATATATGAATATGTATGTATGTGTTTTGTGTACATATGAATGTGTATGTATGTAAATAATCAGATTATTAATACCTAGTACCTTTTTTGGCTACAAAATCAAATGTTGATCAATTAGAGAGAATTCCACCACCATCTCCTAGTCTTACAATGGCTACTTACTTTTAGTATATCAAACTTTTAATTCTAATATTTGATAGATACATACATGATATATTTCTTTTATTGTTATATTATAATCACGTTCTAATCAATCAAAGGGTACTCCACCTCCTACCCATGCAACAAATTCACATGTGTCGTCTAATAGGAATTATGATGATTTTCACTATCAAGATCATATTATATGTCACTGTATTTTTTGCTATGGCACGTATCAAAGACTGCAATTGAAATGTATTGAACATGAGTAGACTATGGTATTTTCTAGCATTGCCACCACCATATCAACATGATAATGCTTGGAGATGTATTGATTCCACGAATTCATATCATTATTTTATTTGAAAATCATATACAACATAAAATTACACTTAATCTACAAGAATATTTGCTCGATGATGATGGAGTAATGTATCAGTTTTGACAATATTAAAGTATATGTTATATATATATATATATGTGTGTGTGTGTGTGTGTGTTTGTGTGTCTGTGTGTGCATGCATACACATATACATATAAATATATACATACACGTACATACACATATACATATGCATACATGTCTGCATACACACGTACATATACATACACGTACATACAAATGCTATGAAAGTAAGGATAAAGTGATAAAAGCTAAGATGAGAACAAGAACCTCCATCAAATGAACACTTTTTGTCCACCCATCTTGTAGATGAAAATATAGGGAAAACCAACACAAATTTACATTGTCCAAAATAAAAAACACCAACATGCAAAAAAATCAACGGCACTTTTAAGAATAGAATCCTTTGGGTCTTTGGGATCAAACTGTTTTCCATCTTTGATTTGCAAACCTTTAGAATCTTCCAAATAAGTTTGCCTCTGATCCCATTTTCTAGATGACTTAACACTTGCATTGCTAACTACTTTGTGAACTTTGTAGAAAAATGCATAAGCCTTAGTTAGCAAAGCAGGTATTAGGTCGTCTGAAAAATGGGAGAAGTAAATTTATGTAGAAGATTCTAAAGCTTAAGGAATCAAAGATAGAAAAACATTCAATGCCAAAGAGCCAAAGAGGGTCCTCTTCTCATATGTTCCTTCCATGTTTTTTGTGTTCTATTATGTTAGGTACTTTTCTTACCTCTTAGGTTCTTCAAGAAAATTTATCCAGAAGAACCTAAGAGGTAAGAAAAGTACATAACATAATAGAGTGTGAGAAAAGTGAAAGGCACCTATAAGAAAAGAATCCTCTTTGGCTCTTTGGCATCAAATCTTTTTCCATCTTTGATTTGGAAACCTTTAAAATCTTCTAAATAAATTTGCTTCTCCCACTTTCCAGATGACCTAATACATGCATTGATAATTGAGACTTTCACTTTGCAGATAAATGTGTAAGTCTCAGTTAGCAAGGCAAGTATTCAGTCATCTGTAAAATGGGAGATATCCAAGCAATTTAGTATTAAGTCATTTGTAAAATGGGAGATATCCAAGCAATTTAGTATTAAGTCATCTGTAAAAGGGGAGATATAAACAAGTGGTAGCTTGCATGCATCAATAAATCAAAAGAAAATTAGAAACGAAATGAAAAAATTTACTGTTGTCACATCTATTTGCTGAATGCAACAATGTATCAAAAAACACACATACACATATACACACATACATATATACACATACACATGCACATATACACAAATACATATATACACATACACACATACACATACATACACACACATACACATATACACACATACATATATACACATACACATCTATTGTAATATTTAGGTAGTGATGTGTGTGAACACACTAGGACCACCAAGGCACTTTTTCCCTCTTTAGGAGGTTTTTTTTCCCTTGGCTTGTATATATGCTTATAACCCTAATGGGTTTACTTATCTTTGTACATTCTAGTAGTAATACATTTAGTATTGTGTGTTGGGCTCCAATCTTCTTCTTCTTCTTCCCCCTGATGTTCACGTGCTTTCGTAGACCTCTAACTCTGACAATTGGTATCAAAGCAGGTGGTCGCTTCATCTAGGGCATCGTCGACACCCCTTCCATCATAGTCTCAGAATCCCACAAAATTTGGTGAGCATACTCAGGGTGATTAGATTGCATGATACTTGGTCATGATTTAGTAGATTTGACAAAGAATTGCATTGAGAGAAAGAAAAGCAGTAGATATATGTTGTGACTCATATGTATGAGTTATATATAAGTTGAAGTTCTTAAGCAGGAAGCTATATGTTCCCTCAAAGAATTTTTGGAGTGTCAATACAGAGCTACTTGGTATATGACAAGTTGCAGAGAAGTATATTTCTTCTTTATCAACCTCTTGAGGTAAAAGAGACTTATAGAAGATGTTGGAGACTTGAAGAGAGGTTTTGTGTTTGGAAAAGTTACCTCATATTTAGTATTTTCAGAAAACTTCAAAAAATTCAATTTTTTTTTATGTACTAGTCAGTTCAAGAATCTACTTTCTATGATTTGTTGGAGGATAAACACTCCTATGTGCACAACAAAAGCAAATGAACCCTCCTAGGATCCTGAAATTTTTCAGACATAGGCTCTGTATTTTCTGAGTTTCTCTGAGTATATGCAGAGATTGAAAATGAAATTTTGCAGGCATAAACTAGACTTTAAGAGCTTTCAAATGAGAGTAAAATGACTCCATTTGGATACTGGATGATGCCTCAACCAGCTGCAACAAAACAGATAACTTGATCTCTTCACAGAGTATGAGCTAACTAGACAGACACTATTCTGGACATTTCTCTGCACATGTGCAGGCACTGAACTTGAGACTTATAGCAGACAAAGTAGAACTTATAAGCTTTCCAACAAGACAAAAATCATTGCAAATGGATTCCGGATGAAGGAGAAACAACAATTACAAGACCGGGGGGTCTGCCAAAAACATCTAGATAGATAGAGTGTGTAAAAGTGAAATTTCTGTAAAATATGCAGAGAATAGCTAGTAGGGGGTGTGCTTAAGCAAGGGGGCAGCTTGGGCACGTATTTCCACGACTCTAAGTCGTAATACAACTCATTAGAGGTTTTAAAGACCACCTACTAACCTCTTTAACCAATCAAAAACATATACATGTCAAAAGTGAGGTCCAATCACATCAAGAGGTGAGCTAAATTTTCTCTAATCAACTTCTTTCCATTATGGGCATAATTGGATGCCTCAAACTCGTAGAAATCAGCCTCCTTTGATTGTGGATGATGTGGAAGGTTCAATTTGGGGCATGTTCCCACACTCTTGAGCTTGAAAAACTTTCAACACTCCCCCTCAAGCTCAAGTCTTTTCCTTTGTTGCTTCAGCCTATGTCTCTTATGTTGATAGCTTCCTTTAATCCTCCAAGCTTTGTACCTTCAAGAAACTTTGTCATCATGTCTGCAACCTGCATTTTAGTGTTCACATACCTTATATCTAGCTCTTTTGCCATCACCTTTTCTCTAACGAAGTGGTAATGAACCTCTATGTGCTTGCTCCTTGCATGAAACATGGGATTGTTAGCTAGATAGATGCTTGAAATGTTGTCTCCATAAAGAGGAAACTCCTCCACTTCCACTTCCAAGTCCTTAAGTATCTTCTTAAGCCATAATAGCTCACATGTAGCCAATGCTAAACCTCTGTACTCAGCCTCTGTGGATGAAAGAGCAACAGTGGGTTGCTTCTTAGAGCTCCAAGAGATCACTTTTGTACCTATCATGAAAACATAACCCGATGTACTCCTTCGATCATCCTTGCTACCTGCCCAATCAGCATCACTATATCCTTTGACACTTAGATCAACATCATATGAGTAAAATAGACCTTGGTTGATGGTGTGCTTGATGTAACGAAGCACCTTTCTTGCCGCCATAAGATGATCATGAGTAGGTGCATGCAAAAATTCAGAGAGAACACCTACTACATATGCAAGATCAGGTATAGTGAATGTAGCATAAATTAATGAACCAATTATGCTTCTATATAGTGTAATATCTTGTATAGCCTCTCCTTGACCTGCAACCAACTTTGTATTGGGCTCCATGGGCTCAGAAAGTGGCTTACAACCACTCATACCAAACCTGTATAGCACATCCAACAAGTATTTTCTTTGAATCAAGAAGATGCCATTGTGTGCATAGATTACCTCTATTCCCAAGAAGTACTTTAGTGTTCCAAGATCAGATATCTTGAACTCCTTCCCTAGCTTTGATTTGATATCTTTAATACCTGCAATATCACTTCTTGTGATGATCAAATCGTCCACATAGATGCATATGTATACCATCTTGTGTCCTTGCTTCTTCATGTAAAGTGATGGATCTGCAACACTTTCTTTATATCCACAACTTGATAAATAATCCACTAACCTCTGATTCCAGGCCCTTGGGGCTTGCTTTAGTCCATATAATGCTTTCCTTAGCTTGCAAACATGATTTGGGTACCTCATACTAGCAAATCCTTGAGGTTGGCTCATGTAGACTACTTCTTCAAGCTCTCCATTGAGGAAGGCATTCTTCACATCCAACTAATATAAGCTCCATTTCCTTGATGTGGCCACTGCAATCAAAGTCCTAATTGTTGGCATCTTGGCTACGGGGCTGAAAGTTTCATCATAATCTATCCCGTAGCTTTGGGAGAAGCCTTTCGCCACCAACCTTGCTTTGTACCTAGCAATGGAACCATCTGAATTTCTTTTAATTTTGTAAACCCACTTATTACCTATCACCTTCATGCCTTCTTGAGCTGGTACCAAGCTCCAAGTATGGTTCTCATCAAGTGCTTTGAGCTCTTCCTTCATTGCCTCTTGCCATTCCTTGCAATCCTTAGCTTCTTCATAACTAGTTGGTTCCTTGTCCTTGATTACCTGAGTCATGTATGCATAATGCTTTGCAATGAAATTATCGTATGTTAACCTTTGTACTGGATATCTTACTCTTGAAGACCTTCTTTCACTTCCTTTGGGTGTGGTTGCCATCTTCTTTCTTTGTTTTGCCACTCCTGGAGTTTGAATTTCTTCTATCTCTTCATCTTCCAACATGCTCTCGTCCACATAGCTTCCTTCTTCAACTGAAATCTTCTCTTTGCCTTTGACTTTGCTTTCTTCAGAGCTGGTCTCTCTTTCCCTAAGCCTTCCACTCTATGGTGAGGGTGTCCTTGTGTTGCATGAGTTGCTTGGACCACTCAAATCCATGCTTTCTTGAACTCTATCATCATTCTTCAAATCTGTCTCACCTATGTCTTTAACCTGCAATGGACTTGTGCATGCATACCAAGGCTTCAACTCATCAAAGACAACATCCCTACTTACCTTCAGCTCCTTGGTGATGGGATTATAGCATTTATACCCCTTTTGTTCCATAGAATATCCCAAAAAAATACACCTTTCAAATTTGGTATCTAACTTTGACCTCAACTCTTGAGGTACATGTACATAGCATATACAACCAAAGATTCTAAGATGTGAAATGCAAGGTTTTCTTCCACTCCATGCTTCCTCAGGGGTTAGATGATGTATACCTGATGTAGGACATCTATTCATGATGTATGTGGCTGTATATGTAGCCTCTCCCCAATAACAATGCGGCATATTCATTTCGTTGAGCATACAACTTGCTACCTCTGCTATGTGTCTGTTCTTTCTCTCTGCTACCCCATTTTGTTGAGGGGTATACCTGCATGTAAATTGTCTTTTGATGCCATTGACTTGCAAAAATTCAGAAAATTCATGGGAGAAGTACTCTCCCCCTCCATCGGATCTCAAAGTTTTGATAAACTTGCCAGATTCCTTCTCCACCTGTGCTTTGAATTTCTTGAAGTAGTGGAACACATCTGATTTGTTTCTAATGCAATACAACCACACTTTCCTTGAAAAGTCATCAATGAAGGTTACAAAATACCTATTTCCAGCAAGGGATGCTTCTCTTGTTGGACCCCAAACATCCGTGTGAATGAGGTCTAAAACATTTGCACTTACATAGGTACTCTTCTTGAAGGGCAGCCTTGATTGTTTTCCTTGTTGGCAAGCTCCACAAATTTCATGCAACATTTTAGATGTAAAATTTGGTAGGCCTCTTACCAAGATCCTCCTTTGCATGTCCTTGAGCTTTTGTAGGTTGATATGACCTATTCTTTTATGCCATAGATCCAAATCTGCTATCCTCTTGTCTCCATATGTGACATACATTGAATGGTTTGGCTGATTTATGTCCATTGTGAACATTCTCCCTTGCTTTTTTCCTTTTGCTATGAGCTTGAAACCTGCCCTTGGATCCTCAACAAAACATCCTCTTTCATTGAACCTAACTTGATAGCCTTTTTCTACCATTTGGCCTACCGAAATCAAGTTTTTGGTAATAGTAGGGACATGTAATACCTCTGATAAGCACTTTGCTCTTTGATTTCCTTCCAAACTGATATCTCCTACATGTTGAATGATATGCTTTGAGTTATCACCTGTTTCCACATGCCCTTGATGCTTTGGGACCTGCAAATTACTAAAAAAATCCTTTCGACATGACATATGATTGCTACATCCACTGTCTACATACCATACATCTTCACTAGCTTGAGTTGTATCTTCACCATACCTCATGGCAAGTAAATAATCATTCCCTTGGCTAGATGATGTGTTTGCATAATTACCTTGCCCTCTATAATTGTTGTTGTTGATTTGATTCCCTTGTCTTTGAGCTCTATGATAGCATTCATTTGCAAAATGACCGGGCTTACCGCATACAAAGCATCCATTTGAAGTGGCTTGTCCTCTTCCACCAAATCTTCCACCTCTTCCTCTATTTGTGGCTCTTCCACCTCTTTGACCTGCATTTTCTTGTTGTCCTTGACCTCCTTGGTTGCTTTGATATCTTCCTCTTCCTCTTGTAGCACCTCGGTTGTGTCTTCCTCTTCCTCTACCTGCATACAACAATTGCCCTTGGCTATCCTTGGCATTATGACCACCAAGGTTCATCTCCTCTGTCACCATGAGAGTGATTAGTTGATCAAAATCAGGAAGAGAGTCCCTTACATACACTGAAGTTGTGAAAGCCCTCCATTTTTCATCATCCCTAAGTCCATTTAGGGTGTGGGCGACAAGATCGTCATCATCTAGGGCACAACCGATTGACCCTAGTGCATCTGCAAGCTCTTTAACCTTTAATATGTAATCATTAGCACCTTGAGAGGGGCTTTTTCTAAGATTATTTAGCTCATCTTGAGCTGAATTTTTCTAGCTTTTGTGGAGGTTGAATACAATCTCTCCAAGCACTCCCACACCTTCTTCGATGTATCCAAATCTTGAATATGCCCTACCATAGAGTTGCTAATATGCTGAGATAGAATGAAAATGACCCTTTTGTCCCTTTCATCCCACTCTCTTACTGCTCTTCTCTGGTCATTGGTTGGATTTACCTCATCTATGTAGGGTTTTGGCTCTCCACCACTCAGAAGTCCCCACAAACCTTTCCCCATCAAAAAATTGCTTATTCTAAATCGCCACGGTTGGTAGTTTCCTTTTTCGAGCTTCTCAATCTGAGCATTGAGATCAGCCATGGTGCCTCCTAACTCTTTTGAACCTCCCCCTTGATGCAATGAAGTTGAAAAGGATGGCTTTTACCTCAAAAAATAGAGCTACTCCTCTTGATGAAGCTTCGTCTTTGATTTGATGATGTATTTGCTTCCCCTTGTTGTTGACGTGCCCTCTCTTTGCTTCCTTCCTTAAAAATTTGATGAAGTCTTCACTTCACTTCAGTATCTCCTTCTTCTCTCTTTGATACTCCACTTATAGCTCTGATACCACTGTTGGAGGATAAACACTCCTATGTGCACAACAAAAGCAAATGAACCCTCCTAGGATCCTGAAATTTTTCAGACATAGGCTCTGTATTTTCTGAGTTTCTCTGAGTATATGCAGAGATTGAAAATGAAATTTTGCAAGCATAAACTAGACTTTAAGAGCTTTCAAATGAGAGTGAAATCACTCCATTTGGATACTGGATGATGCCTCAACCAGCTGCAACAAAACAGATAACTTGATCTCTTCACAGAGTATGAGCTAACTAGACAGACACTATTCTGGACATTTCTCTGCACATGTGTAGGCACTGAACCTGAGACTTATAGCATACAAAGTAGAGCTTATAAGCTTTCCAACAAGACAAAAATCATTGCAAATGGATTCCGGATGAAGGAGAAACAACAATTACAAGACCGGGGGGTCTGCCAAAAACATCTAGATAGATAGAGTGTGTAAAAGTGAAATTTCTGCAAAATATGCAGAGAATAGCTAGTAGGGGGTGTGCTTAAGCAAGGGGGCAGCTTGGGCACGTATTTCCACGACTCTAAGTCGTAATACAACTCATTAGAGGTTTTAAAGACCACCTACTAACCTCTTTAACCAATCAAAAACATATACATGTCAAAAGTGAGGTCCAATCACATCAAGAGGTGAGCTAAATCTTCTCTAATCAACTTCTTTCCATTATGGGCATAATTGGATGCCTCAAACTCATGGAAATCAGCCTGCTTTGATTGTGGATGATGTGGAAGGTTCAATTTGGGGCATGTTCCCACACTCTTGAGCTTGAAAAACTTTCAACATGATTGTCTTGTTTTTTGGATACATGCTTGTATTCAAAAAGGTGTTCCATTAGATCCTATCACTTGATTGAGAAGTGGAGTTAGCCAAAAGAAAGTCAAGCAGATACTATCACATTTCATCCGAGTAGAATATGAAGATATGAAGTATCAACTTGCAGCTTTTGGAGTTCTCAAGGGAGAGTTTATCCACTTATGTTTCAAGTAGGAGTTGTAGATTCTTGGAAAGGATTTGGTTAAAGAAAATTTTTACAACTTTATGTGAAAAGCACAAACACTTAGAGACATTCAGGTAGCAAATCAAAAATTCAGTCATGAAGGTTTGATGAGAGCAAATTCTACACAGGTATTTTGTTGGAGAGATCTTGATAGATCGTGTATGATCTTGAGTATTTATGAGTCAAATGTCTATCCTTTGTTTGAAAAGGTCTTAGTATTGGAAGAAGTAAGTCATAGATTCAGATTCTATCAGATTTGTGTTGCAGAGAAATAAAAGAAGATACTTGTTATGTTGCAGAAGATTATGGATCCTAAAATGCTTTCAGCAAGGTTTTCTTGTTATCATGTAATGGATCAGCTAACCTTATTCTATAATATGGGAAGTTGAGGAAGTAACAGTGGAAGCTATTGACAACTGCATAGTGCGAATAAAAAGGGTACAGAGATTTTGTTTCAGATATAGGTATTGATCACTGAACATCAGATTTATTGAAAGAAGGAAGACGTTTCAGATTTCATAAAGTCTAATATAATTTGAAGAATTATGGATACTAGTGTTAAATCATCCAGGGGGGGTGATGAAACATGAAGAATTATTTTCAGCCATATGTGAAATAATGCAGATTCATACTTACACGTATTCCTATATTAGGTATTTCTATATTTCCTTTGTCAGTTTCTCTTTATGTTCCAGCTTTGAAAGAAGATGGAAGAAGGAAATGTCTGGAGAAAGTTCATGTTAGGGTGTTCTTGTTCAGGAGAAGGTTCCAGAATTCTATTGAAGAGAAGCTTGATATTTCAGAGAGGTATGTTTCAGAGGTGCGCACATATATGTTTATACCTTATTGTGAAGGAAAAAGTATGAAGGACTAACAGGTATGAACAAGGATGGACATGATGACTTCATAGATTTTGATGAGACTCATGAGTTGAGTTGAGTTGAGTTGACTTGAGTATAGTCAGAGATGAACGAGCAGTGTTCATAAATACACTAAGTTGTGAGTTGTCAGCCACAGGTTCCACGATTCAATTCCTGATTATGTTTAGTGTATTTACATGACATAGCAGAAGTATGTTAAGAAACTTTTCGTAAGGTAAATGCAAATACATGGATCCTAGTGCATGTTTACAGGTTTGAGAAAACAGGAGATAGCAGGTTCAGAGTCATTACCTGCTACATTTGTTGTCAAGCAAGTGATTGCTTGATGAGTACACTATTGAATATCTAGTTTGCATATTTTCTCAAGTATTATGGTTCATATTCAGCAAGTTCAGATATTTGAAGTTTGAAGGAAACTCAAATTCAGTTTTGAAGAAGACTTTTGAAGAAATGATTTGAACGTCAATTTGGGGAGTTCAAGTTTCAAGCTTATGAAGTTTACACATGAATGAAGTTACATTTCCAGTTCAATTTGTACCAATATGACATTGCCAGGGGGATTGTTGGAAACAATGTCATATAGTACATTGTACATGAGTGCTATAGTCAAATTTTTCCACAGTTTACAGCATGTATAGTGTTCTGCATTACTCCCTCTTCAAGCAATAGTGCCTAGCGCTGTGGATAAGACAATTGATTTCCAAAACATTGGTGCAGGTTCGAGTCCCACCGTCGGCAGTGCGCAGCAGCATGATTTTTGTTCATGCTTTTGAGAAATAAAAGCACACAAATAGCGGATGGCTTTGCATACGTTTTCCGGTACCGATTAAGCGATCATGTAGCTTTTTTTCGATATGTGCTTTATGTTAGTGCTTTTGAGGTGAGAACAACTACTATATAAGAACAAGCTTGGGTCACTTCAATATATCACACACCAATTGGCAACGCTAGTTCTTGGTCCCTCAGTAGAGGTGGTGCTCTAGCACACATGGGGCAGCCATGGTGCATTCTAGGAGCATGTTGAGAAGCAGCTATGGAGTTCTTCTTGGAGAAGAAGAGTGTGCTCACACTCTTTCTTATGGAGAGGACTTATCTATTAGTAGTTTGGTGGTGTGGATCAGCCATTTACATAATGTATCTGAAGATTGTCTTCTACATGAAGATTTCAATGTACTTCAAAGACATTGGATGGTGCTTAACATAAGTTTTGCATCTTATGTTAAGAATTGAGGTACATATTCTCTTTATGCACATAGGTACTACTTGAAGTATATGGAAGTGGCATCCATATCTGGAGGAGTCCTATTTGGCATAGGTACAAGAGAATCAGTACATGTATGCTTTATGCATATTTGGATGAGGTGTTCGAGAAGGTATGTTCATATGAGTTTGAGGATTTCTGGAAGAAAACTTGTTAGCATTCTTTGCTACTTTTTTAAGTATGTGATCTTTTCACACATGTATCTGACTTAGGGTTTTCCATAGCCTAAAGTTAGATGAGGTTTTGTTGATTATCAGTTTCACAGTGATCCTCCCTCTTTCTATCACTCATATTCACTCTTCTACAACCTATTAGGTCACACCTCATATATATTCAGATTTTTGTCCATACATCTGAATATGTTTGTTACATTTTTATATACACTCTTCCATCTATTTCTGTTCACATAGAGTGGTTGAGAGTTTTTCTCCCACATTTTAATTCGAACATTTGTATATATGATAGTGTGAGTAAGCAGTGGCTTACGTAACACTTTCTTTACACATGTTGTCTAATCTTTCTCTATCTTTGTCTCATATTTGTATGATTAAGTGTGGTATGTTCATGTTTTGTCAATATTGGAAGATTGCTGGAATATGTGTTGTAGATCTTGGAACTATGGAACTTGGACCTGTTGTATTAGTTATGGGCTCACTTTGATGTCCCAAAAATGTCTCAAAATGTGTACAACCAATGACTCCCTATTTTGTCCTGTAGTGACTTTAGGACTAAAACAAAATTTTAAATGGGGGCCATACATACACTTTTGGGTACCGCTTCCTCTTCACATGTCTTCACTTTTGCCTTCATTTCTTCAATATGTGTACCGAAGGGAGGGTTCACTTGAACCTTCCAAACACTTTAAAATCCTTGAAAATCTTACAGAAAGACAATTGCAACCTGCATCCAACTTTCAAGAAAACCATAACCGTTGTGAATAAATTGATCGTGCACTACCTATGCACATTGACGAACTTGACTTTGACCACTTTGACTTTGACCATCTTGACTTTCACTAATTTGACTTTAACCATTTTGACTTTGACCAATTTGACTTTGATGGTCTCAACAATTGCCCACCACCTAATGGCCTCTCCATCCCAGAGAGCTAACAACCAAAACTTTGAGCAAAGAGGTTCACCTTGATACCTATTTCACACAACCTTCAAAACAACATCGAGCAGCTACCAAGTCCACCAAGTCACCAAGAGTAGAAAGAACGATCTCAATGGAACATCCAAAATTGTATATTAGCTCATGGAAGAAGCAAAGGCTTGAGAATTGAGGGTAAGAGAGGAAGGGTAGGGAGGGCTAAAGGCCTAAGAAAGGACAGGGTAAAGAGGGGTACGGGAGGGCTTAGGTAGAAGGATAAAAGGAGGTGCACGGAGTAAGAGTGAGTGCTTTAGAGAGGGCCAAAATGATAAAACATGAAAGCTAGAGAGGGTTCATATGAAAAAATGTGAAACATGTGGGAAAATAAGGTGAGAATAGACCATGTGGACCATGTGCAAAATAAAAAGCATGTGAGAAATGTGCATAAAACATGTGGGTTTTGACCAAAAGTAGGAAAAAAGTTAGGAATTTGCAAAATTAATGCAAAAATTGAGTCGAGAGGTACCAAAAGACATGAAAATGACCCCAAATTTGGAGGTGCAATAAAAAGCCAAAATCATTTTTGCAATATAAATAGATAAATAAATAAATAAATAAATATATATATATATATATATTTATTTATTTATTTATTTATTTTTATTTTTTTCCTCAAAAAACATCCGAGAGGGGGACCATTTTTTCAATAGAAATAAAAAAAATAAAAAAAAAGAGGGGGCGAGGGGGGTGAAGGGGGGAAGAATAGAGAGAGGTAGAGAGAGATTAGAGAGAGGATAGAGGGACGTAGAGAGAGAAGAGAGAGAGGTAGAGAGAGGTAGAAAGAGGTAGAAAGAGGCAAAGAGAGAAGATAGAGAGGGAAAGATAGAATTAGAGAGAGGTAGAGAGAGAAAGTTTTTTTACAAATAAAGAAATAACAATGATCGAGGGGGCCGCTTTTCTTTCAAAAAATATGAAAAAATAGACAAAAATCAAAATAAAATCACAAAAAAATCTAACAAAATCCCAAAAAATGAGAAAAAAATACTCCAAAATTTCCATAAATTTCTAGACCACTTTTCCCACTGAAAAACACGGAGAGCTTCCATTTTTCCTCTATGTTATCGAGAAAAATGACATGAAAACATGAAAATTTCTAAGCAAATCTAAAAATTCCTTAAAAAATTTTAGAAAGTTGTTCATGAAAAAGGGTTGGGAAATGACATCTAAATTTCATAAAAAACTCAAGGAACAAGCATAAAAATTGATGAAAAGTAATAAAACTTAAGCAAAAAATGTGATACGAGAAGGCTATGTACAACCTGGAATGATTTTACAAGTTTGACATGATCCAGAAAGCTTTACTTTTGCAATTGATAGGCCTTGAGCCTAAATATGATGACTAATAGAAACTATTTGCCCTCCAAAGTCTCTAAATCAGGCGCACTTCATTTGAAATGTCTTCCTTTTGCGCACAGTGACAATCTGATGGGGCCACCTTGAATCCTTCATTAGAATAATCTTACCAACATACTTCATCTTTTGTGTCCCTGTTTTAGAAAGTTTTTTATTATAACCTTTCCATCTTACTATTCCAGCTTCTTCAACCAATGGAATCTTGTGTTTCCAAAGACTTGCAGGTACTCCTTCTGCCCCTTGTAAAGCTCTACACTTATTGCCATAAAAATTATCATAAAAGAAGGTATCCATACAGGTACCTTTCGAATCAGCTTCACCTCTTTTGCACTTATCTTCTCCCTTCTATGGCCTTTGGCTAAGACTGATTCACTCGAATGAGTAACCTGAATGATGTTGATATATTTAGGTAGTGATGTGTGTGAACACACTAGGACCGCCGGGGCACTTTTTTCCCTCTTTAGGAGGTTTTTTTCCCTCGGCTTGTATATACGCCTATTGCCCTAATGGGACACTTATCTTTGTACATTCTCTAGTAATACATTCAGTATTGTGTGTTGTGCTCCAAGCTTCTTCTTCTTCCTTGTGCTGTTCGCGTGCTTCTGCAAAAGTCTAACTCCAACAATTGGTATCAGAGCAGGTCATCACTTCATCTAGGGCGCAGTCGACACTCCTCCATTTGCAGTCTCAGAATTGTACAAATTTTGGTGAGCATACTCAGGGTGTTTTCGAGATCAAAACGGCTTCGCTTTGTGGTGGCGAAATCGCGATCTGAGCTCGTTTTGGCCTCCGAACGCACTATCGTAGCGCTTGTGTAGGCTATTTCGTCTTTTTGTGCCAAAGGTATATACCAGTTTCTGTTCGCCAGTTTAAGCGTCTCAAAGTCTGCTACAGGTCTAGCAAAACTCGCCTCGGCAATTCTGTTCAACTTTTTGAGATACAATCAATTTTCTGCATCAAGGTATTTTAGTCACCGGCCATGGTTGAAAGCAGTGATGTATTCAGTATGTTGGTTGTTGAGGATAAGTTGGATGGTACCAACTACCCATTATGGGCTTATATGATGTGACATGTATTGGTTGCAAAAGGATTGTGGAACATTGTGCAGGGTGTTGAAAGACGTCCTGTTACACCTGTAACAACAGGTACTACGAATACAGGTGCTGGAGCTGATGAAGATGGTGTCGAAGATGATATTCTACAGATTCCTGTTCGTGCTGTTGTTTCTGTTGCACCTACTGCAGAGCAAATTTGTTGGGATGGCAGAGATGCCCAGGCACATGCATTGATAGCTTTGTCTGTCAAACGTGCCATTATTCCTCATATTCGCTCTTGCACAACAGCTAGGGATGCTTGGGATACACTTACCAAATTGTACCAAGCTAGGAATGAGGCTCGTGTAGCTTAACTCCGAAAACAGTTGGAGAGTGAGCACATGAATGAAGGTGATTCTATGGACAGTTTCCTAACAAAGATCAAAGATTTGAAGGAACAATTGATTTCTGCTGATGAGGTTATACCAGATAGCTCACTTGTGCAGACCGTTCTGAATTGTCTTCCTAATTCATATCAGAGTTTTGCTTCTACTCTTTGGTTGATGATGAAAGGCAATCCGAATGCCTTATCATTTGAGGAGTTAGTCTCTGTTCTGTTGCAGGAAGATTAGTCCAAGCAGAACAGGTCCATTATGTGTGTTGCAGATCAAGCTTTCCTGGCTAGTCAGAAGGGCAAAGGAATATGGAGCTCTTCTACTAGTAAGCAGAAATCTACAAATGCTACACATTCGAAGAACCAGGATAAAGATGAGAAGAAATCAGAAAAGCAGAAATTGTTTTGCAAGTACTGTAAAGGAAATGATCATATCATAAAGAACTGTCCAAAACTGGTTGCAAAAGAGGCAAAGAAAAAGGAGGCTGGAATGGTTGTTGCAGAAGTCTCTACACCAAAAACAGAGTCTGCTAATCTTGTGCAGGAAGAAGAATGGGCATTTACTACTGTTTGCAGTTTTGACCCATCTTCTCATGAGCAGTGCATGTCTGCAGTGGACTCAGATGTTTGGTACTTTGACAGTGGGGCGACCAAACATATTACCTCGCAGCGCAGTTTCTTCTCTTCACTCGAGCCTGCCCCTATAGGGAATACTGTCACATGCGCCAACAACTCCTCTTATCCTGTTATGGGAGTTGGTAAGATCATTCTGACTACTAATGATGGTAGTTCTTTCACCTTATCAGATGCCTTATTGGTGCCAGGGATCAAGAAGAATCTGTTATCATGATTCTTCTTGATCCCTAGTTGTGAAATTCATTGATGACAAGTGTACAGTTCATGATCTATCAAATGGCGATGTGATTATTGCTTCTGGAATTTTATGTCGTGGGCTGTATAAGCTCATAGACTATGAAAGATCTGTGAATGATTCGGCATGTGCAGTTCATGATTCTCAGGCCATGTCAGATGCAAAGCTTTGGCATGCACGCTTTGGTCATCTGAATTTTGCTAGTTTGCTATGCCTGCAGAAATCTGATATGGTGTCTTCTTTGCCCAAGCTTGAGGCACCTGGAAAACATGTATGTGAAGGCTGTATTTTGGCCAAAATGCAGCGTTCCTCCTTTCCAAAAGATGGTTCAGTTCGGGCTACACAGAAATTACAGCTTGTACATAGTGATGTCTGTGGTCCTATGCAGACGTACATAGTGATGTCTGTGGTCCTCTTTTGGGAATTACCTTTACTTCGTGACTTTCATTGATGATTTTTCCAGGCATGCATGGGTATATCCACTCAAAGCAAAGTCCGAAGTGTTCATGTGCTTTAAACAGTTTTTGGTTTTGGCTGAAAATCTGTCAGCATGTAAATTGGGCACCCTCCGTTTTGATCGAGGGGGGGGATATATGTCTTCTGATTTTAATGCATTTCTGGCTGAACGTGGGTTAAAACACCAGTGTACAGTGCCGTATACACCTCAACAGAATGGAGTTGCTAAACGGAAGAATAGATCACTCATGGAGATGGCGAGGTGTATGGTCAAGAGTCAGGCTTTACCACATAGTTTCTGGCTTGAGGTTGTCATGTGTGCAGCATATGTACTTAACAGGTGTCCCACTAAAGCGCTGCAGTCTATCACTCCATATGAGGCTTGGCATGACCGCAAGCCATCTGTTGCTCATCTGCGTGTTTTTGGTTGTTTGGCATATGCATTAGTGCCTGAACAACATCGTAGAAAATTGGATGATAAGGCAGTAAAATGTATTTTTGTTGGGTACAGTTCTGAAAGTAAAGGCTATCGTCTGTATCATCCACAAACTAAACGCATTCTGGTTAGCCGTGATGTTGTCATTGTGGAAGATGCTATTCAGCCATTGCTTTCATGTACTAAGGAGACATCTCTTAGCTCCAAAGACATGTATGATACTTTGATGCCTCTTTTTACAGGTGGACAGACTAGTGCTGGTCCTAATGAGGCAACTTCTTAGCCTTTGTAGGTTTCATATGATGATGCAGATCATTCCATTTCTGATGCAGATTTACATGATGCACTTGTTGATGAGAGAGCTGATATTGAGCAAGCAAAAACTATGCCAAAATGGCTGGTGCAGAGTTTGCGTGACAGCAAATTAGATGCACCTTTGTCATCTCGTACTCGTTCAGGCTCTCATAGTGCCTCCTTTGCATCAGATTGCTATGCTATGGCTACGTCTAGTCTCTGTGATGAGAATGAGCCTGTTTCTTTTGATGAAGCACAAAATTCAGAAAATTGGATGGCTGCTATGCAATCTGAATATGATGCTATAATGAAGAATGGTACATGGTCTTTATGTGACTTGCCTCCTGGCAAGAAGGCCATTGGCACTAAGTGGGTATACAAGCTGAAGCATAAACCTGATGGTATAGTTGATAGGTATAAGGCTAGGCTTGTTGCAAAGGGTTATGCGCAGGAAAGAGGCATTGATTTTGATGAGACCTTTGCACCTACATGACGTATGACTACTGTTCAGAGCATTTGTGCACTTGCAGCCCATCATGGTTGGAATGTACATCAGTTGGACATTAAAACAGCATTTTTGAATGGTGACTTGCATGAAGAAGTGTATGTTTTTCAGCCCCGTGGCTTTGTGCAGAAAGGGCATGAAAACCAGGTGTGCAGGCTAAAGAAGGCATTATAAGGTTTAAAGCAAGCACCACGTGCTTGGTATGAGAAGATACATGCCTATCTGGTTGCACATGGTTTTGAGAACAGTCCAACTGAAAGCACCTTATATATTAAGCGTGCTAATGATGTGCTTCTGATCATTGTTGTCTATGTTGATGACATGCTGCTCACTGGTCCTATTGAGAAGCATATTGTTGATTTCAAGGCTGATTTGCATGCCTCATTTGAGATGTCTGATTTGGGGCATTTGCATCACTATTTGGGCATTTACTTTATGCAAGTTCATGGTGGAATGGCTTTGTGTCAAACGAAATATATTGACACATTATTGCAGTGTTTTGGCCGAAGACTGTAAGCCTATTGCCACTCCTATGGAGACAGGTTTATGATTGAGTCTTCATGATGCTGGAGATGCATTTGATGTTGTTCTCTATCAGCAAGCTGTTGGATGTTTGATTTATTTATGCATTACTCGGCCAGATATTCAGTTTGTTGTCTCACAGATGAGCAAGTTTATGCATTGCCCACAAGTCACGCATTGGAAGGCGGTTAAGCGCATCTTTCGCTACTTGAGTGGTACTCGGCTACTTGGGTTGTTTTATCCCAAGGGGGGATCACTACCGCCAGATTTGCATGCTTTTTCTGACTCAGATTGGGCTGGTTGCTATGACACTCGTGTGTCCAAAAACGGTTTTTGCTTCATGCTTGGTAGCTCATGTATATCTTGGTTGAGCAAGAAGCAGCCTACTGTGGCCACTTCCAGTTGTGAGGCTGAGTATAGGGCAGCTTTCACAACGACTGTTGAGTGTGTGTGGCTCAGACTCCTAATGGCTAATTTGGGTGTTGGCCAGTCTTCTGCCACCACCATCTTCACTGACAGTTAGAGCGCATTGGCAGTTGCGAGGAACCCTATGTTCCATGCTCTCACTAAGCACATTGAGGTGCATTATCACTATGTCAGGGAGAGGTTCTCTGCTGGGGAGATCAGCTTGGCATATGTGCCCATGCAGGAGAACATAGCAGACCTTTTCACAAAGGCTCTACCTAGGGAGAAGTTTGAAGCTTTCCGCAAAGCTTTGGGCTTACTTCCTTTTGTGGAGTGATTTCCACATAGCTTGGCACTTCCTTATACATGAGTGCCAGCTCCTTGTTCACCGCATCACTCCCATGGGGGATTTGTTGATATATTTAGGTAGTGATGTGTGTGAACACACTAGGACCGTCGGGGCACTTTTTTCCCTCTTTAGGAGGTTTTTTCCCCTGGCTTGTATATATGCCTATTGCCCTAATGGGCTACTTATCTTTGTACATTCTCTAGTAATACATTCAGTATTGTGTGTTTGTGCTCCAAGCTTCTTCTTCTTCCTTGTGTTGTTCGCGTGCTTCCGCAGACATCTATCTCCAACAATATAAATCACACATCTAGAAATATGGATATATCACCATCCACTGCACCTCCACTCACATCCACTTCTACAACTCATCAACTCATATCCAGACACTTCTCCACTATCACCCACAACATCCACATTCCCTCACTCCACCCCTATCCTCCCTACATTACACACCAAACAACAATCATTCTTGAGCACACCATCACTATTTTCATCATCCACTATAGATAGAGAAATTCAGAAAAATATTTGCATGCATGCATCAAGTGCATGAAGAGTTTACTTCCTTACGGAATCACTATGAAGCTCTACAGTAGACCACCACTCAACTCCAAGTGAGCCTTAATTCTTTAACAATTGAGAATGTATCTGTGAATGCACCTGATTAGAAACTCCGAGATGCTTATCACTCAATGGAGTTGGAGTTGGAGCAGAAATCCAAAGAAGCTATCACCAAGGCAGAAGAACAATTAAGAGTCCAGATCATCAGAAATGCCACTCTAACATGCAACATGGGACTCTTAGGACATCATCTCGCAGCTGCCAAAGAAGAGAATCAGTGCCCACAAGAACAGAATAGAGAAAATCTTGAAGCTACCTTGGACAAACCCGATGAACTGATTAGTCCAAGTTGCTTCAAGGTGGTCCCATCGGAAACTATGCAGATGCTACTAGAAGACCATGCACACTTATTAGAAGACTATGACAAACTGGTATAGGAATGTCAGACGCTTAAAAGTGACAATGAAACTTTATGACTCCAAGCACCTGTTCAACCACCTACCATCCAAGAAGTCAGGCCTGTAGAAATCTTGGAGGAATCGACCACATTACGGGCACATGTACTGGAACTCCAAGCTCAAATACTAGATCCCTTGGACATTTGTCGATTGGATTCACCACCAAAAATACCAATTGTATAAGAGACAATCACCATCCCTATGGAGGCTACTTTTGAAGATGAATACGAACCTCAGCGTACCCCTAGTTGGACGTGTGATTGAGGAAGGGCAAGATACATTCAAACTCCCCACACCCGCCTAGATGAAGCCAGTTGAAGAACTAGGTAAGAATCATTTGGCATGGATAGAAGCTCAACTAAAGGCTATGGTAGTGATCAAGGAGAAGATTCTTCAATCTCTACACTTTACACAATTGGCGCCAAGCAGGTACATCTCTATTAATGAACTCCAATATAAGCCATACTTTATCTACATGGTTGAGTATAATCTTGCAATCAAGAAAGCCATGGGAAAGAAAGCTACACATGCCACTGAGTTTGAACTCGTTGATCTACCATTCGATGCACATAGAGAAAATATTTCCAACCCAACTAGCGAAAGGAATTACTGCAAGAATATCTTGAGATGATGTATACTTGGACAAAGGCCCCATTACACTTAAAATACAACCCGTGTTAAGACCCTGTACCTCGTCACCATTCTTGGACTACATTTGCCATCAAACTATAGAATAGCAAGCAATGCCAGGATTGGATAAACTATCAATGACCATCAAAATTTTCGATCTGATGCAGACCACATTTAAAATCTTCAGACGCTTCATACCTCCACATGTATCCACCCCAGATTTTGAGCACGATAACGGTGATCTAGTCTATGATATTAGCACAACGCCATTGCCCAGGGTGTGTTATGCATGGCACTACAGGATTAAGTGCTTGGCAGCATGTTACAAATTAACCTTTGAAGAGATGTTTACTACGAGCTTCTAGGAGTACCATTCAGAAGTGTTCATCAACACGCCTACACACTTGTTACAACTCTTTGCCTGCAAACAAATAATGTATTCCACACATTACAAAATCCCACCCCATGATGAGCCTCAGGCAATCGACTGGGAAAAACTAGAAGTAGATTTAGCATGAGGTCTCCACATCATAGAACAAACGCTCACCCATGATCTCTTACAGAATTACATCACCCAAGCCCAAAAACGAGGATCTATCAGGGATGGCAGACGTAAGAGGGAGGGGGTGTTGGCAATGCAATCGGTAGTGGCCACATACATTGACGTAAAGGAAGCATGTGAAAGGGAAATGCAGGAAGTTTTGAAGACCAGACCCATTATTTTCTTCAAAGAAAGATGGCTTCATTATCTCGTGGACAAACCATTAATAGTGGTTTTAATCACTCATGTGACATATGTAAGATATAAAAACTAATTTCATATTGATTCACTCCATTTTCTACAAGATGAGGAGTCCTTGAGCTTGAGGAGCTTAGGTAGAATGTTCATACCAAAATTTGTAATTTTTTAGACTTCATTTGGACCTCCAAGTGACCCTCCAAACCTATTTTTTAACTAGGTCAGACACTATGTTCAAAACTGGCCAAAACTAGTCTAAAAACTATAAAAAGAGCTAGAGAGCTCATTTTTTATGTTAGCTAGTTTGAGGTTGGCGTGATCAAGTTTTGTAAGAGTTATTTTTTAGCAATACAAGTGTGATTCTCACCTTCCATTGTGTCTCTCTTGTCTCTACCGTGTGTGTGTATGTTTGTGTGTGCACTTTGTGCTTCTCACCTTCATCTTCACGCTCATCACTCCTTCACGATCTTCACATCATCCTACCTCTTCTATAGATTGATAACTAAGGATTAGTCTTTGTATCTACTCCTGCCCAAACCATTTAGCCTATGCTTCTTATATCTCAATAGGTTCATCTTTTTGCACTCAAAAGAAACTTCATAATGTCCCAACCAGATACCTTGGCAAGTATTTAGACTATTATTCTGATAATGGAAATCTTCCTCGCTAATGTTTCCAATACTTTCGACATCTAGGTTTGTTAGTACTCGAAATTTCCTCATCAATACCTCTTCAAAGGGAGTTTTAGCCATTTCAAATTTGTCCCATTCTTCCTCTTGCACCTCATCCCACAAGTCTTCTTACCGAGATCCATCAACATCAGGGATTTTGGAATCAAAATCTTGATAATTTATGAGCAATGAGGGCAATTCATCTTTTGTGTGTTTCTTTTGAATTTGCTCTTGGGCTTCCACAAGGCCTTCTTGTGGAAGCAGATTTTTGTGTTCATAGGAGAGCTCAAATCACTAATTTTTTGCATTCTCTCCTTCTTGAATCTCTAAGGGCATTTTGTGAGAAGGCACCTTAGGAGGAGGCATAGGTTCCTTAACGACCAATTTTTCAATGCGAGTTTCTTGTTGCATAGGAACAGGCATTGGAATTCACATTCTCATTTTTGTTTTGGGTATAAACTATTGATAATGAAGATTGGTGATCTCTGAATGTGTGGATAATTTAAAGGGTATGACATTTTTTGAAATAAGGGCTTAGGTATACACATATTAGAAATAGGTTTGGGTGCCTTTTTTTAATAATATTTGAGCTACTTCTATAATTCTCATATACATATCCAATCTTTTGGTCTCTAAATTGGCTATTGGATATCACTTCTCATGATGTTCCAAAGATGGTTCAATAGCTATCCTAGCTTGATGTTCTTATAGTAGCATTTGTAGGTCCTTTGGTGCTAGGGATGCCAATACCAAGCTCCCTCTTTGTCTCTCTTGTTGGAGACTAGATTTTTCTTGTTCTCTAGATTGAATCTTAAGCTCTAGCTCTTTGTCATGAAATAGTGAGTTAAATTGAGAGAGAGAGAGAGAGAGATAAAGTCAGCCATTTTGTTCAAATTGTTTTTAAGGGAACTAACTCCACATGCACACATTTCTTTCCAAGTGGTCTTTCTTTTCTTGTCAGCCTATGTCGTTAAGTTTTCTTGTGTTTTATTAAGTGCCATGTTCTTATTTTTGGACTTCTTTGCATTTCTTGTGTGTTTTATCCAATCAATGTTCTAAAGAGTCTGGACTTTCATAATCATCTCTAGAGGTGGAATCATTAATCGCATCCATTAGGGCTTCAACATAAGCTTGCATAACCACATGAATAGGCTTAGCATTATCATTCTCGCTCCTAGAAGCTATGGGAGAGACCACATTCAACAATGTTACCTTGACAAAGTTAGGATCCTTGGGACATTTTTAATACATGATCTATACCACAACCTTCAAAAAAACCCAAAAACTAGTTTTGGTTGTGTGGTGTGCTTTGTGCAAGAGGGAGATTGGTAATGACATGATCTCTATTTCACTCGATGCATGTATCCCTTGGTATTTGTGCCTTTTGCAAAGGCCAACCTGGTTAGTGGCTTGAGATCTAGCATTAGTGTTATAAAGTAAGTCTATGTTCTAAGTGTCCAACCGATTTAGTGATCTGTTACATTTGGCCCTTCTTGGATTTTGGCCTGATATGCCTTAACCATCATGTCTAGGTCCTCGGGAGTGGGATCTGTTAAGATAGATCCTACTCTAGGTGGTGGTGTGGTTACATGCGGTGGATTTTGGACCTTCTTGGATTTTGGCCTGATATGCCTTAACCATCATGTCTAGGTCCTCGGGAGTGGGATCTGCTAAGATAGATCCTACTCTAGGTGGTGGTGTGGTTACATGCGGTGGATTAGGGGGTTGTGGATTAGAAGGTGAAAGAGACGGTGGTGGTGGTGGTGATGTGTGAGAGTGTGTTCGAGAGGTGAGTTCAACTATCTTGGCCTTTGTTTCTCTTAGGCTTTCCTCAAGCTCACTCATCTTCCTCGACCATTGTTCCTTTCATTCTCTCGCGGTTATCTTTCCAAGCTCTTGTCCTTTTCTTGGTTATACTCTCGGTCTCACTGACCTTTGAACTCTTTTCCTGTCCTAAGCCTTGACTCTTTTGTAATGCCTGAGCTCTCATGACCACTTGCACTAGGGCTGTGGAAGTCACACTTCTAGTTGAGTCTACTACTAACCCAATCACATTGATAGGAGTGATCTTCGGCCCATTGTTTGGGTTCTTTGGCCAGTCTTGTAAGAGGTGCTCTTTTCCACGATCTTGACAAAACCCCTGAATTGTCAATGATTGGGACTCCATTGGTGCAGGTGAAGGACAATCTGTTGGGTGTGTGTAGAAGTGCGAGAGACACACGAGAAGCACACACAAAGAGCACAAACGCAGCAAGACACACGGAGAAGACGATGGCTGGAATAGCTCTCTCTATTGATCGATGAACTGAACTGAAGTAAGAGCTGAATAATATCCCTAAGTACAAAGTACCACCACATATGAGAGTATCAAGTATGTGGTAACATGGGGAAAAAACCGCTAGCCAGCACTAGAGTAAAAAGTGCCCATGTATAGGGAAAAGATTCACATCAAAGCTACTCGAGGAACACATAAGTGTAACAAACCCCCCTGGAGCGAATGATGTGAACACATACAGAGAGTGACAGATCAACCCCCAGAAGGTAAAAAGCCTAAAGCTTTGCGAAAAGCTTCAAACTTTTCCCGTGGAAGAGCTTTGGTGAATATGTATGCCACATTATCTTGTGTAGGCACATATACCAAATTAATATCTCCTGCATGAAGGCGCTCTCTCACATAGTGATAATGCACCTCAATATGTTTGGTCCGTGCATGAAACACTGGGTTTCATGCAACAGCCAAAGCACTCTGACTATCTGTGAGAATATGCGTAGCAGCATCAATCTCCATGCAAAGATCCATCAATAGGCGTCTCAGCCATATACACTCCACTGTAGCTGTGAAAATTGCCCTGTACTCAGCTTCACAACTCGATGTCGCCACTGTAGGTTGCTTCTTACTCAACCAAGATATGCATGAGTCTCCAAGGAAAAAGCAATTACCACTAGTGGACACGCGAGTATCATAACAACAAGCCCAATCACTATCTGTAAAAGCATGCAAGCATGGCTGGACATCTCTGCCATAAAAGAGACCTAAGCTCAAAGTGCCTCGAAGATATCTAAACACACGTTTCACCGCTTGCCAATGCTTAGTGCCAGGGCCATGCATGAATCGACTCAACTGGGAAACTGCATACTGTATATCCGGCCTTGTGTTGCATGCATATATAAGACATCCCACAGCCTGCTGATAAAGAGAAGTGTCAAATGCATCACTGGAATCCTCAACTGAGAATCTAAATCTTGTCTCAACTGGTGTGGAAACTGGCTTGCAATCCTCAAAGTCAAAATGCTGAAGTAGTTTTTCAACATACTTTCCTTGATGCATAACAATTCCCCCCTCAACGGATACAAACTGGATGCCAAGATAGTAGCTCAAAAGGCCAAGATAAGTGATATCAAAAGTATGCTGCAAATCAGCCATAAGAATGTCAAGTTTTGCATTACATGACCCAATCAAGAGTATGTCATCGACATAAAGAACAAGCACTATAGGATCAGCCCCATTTTTGCGTACATAGAGTGTGCTTTCAATCGGACATGTGAAGCCAAGAGCAATCAAGTGCTTATGTATTTTGTCATACCATGCACGTGGAGCTTGCTTGAGACCATACAAGGCTTTATGCAAGCGACAAACCATATGCTCTTTCCCTTTCATAGCAAATCTAGGAGGTTGCTTCACATAGACCTCTTCTTGCAAATCTCCATTCAAGAAGGCTGATTTTATGTCCAATTGATGCACTTTCCAACCTCGATGGGCAGCCAATGCAACCACGGTACGAATGGTAGTCATGCGTGAAGTAGGTGCAAAAGTTTCCTCATAGTCAATGCCATATTGTTGCGCATATCCTTTGGCAACCAATCTAGCTTTGTAGCGATCAATGCTACCATCATATTTTCTCTTAATCTTGTAAACCCACTTTGTACCAATAGCATTCTTTCCTTTTGGCAATTCACATAACTCCCAAGTACCATTCCTATGTATGGAATCCATTTCTGATTGCATAGCACTCATCCATTGTGGATCATCACATGCATCTTCAAAAGAAAGTGGCTCTTCATTACATGTTGTAGCAATAAGAGAATAATCCACAAAATTACTTGATGCATGGTGAGAGCTTGACCTTGTTCTACCAAGTAAAGGTGCACTCAATTTGCTGTCCTGCAAAGTTTGTTTCAGCCACTTTGGCATAGATTGTGCACTCTTGATAGACATGCGTTCATTATGTAAAACATCTTCAATATGTACATCATGCGTGGGCTGAATTTCATGCTCAGTTTCAGCCATATTTTGTCGCATATGTTCAGCCATATGTGGCTGGAAATTTCCAACAGTTTTGACATTTTTTGGCAGAATTTTTTCAGCCATGTTTGGCTGAAAATTATCCACATTTTTAGCCCTATTTGGCTGGAATTTTTCAGCCCTTTGAACCTCAGTTGGCTGGTCTACATGGCCATAGTCAAGCGCACCATTTTGGAACAAAGGCATGAGTGTATCGAACACATCTTGTGAGCTAACTGTTGGCAGTTTTTTGCATTCAAGTAGAGGGAAAACTGAATTTTCAGCAAATAACACATCTCGACTCACAATAATTGTGTTCGTCAATGGATGGTACAACCGATATCCCTTACTTTCAGCACTAAAACCAACAAATATATATTTCTTTGCCTTGTCATCAAGTTTGTGACGTTGTTGTGATGGCACAAGAGCATATGCCAAACAACCAAACACACGCATATGACTAACCATAGGCTTATGACCATTCCAAGCCTCATAAGGAGTGATGACTCTCAATGCTTTTGTAGGGCAGTGATTCAACACATAATTTGCACACATGACCGCTTCCATCCAAAACTTATGAGGAAGATGCTTTCCTTTAACCATACATCGTGCCATTTCAAGTAAAGTTCTATTTTTACGCTCAGCAACACCATTTTGTTGAGGTGTATATGGCATCGTACATTGGTGCAAAATACCTCTTTCACGAAGAAAAGCATTAAACTCATGTGACATGTACTCACCACCACGATCCGTGCATAGAGTCAAAAGCTTTTGTGAAGAAAAATTTTCAGCCATAGCTAAAAATGCTTTGAAGCAAGAAAATACCTCATTCTTTGCTTTCATAGGATACACCCATGTATGGCGAGTAGCATCATCAATGAAGGTAACAAAATATACATGCTTCCCAAAAGATGGAGTCTTGACCGGACCACATACATCACTATGAACAAGTTGCAATTTTCTTGTAGTGTGTGTGTGACTATCTTTTGGAAAAGAAGCACGATGCATTTTTCCAAGAATGCAACCTTGCATGCTTTTCAATGGACTCAAGTGTAGGCAAGCCAATAACCATGTCCTTCTTTTGCAAGTAGAGCAAACTATTGAAGTTTAAATGACCAAAACGAGCATGCCAAAGCTCCATTTCAGCCATGGAAGAAGTATGAGCAACCAAGGCATTCGAGGCAGCCCTCTTGTATGTATCCATGCGATACAAACCATCACATAATGTACCGGACATCACGATAACATCGCCATCGCTGAAATCATGAACCATACACTTATCATCAACAAAGTGTACATGAAGTCCTGCTTTGGCAATCAACGGAACTGAAATTAAGTTCTTCTTGATACCGGGCACATACAATGCATTTTTCAAGAGAATCACACCTCCATTTGCAGTCGTAAGCTCAATTTCTCCTACTCCAATGATAGGATAAGAGGCATTGTTTGCACACACCACATGTCCTCCTTTAGGTGCATCTTTCAAAGAGGCAAAAAATCTTTTGCATGATGTTATGTGCTTTGAAGCACCACTATCAAAGAACCAATCCGAATCAGCCTCACTCACAACCATGCATTTAGAATGTAAAGAAGCATCATAATGCCACATGTAACAACACATGCCCAAAAATCTTGAGCCATGTTAGCTTCATCATTCTTTGCATTTGCTGAATTTTCAGTAATAGACATGCCGGATTCCTTCTTCTTTTCATTGCATTTAGCAAGCTTTCTACACTCATCAATAGTATGACCAGCCTTCCGGCAATATTTGCATCTCTTCTTCTTTTGCAAATCACCATCATTAGAGGAATGAGTGGAAGAGGAAGCTTGAGGCTTTGGTTTTGATGAACCAAAAGCTGAACCATACTTGCTTTTCCCCTTTTGTGAGATAGCAAGTGCTTGCGTTCCCTCAATCAAACCACTCCTATTCACTCTAGATTGCTCTTCTTGCAAAAGAAGAGACACAACCTCATCAAATGCATACATATTAGGATTTCCTTTTGCAACCAAACGGAGTGTAGTAGCAAAGCTTTGAAACGATTTCGGTAATCCTTTCAACAATGTAGAAATGAGTGATGCATCCGGAATGATCTCATCTATGTTTGCCAATTGCTCTTTCAAGTCCTTGATGCATGTCACATACACATCCACTGACTCATTTTCAGCCATACATACATCCTCAAGTTGCTTCCTCAAGTATGCAACACGTGCTTCATTACGCACGGCATACAAAGAAGCAAGAGTGTCCCATGCATGTCGTGATGTAGAACATGACCGAATGTGTGGAACTATATGACGCTTCACTGAAAGCGCAATCAAAGCATGAGCTTGAGCATCTTTTCCATCCCATCTAAGCTGCTCCTGTGTAGATGGAGAAGGAGAAACCACTGTACTCGAAGAAGAAGCTCCATCTATGACAGTAGACTGTGAAGTAGAAGCACCTGCCGGTCTTCGATCTACATCTGCCACTATGTTCCAAAGTTGTTTTGCAACAAGAACCTGCTTCATCATGTAAGACCACATCGGATAGTTGGTCCCATCAAGCTTATCTTCAGCTTGAAGCATGCCAAACAAGTCATTGCTGCCCGCCATTTCACTAAGGAACAAGAATGTGACAAAATCTTCACTTCGACGAAAATTGAAATGAGTGTTGAAATTTTAGCTCACAAACCGTCACTCTGATGGCGATTCTAACTACACGAATGGCTTCGAAATGGGGGTAAAACCCCAGCGCACCTGATGGAAATGTTTTCGGGCTGCTGAAATTCACACTTCTATGCTCTGAAGTCGATTTGCACTGTTAAAGTGCGCGCGCGCCGCAACGCGAAAAACCGAAACTTGAGAAGAAGCTGAACCTGCTCTGATACCATTATTGGGTGTGTGTAGAATTGCGAGAGACACACGAGAAGCACACACAAAGAGCACAAACGCAGCAAGACACACGGAGAAGACGATGACTGGAATAGCTCTCTCTATTGATCGATGAACTGAACTGAAGTAAGAGCCGAATAATATCCCTAAGTACAAAGTACCACCACATATGAGAGTATCAAGTATGTGGTAACATGGGGAAAAAACCTCTAGCCAGCACTAGAGTAAAAAGTGCCCATGTATAGGGAAAAGGTTCACATCAAAGCTACTCGAGGAACACATAAGTGTAACACAATCATGAATGAACTGATCACCTTGGCATCTGTAGCATGGTCCTCTAGGTGCTTGGGGTCTGATCTGTCTAGGTTGGGGCCTAGATCCTAAGTTCCCTTGCTCTATGTCACCTATTTCATCTTTTGAGATTATATTGCCAAATTCATCTATCCTACCTGGTTGAGTGGTGACTACATACATTGTCCCTTCTTTATCTATGTAGGCACCATTCTCAAAATTGACGACTCGATGTTCTAGTCCAATGGGTTGATCTGGGTTTTTAATCTGTACAAAGATCTTCTCAGACCGTCCTCATATATGCGTGCACCTAATCGGTTGGTCTTGATGTATTCCAATCGAGTCTTGTAAGGTCCTTCTGGTTTTTCTAGGTACGCTACTCTTGAGCTACCTACAAGTCTCTCCATGCGTATGGGTAATCATTCACTTCAGAATTTAGAGCGTATGGGTAATCACTCAATTACTGGGCCCAATACCTAGCTGTATGATTGACACTAGCTTCAGATGATCTGAGGTTGTCTCTCTCTCCCTAGATGTCTTCCTGACCTAAGGTTCATATGCTTCTCCCTTTATCCCAACTTTCCCAAGTACAACCTTGTTGCAGAGTTCTTTTGTATTAGTCCCTTATTATTTTTAATTTTTTCAGGATGTCACTTCTTGTCCAATGGTTTTTGTTGCAAGGAATACTTGAGTTCAATGCACTTGAAGATTGATCGCTCAATTTAAGTTCTTTTACTTTAGGGTTTCTTGTAATTATAACCTATGTATGCTTTCACTTGAGTAATTAGGGTTTTTGAACTTGATTGTGCTTAATGTAGCCCTAATTAATCAATACCTCTATCTGTACTTAACGTAATCTAGGAATTAATAGAGGGGGTTGAGAATGATCCAACCTCAAGTTGCTTATCCCTTGCTCTTGAGTGCATAAGCACCCGGTTCTCAAGCTTGCAGTACTCTCATGCTTTGGATTCCCTTTGATGCTCTCAATGGACCTGTAAAAGCCCCAAAGTTAGCTCAAGTTTTGAAGTTAATTGACATAGCAAACCAAGTCTTTTCATGTACTTCAGAGGCCCAATTTTACTTTGTTTCTATGAAAATTCCCTTAGAGATCCCCCAACTTTCTCACCCCTCTAGAAGGTCAACTTCAAAATAACCTATCTATAACTCATCATATTAGTTTTAAAAAAACCAATGGATGTTTTTGTGGAATTTGAAACGAGCTTTCCAATGAGCCCAAGATCACTAGAAACGGAGTTCGTATGAGAAAGTTATGAAAGTTCAAGGTTTTGGGGTTAAAACAGGGTTAAAATAGGCTGATAGGCAAACAAGGTTTCTCGAATTATTTGCTTGGGGCCTCCCTATGTTCTAATAGCTTAATATTTGTGCCCACAACTAGCCAAAAATTGCAATTTAAAAAACCTTAAAAATTTTGGCTGAAATTGGCTATCAAACGCGATCGATAGGGCTATCATGGTGATAAACAAAGTTGTCCATCATGGCCTCTCAATCGTGATGGACATAGTCAATCAAGATTGATGGGCGTCGATCACGATGGACAGGGTGTCCATCGCGATGGATGGTGTCCATCGCAATTGATGGGTGTCAATCACGATGGACATAATTTCTCAGGTTTTTTGCATGATCGTGTGTCAATCGTGGCGTAAACTTCGTGACGGATAGGTTTCTTGATGAAATGGGGTGTCAATCATGATTTTTTTGCCGGTCACGATGGACAGGTGTGTCTGTCGCGATGGAGACCTGTCAGTCACGATGGACTACTATTAGTCATGATGGATGTTGTGAATCATGATGCACAAGCAGTTTGTCATGGGGTTGTCAATCATGATTCATTGATTTTTTTTGGATTTTCGTGCTTTCTTGTGTCGATCGGGCCTCTATACATTGCGATGGACATATGATTTTTCAGTCAATTGTGGTGGACATAAGTGTCCGTCGTGATGTATACTGTCAATCGTGATTGATGGGTTGTCCGTCGGGGTTTGTCAATCGTGATGGATAGGCTATCCATCGTGATGGACACTGTCAATCGTAATTGATGCTGTCAATTGAGATCGACAGAGAAAACACGATTTTTTTTTAAATTTTTATGTGGATGTGATGTGCAAGGCTTGTAGATCATGAATATGCACTTAGTTTTACCAAATGATCAAGCTTTTTGTCAATCAGGATTGACATAGCTCAACCCCTCGAGACCTGTGCATACATTTTTTGTACCTATGCAACCTATTGGAGATGATGATATAGTTGGAACCTGCAAGAAACGCTCAAAAACACACAAAAACACACAAAAACAACAAGCACAATAACTCTCTCATGCTCTTTCTCACAATTCAAATTGAAGTGAGGAAGGTGATACTACCAAAAAATTGAAAATTTTGCGAAGGTGGAGATGGAGGTGGGAGATGGTGAGGAGGATGATGGTGAAGTAAGAAAGAGAAAAATAAGGAAAGGTAGATAAATTACCTACGACTCAAACATCACAACTCTATGTCTTACCATCACACACTTGTCCTTGAAACTTTCTCGCCAGCAACGGTGCCAAATTTGGTATCACTCTAGCACAATGGCAAGTACCAACGTGAGAAGATCCACCTCATAATTGTCAATCTGTGGAGACATGAGAACTAGTATGACGACTATGAGCAAGTGCTGGCACAAGTGTGTGAGTGAGAAGCACACAAGCATGCACACATACATGCACACGTGCACGCAAGGCAAGAACAAAGAGAGGAACAATGGAGTTCTTTGTATTACTCAAAAAGTCTCTTACAATAGCTCAAAACTCTAACAAGCTAACCTAAAAAATGAGCTCTCTAGCTCTTTTTATAGTTTTTGACTAGCTTTGGCCCTGTCCAGACCTAGTGTTCGACCTAATTAAAAATTAGGTTCCAGGGCCTATTCGAAGGCTCAAACAAAGTCTAAAAATTATGAAACTGGTATGTAGCTACTTCTATTACTCCTTAAGATTAAGGACTCCTCCGCTTGAAAAAAATGGAACTTAATCTACCAAAAATGGTATTTACAATGTTCATGTAGTGATGAAAATCACTATTAACAAGGATTTGTCTTGGAAAAGTTGTATGGCCTAATTGTGGGATCTTCTTTGACTGCTTTGCCTACTTGGTCCTTCTCTCTGCCTTGAGTGTTGCCAACAAACTGCATATTATAAGATGACTTTTGAAGAAATGTTCACGACAGGCTTTTGGGAGTACCACGTTGAAGCTTTTATGAAACAGCTTACCCATCTACTTTAATTGTTCGCTTGCGAGCAACTCATATATTCGACACACTATTGGCTTCCACATCTCGATGAACCTCAGGTGATAGACTAGGAAAAACTTGAAGTTGTTCTCACACGAAGAATTCAAATCACAGAGCACACCCTCGCACAAGACCTCTTGCAAAACTACATTATGCAGATCCCACAACAAGGATCTATTGGGGATGACAGACGCGAGAGGGAGGGGATGTTGGCAGAAGCCAAAGGCATAAATGTAGAGGAAGCATGTAGAGGTAGACCACAAAGAGTTGTGGGGAGCCAGACAATCATTTCTTTCAAAGAAATATACGTCATATTACTTTTTCAAACCTTCAAATAGTGATTTTCATCACTTTTGTAATATATGTATCATAAAACACCCACTTTTGTAATTAGTAGCTCCATTTTGTGCAAGCCAAGGAGACCTCAAGCTTGAGGAGCTTAGGTAGAATGAGCATACCAATTTGGGTAATTTTTAGATCTCGTTTAGACCTCCAAATGACCCCTAGAACCTATGCCGATCACTAGATGTCAAACTGATCAAAACTAGCCTAGAATCTATAAAAGGAGCTAGAGACCTCATTTTTTAGGTTAGCTAGTGTTGGATTGTATTAGTTAGTGTGAGCTTTGAGCTTGTAAGAGTTTTATTGAGCAATAGAGTCTACTTCTACCTTCCATTGTGCCTCGCTTGTCTCTTTCTTGTGTGTGTATGTGTGTGTGCATCTTCATGCTTCTCACCTTCACTCTCACCACTTCTTGCGTTTACGTTCTCATATCACTCCTATCTCTTCCATGGATTGACAAATAAAGGAGGTGGTAGGTTGGAATGGTTTTTGTAGAGGCCTCTATGCCTAAAACAAAAACTGCTAATCTTGTTCAAAAGGAAGAATGGAAATTTGCTATTGTATGCAACTATGACCCATATTCTCATGAGTAGTGTATGTCTACAATAGACTCAAATGTTTGGTACTTTGATAGTGGGGCAACCAAGAATATTACCTTACAATGCATTTGCTTCAGTTCACTTGAGCCTGCCCTACAGGGAACACTATCACATGCGCTAACATATCCTATTATCCTATATTGGGAATTGGTAAGATCATTCTAGCTACTACTGATGGTAGCTCTTTCACATTGCTAGATCCTTTGTATGTACCAAGGATCAAGAAAAACTTGCTGTTAGTTTCAAAATTAGCCAGGATTGGCTTGGTTGTCAAATTTATTGATGAGATGTAAAGTTCATGATCTCTCGAATGGTGATGTTGTTACTGCTTCTCTCATTTTATGTCATGGGCTGTATAAGCTCATAGAATATGCAAAATCTATGAATGATTCAACATGTGCAGTTCAAGATTATCAGGCTATGTTAGATGCAAATATTTTGCATGCACGTTTTGGTCATCTGAATTTTGCTAGTTTACTATGCCTACAGAAATAGGAGATGGTGTCCTCCCTACCCAAACTTGAGGCACCTTGTAAACATGTATGTGAAGGTTTTATTTTGGGAAAAATGCAATATTCATTCTTCTCAAAAGATCGTTCATTTCAAGCTCCTCATAAATTGTAGTTTGTTCATAGTGATGTTTCATTCTCCTATGCAAAAACATTCTTTTGGGAACTACCTTTACTTTGTGAATTTTAATTTATGATTTCTCCAAGCATGCATGGTTGTATCTACTGAAAAAAAGTCTAAGGTGTTTATGTGCCTCAAATAGTTTTGTTTATGGCTAAAAACATGTTAGCATGATATTTGGGCACCTCCATTTTGATCAAGGGGGGGATATATGTTGTTTGAGTTTAATGCATTTCTAGCTTAGCATGGGATAAAACATCACTCTACAATGTCGTATACACCTCAAAAACATAGAGTTTCTGCTAGACATAACAAGTCTCTCATGGAGATGGTGAGGTGTATGGTTTAAATTCAAGATAGATTCCGACTTGAGGCTATTATGTGTGCAACATATGTATTTAATAGGTGCTCTACTTAACCACTACAATCTATCACTTCATATGAGGCTTGGCATGGTTGCAAGCCATTTGTTAGTCATTGGCATGTCTTTTGTTGTTTGGAATATGCAGTAGTGCCTGAATAACAATGCAAAAAATTGGATGATAAAGTAGGGAAATGAATTTTTTTTTTATACAATTCTAAAAGCAAAGGCTATCATCTATATCATCCACATAGTAAATGCATTTTGGTTAGTCGTGATGTTGTTTTTGTGGAAGATGCAATACAACCATTACTTTCATGTACCAAGGAGACTTTAGTTAGCTCTAGTGAGGCTTGTCCAAATGAGGCGATTTCTCAACCTTTATCGATTTCACATGATGATGTAGATGATTCCAATTTTTGATGTAGATTTACATGATACACTTGTTGATGAGAGGGTTGATCCAGAGGAGGCAAAAATTATGCCTAAACGGATGGTGTAGACTTTGAGAGATAGCAAATCAGATGCACCTCTATCATATCATACTCGTTCAGGCTCTCATTGTGCCTTCTTTGCATCAGATTGCTATGCAATGGCTTCTTCTAGTCTTTGTGATGAGAATGAGCATGTTTCTTTTGATGAAGCACAAAATTCAAAAACTTGGATGTCTGCTATGCACTTAGAATATGATGCTATTATGAAGAATGGTACATGCTCTTTATGTTATTTGCCTCCACACAAAAAGGCCATTGGCACTAAATGGGTATATAAGCTGAAACATAAGTCTGATGGAATAGTTGATAGGTAGAAGGCTAGGCTTGTTGCAAAAGGTTATGCTCAAGAGAGAGAAATATATTTTGATGAGACCTTTGCATAAAATTCCTGAATGGACACCATTCATAGCATCTATGCACTTGTGGCTCATCATGGTTGGAATGTACATCAATTGGACATTAAAACTACATTTCTAAATGGTGACTTGCATGAAGAACTGTATGTACTTCAGCCCTATGGTTTTGTGTGGAAAGGGCATGAAAACAAAATGTGTAGGTTGCAAATGACATTATATGGTTTGAAGCAAGGACCACATGCTTGGTATGAAAAGATAGATGCCTACTTGATTGCTGTATGTCACTTTTTTTGTGTGTATATGTATGTGTGTGTATGCATGTGTATATATATGTATGTCACTTTTTTTGTGTGTATTTGTATGTGTGTGTATGTATATATGTGTGTATGTGTATGTCTATGTATGTATTTGTGTGTGTGTATACATGTGTGTATGTGTGTGTATGCATGTGTATGTATAGTGTGTTTGTGTTTATCTGTGTGTATATGTGTATGTGTGTATGTTTGTGTGTGTATGCATGTGTGTATTTATGTATGCATGTGTGCATGTATGATGTATGCATATGCATGTGTATGCATGTGTATATGTTTGCATGTGTGTGTATGTATGTATGCATGTGAGTGTATGTGTGCGTATGTATGTGTGTATGTATATGTATATGTGTATATGTGTGTGTATGCATGTGTGTATGTGCATGTGTGTATTGTATGTATGTATGCGTATGCATGTGTATGCATGTGTGTATGTATGCATATGTGTGTATGTATGCATGTGAGCATATGTGTGTGTGTGACTATGTGTGTATATGTATATGTGTATGTATATCGATGTGTGTATGTTTATGTGTATATGTTTCTGTATATGTGTATGTGTGTGTATGTATGTATGCATATGCATGTGTCTGTATTTATGCATGTGTATGTATGCATGTGAGTGTATGTGTGTGTACGCATATGTGTATGTATTTGAATGTGTGTATGTTTATGTTTATATGTGTATGTGTGTGTATGTGTGTATGCATATGTGTGTATGCATATGTGTGTGTGTATGTGCATGTGTGAATGTATGTATGCATATGCATGTGTATGGATGTGTGTCTACATATGCATGTGTGTGTATGTATACATGTGAGTGTATGTGTGTGTGTGTCTATGTGTATGTGTTATGTGTATGTATTTGTATGTGGGTATGCATATGTGCTTATGTGTATATGTGTGTAAGTATGTATGTATGTATGCATGCATATGCATGTATGCATGCATATGCATGTATGCATGCATATGCATGTGTGTATGTATGCATGTGAGTGTATGTGTGTGTGTCTATCTGTGTGTGTCTATGTGTGTGTATGTATATGTGTATGTGTGTATGTGTATGTGTATGTATGTATATGTCTGTGTATGTGTGTGTATGCATGTGTATATATATGTGTGTATGTGACTTTAAGTGTGTGTATGTGTATGTGTGTATGTATGTATGTGTGTGTATATGTGTGTATGTATGTATATGATTGTACATTTGTGTGTGTATATATGTATGTGTGTGTATGTACATGTGTGTGTATCTATGTGTGTATGTACATTTGTGTGTATGTGTATGTGTCTATGTGTGTGTATGTGTGTATGTGTATGTGTATGTGTATGTGTATGTGTATGTGTATGTGTATGTGTATGTGTATGTGTATGTATATGTGTATGTGTATGTGTATGTGTATGTGTATGTGTATGTGTATGTGTATGTGTATGTGTATGTGTATGTGTATGTGTATGTGTATGTGTATGTGTATGTGTATGTGTATGTGTATGTGTATGTGTATGTGTATGTGTATGTGTATGTGTATGTGTATGTGTATGTGTATGTGTATGTGTATGTGTATGTGTATGTGTATGTGTATGTGTATGTGTATGTGTATGTGTATGTGTATGTGTATGTGTATGTGTATGTGTATGTGTATGTGTATGTGTATGTGTATGTGTATGTGTATGTGTATGTGTATGTGTGTGTATGTGTATGTGTGTGTATGAATGTTAACCAAATCTACTAAAAGGTGCACTCTACAATGAGCTTAAACTCTAGTGGAGAACTAGTCAACCATCCCTCCTCACCAATCTCAAAGAAGAGAATCCCATACGGAGTAATGCCCTGCATAGCACTCAAGGACTTTATTTGAGTGAAGGCACCCAGCTAGGTCGCTTGATGCAAAAAATCGATCTAGAAACCCCAATCCCTTGGAATACAAACCTTGGAATCCCTGATCATTTGGGGTGCAACGTGCATCCCCATACGTGCGATGAGGTAATACCAACCATGAACCCCTCTTCATGTGAATGAGGGGATTCCATGTGATAGGCTAATGGAGTTGCTCCTCAATACAAGAGGATGGATGTTGAACAAGAGAAGGTCAAAGCTACTCCCAAAATTGAAGAATGCTACAAGCAAAGCAGTCCTCACTCCACCTCAAGAAGCCCATATGCCTCATCTCATCAAAGATCCATCTAATCTTAGAAGGACAAGAATCGCCAATAGTAGGAGTGAAGAGGCCCAACTGCTCACAAAGAAAGTCCTTCCAAGGCTTAGGGCCCTAAAGCAATCCACGAACAACAAACTTGCTTAGTAGGGCTTTACTCTAACAAGCAAGGTCAATGATCTCAAGGCCACCATGCTTCAGGGGAAGGGTGATGACTGACTAGGAAACCTTAGCCCAAGCGGGGCTACTATCTCTGCCAAAACCTAAAATGTTCCTTATTAGATGTTGAATCTGGCTAATAAAAGAACTCAAAAAGATTCAACAAGAGGTGACGTACCACATCATAGTGAGGAGAATCTATTTTTCCACCAAAACTCTCCCAACCAAGGACAAACGGGTAGTGTTCCAATGCAGAAGCTTCCTCTTTATGGTCAAGAGGAGATGAGAGATCTAGTGCTTGGTTGAAAGATCAAGACCAATTGGCACCCAAGGTATCTAATAGCATTGCTAGTGAGGATCCACTAAAACCACCCACAAGGCCACCATCTAGGAAGAGCATCCAAACCTGATGGAGAGTGTTAATCTCCAAAATAACAAGATATCCTTGATGTTAGAGCACCTCTATATCAAGAACAACGCAAAACCTTTACCACTTTGGAGGATCAATACTAAATTATCAAAATCTTGAACAAATTGTGAAGAGATTTAATACTCAGAAAGTCTGATGCACATAATTCACTCATTGACTGATCAAATGTGTAAAGTTTTTTATAAAACTTTGCACAAGGTGTTGCATATAAATTTGCACCTTCTCCAAGTTAAATCATTTTAAAAGATTAAGTATATCTTGAGAAATGAATCAAACAGTTCACCTATGTCTAAAAATATTCTCCTGTATTGTCGATTTTGACACCTGTAACTTCTAACACATGGTTCTCCCAAAGTAGAACCCGTTTAAGCAAATGCGTTTAGCCATAAATGGCTTACCTTCCAACTTATATTTTGAATCCTCATTTGTGCAAAACTTTACACGGTGCACTAAGAATTGATCAATTCTTTCACCATCGAGATTGCACCTGTTTCAAAAGACACTCAACACTTCTTCACATACAAATGTTCCTACACATAATTCTCTCAACCTGTTTAAAATTAGGCTCTCAAACTTTAAACATAGACTCATTAACTATGGAATTAGACATCTACAAAAGAATTCTTGAAATGATCAAGCACAGAAGGAGAACAAAGCAAAATTTCAGGCACAACTTTTCTTCTATTCAGAAAACTTTACATCTCGATGAGAGAGGGATTTTCCTCACTTCTAAAATGTCTAATGACTTCTAATCCTTCTCATCTCATACTCTCTCATACTTTTCCTGACTTTTTACTTGTACATATAGGCATATATGTACAAGCTCATGACCATACAAAAGGTATAAGTGAGCTAACTATAAATTAATGTGCATATGTATACAAGTCTTCATTTTCTGAACATGCTTTATCTTCAATCTTCAATTGTTGATCTTTTCCTCATTCTTTGACTTCAAGTCTTTATCCAAAACATCAATTGGTGACTGAATTGCACCAACAACTCCCCCTCAATCATCAATTGAGGTTTTGTCTATCTTCTTTATACCTGCCATGTCTTTAAATCTCTGTAGCTTTGGTCCATCCAAGCTTTTGGTTAACATATCAGCAATCTAATCTTTTGTTTAAGTATGTATGACTTCAATCTCCTTATCAATCACTTTCTCTCTTAAGAAGTGATACTGAATCTCAATGTGTTTAGTCCTGGCATGAAAAACAGGGTTAGCAGCTCGATAGAATGAACTCATGTTATCTCCATGAATAGTGGGTGTACTCTGAATGATGTCAAAACTCTTCATGAGTGTCTTTCGCCATATGACTTCCTTTGCAGCTTCAACCATACCTTTATACTCTGCCTCTGTAGATGATAAAGCTCTGTATGTTGCTTCTTTGAGCACTATGAGATTAGCTTATCTCTCACATAACACAAGTATCCATAAGTTGATCTCCTATCATCAGGATTACCTGCCCAATCTGTATCACTATATATCTTGATGTTTGTATTTGATGTAAAACCATAATACAAACCTTCTTTGAGTGTACCCTTAATGTACCTCAACACTCTTTGTCCTGCAATCCAATGTTCTTTCCTAGGACAATGCATGAATTGAGACAACACTCCAACTGCATATGACAAATCAGGCCTAGTTAATGTAGCATAGATAAGACTACCAACTAGACTTTGATACAGCTTCATATCCTTGAATTCTTCTCCTCCATATCTGCTCAATTTGTGATTCATCTCTATTGGAGTGGGTGCTACCCTGCAATCTTCCATTTTAAACTTGATCAACAAGTTCTTCAAATACCTTTCTTGAGTCACATACACTCCATGTTGAGTATATGAAATCTCCATGCCCAAGAAATATGACAAGTCTCCCAAATCACTAATCTTGAACTCTTTCTCCATTTGCTTCTTTAGGCTTTGTATGCCCTTCTCATCTATACTTGTAAGAATTATATCATCAACATATATGCACATATAAATGAACCCATCATTACTTGCTTTGACAAGCAAGCTACTATCAGCTTTAGATACTGGAAACCAAGTTCCTTCAAGAACTTTACAAGTCCATAATTCCATGCCCTTGGGTCCTACTTTAAACCATACAAAGCTCTCTTGACCTTACATACATGACCTAGATACCTTTCATCTCTGAAACCTTGTGGTTGTTCCATGAAAACATCAACTGAAATATAACCATTTAAAAAAGCATTTTTCACATCTAATTGACATAGTTTCCAACCTTTACATGCAGCAATGGCTATGAGTGTTTAGATGGTTGTCATCTTTGCCACAAGACTATAAGTCTCATCATATTCTATTCCATATGCCTGAGCAAACCCTTTCACAACAAGTCTAGCTTTATACCTAGACACACTTCCATCTGCATACCTCTTTGGTTTTGTAGACCCATTTGCATCCAATGATCTTCTGACTATTTGGTTTAGGAAACAAATCCCAAGTTTCATTCTCCATCGATGCATCATACTCTTCCTACATAGATTTCTCCCAATTTTCTTTACCTTTTGCCTCTTCATATGTAGAGGGATCTTCACCTGCTTTCACCAAGTAAGCATAGTCTTTAGTATCCAAAAAAGAAGTATCATAGCTATACCTTGTAGGTTGACATTTGTGTCTTGATGACCTTCTGAGTTCTCCACTTCTTGAAGTTTCTGGTTCATCACATTCTGGATCAAACCTTGGAACTTCTTCAACTTCAACTTGTACTTCATTGTTCTCTTCTTCATCACATATTTGAACCTTTGATTTACCTTTCTTCTGATGCACAAGTTCTTCATCACTTGCATGATTAATAATTGTACCTGCATACCAAGTACCTTGCTCATCAAATGTAACATCCTTTGACACAAGGAATTGATTTGTAGATGGACTCCACAACCTATATCCCATCTACTTATCATCATATCCAATGAACACATACTTTTCAGCTTTAGGTTCCAAGTTATGCCTCAACTGAGATGGCACATATGCATAGGCTAAACATCCAAACACTTTGCAATGATCCAAGGTAGGTCTCTTATCCCACCATGCCTCATATGGTGTCATACCCTGCAAAGCTTTACATGGTAACCTATTTACCAAATAATTAGCTGTATTTATAGCCTCAACCCACAAATAATTTGGACAATTTTTCTCCTTCATCATTAATCTTGCAAACTCAACAAGAGTTCTATTTCTCCTTTCTGCTACACCATTTTGTTGAGGAGAATACCTGCAAGTAACTTTTCTTTTTATACATGCATTCCATAAGTAATCACTGAACTCATTAGAGAAATACTCTCCCCCTCCATCTGACCTTAGTCTCTTCAACTTTTGACCTGTGATTCTTGCTGCATACACATGATAATGTTTAAATGTATTGAATACCTCTAATTTATCTTTGGTCACATAGATAGTGATCCACCTGGTAGCATCATCAAAATAAATCACATAATATCTTGAACCATTTATACTGAAATCCTTTGATGGTCCCCACACATAAGTGTGTACCAATTCAAGCTTCTCTGAATACATGAAACCATGCTTAGAATATGATTGGTTATGAGACTTACCTAATTGACATGCCTCACATATGTATGTCATATGTTGACCTGCAACATTAGGCAATCCAAGCACTAAACCATTGTTAACCATATCTTTAATACCTCTTTCATTGAAATGTCCAAGCCTTTTGTGCCAAGATCTAACTCAGAGATCTTATGTCCTCCATAAGTGAACAAGGCATGACCAACATTACCTTGAATCTTCAATGTGAAGAGTCTTCCTTCTTTCTTCCTTAAAACAATCTGTTTATACCCATTGCTGGGGTCTTCCACAAAAACTCCATCATTAGTGAACTTTACTTCACAACCTTTTTCAATAATTTGCCCTACACTTATCAAATTCTTTGGGATTGTAGGAACATACAAACCTTACCCAGGAGAGTACTTCCATCCTTGGCCTTCACTGATCCAATTGACTTCACATTATGCTTTGTATTATCACCTGTTTGAACTACATGATTAATTACCTTATTCTCCAAATCATTCATCAAGGCTATGTTACCAACACCCTGAGTCAATGTAGAAGACTCTTTGGTCTTCACTTTGCCTTTCACAAGTTGCATTCATAATCAATGTTGAATCCTCCTTCTGATATGAAGCATAATTCTAGTAGGTATTTTTGTAGGATTGACTTTGAAATCCTCTACCTGCATTTGTTCCAAAGTAACCTCTACTACCTCTACCTCTGAAATTACCTCTTTGATTTTTGCCACCTCTTCCTCTTGAATTAAAGTTTTGATTATATCCACCATTATTATGATTATTATGCCAACAATCATGAGCTAAGTGATTTGTCTTACCACAAATCCAGCAAGGTTTGACTCCATCTTTATTGCTTCTGCCTCTTCCTCTACCTTTGCCACCTCCTCTTCCTCTTAAGAAGTTAGCTTGGCTAGTTGTACCTTCATCTTCATTTTCTCGTTGCTTGCCTTTACTATTCTTCTTATTATCCTTTGAATACATTGCTTGACCTACACTCTTATCACCATCACCTTTGACATCCTACTCAAAAGTTAGCATGTGTCCTACCAACTGATTTAAATAAGGAGTGAAATGATCTAGTGACAATTCAGTAGACAAAATGAATGGCTTCCATTTCTCATCTCCTCTCAAACCTGTGAGGATTTGCCTTACCAATTTATCCTCCTCAATATCTTCATCGACTTCTCCCAATGGATCTGCAATGTCCATCCTTGTTACATAATCAGAAATGGATTGAGAGGCCTTCTTCTTGAATGTGGTAAACTCTGCCCACAAAGATGCCTTCCTCGACTTTGTAGTGTTTTGGAAATGCTGCTCCAAAGCATTCCATATATCACTTGCACTTTCAAGACCTCTAATATGAGGTAGCAAGTAGTCATTGACTCCCATGTAGATAATGCTCCTTGCTTGAGCATCTCTCTTCATCCAAGTCTTCAAATTTGATAGTTCATCCCTGTTGATATATTTAGGTAGTGATGTGTGTGAACACACAAGGACCGCCGAGGCACTTTTTTCCCTCTTTAGGAGTTTTTTTCCCCCGACTTGTATATACGCCTATTGCCCTAATGGGCTACTTATCTTTGTACATTCTCTAGTAATACATTCAGTATTGTGTGTTTGTGCTCCAAGCTTCTTCTTCTTCCTTGTGCTGTTCGCGTGCTTCCGCAGACGTCTAACTCCAACAATTGGTATCAGAGCGGGTCGTCGCTTCATCTAGAGTGCCGTCAACACTCCTCCGTTTGCAGTCTCAGAATCGCACGAATTTTGGTGAGCATACTCAGCGTGTTTCCGAGATCAAAACGGCTTCGCTCTGTGGTGTCGAAATCGTGATCTGACCTTGTTTCGGCCTCCGAATGCACTATCGCAGCGCTTGTGCAGGCTATTTCATCTTTTTGTGCCAAAGGTATATACCAGTTTCTGTTCGCCACTTTAAGCATCTCAAACTCTGCTACAGGTCTAGCAGAACTCGTCTGGGCAGTTTTGTTCAACTTTTTGAGATACAGTCAATTTTCTGCATCAAGGTATTTTAGTCACCATCCATGGCTGACAGTAGTGATGTATTCCGTATGTTGGCTGTTGAGGATAAGTTGGATGGTACCAAATACCCATTATGGGCTTATATGATGCGAAATGTTTTGGTTGCAAAAGGATTGTGGAACATTGTGCAGGGTGTTGAAAGACGTCATGTTACACCTGTAACGACAGGTACTACAAATACAGGTGCTGGAGCTGATGAAGATGGTGTCAAAGATGATATTCCGCAGATTCCTGTTCGTGCTGCTGTTTCTGTTGCACCTACTGCAGAGCAAATTTGTTGGGATGGCAAAGATGCCCAGGCACATGCATTGATAGCTTTGTCTGTCAAACGTGCCATTATTCCTCATATTCACTCTTGCAAAACAGCTAGGGATGCTTGGGATACACTTACCACATTGTACCAAGCTAGAAATGAGGCTCGTGTTGCTTACCTCCGGAAACAGTTGGAGAGTGAGCACATGAATGAAGGTGATTCTATGGACAGTTTCCTAACAAAGATCAAAGATTTGAAGGAACAGTTGATTTCTGCTGATGAGGTTCTACCAGATAGCTCACTTGTGCAGACCGTTCTGAATGGTCTTCCTGATTCATATCAGAGTTTTTCTTCTACTCTTCAATTGATGATGAAAGGCAATCTGAATGCCTTATCATTTGAGGAGTTAGTCTCTGTTCTATTGCAGGAAGATCAGTCCAGGAAGAACAGGTCCATTATGCGTGTTGCAGATCAAGCTTTCCTGGCTAGTCAGAAGGGCAAAGGTTTCTACTAGTAATCAGAAATCTGCAAATGCTGCACATTCGAAGAACCAGGATAAAGATGAGAAGAAATCAGAAAAGCAGAAATTGTTTTGCAAGTATTGTAAAGGGAATGATCATATCATAAAGAACTGTCCAAAACTGGCTGCAAAAGAGGCAAAGAAAAAGGAGGCTCGAATGGTTTTTGTAGAAGCCTCTACACCAAAAACAAAGTCTGCTAATCTTGTGCAGGAAGAAGAATGGGCGTTTACTACTGTTTGCAGTTTTGACCCATCTTCTCATGAGCAGTGCATGTCTGCAGTGGACTAAGATGTTTGGTACTTTGACAGTGGGGCGACCAAACATATTACCTCGCAGCGCAGTTTCTTCTCTTCACTCGAGCTTGCCCCTACAGGGAATACTGTCACATGCACCAACAACTCCTCTTTTCCTGTTATGGGAGTTGGTAAGATCATTCTGACTACTGTTGATGGTAGTTCTTTCACCTTGTGAGATGCTTTATTTGTGCCAAGGATAAAAAAGAACCTGTTATCAGTTTCTGCATTAGCCAAGATTGGTTTGGTTGTGAAATTTGTTGATGATCGGTTTACAGTTTATGATCTGTCAAATGGCGATGTGATTATTGCTTCTGGCATTTTATGTCGTGGGCTATATAAGCTCATGGACTATGAAAGATCTGTTAATGATTCGGCATGTGCAGTTCATGATTCTCAGGCAATGTCAGATGCAAAGCTTTGGCATGCACGCTTTGGTCATCTGAATTTTGCTAGCTTGCTACGCCTGCAGAAATCTGATATGGTGTCTTCTTTGCCCAAGCTTGAGGCACCCGGAAAACATGTATGTGAAGGTTGTATTTTGGGCAAAATGCAGCGTTCCTCCTTTCCAAAAGATGGTTCAGTTCGGGCTACGCAGAAATTGCAGATTGTACATAGTGATGTCTGTGGTCCTATGCAGAAACCCTCTTTTGGAAGTTACCTTTACTTCGTGACTTTCATTGATGATTTTTCCAGGCATGCATGGGCATATCCATTGAAGGCAAAGTCCAAAGTGTTCATGTGCTTTAAACAGTTTTTGGTTCTGGCTAAAAATCTGTCACCATGTAAAATGAGCACCCTCCATTCTGATCGAAGGGGGGGAATATATGTCTTCTGATTTTAATGCATTTCTGGTTGAATGTGGGATAAAACACCAGTGTACATTGCCGTATACACCTCAACAGAATGGAGTTGTTGAACGAAAGAACAGGTCACTCATGGAGATGGCGAGGTGCATGGTCAAAAGTCAGGCTTTACCACATAGTTTCTGGCTTGAGGCTGTCATGTGTGCAGCATATGTACTGAACAGGTTTCCCACTAAAGCGTTGCAGTCTATCACTCCATATGAGGCTTGGCATGACCGCAAGCCATCTATTGCTCATCTGCGTGTTTTTGGTTGTTTGGCATATACATTAGTGCCTGAACAACATCGCAAAAAATTGGATGATAAGGCGGTAAAATGTATTTTTGTTGGGTACAGTTCTGAAAGTAAAGGCTATCGTCTGTATCATCCACAGACTAAACGCATTTTGGTTAGCCGTGATGTTGTCTTTGTGGAAGATGCTATTCAACCATTGCTTTCATGTACTAAGTAGACATCTGTTAGCTCCAAAGACATGTATGATACGTTGATGCCTCTTTTTACAGGTGGACAGTCTAGTGTTGGTCCTAATGAGGCAACTTCTCAGACTTTGCAGGTTTCATATGATGATGCAGATCATTCTATTTCTGATGCAGATTTACATGATGCACTTGTTGATGAGAGAGCTGATATTGAGCAGGCAAAAACTATGCCAAAAGGGCTAGTGCACACTTTGCGTGACAACAAATTACATGTACCTTTGTCATATCGTACTCGTTCAGGCTCTCATAGTGCCTCCTTTGCATCAGATTGCTATGCTATGGCTGCGTCTAGTCTCTGTGATGAGAATGAGCCTGTTTCTTTTGATGAAGCACAGAATTCAGAAAATTGGATGGCTGCCATGCAATCTGAATATGATGCTATAATGAAGAATGGTACATGGTCTTTATGTGACTTGCCTCCTGGCAAGAAGGCCATTGGCACTAAGTGGGTATACAAGCTGAAGCGTAAACCTGATGGTACAATTGACAGGTATAAGACTAGGCTTGTTGCGAAGGGTTATGCGTAGGAAAGAGGCATCGATTTTGATGAGACCTTTGCACCTACATGCCGTATGACTACTGTTCGGAGCATTTGTGCACTTGCAGCCCATCATGGTTGGAATGTACATCAGTTGGACATTAAAACAACATTTCTGAATGGTGACTTGCATGAAGAAGTGTATGTTTTTCAGCCCCGTGGCTTTGTGTAGAAAGGGCATGAAAACCAGGTGTGCAGGTTAAAGAAGGCATTATATGGTTTAAAGCAAGCACCACGTGCTTGGTATGAGAAGATACATGCCTATCTCGTTGCACATGGTTTTGTGAACAGTCCAACTGAAAGCACCTAATATCTTAAGCGTGCTAATGATGTGCTTCTGATCATTGTTGTCTATGTTGATGACATGCTTCTCACTGGTCCTATTGAGAAGCATATTGCTGATTTCAAGGCTGATTTGCATGCCTCATTTGAGATGTCTGATTTGGGGCATTTGCATCACTATTTGGGCATTCAGTTTATGCAAGTTGATGGTGGAATGGCGTTGTGTCAAACGAAATATATTGACACATTATTGCAGCGTTTTGGCCTTGAAGACTGTAAGCCTATTGCCACTCCTATGGAGACAGGTTTACGATTGCGTCTTCATGATGTTGGAGCTGCATTTGATGTTGTTCTCTATCAGCAGGCTGTTGGATGCTTGATTTACTTATGCATTACTCGGCCAGATATTCAATTTGTTGTTTCACAGATGAGCAGGTTTATGCATTGCCCAGGAGTCACGCATTGGAAGGCGGTTAAGTGCATCTTTCGCTACTTGAGTGGTACTCGGCTACTTGGGTTGTTTTATCCCAAGGGGGGATCACTACCGCTAGATTTGCATGCTTTTTCTGACTCAGATTGGGCTGGTTGCTATGACACTTGTGTGTCCACCAGTGGTTTTTGCTTCATGTTTGGTAGCTCATGTATATCTTGGTTGAGAAAGAAGCAGCCTACTATGGCCACTTCCAGTTGTGAGGCTGAGTATAGGGTAGCTTTCACAGCGACTGTTGAGTGTGTGTGGCTCAGACGCCTTATGGATGATTTGGGTGTTGGCCAGTCTTCTGCCACCACCATCTTCACTGACAGTCAAAGCGCATTGGCAGTTGCGAGGAACCCTGTGTTCCATGCTCGCACTAAGCACATTGAGGTGCATTATCACTATGTCAGGGAGAGGTTCTCTGCTGGGGAGATCATCTTGGCATATGTGCCCACGCAGGAGAACATTGCAGACCTTTTCACGAAGGCTCTACCTAGGGAGAAGTTTGAAGCTTTCCGCAAAGCTTTGGGCTTACTTCCTTTTGTGGAGTGATTTCCACATAGCTTGGCACTTCCTTATACATGAGTGCCAGCTCCTTGTTCACCGCATCACTCCCAGGGGGGATTTGTTGATATATTTAGGTAGTGATGTGTTTGAACTCACTAGGACCGCCGGGGCACTTTTTTCCCTCTTTAGGAGGTTTTTTTCCCCCGGCTTGTATATACGCCTATTGCCCTGGCTACTTATCTTTGTACATTCTCTAGTAATACATTCAGTATCGTGTGTTTGTGTTCCAAGCTTCTTCTTCTTCCTTGTGTTGTTCGTGTGCTTCTGCAGACGTCTAACTCCAACAATCCCTAGTTGGAACACAAGGATCTCTGAGTTGTGGTTTGTCTTCTTCACCTGTAATGTAACCTATCAAGTCTTTGCTCATGAGATGAGCTTCCATCCTCATTGACCATTTTGGATAGTTTTCTCTATCCAATTTCTCTATCTAAAGAGAATCTCCCATCCTTTCTTCACCTATGTATTGAATTCTTCAAACTTTATGAGTAATAAGTGTACCTTTACTTCGAATGAAGTTCTTTTTGATCGTCTTGATGATTGATGGCCTCCTTCTCAAACTTTCCCTTCAAGCTTTCACCTTTTGAACCTTCAAGTGTTGATTTCTTTATGACTGCAGCAATCGGGGTCCTCCTTTCTTCAACTTTGATGATTCCTGCTCTGATACCACTGATGGAGAGTATTAATCTCCAAAAGAACAAGCTATCCTTGATACTCAAAACCTTTACCAATTTGGAGGATCAATACTAAATTATCACAATCTTGAACAAACTGTGAAGAGAGTTAATACTCAGAAAGTCTGCTGCACATAATTCACTCATTGACTGATCAAATGTGTAACGTTTTTTTATAAAACTTTTCATAAGGTGTTGTCTATAGATTGTGCACCTTCTCCAAGTCAAAACATTTCAAAAGATTAAGTATATCTTGAGAAATGAATCAAACAGTTCACCTGTGTCTAAAATTGTTCTCCTGTATAGTCGATTTTGACACCTATAACTTCTAACACATGGTTCTCCCAAACTAGAACCCGTTTAAGCAAATACTTTTAGCCATAGATGGCTTACCTTCCAACTTAGATTTAGACTCCTCACTTGTGCAAAACTTTACACTGTGCACTGAGAACTAATCAATTCTTTGACCATCGAGATTGCACCTATTTCAGAAGACACTCAACACTTCTTCACATACAAATGTTCCTACACATAATTCTCTCAGCCTATTTACAATTAGGCTCTCAAACTTTAACCATAGACTCATTAAATATGGAGTTATACATCTACAAAAGGATTCTTGAAATGATCAAGCACGGAAGGAGAACAAAGCAAAATATCAGGTGCAACTTTTCTTCTATTCAGAAAACTTTACATCTGGATGAGAGAGAGATTTTCCTCACTTCCAAACTGTCTAATGACTTCTAGTTATTCTCATCTCATACTCTCTCATACTTGCCCTGACTTTTTGCTTGTATATATAGGCATATATGTACAAGCTCATGACCATACAAAAGGTATAAGTGAGCTAACTATAAATTAATGTACATATTTATACAAGTCTTCATTTCCTGAACATGCTTTATCTTCAATCTTCAATTGTTGGTCTTTTCCTCATTCTTTGACTTCAAGACTTTATCAAAAACATCAATTGGTGATTGACTTGCACCAATAAAACCAACCCAAAAACCATAGGACTTGTGCTAATTGATCTTGGGATTGGAAGCATCATAGAATCTCTCCAAAGCAAGCTTAAATCTAGTCATATTGGCCTCGTAAGCCTGCAAGTAGATGATTGTGTCATCAACAAACTCAACATCCAAAAAAGCACCTCATCTTAAAGCTAGAGTCAAGTCTTGTATAGCCCAGTATCTTGTGCAGTGAAAAAAACACTCATGGCCTCAACAAAGAAGAGAAAAATATTAGGGGCTAAAGGACAATCCTATCGACCTAATCAGGAAATGTTGAACCTCTCCCCCTACCCCCACCACTAGAACTTGACTATGGGCCAAGTAGTACAAGGGGCCAACACCCTTGATCCAGCTATCGAGGAAGCCCATACATAGCATACTATCCTCCAAAAAAGCCCAGTCAACCTAATCATAGGCTTTCTCAAAATCTATCAAAAGCACAACACGCATCCAGGCAAGGGAGATAACTTCCCAAAAATTGAAGATATTATCAAGGATGAATCAAGGTCTCAAGAAGTGGCTATAATCTCAAACGTGGAGCCTTTGCAAGGATTTTGTAGGCCGAGTTGAGGAGCGTAATCGCGTGCCAATGCTTGATATCATCCAACTACCCCCCTCATTGGGGATGAGGAAGATCAAGTCCTCAGTGAACGACTGGGGATGAGGGGGGTCAAGCCCTCAGTGAACGGCTTAGGAAGGTGTCCCCCCTCCATGACCTCCTTGAAAGCAAGACAAATCCCCTCCACAAGGATCCCCCAATATTTGACAAAAAAACTAGGGGAAAGACCATCATCACCAAGGTAGTTGTCCCTAGCCAAAACATGTAATGCATCAAAGAGCTCACTATCAGCAAATGGGGCCAAAAGCATAGTTTGCATCTTATCAGTCACCATCAAATGCACATGTTTCAAGGCACAACATTAGCTCTCCTATAGGCTCTCAGAAAGTACCTCCTCATATAACACAGTGTGGTAAAATTAATTGATAATCTCTCTTAGTTCTCGAGGCTCCATAGCACAAGATCCATCCATCTGGCAAACCTCTCTGATCCCACCCCACGATTGGCGGGACCAAAACATCGAGAAGAACTCTCTTAAAATACGATCACCAATTTGGGTCCAATGCATGGCTTGCCTATGATGGAAGAAGGTTGGCTGTCTATCCTCAACCTCCCTCAACCCCTTCTATGCCTGGGAAAGCTCCAAGCCAACCCACTCATAGTCTAGTCAGCACTCCAAAAGTTGTTGAAGGGAAGCAATGCCCTTATGCAGGAAACACTTGCTCTTGTGGAGTCGAGCAAGTTGTTGACTACTCTCCTCATGTAAAAATGGAATGAGCATCTACAAAATAGTCACAAGGGGTGAGCAAGATAGCTGGGACCAAATCACCTCAACTTGATCAATCAAGCACCCATCAAGCTTCACCTGCTCAAGAATCTGCATCATCATGGGGCTTCTTGTATCCCCTTTTGCAAAATAAGAAACCATAAGGACATGATCAAAAAATCAAGAGGCCCCCACAATGCATGTCCAACCATCACAATCAGCCAATACATCATTGATATATATGATTAATCGAAGAGAGATTTATCCCTCCAATCCACCTGTCAAAGTGAGAGAAATAGTGGTTGTTGCCCTCTCTCATAAAACCCTCAATGTGCCATACATCATGCAACCTCAAGGCCAAGCATAGTCTCCCAAGCTACAAGCTTAGAGCCATGCACAATGATCTAGCTACCAAAGATTGGAGAACAACAAACAATATCGGATGTTTTACCAAGTGAATGTACAAAGATAAATAACCTATTATGGTTATAGGCATATATACAAGCCATGGGATAAAAAACGTCCTAAAGAGGGAAAAAAGTGCTTGAGGGGTCCTAAGTGTGTTCACACACATCACTACAAAAATATATATATACGAAATGTATTTTTGTTGGGTACAATTTTGAAAGCAAAGGCTATCATCTATATCATCCATAGATTAAATGCATTTTGGTTAGTTGTCATGTTGTTTTTGTGGAAGATGCAATTCAACCATTACTTTCATGTACAAGGAGACTCATATAGCTCTAGAGATGTGTTTGACACTTTGCTTTCTCCTTTCATAGGTGGATGGCCAAGTGCTTGTCTAAATGAGGCAATTTTTCAGCCTTTACAAGTTTCATGTGATGATGCAGATCATTTTGTTCTTTATGCAGATTCACATGATGCACTTGTTGATGAGAGGGCTCATATAGAGGAGGCAAAGACTATGCCTAAATGGCTAGTGTAAACTTTATGAGATAGCAAATTAGTTGCACCTCTATCATATCATACTCATTCAGGCTCTCATAGTGCTTCTTTTGCATTAGATTGCTATGCTATGGCTGCCTCTAGTCTTTCTAATGAGAATGAGCATGTTCCTTTTGATGAAGCAAAAAATTCAAGAAATTGAATGGCTTCTATGCAATCAGAATATGATACTATTATGAAGAATGGTACTTGATCTTTTTGATTTACCTCCTCTCAAGAAGGCCATTGGCACAAAATTTAAGAAATCTATTTTCCTCCTCTCAAGAAGGCCATTGGCACAAAATTCAAGAAATTGGATGGATTCTATGAAATCAGAATATGACGGTTGAAGTGTAAGCTTGATGGAATAGTTGATAGGTATAAGGCTAGGCCTATTGCAAAAGGTTATGCTTAAGAAAGAGGCATTGCTTTTGATGAGACCTTTGCTCTCACATGTTGAAAGATTATTGTTCGTAGCATCTGTGCACTTGCAACTCATCATGTTGGAATATACATTAGTTGGACATTAAAACAAGATTTCTAAATGGTGACTTACGTGAAGAAGTGTATGTATTTCATCCCTATGGTTTTGTGCAGAAACGGCATGAAAACAAAGTGTGTAGGTTGAAGAAGGCATTATATGGTTTCAAGCAAGCACCACATGCTTGGTATGAAAAGATACATACCTACTTGATTGCACATGGTTTTGAGAACAGTCCAACTGAGAGCACCTTATATGCTAAGCATGTAGATGATGTACTTCTGATCATTGTTGTGTATGTGGATGACATGCTACTCATTGGTCCTAATGAGAAGCATATTGCTAATTTAAGGCTGATTTGAATGCCTCTTTTGAGATGTCAGATTTGGGGCATTTGCATAATTATTTGGGCATTTAGTTCATGCAAGTTGATGGTAGAATAGCTCTCTGTCAAACAAATATAATGACGCATTATTGCAATATTTTGGCCTTGAATATTGCAAAACTATTGCCACTCTTGTGGAGACACATTTATGATTGAGTCTTCATGATGTTGGCAACTTGTTCACGGCATCACTCTGAAGGGGGATTTGTTGACATATTTTAGTAGTGATGTGTGTGAACACACTTAGGACCCTTGGGGCACTTCTTTTCCTCTTTAGAAGGTTTCTTCCCTGAGCTTGTACATATGCCTATAATCCTAATGGGTTACTTGTCTTTATACATTCACTTGGTAATACATTCATTGTGTGTTGTGTTCCAAGCTTTTTCTTCTTCCTTGTGTTCCAAGGCTATTTCTACGACACCCAGGGATGGGCGACAAGGAATAAGCCAACATGAAAAAAAGGAGGAGGGGGTCAAAAGAAAATGGGGAGGGAGCGCAAGGGAGGGGAAAGAGGAGAGGGGAAACAAGGCAAGGAAGGGGGGAGGGGGCAACAAGGGAGTGGGGGAAGGGCAATGAGGAGGTGGAAATAGGAGGAAGGGGGTAGCGGGGAGGGAGGCAACAGGGATGAAGTGAGGGGTGGGGGTGCACTAAAAGCTCGATGAGGCAGGAGGGCGGGGGGGAAGAGAGGGGACAAAGGGGGGTACGGAGAAGTGGGGGTGGGGGGTGCAATAGTGCTACGAGTGAGGCGACAATAGGGGGAAAAAAGGCAGAGATAGGGGGCAATCAATGAGTGCAACGAGATTATTGTATTTTAGACAAGTTTCCTTGTAGCACGACATATGTTTAGACAATACATTGAATGATTCCTTATTGCCACTTAGATATCAGAATAGCATTTTTATTGTTTCCCAATGCTTCTCGCTAGAATTTGACATATATCTACTCACAACTCCCATTGCAAATGCAATCTCTAGTTTGATAGCTATCATAGCATACATGAGACTACCAATGGAGCATTGATGGAGAATTTTGTTCATGAATTCTTTCACCTCATAATACATGGAACAATTATCCTTTATCACCTGCACCTGTATAGACAATAATGTACTCAATGCCTTTCCACCATGCATATTGAACCTTTGAAGTACTTTGGATATGTACTTCTGAGACAAACATATACATTTGTAAATCCCATCATGATTAATCCTCATACCAATCATATGTTTGCCATCTCCGAAATCTTTCACATCAAAAGCCTAAGTCAAATTTTTCTTCAAGGGAGACAAGTCTTTTTACAACTTCTTGACAATGATCATACCATTAACATAAAATATTAAGCATATCAATATGCCATCTGAACATCTTTTAATCTAGAGAGAATCCATCTTGACTAAATCATCAACCCAGAGTGGATCCTTCAAGATAAAAAAAACATTGAACTATTCTTAACTAAAGATGTGAATGAAGCCTTTTGGAGATCTAAATGAGATCAACCTAATGAAGAAGGCAGAGTCACAATATACTAGTTTAAAGATCTGATACACCAATCAAGGTCATCTATCTAGGTAACACTTCAGAGAAAATGTTCATAGTAATGGAACATGGTAGGCATGCTTACACTTGGAAGGGAGAATTAGCTTTCCCTCCACCAAGATCTGATGTTTCCTATGGACAATAAGGAGTGGGATCATCTCAAATACATGGTACCCATGAGGAAAGCTAGAGAAAGATCTTAAGTGAGATTTGCAAACCCATTAGGAACAGATTGATCAGGATTAGAGATAGACAAAATCGATCAAGAGAGGCATAGGGGTCTAACACATGAAAGAGGCATGGATGACTTCTCCTTGCCAAGACCAAGCGAACACCCTAGGATCTTGAGTCCTACTCAATTGGTTAAGTCCATGAAGAACTATTTCAATGGCACTAGAGATCCATCTAATCATATAGCAGAGTTCAGACAAATATTAAGGGCTGACAATTTGATGATTTGTTCACTCAATACAACACTTTTGGCCTTACTCTTAAAAACACAAACTTGACGTGGTTTGAATTGCTACATCAAGGTCAATTCAAGAATATTGATTAGTTGCTAGAAGCATTCATTATTGAATTCTCCAAAAGTGGTATCGGACACAATACCTCATCCCTAATACATAGCTTCAACCAAACACCTCAAGAAACAATCCGATTAGCTGAAAGAATGTTTAGAGAATACTTGGAAATGTGTCATATTCCAGAGTTACCCACACTAGCCAAGCAAGTGGCATTGTTTTTGGATGGCCTTGTTAAGTGCCAAATTATAGTCTAGCTTCTTCTTGGCCTCTTCATATGTTGATGGTTCTTCACAGTTTGTATCCTGAGCAATGCAAATAAAATGCTTACCGTCCAAGGATGTGTCATAACCATACCTTTTTTGCTTCCTTTTCTCTCTAGTAGATCTTCTTATAGTTTGTTGTGATGATTCTGCCACATCTCTCATCTCCTATACTTGGTCTTGCCTTTGGAGTTCCAAGATTTGATTTCTCTCCTTGGAGTCTTCTGATCATCATCAAAATCACTTGAGTCTTCATGTGTATGCTCATTTCTCTTTGATAGTATTGGAAAGTCTTCCTCTAGGTCATAGGAAAGTTTGATTTTCTTGCAATCATCTTCAAACCAAGATTTTTTTTTCATAAAAAACAACATCTCTATTAACAATGAAACCTTTATTACTTGGATTTTATAGCCGATAATCTTTCTTATTAAGGTCATGGCCAAATATATGTTTCTCTACCTTTGGATCCAATTTGCCTTTGATTTGTGAAGGTATGTGTGCATATGCTATGCACCCAAAGATCCTGCAATGGTCAAGGCTAGGTCTTCTTCCATTCCATGCTTCATAAGATGTCATCCCATCTAATGCTTTTGATGGGAGTCTATTGATTAGATACGTGGCTATAGATACAGCCCTCTACCCATAGGTAATTGGGCAACTTCTTCTCATTTAGCATTGACCTTGCAACCTCCACGATGGTTCTATCCCTCCTTTCTATCACTTCATTTTGCTCTCAAGTATACTTGGTTGTAATCTCTCTTTTGATTCCTCTCTCTTGGAGATAAGCATCAAATTCATGGGAGAAATATTCTCCCCCTCCACCTTAGCCTCTTCAAAGTCTTTCCTATTTGGTTCTCAACAAGTGCTAGATATTTCTTGAAACAAGAGAGCACTTCATCAGTCATATTCATCAAAAGTAATGAATATTCATCACAAGTAATGAATCCTCTTGAGTTTGATCATCTGCATAGTTGTTGTAGTCTCTCCTTCCTTTCTATCCTCCTTGGTAATTGTTGTTGTATGAGTTGTAATCATTGTTGTTGTTAAGTCTTCCTCTTGATCTTCCATGTCCACCTCTGTTGTCACCTCTTCCTCTTTGGTTTCTAGGGTTCCTAAAACAATTCTCAATAATGTGGTTAGTTAACCCACATATGGCACATGGAGAGGAGCTTTGAGATCTCCCCTTCCCTTGTCTTTCTCCTCTGCCTCTTCCTCTTGAACCTCTCTACCTCTACCTGCAAAGTTTGCTTGAGAGGTAATACCTTCATCATCAGACTCTTTACTCTTGCCTTTACCATCTTTACTCTTGTTCTTATCTATATATAGGGCAGACGATTGATTACCTTTTGAGTTGTCTCCATTCTTCATAAGCTTTGCCACATGTATGAACAAGTGTCCCATGAGAGTGTTGAAATCAGGAACCTGCATATCCATGTAGAGATCCATGGCTCTCCTGAAAGTTTCTCGTCTATCATCTGCCTTTATTCCATTGATCACTTGCCTCACTTTTTGCTCTTCATCAATGAGTTCTCCAATGTTTCCTTCATTTTGGTGACCAAATCAGTCACACTTTGCTAGGGCATCTTCTTGAGTGAAGTGAACTCCATCCATATTTGGTTTTTTCTTGCCTTGGTACTTGATGAGAAGAATGCTTCAAGAGCATTCCAAATCTCTTGTGAAGTCTTGCAATTCCTGATGTATGGAAGTAAAAAATCACAGATTGACTTAAGAATGTATGACCTGGCTAGAGCATCCTTTGAGCACCAGGTTGTTAACCTCTCTTGTTCTTCTTGAGTTGGTTGTCCTTTGCTTCTAAGGATTGGCATCATCTCATCCAAAAATGTAACCATAGAGGTTTCTCCCTTGAAGATAAGCTTCCAAAGTGACCAAGCTGAGTAATCACCTTGATCCAATATCTATGAATGAAGGAAATCCATCTCCCATGTTGATTTGTTGTTGCTTTGATACCACTCTGAAGAGATGGTTTGGGTCAGCTACGAGATGAGCTGGTGTTGCAGAAAACTTGCTCTACACCTGCCAAGTTGGCTCCATTGATGCTTAGCAGACTTATTTAGCTTCACAATAATGCATTTATACCCACTAGGTACTTTGGAACCCAAAATTTTGTACCAAAACAAATAACTTGCATGTACTAGAGATGTGAAGAAAACTTCTATTTTGGGAATGTAGGTGCTTAGTATTTCACTTAGAGCTCACAATCTGGTATGAATTGACCAAGGAGCTTTTGCAAATATCTAATTGAAGTGTATAGCTAGCTAACATAAGTTATTCCATGAATTTAGAAGCACTATACATTGAGAAATGAGTTTAACAACTTAGTGGGGTCATCCTAACATTTCAGGAACAAGATGATGTGTAGACATAGTTGACTTCATCAATTCATATCTCTAGATTGACTAAACCAATAATAATGAAACTTTATAATTATATAATAGACACTTCACTCCAACTATATCAAGTTAAATTGCATCAAATCGTTTAGTACACATAGAGAAATCACTCCTCAAAGATCATTAAAATGATGAAGATGTAACAGAGAACTGTAGACAAGAATGATCTAGAAAAATTGTATCAAATTATGAATGTTAATGAGCATATGATTCAAGGTAAGTGTAGTGGAGTAGTCATAAATATGTTGAGCTCAAGGTATGCTCAATGGTGTAGCTGAATAGTTCTCAGTAATGGCTCATTCACCACGTGACTAAATCCCCTCTATTTATACTCATCTTATGAGTTTGAGATTTGAATTTTCCTCATCTAAAAGTGTTCCTACACTTTAGGAGTGATTGAATTGATTCTTCCTACCACATAAATTGTGGGTTCATCTTCCTTACTTCATGAGATTCTTCTCTCTCTTCACTTTATGTTTTATCCATGGTTAATACAATTAGACCCTCCATGTGAGGTACATAAACTAATGTGTAGTCTTGAGATAATAGTCAAGCACTTAAGCTTGTTATTTGCACCAACATCAACAAATGATGTTGATGGTTGGCTGACATGAACTCCTCCAGATGTCTCCAGATCTAGAGCACAACTCCTCCAAGAGTGTAACAACTCTTCCTCACATAGAGGACCTCCTCCTTGATCACCTCCAAGATCTTCTCCAATATCTTCAAGCTAATCCTTCAACTTGCGTTGAGCTCCTTGAGTCTTGAGAAGATTTCTCCTTGAGTGATGATGAACAATGAACTAAGGACCCTCTTATATAGTTTTCGGTGCCTATAGAAAATCACATCAAAAAGCTTAGAATCAACACCGATCGCGAAAAGCATAAACTATATATATATATATATATATATATATATATATATATATATATATATATATATATATGTATATATATATATATATATATATATATATATATATATATATATATATATATATATATATATATATATATATATATATATATATATATATATATATATATATATAACAAGAAAACTCCTCCGCTAAAATTATCGCAAAGTTTATAGCCGATTTTTGACACCTAAAATCTTCGCTTTTCAAAAGGAAATCGTCATTGCTACTATCCATGGGTATTGAACCTAGGGCAATTTGATATTTCTCAAATTTTTTGTTCTAGACCACACCTCACCCGTGAGCTTCTCTTGAAGAGAAGACTATAGAGAACTCATCACATGCTTCACTTACTGAGGATTTTGGAGCATTTTGGACATTGTCTCCAACATGAGATTCCATGTTGTGCTATAGAGTGTGAGAGAGAGATATGCGCACAAAGGAATTGATTGTGGCAAGATGAATATCTCATGCAGCTGCTAGAGAGGCACTCAGAGAGAGAGAGAGAGAGAAAGGGATGCATAGAGCAAAGAAGGATCAGGAGAGAGGAAGAGAGAGAGAGAGAGAGAGAGAGAGAGAGAGAGAGAGAGAGAGAGAGAGAGAGAGAGAGAGAGAGAGAGAGAGAGAGAGAGAGAGAGAGAGAGAGAGAGAGAGAGAGAGAGAGAGAGAGAGAGAGAGAGAGAGAGAGAGAGAGAGAGAGAGAGAGAGAGAGAGGTAGAGAGTTGATGCATTATTGGGGATTGGGTGCATAGTGGTTGAGAGAGAGAAATTCTGGAAGAGAGGGAGGCAATGGAGAAGAGAGAAGGGAGTAACACCTGCAACAGAGAATCATGTGCACAAAGAGGAGGAAAATACTATTCAAGGAAAGATAGATAGAGAGAGAGAGAGAGAAAGAGAGACGGGGATAGAGAAAGAGAGAGAGAGAGAGAGAGAGAGAGAGAGAGAGAGAGAGAGAGAAAGAAACAGCGAAAGGGACATGGCAGAAGTCGGTTGTAGATAATAGGAGAGAAAGAAAGAGTGGGAGAGAGAGAGAGAGAGAGAAGTAGAGGAGTCAGGGTTCCTTACTTTATTCGCTTTGTTTTGTTGATTTATTGATTTCTTGTTAATTTATTAATGACCAAAAATATAACAAACAATTTTATTATATAAATAATATTTAGCTATTAAATTTAGGAATTAATATAAATAAATAGATAATTAGAAACAAAATTAAGTATTAAGAATTAAATTAAATTAAATTAAAACAAAAAGTAGATAGAAACAGAAGAGATTATATAAATTTAAGCAATTAGTAATATGAAAAAGAACATAACAAAAATTGAATTATGTAAAAGAAGGTAGGATTTAACGTAAAGAGAAAATATAAAAAGAAATATGTTAATAGAAAGAAAAAATAGAAAAAAAATCTAAAGTAAGCTTTTGGGTTTTACCTATGAGTGTGTTTTACTTATATACTAATTGAAGTTTTCTTTTCCCATTGAACTTTTAGAAAAACCCAAAGTTTGGAAGTAAATAGAAGTGCAAAAAGGTGTTTTTGGGCCCTATAGCTTAGAAGACCGAAGCGAAGACTACTTATTCCCATGCACACTATAGCGGAGATGATATTGATTCTGATCTGCACTAAAGTGGAGTTTTAGATGATCCTTACCTATTTCAAGGATCTTTTACTTGTATTAGGCTCTACCCGCACACATTGTATATTTTACTTTACATGTAGATTGTATTAGGCTCTACCCCCTTACATTGTATATGACCATGGATGGCAACACTATTGAGGAGTACATGATCATTGAGGTTTCCAATTTTACTAATCACCAACCACACAAGTATCTATTAAACAAGCCACCAGCAACAAGAAGAGTTGCTTCTTACTCAACTAAGATATGGATGATTCTCTAAGGAAAGAGAAATTACCACTAGTGCACATGCGATTATCATAACAACTAGCCCAATCACTATCTGTAAAAGCATGCAAGCGGATGAATATCTCTGCCATAAAAGAGACCTAATCTCAAAGTTCCTTTGAGATATCTAAACACACATTTCACCACTTTCCAATGCTTAGTGTCACGGCTATGTATGAATCGACTCAACTAGGAAAGTACATATTGTATATCTGGCCTTGTGTTGCATCCATATATAAGACATCCCAGAACTTGATTATAAATAGAAGTGTCAAATGCATCACTGGAATCTTGAACTAAGAACCTTAATCCTATCTCCATTGGTGTGGAAACTAGCTTGCAATCCTCAAAGTCAAGACATTGAAGTAATTTTTCAACATTGCTTGATGCATTAAAATTCCCACCTCAATAGATACAAACTCAATGCCAAGATAGTAGCTCAAAAGACAAAGAAAAGTGATAGAGAAAGTATGTTGAAAATCAGCCATAAGGATGTCAAGTTTGGCATCACATGATCCAATCAAGAGTATGCCATGAACATAAGCATTGTAAGATCAGCCCCATCTTTGCATACATAGAGTGTGCTTTCAATGGGACTACATGTGATGCTAAAAGCAATCAAGTGCTTATGGATTTTGTCAAACCATCCATGTGGAGCTTGCTTGAGACCATACAAGGCTTCATGCAAGCAACGAACCATATGTTGTTGCCCTTGTTGGAATTTGAGGTCTTTGCAAGCACACAAACAACACAAGGAAGAAGAAGAAGCTTGAAGCACAAAACAACACTGAATGAATTACCAAGTAAGTGTGCAAAGATAAGTGACCCATTAGGGTAATAGGTACATGTACAAGCCAGGGAAAAAAACCTCCTAAAGAGGGAAAAAGTGTGCCCTGACAGTCCTAAGTGTATTCACACACATAACTACTGAAAGATATGAACAAATCTCCCTTGAGAGTGATGTGATGAACAAGTAATTGGCACTCACATATAAGGTAGTGCCAAGATATGTGGATAGAGATCAATCCACAAAACAAAGTAAGCCCAAAGCTTTGCAAAAAGATTCAAACTTCTCCCTAGGCAGAGCCTTTGTGAAAAGGTCTGTAATGTTATCCGGTGTGGGGACATATGCAAAACTTGTCTCTCCAATTGAGAACCTCTCCCCGACATAATGATAATGCACCTCAATGTCCTTTGTGTGAGCATGGAACACAGGGTTCCTCATAACTGCCAATGCGCTCTATCTATCATTGAAGATGGTGGTGGTAGAAGATTGACCACCAACCAAATCAACCAAAAGGCATCTGAGTCACACACACTCAATAGTCATTATGAAAGCTTCCCTTTACTCAACCTCACAACTTGAAGCGGCCACAGTAGGGTTCTTCTTGCTCAACCAAGATATGCATGAGCTACCAAGCATGAAGCAAGAACCACTAGTGGACACAGGAGTGTCATAGCAATGAGCCCAGTTTGAGTCAAAAAAAGCATGTAAATCTGGCAGTAATGATCCCCCCTTGGGATAAGACAACCCAAGTAGCTAGGTACCACTCAAGTAGCAAAAGATGCGCTTAACTACGTGCCAATGATTGACATGTGAGCAATGCATAAACTTACTCATATGAGAGAAAACAAACATAATATCAGGCCGAGTTATGCATAGGTAAATCAAACATCCAATAGCCTACTTATAGAAAACAACATCAAATGCATCTTCAACATCATGAAGACTCAACCCTAAACCCATTTCTATAGGAGTGGCAATAGTTTTGCAGTCTTCAAGGCCAAAATGGTACAATAATGTCTCAATATATTTTGTTTGACACAAAGCTATTCCCCCATCAACTTGCATACACTAAATGCAAAAATAATGATGCAAATGCCCCAAATCTGACATCTCAAAAAAGGCATGGAAATTATCCTTAAATTTAGCAATATGCTTCTAGTGAGCAGCATGTCATCAACATACACAACAATGATCAGAAGTAGATCATTTGCATGCTTAACATATAAGGTGCTCTTAGTTGGACTATTCTCAAAACCATGTGCAATCAAGTAGGCATGTATCTTTTTGTACCAAGCACGTGGTGCTTGCTTCAAACCATATAATGCCTTTTTCACCCTGCACACTTTGTTTTCATGCCCTTTTTGCACAAAACCACAAGACTAAAATACATACACTTCTTCATGTAAGTCACCATTGAGAAATGCATTTTTAATGCCCAATTGATGTATACTTTAACCATGATGAGCAGCAAGTGCACAGATGCTACAAATGGTGGTCATTCGGCAAGTGTTGCAAAGGTCTCATCAAAATCAATGCTTCTCTCTTGAGCATAACCTTTTGCAACAAGCGTAGCCTTATCAACTCTTCCATCCAGCTTACATTTCATGCCAATGGCATGCTTTCTGGGAGGCAAATCACATGAAGACCAAGTACCATTCTTCATAATAGCATCATATTCTGATTGCATAGTATACATCTAGTTTTTTGAATTTTGTGCTTCATCAAAAGAAATAGCATCATTCTCGTCAAAAATGCTAGAGGCAGCCATTGCATGGCAATCTGAGGCAAAGGAAGCACTATAAGAGCACGAATGAGTATGATATGACAGAGGTGCATCTAATTTTCTATCTCTTAAAGTCTCTAGAAGCCATTTAGGTATAGTTTCTACCTCCTTGTTGAGTCGATCAAAGTTGTAACTTAAAAAATGGTGCACAAGTGGTGTACAGGTGGCCAAGGACATGGCTGCATAGGTAATGCACAAATAGTTGTTCATAAGGGTCTTGAAGGAAAAGTTAAATGCAGGTTGCAAAAAGGTATTTTAAAGTGTTATGGAAGGTCCAATTGAACCCTCTATTATGTGCACATTTTGTAGAAATTAAGGTCAAAAGTGAAAAAGATAAGAAGTGGAAACAGTATGCAAGAGCTTCGATGTGGCTCCCCATTTATTTATTTTCCCCCCCATAGTCACCACATGACAAAATAGGGAGTCATTGGTCTCACATGATCAAGTATCTTGTGCCATACCTCTGGCTCACTTAGGGTTTAAGACCCAAAGTTATAGAGAGCTACATTTCTAGTTTCGCCCACTTCAAATGTGAAGAGTTTACCATGCTTCTCACCTCTCACTATATTCTTGAAGCCTTTATATGGATCTTCCACATAAGCTCCATGCTGAGTGAACCTAACTTGCAAGCCTTTTTCTACAATTTTGCCTATAGTTGTTGTAAGCTCTTTTGGTTTTTTTTTATTGTAGTTGTTGACGTAATGTCCAGCTTTGCCTCTTGTATTGCCAAATCAACAATTTTGAGTGGTGTGATTGGTCTTGTTACAAATGGCACAAGGGTAATCATCTTGTCCTTTGGACTTACCTTGCTTTCTTTCATTATTCTTTCCCTTCCACTTTCCTTTGCCTACATAGTTGGCTTGGGAAACTTCATCATAATCATCCTCCTTCTTCTTTCCTTTGTTCTTATTGTCCTTCTTATTTGTATAAAGAGCAATGGTAGATTTACCTTGGAGAGATTTAACTTCCTTTATGTTGTTGTTGGCCTCTTGATTGAAGAGTTGTCCAAGAAATATGTTGAAGTCAGGAATCTGCACATCCATGATAAGTCCATAGGTAGTTGTGAATGATTGCCATTGCCTACCATTCCTTATTCCATTAAGAATTTGCTTCATAATGGATTCATCTTCAATTAGTTCTCTAATCAAAGCTAACTTATTTGCAACCTCCTTGACTTGGTAACAAAATCAATGATTGTTTGCTTGGGTTTCTTCTTCATTTGGTTGAAGTCACTCCACAAGTGATTCTTCCTAGCCTTGGTGCTAGCAAAGAAAAATTTTTCAAGTGCATCCCAGGTTTCTTGTGATGTTATGCAACTTCTAATATGTGGAAATAAGAAATCAAATATATATTTTAAGATTTAACACATGACTTGAGCATCTCTTGCACACCATAATGTGACATTCTTAGTCTCTTCTTGTGTAGGTCCTCCTTTGGATCTTGGTATAGGCATGAATTCATCACCCTTCACAACTCCATAAAGGTTTCTTCCTTGCAAATAAGCTTCCATCTTGATTTTCCAAGCAACATAGTTTTTCCTATAAAATATTCTCGATTGCGGAAGGAAATCTGTTGTATATTATTGAACAAGGCATTGTTAAAATGTTAAATTATTAATGTATTAATGTGTTTTTTTTTATGTTTTTGATATAGCAGCTGAAGGTTCGTGAGGAGCGTGCAAGGCGTGAAAGGGCGGACATCAATAATCCGAAATAATTATTATTTAGCTTGTAAATAAACCTGCGTAGAAGGTTCTATTGTTAGAAAAGTAATGGTTAGAATAATGGTCGTTGTAGACCGCAGTTTCTGTTATTAAAAGCAATGGCTTTCTGTAAAAGTTACCAACTTTTAGTTTCACGCCTGCTTTTCGAAGCCGCCCTCATGTAACCACTATTTTCTACGTAATCAAAAGTCCTATAAATACATGCACTCTGTGGACTGTCGAAACAGAGTGCATGAGGGGAGATTGCACCCAATCTTGCGTTCGGTCTCGTCTCTTGTTGCCTCTATTTTTTTGTGTGTTTTTCTGCGTCCGTAATCTTTGTATGCGCGTGAGCAAGATCTTGACAACAGTGGTATCAGAGCCAGGCACGCGTCAATACAAAGGGTTCTGTTCTTTGTTCGCGATTCTGAATTCCGATTCCATCTCCATCTCCATCTCCATCTCCATCTCCGTCTCCGTCTCCGTCTCCGTTTCCGGTTTCTGTTTCTGTTTCGGTTTCGGTTCCTGTTCCTGTTCCAGAACCAGAACCTACGTTTTCACCTACGTTTACTCCTTCGGCGTCGACTAAGGCATTCATCGACTAAGGCGTCGACTAAGGCAAAGAACTTAGGCAATAACTTAGGCAATACATTGGCACCCAAGGCTCCCTTGGCGACCGTTGGCTACGCGCGAGGCAATTTTAATTTTTGAGTGGTAATAGAGAGGTTTAGAGTCCCTAAGGTAGGAGGATTTGAACCCACAACCTCCTACTTTCAAGGGAAGTACTTTGACCACTCCACCATCTCTTGGAGTTGTACTCAAGTTCTCTCTCTTTATTACTTGTGGAAGGTGCGCGCGTCGATTTCAAGATTGGACCTAAGAAAGAATCAAGTGTATCTCTCAATCCGTAGGTCGGATTGAGGCGCGTAATATACCGTTGGAAAGCTCTCGGAACGAACTTTCCAATGAACTACTTGGAAATGTGAATTCCTTCAAAATCCTTGGGTGGCACTTGATTGAGTGTTCAAGATACCAAGCAAGGTTGAGAGCAAGGGTCCAAGAGCACCATGGAGGATTACAGTAATTCACCTCTACCTGCGGCAACACTTGAACAACAACTAGAGCTCTTGCGGCATGAGCTTCAAGGAGCTCAGAATGAGATCCGACAACGTGATGAAATCCTCCAACAGATGCAAGCTGAGGAAGACAACCTTACGAGAGCAGTAAAAGCTATTGTGTCTGCCCAATCTGATGTTACTCATTCAAAGATTGGTAATAGAAACTACCAGTTTCTACGATTTGATGGCCAAAAGGATGGGCCTTTAGTACTTTCTTGGTTGTCGCAGTTTGATGATTTTTATACCGATGAAATGTATGTTGAAAGTGAAAAAATTAAATTTGCCACTAACTATTTAGTAGGTAAAGCACAACTCTGGTGGAATGTCCTGCGGCACAGTACGGAGCGTCCAACAACTTGGAAGGCTTTTCAAGAAAACGTGAAGGATTCATTTCTTCCTCCTCAATACCATTTGCATGTTCGATGAGCATGGACGACCCTTACATGGAAGGAGGGTGATACGGTTACTACCTACACAGAGCGGTTCTGGCAAAATTTACTACTTGTACGAATGCTTGAAGATGTATCAGAAGATATCTTGCAGCAGAAATACGAAGATGGTTTGGAGGTGGGAATCCAAGCTAAGCTTCACACCCTACGACCTACAACCCTCAACGAGGCTATATCTTTTGCTTATGATGCAGAAAAAGAATTCCAGTCCATAACCAAGTCACTCCATCTACAACAACCACGTCCACGACCATTTCCTGTTAAACCTTCATTTCCTATGAAGCGTAATTTTAATGCCCCATCTTACCCTAGTTTTCCTCTTCCTCCACAATCCAATTACTCAACTCCACCCGTTGCTTCATCTCTCCAACCAACCAAACCACCTACCCTTCAAACTTCAGCAGTGAATGCCCAACAGAAGCGACCACGAATCACTTGCTGGAATTGTGGTAAACCTGGACATACAAAAATAAGGTGCAGATTGCAACCTCTTCATATAAAATCGGCTACAGCTCGATTGCATAACATGGAGGTCTATAATGAAGAAATTCCTCCTGTTTGGACAGAGGAATCACTGGAGAAGGATTTAAGTACCTTGGGTAACGATATCTCTCTACACTCTCTTCTTTGCATGCAGGGTACAATAAATAACAAACTAGTTAAAATTCTACATGACGATGGTAGTTCACATGACTTCATTTCACATTTATTAGTACAAGAACTTAAATTACAAACGTTTCCTTCTTTGCATAAAGTGAAAGCCGCATTTCAAGGTAGTCGTTATAATGTAACACGAGAAGTGCAAGATGTTACGATTAGCATAGGCCCTTATGTTGATTCACGAACATTTTTAATTGCACCTTTGCAATCTTATGATGTTATACTAGGTATGCCTTTTCGTCACCATTATAACCCACGTATTGACTACCATACTCATACCTTTAAGTTTGCTTTCAAAGGTCAAATCATTACTTTGTTTGCACGGCATGATTTCCAGCCATTTCCATTGATTAGTCACACTCAAGTAAAGCGTGCATTTAGGAAAGGATTCAACTCATGCATTGTTTTTGTCAATGTCATCAATGATTATACTCATACACTTCCAGATGCATATAAACCTTTCATGAGTACTTATAAGGATTGTTTTATGTCTGAATATCCCTCCGAACTACCACCATCTCGAGGATCCTTTGACCATAGCATAGACTTAGTCCCTGGTAGTTCTCCTCCTCATAAAGCACCTTATAGACATGGCCCACTACATCAAAAGGAAATAGAAAATCAAGTAAAAGACCTATTACAAAAAGGACTTATAAGGCCTAGTTCTTCCCCATTTGGAGCACCAGTTCTCTTAGTAGAGAAGAAGAATAAAACTTATCGAATGTGCATTGATTATAGAGCCCTTAACAAGATCACGATCAAGAATAGATGCCCTATTCCTCAAATAGATGATCTCTTAGATAAGTTACAAGGAGCTCGTGTCTTTAGTAAAATTGATCTTAAATCGGGTTACCATCAGATTCGTATGACACAAAGTGATATTTTTAAGACTGCATTTAGAACTCAAAATGGCCATTATGAATTTATGGTAATGCCCTTTGGACTTACTAATGCCCCTGCTACATTTGCGCGAATGATGAACAACATTTTTCTTGATTACCAAGCTTTCGTTCTTGTATTCTTTGATGACATACTTGTTTACAGTAAGAATGATAGTGAGCATGAAAAGCATCTTGAAATAGTTTTTCATTTGTTACGAGAAAACACATTTTATGCTAATCCAGAAAAGAGTTATTTCTTTCATCATAAGCTAGAATATTTAGGACATATTATTTCAAGTGAAGGTGTGCATGTGGATCCGAAAAAGATTAGAGTTATCATAGAATGGCCTACACCACAATCAGTCAATGATATTCGTTCTTTTCTTGGGTTGGCTAGTTTCTATAGGAAGTTTGTTCGAAATTTTTCTTATTTAGCATTGCCTCTTACTTTGTTGTTGAAAAAGAAAATAAAATTTGCATGGGGATTTACCCAACAACAGTCCTTTGACAAACTTAAACATGCACTTTCACATGCACCTGTTTTACAATTACCTGATTTCTCACAACCCTTTCATGTTGTTACTGATGCTAGCGGTTCATGAATAGGTACTGTTCTGATGCAAAATGACCATCCCATTGCATTTGAGAGTAGAAAGCTTAAACCCTCAGAACAGAATTATAGTACGTATGATAAAGAACTGTTAGCAGTTGTGCATGCTTTGCGAATTTGGAAACACTATCTTATGGGCTCTGAGGTCTTAATCAAAACCGATCAACAGGCTATTAAACATTTATTAAATCAGCCCTTAATCTCTGATAGGCATCTTAAATGGGTATCATTCATTCAGGATTTCCAACCCATGATACAATATCAGCCTGGTAAATCTAATGTCGTAGCTGATGCTCTTAGCCGTTTTCCTTCGAATTCCATTGTTTTGAATAATATTTCTGCCATTCAAATTCATTCTTTTCAAGACATGTTTTCCACTTATGCATTTGATTTGTATTTTTCACGTGCATGGCATGACTCCAATAATGGTGCATCTTTATCTGATGAACATTATACATTTCATAATGGTTTTCTTTATTTTCAACATAGATTGTGCATAACCCAAGCTTTTAAAGATTTTGTCCTTAAAGAAATGCATGAACCATCTTACATGGGTCATAGAGGCATACAGAGCACTATTTCTGCTTGCAAAGATTTCTTCTTTTGGCCACATATGGAAAAAGACATTGCACATTATGTTCTCAATGCATTGTATGTCAGCGTGTCAAACGTCATCATGGTAAACCATTTGGATTATTAATGCCCCTTCCTATTCCAAATGAACCATGGGAACAAATCTCTATGGATTTTATCACAGGTCTTCCTACCACTTCATCACATAATGATATGATTTGGACAATAGTTGATAGGTTTAGTAAATATGCATATTTCATTCCATGTAGAAAAACTTTGACTGCACCTCAAGCTGCAAAATTATTCATTAAATGCATTTTTCCACATCATGGATTTCCTAAAGTAATGTTATCTGATCGTGATGTTCGGTTTTGTAATCATTTTTGGGTTGCCTTATTTCAACATTTTGGTTCTAAAATAGATTTTAGCTCTGCATTTCATCCTGAAAGTAATGGACAGAGTGAGGCTACAAATAGTACTATTCTTGATTTATTGCGTTGTTATTCATTAGATAATCCTAATAACTGGGATGAAAAGTTGCTATTGCTTCAATTTGCTTACAATAACACTTCACACACCACTACTGGTCGTGCACATTTTGAAATAGTTTTTGGTAAAAAGCTTCCCACTCCCATGTCCCTCACCCAAACCGACATTCCGATGGCTGATTCTATTGCTCAAGATCACGTTTCTATACTTCATAATGTTCACAAGCACATTAGGAAAAGTCAAGAGCGATATACACGTATTATCAATACTAAACGATTAACCAAAGAATTCAAGGAGAATGATTTTGTATGGTTGCGAATAATTAAAAGACGTCTCAAAAATATTTTGCAGCATCCTAAAATTAAACTTGCACCACGCTATTATGGACCGTTTTGCATTATATAAAAAATTAATGATAATTCATTTTGATTAGATATTCCATCCCATTGGACCATTCATAATTCTTTTCATATTAGTTTACTTAAACCATTTAAAGGAACTTTACCACTTGCTCCACTTCTTGATGACCCTCTTTAATTGAAGAACAATCTGAAATCTTAGTTCCTGAGAAAATCATTGATTATGATGTCACTACTACACGCACAGGTACTCAATATCATTGATATTTGGTTAAGTACAAAAATCACTCTATTGAAGAATGTCAATGGATACATAAAACACAATTAACACCTCATTATGACCACTTAATTTCTGCATATCATACACAAACACATTAATGTAACAACTCCATGAACATTTTACCTGGCACATGCCTATTTTTTTTATTCAGTGATGAAACATGTGACTGGCCATCCATGTTTATTCTTTTATCACCTGAGGTTAGTTGCTTGTTCAACTGCAAGGCATGTTATACCTTATGGAATATGTTGAACAATGCATTGTTGGATTGAAATATGGAATAGCCAATGCATTGTTGGATTGAAATATCGAATGCCAATGCATTCTTGGATTGTAACATGGACTATGTTGGCCAATGCATTGTTGGATTGTAACAGTAACATGGAATAAATTGAACAATGTATTCTCATTATTAGAGTATTAAATTATTTTATCAACTGAGGTCAGTTGCTTGTCAACTGAGAGGCATGTTGTATATTATTGAACAAGGCATTGTTAAAATGTTAAATTATTAATGTATTAATGTGTTTTTTTTTATGTTTTTGATATAGCAGCTGAAGGTTCATGAGGAGCGTGCAAGGCGTGAAAGGGCAGACATCAATAATCCGAATAATTATTATTTAGCTTGTAAATAAACATGCGTAGAAGGTTCTATTGTTAGAAAAGTAATGGTTAGAATAATGGTCGTTGTAGACCGCAGTTTCTGTTATTAAAAGCAATGGCTTTCTGTAAAAGTTGCCAACTTTTAGTTTCACGCCTGCTTTTCGAAGCCGCCCTCATGTAACCACTATTTTCGACGTAATCAAAAGTCCTATAAATACATGCACTCTGTGGATTGTCGTAACAGAGTGCATGGAGGGAGATTGCACCCAATCTTGCGTTCGGTCTCGTCTCTTGTTGCCTCTATTTTTCTGTGTGTTTTTCTGCGTCCGTAATCTATGTATGCGCGTGAGCAAGATCTTGACAACAAAATCCATCACCCATATTGAAGAGGATTTCTCTAATACCACTATAAGTTCTTGAAACGAGAAGGATGAAGACTATGTGTAGCTCAAAGTAATGGAGTTTGATTCAAATTACCACTATAGAATCAACCAATTATCACTTGGAGACCTTGATTCAACTTATAGGCTTGTACTTAGTGTAATAAAACATCATATGTGCTTGATCAACTTCAAATGCTCAATGCTTTTAGCCTCATTACAATTGATATAATTCCTCTTCAACAAAGTTTTCTAATCGTGTGAGGACTCTATTGCGCACAAGAAGTGGAATTATAGACAAAGTATGAACTAGTTATGAGTTTGACATCAATAGAAGGTCACCTTGACTTTTCATGGAATAGCATGTTGATATATTTAGGTAGTGATGTGTGTGAACACTCTAGGACCGCCATGGCACTTTTTTCCCTCTTTAGGAGGTTTTTTTCCCCCGGCTTGTACATACGCTTATTGCCCTAATGGGCTACTTATCTTTGTACATTCTCTAGTAATACATTCAGTATTGTGTGTTTGTGCTCCAAGCTTCTTCTTCTTCCTTGTGCTGTTCGCGTGCTTCCGCAGACGTCTATCTCCAACAATTGGTATCAGAGCAGGTCGTCGCTTCTTCTAGGGCACCGTCGACACTCCTCTGTTTGCAGTCTCAGATTCGCACGAAATTTGGTGAGCATACTCAAGGTGTTTCCGAGATCAAAACGACTTCGCTCTCTGGTGCCGAAATCGCGATTTGAGCTCGTTTCGGCCTCCGAACGCACTATCGTAGCGCTTGTGCAGGCTATTTTGTCCTCTATGATCTTAATTATCCAGACTTAATGTGGAAGATTTAAACTATTTGATGGGATAAAAATCCATAGTTATGGAATGAAGAGCCATCTTGGTGGAATAAACATCAATCCTTTATTTCTAATGTTTTGAGTGTAATTCCAAGTATTTTGAATTATATTCAAGATCTAGTTAGTTAATGCTCAACTAACTTGTAGCCACAAGAATTTATTCTTGCCTTGTGGATTCCTTCTTTATCTAAAGCTTCCAAATAGCTACACTAGGGTTTTTGCAGAATCTCATTTACTACTTAAGTCTAAGCATCTTCTAATGCTTTTGGATTTCTCTTGAAATCCCTTTAAGGATAGGTGAGTACAATTTTCACCTTTCAAAGACTTAAGTATCATTTATCATGGTTGCAGATTGCGTACTTAGAAGTCAAAATTCTATCTTCCTTCTTACTTCCCTTTCGAGAATTATAACCTTTGGTAGGCTTTATTCGATCTCATCATTTGAAAACACAGTTTTCTAAATCTTTTGTGATCTTCATGGGATCCCAGTGCTTGCTTTACCATGCCATGAAGTTTCCTTCTGAGCAACTCATTCTTTGCACAACATCCTAAAAGATGTTTTTATCTCATCATCTACATTCCAAGTTTCTGTTACACAATTAATTGTACTAATTCTTGATAAGTTTGGTACTTTCTTCCCCCTTGAAGAGTTTTCATCTTCATAAACTATGTAATCTATGGCTTCATTCTAGTTTCAGTATCTAATACAACATCTTTTGAAGGTTGCTCAGCGACCACCTATCCTATTATACTCATAAACTTATTTGTAAATGCTCTTGAAATCCCTTATTTCCCAACTATGAAAATTCATGCCTATCTATGTTAGGAGAGGTGGCTTTAATTTTCAAGGCTTATCAACTCATAAGATTTTTGAAGGTATGACGAGAGAAGAAAATCATTTCCATCATTGTATCTAGAGAGTTTTAAGTTCATTCTATTAGGAATCATTGCATTTCTATAGAAAACCTTACTTGGTTTTTTTCTTGATGTGCAATTCTCTTAAATGAATGAAACCTTAACTTAATCTTCAAAGTTCTTCCAAAAGGAGGTAGTTTTCAAGGTTTCATGATATCATGAATAATTTTCACCATTCTTGTTAATGAGAGCAAGCTTTTGCTCATAATTGGTTCCCATCAATGTCTTTGATGGCATCAACTTAGAGCTTTACATCATGAGACTTTTGAAACCATGTTGGGGTGGCATCCTATTTAGAATTTCTCATCAAAAACTTCTTTGGAAGCTTTTTCAAGTAACTACCTCTAAGTATTTGTTATCCTCAAATTAATAGTATTGTAGGCTCTTATTTCTTCTTCCCTAGAGTTTGCTAATAGCTAATCTAATTTACCACACATATAATGTGGTTTAGGAAGAGAAATTTGATCTATTCTTTAAGTACTTGGCCTTATTGATCATGCATGCCATGGGTTTTGTGGAATTTAGAATTCCATAAGATTGACTTTTAACCTTAATTCATTCCACTAAAGTGGAGTTTATTTAGGTTAATTTAAGAAAATAGGAACTTATAGGGTTAATATGGCCAATCGGCTACATCACCCTTATTCCTATATTCTTTCAGAGTTAAATCACACTTAATAAACTTAGTCCCTCTCTTATTGAAGACTCCATGCAATCCATTTCATATTGTTGAAGATACAACATATATTTCTTGGATCCACTTTACTTTCATCATCATTTGTACCTTTTTCTACCTTTCATTTAGTTAATAAAGCACTCTTGTATAGGTGTGTGTGAGTGCCACACTAGAGAATAAGTATCCTCCTTCAGTTTAGAAATCCCACATAGCATGCTTTTTTGCCATTTTGTATATAAAGAGGTCTCCACCTCTTCTTTTGGGAGAGCTTTTTTAGAAGTAATGAGATAATGCTAGTTTGTAGTTAGACTCTAGCTCTCTTGTCGTCATGATGTGCATGCTTACTTGTTCTCTTCTCGTCTAACGCTTGTGACACGTTGATGTGCAATTACGTTGCGATTATGCTTGTGATTGCGATTATGTGCATCATTAGCGATGCTTACGTCATGTCTTCTTGTTAATTACATTGTTAATCGTACATTGACGAAGCTCCATTACGTCTTCTGAGTGCTTCTACGTAAACATTTGGGTCTCATGAGATGTTTCCTGGATTGACAAGTATGAGTTGTGATGCTACAACGTGAACAACGTTTGGCGCCGTTGCCCGGGAGCGTTCTCTTGTCACTTACGTGATGGTTTATGGCATGAAAGAGATGTGTATGCAAGTTTTTCATGATGATTTGTTGAGATCTTCATTTCATTACGCTCTTGTGAGCATTTGGGGCTTGCAAGATTCATAATAACTTGTTGAGATGAGCCATTTTTGGTGTGATGAGGATCCCCTTTTTGGGTGATTAGTCCACCATGTGTGGTGATTCTTCAAGTCACGAGTAGGATAGGAGTAGTTTTTAGAAATCTTTTTGTCATTATGTTGATTTTTTCTATTAATTGTATGTGTGAATAAGTTTCTTTTTGGGTTCTTCTACAAAAATCATTGGAGTATGTGGCTCATCAACTTCATCAACAAGCTTGGAAATGGAAGGTATGATCTAGTAATTTTTGAAGCACATACACTACATGGTTCGGAGTTTGAAAGGTTAGGGCACACTCTCTTCCCATGAGCAATTCCAAAGATTACTATCCACATAATCACTCTCTTCTCTTCTAAACCGATACCCTAGAAGGAGTTCCCTAGAAGTTTGACTATGGAGGAATAGATAAGGGAGAGAAGGGAAGAAATGAACGTGATTAAGATGTGTACACAAGACATGATCAGGGTGCAGATGGTGGATATGTTGAGTTAGGAGGAAATGTAAACACTTTATAGGAACAATCCTTGGGAGATCCCAAAGATACCGAGGTTTCATCTAAAAAAGCACACGACATAGTACCAAGACCATCCGATGCAAGGAATCTCACACGTGCAACTTGCTGGTACCGAAGCTTCGCACAGAGCTGAAAAAGCTTTCAAAAAAGGTCACCTCTTTGGCAGAGAAAAGTTGGTCCTTGAACTCCTCACGGCTGGAAAAACTACTGATATTCTACTTTGGAGGGAGAAGAAGGTCTTTGCTTGGCTAAAGGAGGAACAAAGGAGGTTCTACCTTCAGGTCGTTCGAAGGCATAATCGACTCCTGTTACAGGAGTGCCTATCAAAAAGAGGATAGCGAGGGTATCATTGGAGCACTGTTGACGAGAAAACAAGAGGGCTTGTCTAAGATCTAATGAAAATCGCTGCTCTTGCCTTACAACACAATGTGGAAGTTCTGGGCCCAAAGGAGGTACTGCAGCTACATGCTCCATGGAAGAGGTTTTGGATATACCGTTTGAGTAGAGTGAGCGATCTCACATCATGTTCTAAAGGTGTGGCAAGAAATAAGAGGCATGGTTTGCCAAAGATGAAATATAAGAAGCAATAAAAGCACGCTATGAAGTATGCTACCAACACTGGGAAGGAGAAGGTGAAAGGGACCACTAGTGCTGCAAGAGATTCGAGGGAAACTGCTATAGCTCACTATGCTAGGCATGTCTTTGAATCAGCAAGGAAACAAGTTGGAGGTAAGGTCGACGCCATGGCAATGAAGGCTCAAGTGTTCTCAGAGGAACTGTGGAAGATTTGGGACACAAGGGAAAATATGCTGCATATAAGGTCAAGGGAGTGCAAGAAGATGCCTCCAAAGCTACAAAACAGGAAGCTCAACATATAAGGGGACTATAGAGCCGGATCTCGGCAAGGAAGATGCACAGACATGGACTCAATGGGCCTATGACAAGGCTTACTCTTTCACAAGCCTTATTAGCAAGGAAGCGGGGGAGTTTTTGCCAAGCAGGCAGGTGATCACATTGTTGATATATTTAGGTAGTGATGTGTGTGAACACTCTAGGACCGCCGGGGCACTTTTTTCCCTCTTTAGGAGGTTTTTTTCCCCCGGCTTGTATATACGCCTATTGCCCTAATGGGCTACTTATCTTTGTACATTCTCTAGTAATACATTCAGTCTTGTGTGTTGTGCTCCAAGCTTCTTCCTCTTCCTTGTGCTGTTCGCGTGCTTCCGCAGACGTATAACTCCAACAATTGGTATCAGAGCAGGTCGTTGATTCTTCTAGGGCGCCGTCGACACTCCTCCGTTTGCAGTCTCAGATTCGCACAAAATTTGGTGAGCATACTCAGAGTGTTTTCGAGATCAAAACGGCTTCACTCTGTGGTGCCGAAATCGCGATTTGAGCTCGTTTCGGCCTCCGAACGCACTATCGCAGTGCTTGTGCAGGCTATTTCGTCCTTTTGTGCCAAAGGTATATACCAGTTTCTGTTCGCCAGTTTAAGCATCTCGAAGTCTGCTATAGGTCTAGCAGAACTCGTCTGGGTAGTTCTGTTCAACTTTTTGAGATACAGTCAATTTTCTGCATCAAGGTATTTTAGTCACCGGCCATGGCTGAAAGCAGTGATGTATTCCGTATGTTGGCTGTTGAGGATAAGTTGGATGGTACCAACTACCCATTATGGGCTTATATGATGCGACATGTACTGGTTGCAAAAGGATTGTGGAACATTGTGCAGGCTATTGAAAGACGTCCTGTTACACCTGTAACGACAGGTACTGCAAATACAGGTGTTGGAGCTGATGAAGATGGTGTCGAAGATGATATTCCACAGATTCCTGTTCGTGCTGCTGTTTCTGTTGCACCTACTGTAGAGCAGATTCATTGGGATGGCAGAGATGCCCAGGCACATGCATTGATAGCTTTGTCTGTCAAACGTGCCATTATTCCTCACATTCGCTCTTGCAAAACAGCAAAGGATGCTTGGGATACACTTACCACTTTGTACCAGGCTAGGAATGAGGCTCGTGTTGCTTACCTCCGAAAACAGTTGGAGAGTGAGCACATGAATGAAGGTGATTCGATGGACAGTTTTCTTACAAAGATCAAAGACCTGAAGGAACAATTGATTTCTGCTGATGAGGTTATACCAGATAGCTCACTTGTGCAGACCGTTCTGAATGGCCTTCCTATTTCATATCAGAGTTTTGCCTCTACTCTTCGATTGACGCTTGTCATTTGAGGAATTAGTCTCTGTTTCTGTTGCAGGAAGATCAGTCCAGGCAGAACAGGTCCATTATGCGTGTTGCAGATCAAGCTTTCCTGGCTAGTCAGAAGGGCAAAGGAAAATGGAGCTCTTCTACTAGTAAGCAGAAATCTGCAAATGCTGCACAATCGAAGAACCAGGATAAAGATGAGAAGAAATCAGAAAAGCAGAAATTGTTCTGCAAGTACTGTAAAGGAGATGATCATATTATAAAGAACTGTCCAAATCTGGCTGCTAAAGAGGCAAAGAAGAAAGAGGCTGGAATGGTTGTTGCAGAGGCCTCTACACCAAAAACAGAGTCTGCAAATCTTGTGCAGGAAGAAGAATGGGCGTTTACTACTGTTTGCAGTTTTGACCCATCTTCTCATGATCAGTGCATGTCTGCAGTAGACTCAGATGTTTGGTACTTTGACAGTGGGGCAACCAAACATATTACCTCGCAGCGCAGTTTCTTCTCTTCACTCGAGCCTGCCCCTACAGGGAATACTGTCACATGCGCCAATAACTCCTCTTATCCTGTTATGGGAGTTGGTAAGATCATTCTGACTACTGCTGATGGTAGTTCTTTCACTTCGTCAGATGCTTTATTTGTGCCAGGGATCAAAAAGAACCTGTTATCAGTTTCTGCATTAGCCAAGATTGGCTTGGTTGTGAAATTCGTTGATGACAGGTGTACAGTCCATGATCTCTCAAATGGCGATGTGATTATTGCTTCTGGCATTTTATGTCGTGGGCTGTATAAGCTCATAGACTATGAAAAATCTGTGAATGATTCGGCATGTGCAGTTCATGATTCTCAGGCTATGTCAGATGCAAAGCTTTGGCATGCACGCTTTGGTCATCTGAATTTTGCTAGTTTGTTACGCCTGCAGAAATCTGAAATGGTGTCCTCTTTGCCCAAACTTGAGGCACCTGGAAAACATGTTTGTGAAGGCTGTATTTTGGGCAAAAGGCAGCGTTCTTCCTTTCCAAAAGATGGTTCAGTTCGGGCTATGCAGAAATTGCAGCTTGTACATAGTGATGTCTGTGGTCCTATGCAGACACCCTCTTTTGGAAATTACCTTTACTTCGTGACTTTCATTGATGATTTTTCCAGGCATGCATGGGTATATCCACTCAAAGCAAAGTCCGAAGTGTTCATGTGCTTCAAACACTTTTTGGTTTTGGCTGAAAATCTGTCAGCATGTAAAATGGGCACCCTCCGTTCTGATCGAGGGGGGGAATATATGTCTTCAGATTTTAATGCATTTCTGGCTGAACGTGGGATAAAACACCAGTGTACAGTGCCATATACACCTCAACAGAATGGAGTTGCTGAACGAAAGAACAGGTCACTCATGGAGATGGCGAGGTGCATGGTCAAAAGTCAGGCTTTACCACATAGTTTTTGGCTTGAGGCTGTCATGTGTGCAGCATATGTACTGAACAGGTGTCCCACGAAAGCATTGCAGTCTATCACTCCATATGAGGCTTGGCATGACCGCAAGCCATCTGTTGCTCATCTGCGTGTTTTTGGTTGTTTGGCATATGCATTAGTGCCTGAACAACATCGCAGAAAATTGGATGATAAGGCAGTAAAATGTATTTTTGTTGGGTACAGTTCTGAAAGTAAAGGCTATCGTCTGTATCATCCACAGACTAAACGCATTCTGGTTAGCCGTGATGTTGTCTTTGTGGAAGATGCTATTCAGCCATTGCTTTCATGTACTAAGGAGACATCTGTTAGCTCCAAAGACATGTATGATACTTTGATGCCTCTTTTTACAGGTGGACAGGCTAGCGCTGGTCCTAATGAGGCAACTTCTCAGCCTTTGCAGGTTTCATATGATGATGCAGATCATGCCATTTCTGATGCAGATTTACATGATGGACTTGTTGATGAGAGAGCTGATATTGAACATGCAAAAACTATGCCAAAATGGGTGGTGCAGACTTTGCGTGACAGCAAATTAGATGCACCTTTGTCATATCGTACTCGTTCAGGCTCTCATAGTACCTCCTTTGCATCAGATTGCTATGCTATGGCTGCATCTAGTCTCTGTGATGAGAATGAGCCTGTTTCTTTTGATGAAGCACAAAATTCAGAAAATTGGATGGCTGCTATGCAATCTGAATATGATGCTATAATGAAGAATGGTACATGGTCTTTATGTGACTTGCCTCTGGCAAGAAGGCCATTGGCACTAAGTGGGTATACAAGCTGAAGCGTAAACCTGATGGTACAGTTGACAGGTATAAGGCTAGGCTTGTTGCAAAGGGTTATGCGCAGGAAAGAGGCATTGATTTTGATGAGACCTTTGCACCTACATGCCGTATGACTATTGTTCGGAGCATTTGTGCACTTGCAGCCCATCATGGTTGGAATGTACAGCAGTTGGACATTAAAACAGCATTTCTGAATGGTGACTTGCATGAAGAAGTGTATGTTTTTTAGCCCCGTGGCTTTGTGCAGAAAGGGCATGAAAACCAGGTGTGCAGGTTAAAGAAGGCGTTATATGGTTTAAAGCAAGCACCACGTGCTTGGTATGAAAAAATACATGCCTATCTGATTGCACATGGTTTTGAGAACAGTCCAACTGAAAGCACCTTATATGTTAAGCGTGCTAATGATGTGCTTTTGATCATTGTTGTCTATGTAGACGACATGCTGCTCACTAGTCCTCTTGAGAAGCATATTGCTGATTTCAAGGCTGATTTGCATGCCTCATTTGAGATGTCTGATTTGGGGCATTTGCATCACTATTTGGGCATTCAGTTTATGCAAGTTGATGGTGGAATGGCTTTGTGTCAAACGAAATATATTGACACGTTATTGCAGCGTTTTGGCCTTGAAGACTGTAAGCCTATTGCCACTCCTATGGAGACAGGTTTACGATTGAGTCTTCATGATGCTGGAGATGCATTTGATGCTGTTCTCTATCAGCAGGCTGTTGGATGCTTGATTTACTTATGCATTACTCGGCCAGATATTCAGTTTGCTGTCTCAGAGATGAGCAGGTTTATGCATTGCCCAGGAGTCACGCATTGGAAAGCGGTTAAGCGCATCTTTCGCTACTTGAGTGGTACTCGGCTACTTGGGTTGTTTTATCCCAAGGGGGGATCACTGCCGCCAGATTTGCATGCTTTTTTTGACTCAGATTGGGCTGGTTGCTATGACACTCATGTGTCCACCAGTGGTTTTTGCTTCATGCTTGGTAGCTCATGTATATCTTGGTTGAGCAAGAAGCAGCCTATTGTGGCCACTTCCAGTTGTGAGGCTGAGTATAGGGCAGCTTTCACAACGACTGTTGAGTGTGTGTGGCTCAGACGCCTTATGGCTGATTTGGGTGTTGGCCAGTCTTCTGCCACCACCATCTTCACTGACAGTCAGAGCGCATTGGCAGTTGCGAGGAACCCTGTGTTCCATGCTCGCACTAAGCACATTGAGGTGCATTATCACTATGTCAGGGAGAGGTTCTCTGCTGGCAGATCAGCTTGGCATATGTGCCCACGCAGGAGAACATTGCAGACCTTTTCATGAAGGCTCTGCCTAGGGAGAAGTTTGAAGCTTTCCGCAAAGCTTTGGGCTTACTTCCTTTTGTGGAGTGATTTCCACATAGCTCGGCACTTCCTTATACATGAGTGCCAGCTCCTTGTTCACCGCATCACTCCCAGGGGGGATTTGTTGATATATTTAGGTAGTGATGTGTGTGAACACTCTAGGACCGCCGGGGCACTTTTTTCCCTCTTTAGGAGGTTTTTTTCCCCCGGCTTGTATATATGCCTATTGCCCTAATGGGCTACTTATCTTTGTACATTCTCTAGTAATACATTCAGTCTTGTGTGTTGTGCTCCAAGCTTCTTCCTCTTCCTTGTGCTGTTCGCGTGCTTCCGCAGACGTCTAACTCCAACACACATCACCTCCACAAAGGACAAAGTAATTGGACAGTCTTCAAGAATGGAAGCGGGAGTAGAGATAGTTAACAGAGGTGTTGGGAGTGCAGCAAAAATTGGGAGTAATCAAAAAGCTCGGATCCATGGCTTAGAGGTGCAAAAAGTGAACCTTTTGGCGGCCTTGACCGTGACCAAAATTTTTCATGCTGCTCTGAGTCCCAGAAGGCATGGATAGAATGTTGCAGAGTCCTAAGAACGTGGAGAAGAGGACCTTCTTGGCTTAATGCATAAACATGGATGTAAGCCAAATATACTTACATATACTGCTTTAATCAGTCGGAATGAGAAGCAAGGCAAGATTGCAAATGTGGAATGAATCAAATGCCACTGAACTACACAAATCGCTGCTTATTTTATGAAGCTTCTTGAAGAGGCCGATGTGGCATTTGAATTTATTTCGAAGGGCTCAAAGATGCGCCAGGAATAACTTGCGTAAATTGAGTAATATATTTCTCAATGCGTGAAGGTTTCCATTAGTGGACACGCTTCTCAATGAAATGCATGCGCAGGGTATTGAAGTCCCTTGCTAGGCGTTCAATCAAACAGTTGAAAGCTATAGATCAGACCATGATGATGCAGGGGCACTCAAGGTCTTGGACAATGTCATGCAATGTCCTCCAAGCAGAGATTGATAATGCAAAAATTATGTAATACACAGGAGAAAATGAGTCATTCGTTGAGGCACCAATGCAGTTTGAATATCCAACATAGAAGATGGAATCATTCTAACCTGGGGAAAGCAGTTGGGTGTTTGGTGCGTGTGCAGCAACTTGCATAACCACACTGACAATGATCGTGCAAATGAACGAGACTTTGAGCTGAAGGCCTACAGGCTGTACGGATTCTGGGAGCCCTCTCTTCCGATGTATTAGGCTAGTGAAGGACAAGAAGTTCGGTGAGGTTCAGATTCTACGATCAACATTCTCAAGATTGTTTCATATGAAGGCAATGAGGATAAAAGTCCAGACAGCAAGCACGGAGCATGGAAAAGGGAAAAGAGTGGCTTATGATAGTGATAAAATTGATTATCAGTTCTTGACCGATGATAAAGGTGAAGCTGTGCAGAAGAAGAAATCGTATCTATCTAATAGAAGATAAACACAGCCAAGAGCTATTGCTAGGTGCATTTGAGGCTTACTTTATTACCTTGCCCTCTGAATGTAGGAAGGAGGTCGGGAGTGCAGGTTCACTTAAAGTGTTTAATGCCTTAGATCTCTTGGAAGAGGAGCCTACTTTGGCATGGTATGACATTGAGCAACTTGAAACAAAGATGTCTATCTAGGCCTCCTCGGCTGTACTCATGTGTCCACTAGTGGCTTTTGCTTCATGCTTGGTAGCTCATGTATATCTTGGTTGAGCAACAAGCAGCCTACAATGGCCACTTCCATTTGTGAGGCTGAGTATAGGGCAGCTTTCAGAGTGATTGTTGAGTGTGCATGGCTCAGATGCCTTATGGCCACTGATTTGGGTGTTGGTCAATCTTCTACCACCACCATCTTCACTGACAATCAGAGCACATTGCCAGTTGCAAAGAACCCTATGTTCCATGCTCGCACTAAGCACATTGAGGTGCACTATCATTACGTCTGGGAGAGGTTCTCTGCTAGAGAGATCAGTTTGGCATATGTGCCCACACAGGAGAACATTGTAGACCTTTTCACAAAGGCTCTATCTAGGAAGTATTTTGAAGCTTTCCGCAAAGCTTTGGGGTTACTTCCTTTTGTGGATTGATTCCATATAGCTTGGAACTTCCTTACACATGAGTGCCAGCGCCTTGTTCACCACGTCACTCCCAAGGGGGGATTTGTTGATATATTTAGGTAGTGATGTGTGTGATCACACTAGGACCACCGGGGCACTTTTTCCTCTCTTTAAGAGGTTTTTTCCCATGGCTTGTATATATGCCTATAACCCTAACAGTTCACTTATCTTTGTACATTCTAGTGGTGATACATTTAGTATTGTGTGTCATGATCCAAGCTTGTTCTTCTTTCTTGTGTTGTACACGTGCTTCCGTAGACCTCAAACTCCAACAATTCCCATGTCGTTGGCAGGGGGAATCATATGATTCTCTTTTGCTCTCCTAAGAGAATAATTGGAACGCCTAATGTTCAGGCTCATGGGTAATTATGGCTCCAAATGAGAGGTACTTGTGAATAATTTCGTCTATCAGAGTTCATGCACAAAGCTAGTTCAGGATACCACTGTTATAAGACAACTATTATTACTACAAAATAGAGTTACCTAATCGATTATACGAGTCTAGCCAAACCCACAAGGCATGAGGGATGCACCCCTCCACCCAACTAACTCCACGCTTCTATTGGGGCAACCTTAATCTCTACATGAGTGAGTAATTAAGGAATTTATGGGTGATTGAGTAATCAATCATGATTTTGGCCTTTCACACCCTTATGTAAGCATGAAATTTGACTAAGTCATGCAATCTAAATTGATTTTGGATCCACATAGAATCAGAAAAATAACATTGGTGCATGCAATCTTTGTGTAGAACTTCCATTTTTTTGTCTTTACTATTTTCAGTGTTAAAGTTTGGACAAGGTGCGTTCTTGTGTTTTCCTTCCCATTTTGCTCACAGCATGTTACTTTGGATTGGTAATGGAACATCTCATCCTTTACTCATCAATGGATTCCTTGGTTGAATCAACAAGGATCCCATTTGTACATGAAGTGGTTGACTTGGGCATTGCAAGAACTTGGAGAAGCTTGTAGGAGGTAGGAAAGTGCGCTTGTAGGAGGTAGAAAAGCAAGGAAGTTTGGTCCAGCCAACCACCACAAGACCAGCCCTTGAGCTTATGGAGACTCAAATAGACCTTATCGGCATGCGATGTTCAAAGAAATGTATGTACTTTGGAGCATCAAGGAGAAGTTTCAATACAAAATAGATAGGTTCGCACGTCAACTAGCTAAAAAAACTTACTATCTATGGAAGAGATAATGAACTTCAAATGCCAATAGCGACCAGCGTGATGTTCTATAAGAATGAATTAGACACTCAACGGTGGTACCTCCAATTTTTTAGGAATATATAGAGATTGACCCCGAGACAAAAAAACTAAGATTTCTCCCAATCTACTAAACCAAATGCTGTGAAAATTTACAAGCATAAACAAAACACTAATATCTTTCCAATGTTCCATCTGATAGCAAATTTCAATCTTGGAGAGAGAGCAACAGCCTCTACAAGATTACTGTTGGTGAAGAAGATGATGCAGAAAATTGAAGGAGAAAGACAATGATGGTCACAAGTGTATGTATATTGCTTGCATGTATTATACAAGTGATTTGAAGTATTTATGTAGCCTTTAGGAGTGTTCCACAACTTCTACAAGTGGATTTTGAATTCAAATGAAGGTGGGAATGGTTGTTGGAGAGAATCAATTCACTTTCCTACAATCTAGGAAAGTGAAGATCTAGTTTGATCTACTTTTAGGTGATTGATTGCTTGATTGATTACACTCAACCACCACAAATTCGTGGGATTTGGGCTCTCGTTTTCTACTTTTACATGTGTAAAGCTTAAGGCTTTTACAATGGTAAAAGATCCATGAAAAATATATTTTAAAAAATACAATAAGTGAGCGTAAGAAAAAGAACTCTCCAACGGATATTCTTTTGATGCAATAGCCTTTGATGTAGATCAAATCCAACTCAAGCATAGTGTAAGCTTGATGTTCCAATAGCTCCCCCTCAAGCTAAAGATGCTTGAGTCTTCATTCTCTGATAGGTTGAATACGTGCCATAGCTTTGAATCTACAAAGCTTTATTCCATCAAGTGCCCTCGTCACCATATCTACTACTTGCTTTTCAGTTGGAACAAAAGAAATGTCAATCTCCTTTGCCATGATTCTTTCTTACTTTGGTACTAGCAGAAAAGAAAGTCTCGAGGGCATCCCAAGTCTCTTGAGATGTTTTGCATCCTCTAATATGTGGTAATAGAAAGTCAGAGATAGAGTTAAGTATGTACGACCTTGCTTGAGCATCCCTTGCACACCAAAGTGTGAGCTTATCTGTCTCCTCTTGTGTAGGTCCTCCTTTGGATCTTGGAATAGGCATAGCTTCATCACCTACTACAATTCCATAAAGATTTCTCCTTGCAAATAGGCCCTCATTCTGATTTGCCAAGCCGCATAGTTGTGTCAATCAAGCTTCTCGATCATTGAGGGAAAGCCATCACCCATCTTGATCTAGCTCTAATATCACTGAAGAACTTGGAGAACCTTGCAGGAGGTAGAAAAGTGTGTTTCCAAGCGATGAAGTTTGGTCCAGTCAACTGGCACAAGACCAGCCCTTGAGCTTGTGGATACTCAAATAGACCTTATAGGCATGCGATAAGTGCAAAGAAATGCACTATGTACTTTGGATCATCAAGGAGAAGGATTCGATACAGAACAGATAGGTTCGCATGTCGACTAGCTAAAAAAACTTACTATCTATGGAAGAGACAATGAACTTCAAATGCCCATAGAGACTAGCGTGATTACAATTAGAAAAAATCCTTTTATGGAAGTGATACGCATAGGGTTGAGTGTATATAATGCACAAAATTGTAAGGAATAACCATAATATGCTATAAGAATGAATCAGACACTCAATGGTGGTACCTCCTATTTTTAGGGATATGCAGAGATTGATCCTGAGATAGAAAAATTGAGATTTCTCCCAATCTACTGAACCAAATGCTATGAACACTAATATCTTTCCAATGCACCATCTCTCATCAAATTTCAATCTTTGAAGAGAGAGAAACAGCCTCTGCAAGATTAGTGTTGGCGAAGAAGATGATGCAGAAAATTGAAGGAGCAAGACAATGATGTTCACAAGTGTATGTATATTGCTTCCATGTATTGTACAAGTGATTTGAAGTCTTTATATAGACTCTAGGAGTGTTCCACGACTTCTACAAGTGGATTTTGAATTCAAATGAAGGTGGGAATGGTTGTTGGAGAGAATCAATTCCCTTTCCTACAATCTAGGAAAAGTGAAGATCTAGTTTGATCTACTTTTAGGTGATTGATTGCTTGATTCATTACAATTCAACCACCATAAATTCGTGGGATTTGGGCTCTCTTTTTCTACTTTTACATGTGTAAAGCTCAAGGCTTTTACAATGGTAAAAGGTCCATGATTTTTTTTTTTAAATACAATAACTGAGCATAAAAGAAAGAACTCTCCAATGGATATTCTTTCGATGCAATAGCCTTTGATGTAGATCAAATCCACCTCAATCATAGTGTAAGCTTGATGTTCCAAAGGCATATCATATTCATTACTTGCTCCATTCTCCCTTTCACTTTGGTATAGAAGTGCATAGGGTTCCCATCTTCCTTCTTCCCCCCATGACGAATTTCAAATCTTGAAGAGGATTTTGTACACAAAACTCAAGGACACATGTACTAAAACATGCATGAATAAAACCATGTCTTTGTACACCAGTTTAATGTAGGTCTCCTTGAAGTTAATGAACACCTTGTTAGAGTGAGAGTATGTATCCACCCATCCAACTCCACCCATATAAATACTCTAGTTCAAGGTGCCCAGGCATGTTTTTGGATGAAGCTACTTCGAGCATGGAGATGGTTGGCTACAATAGGAAGACACTAGATGATGTGGAGCCTTGGTGGATGCTCTTAGATTTCCTTTATATATGAGTTCCCTCATGGAAATTGTCCCTTAAACTTACTTAGATAACTCCACATGAAACCCATTACTCAGGATTTAGAACACTTTTATAAGTGCATCATTGCATACTCACAAATCATTGTTTGGGAGGCAAATTGATTAATGGATTTCACCAAGTATTTGATGGAATTAATGGTTGGATTTCAAATCTTCCCCCCATGACATTTTATTGAAAACGAAGGCATGTGAATTCATCCTGCTTGTCAAATGGTGGCTAGATACAAACTGATACAAAACCATGTGCAATCAAGTAGGCATCTATCTTTTCATACCAAGCATGTGGTCCTTGCTTCAAACCATATAATGTCATTTGCAACCTACACATTTTGTTTTCATGCCCTTTCCACACAAAACCATAGGGCTGAAGTACATACAGTTCTTCATGCAAGTCACCATTTAGAAATGTAGTTTTAATGTCCAATTGATGTACATTCCAACCACGATGAGCCACAAGTGCATAGATGCTATGAATGGTGTCCATTCAAGAATTTTATGCAGAGGTCTCATCAAAATATATTTCTCTCTCTTGAGCATAACCTTTTGCAACAAGCCTAGCCTTATACCTATCAACTATTCCATCAGACTTATGTTTCAGCTTATATACCCATTTAGTGCCAATGGCCTTTTTGTGTGGAGGCAAATAACATAAAGAGCATGTACCATTCTTCATAATAGCATCATATTCTAAGTGCATAGCAGACATCCAAGTTTTTGAGTTTTGTGCTTCATCAAAAGAAACATGCTCATTCTCATCACAAAGACTAGAGGAAGCCATTGCATAGCAATCTGATGCAAAGAAGGCACAATGAGAGCCTGAACGAGTATGATATGATAGAGGTGCATCTGATTTGCTATCTCTCAAAGTCTACACCATCCGTTTAGGCATAATTTTTGCCTCCTCTGGATCAACCCTCTTATCAACAAGTGTATCATGTAAATCTACATAAAAAATTGGAATGATCTACATCATCATGTGAAATCGATAAAGGTTGAGAAATCGCCTCATTTGGACAAGCCTCACTAGAGCTAACTAAAGTCTCCTTGGTACATCAAAGTAATGGTTGTATTGCATCTTCCACAAAAACAACATCACGGCTAACCAAAATGCATTTACTATGTGGATGATATAGACGATAGCCATTAAAAAAAAATACATTTCCCTACTTTATCATCCAATTTTTTGCATTGTTATTCAGGCACTACTGCATATTCCAAACAACAAAAGACATGCCAATGACTAACAAATGGCTTGCAACCATGCCAAGTCTCATATGAAGTGATAGATTGTAGTGGTTAAGTGGAACACCTATTAAATACATATGTTGCACACATAATAGCCTCAAGTCAGAATCTATCTTGAATTTAAACCATACACCTCACCATCTCCATGAGAGACTTGTTATGTCTATCAGAAACTCTATGTTTGTGAGGTGTATACGACATTGTAGAGTGATGTTTTATCCCATGCTAAGCTAGAAATGCATTAAACTCAAGCAACATATATCCCCCCCTTGATCAAAATGGAGGTGCCCAAATATCATGCTAACATGTTTTTAGCCATAAACAAAACTATTTTAGGCACATAAACACCTTAGACTTTTTTTTAGTAGATACAACCATGCATGCTTGGAGAAATCATCAATTAAAATTCACAAAGTAAAGGTAGTTCCCAAAAGAATGTTTTTGCATAGGAGAATGAAACATCACTATGAACAAACTGCAATTTATGAGGAGCTTGAAATGAACAATCTTTTGAGAAGAATGAATATTGCATTTTTTCCAAAATAAAACCTTCACATACATGTTTACAAGGTGCCTCAAGTTTGGGTAGGGAGGACACCATCTCCTATTTCTGCAGGCATAGTAAACTAGCAAAATTCAGATGACCAAAACGTGCATGCAAAATATTTGCATCTAACATAGCCTGATAATCTTGAACTGCACATGTTGAATCATTCATAGATTTTGCATATTCTATGAGCTTATACAGCCCATGACATAAAATGCGAGAAGCAGTAACAACATCACCATTCGAGAGATCATGAACTTTACATCTCATCAATAAATTTGACAACCAAGCCAATCCTGGCTAATTTTGAAACTGACAGCAAGTTTTTCTTGATCCTTGGTACATACAAAGGATCTAGCAATGTGAAAGAGCTACCATCAGTAGTAGCTAGAATGATCTTACCAATTCCCAATATAGGATAATAGGATATGTTAGCGCATGTGATAGTGTTCCCTGTAGGGCAGGCTCAAGTGAACTGAAGCAAATGCATTGTAAGGTAATATTCTTGGTTGCCCCACTATCAAAGTACCAAACATTTGAGTCTATTGTAGACATACACTACTTATGAGAATATGGGTCATAGTTGCATACAATAGCAAATTTTCATTCTTCCTTTTGAACAAGATTAGCAGACTTTGTTTTAGGCATAGAGGCCTCTACAAAAACCATTCCAACCTACCACCTCCTTTATTTGTCAATCCATGGAAGAGATAGGAGTGATATGAGATCTTAAACGCAAGAAGTGGTGAGAGTGAAGGTGAGAAGCATGAAGATGCACACACACATACACACACAAGAAAGAGACAAGCGAGACACAATGGAAGGTAGAAGTAGACTCTATTGGTCAATAAAACTCTTACAAGCTCAAAGCTCACACTAACTAATACAATCCAACACTAGCTAACCTAAAAAATGAGCTCTCTAGCTCCTTTTATAGATTCTAGGCTAGTTTTGATCAGTTTGACATCTAGTGATCGGCATAGGTTCTAGGGGTCATTTGGAGGTCTAAACGAGATCTAAAAATTACTCAAATTGGTATGCTCATTCTACCAAGCTCCTCAAGCTTGAGGTCTCCTTGGCTTGCACAAAATGGAGCTACTAATTACAAAAGTGGGTGTTTTATGATACATATATTACAAAAGTGATGAAAATCACTATTTGGAGTTTTGAAAAAGTAATATGAAGTATATTTCTTTGAAAGAAATGATTGTCTGGCTCCCCACAACTCTTTGTGGTCTACCTCTACATGCTTCATCTACATTTATGCCTTTGGTTGCTGCCAACATCCCCTCCCTCTCGTGTCTGTCATCCCCGACAGATCCTTGTTGTGGGATATGCATAATGTAGTTTTGCAAGAGGTCTTGTGCGAGGGTGTGCTCCGTGATTTGAATTCTTCATGCGAGATCAACTTCAAGTTTTTCCTAGTCTATCACCTGAGGTTCATCGAGATGTGGAAGCCGATAGTGTGTCGAATATATGAGTTGCTCGCAAGCGAACAATTAAAGTAGATGGGTAAGCTGTCTGATAAAAGCTTCAACGTGGTAATCCCAAAAGCCCGTTGTGAACATTTCTTCAAAAGTCATCTTATAATATGCAGGTTGTTGGCAACACTCAAGGCAGAGAGAAGGACCAAGTAGGCAAAGCAGTCAAAGAAGATCCCACAATTAAGCCATACAATTTTTCCAAGACAAATCCTTGTTAATAGTGATTTTCATCACTACATGAACATTGTAAATACCATTTTTGGTAGATTAAGTTCCATTTTTTTCAAGCGGAGGAGTCCTTAATCGTAAGGAGTAATAGAAGTAGCTACATACCAGTTTCATAATTTTTAGACTTTGTTTGAGCCTTCGAATAGGCCCTGGAACCTAATTTTTAATTAGGTCGAACACTAGGTCTGGACAGGGCCAAAGCTAGTCAAAAACTATAAAAAGAGCTAGAGAGCTCATTTTTTAGGTTAGCTTGTTAGATTTTTGAGCTATTGTAAGAGGCTTTTTGAGTAATACAAAGAACTCCATTGTTCCTCTCTTTGTTCTTGCCTTGCGTGCACGTGTACATGTATGCGTGCATGCTTGTGTGCTTCTCACTCACACACTTGTGCCATCACTTGCTCATAGTCGTCATACTAGTTCTCATGTCTCCACAGATTGACAATTATGAGGTGGATCTCCTCACGTTGGTACTTGCCATTGTGCTAGAGTGATACCAAATTTGGCACCGTTGCTGGCGAGAAAGCTTCAAGGACAAGCGTGTGATGGTAAGACATAGAGTTGTGATGTTGGAATCGTAGGTAATTTCTCTACCTTTCCTTATTTTTCTCTTTCTTACTTCACCATCTCCCACCTCCATCTCCACCTTCGCAAAATTTTCAATTTTTTGGTAATATCACCTTCCCCACTTCAACTTGAATTGTGAGAAAGAGCATGAGAGAGTTATTGTGCTTGCTGTTTTTGTGTGTTTTGTGTGTTTTTGAGCGTTTCTTGCAGGTTCCAACTATATCATCATCTCCAATAGGTTGCATAGGTACAAAAAATGTATGCACAGGTCTCGAGGGGTTGAGCTATGTCAATCTTGATTGACAAAAAGCTTGATCATTTGGTAAAACTAAGTGCATATTCATGATCTATAGGCCTTGCACATCACATCCCCACAAAAATTTAAAAAAAATCGTGTTTTCTCTGTCGATCGCAATTGACAGCATCAATTACGATTGACAGTGTCCATCGCGATGGACAGCCTATCCATCACGATTGACAAACCCCGACGGACAACCCATCAATCACGATTGACAGTATACATCACGACAGACACTTATGTCCACCACAATTGACTGAAAAATCATATGTCCATTGCAATGTATAGAGGCTCGATCGACACAAGAAAGCACGAAAATCCAAAAAAAATCAATGAATCATGATTGACAACCCCACGACAAACTGCTTGTGCATCACGATTCACAACATCCATCATGACTAACAGTAGTCCATCGTGATTGACAGGTCTCCATCGCGACGGACACACCTGTCCATCATGACCGGTCAAAAAATCATGATTGACACCCCATTTCATCAAGAAACCTATCCGTCACGAAGTTTAGGGCACGATTGACACACGATCATGCAAAAAACCTGAGAAATTATGTCCATCGTGATTGACACCCATCAATTGCGATGGACACCATCCATCACGATGGACACCCTGTCCATCGCGATCGACACCCATCAATCTTGATTGACTATGTCCATCACGATTGAGAGGCCATGATGGACAACTTTGTTTATCACCATGATAGCCCTATCAATCGCGTTCGATAGCCAATTTCAGCCAAAATTTTGAAGGTTTTTTAAATTGCAATTTTTGGCTAGTTGTGGGCACAAATATTAAGCTATAGGAACATAGGGAGGACCCAAGCAAATAATTCGAGAAACCTTGTTTGCCTATCAGCCTGTTTTAACCCTGTTTTAACGCCAAAACCTTGAACTTTCATAACTTTCTCATACGAACTCCGTTTCTAGTGATCTTGGGCTCATTGGAAAGCTCGTTTCAAATTCCACAAAAACATCCATTGGTTTTTTTAAAACTAATATGATGAGTTATAGATAGGTTATTTTGAAGTTGACCTTCTAGGGGGGTGAGAAAGTTGGGGGATCTCTAAGGGAATTTTTGTAGAAACAAAGTAAAATTGGGCCTCTGAATTACATGAAAAGACTTGGTTTGCTATGTCAATTAACTTCAAAACTTGAGCTAACTTTGGGCCTTTTACAGGTCCATTGAGAGCATCAAAGGGAATCCAAAGCATGAGAGTACTGCAAGCTTGAGAACTGGGTGCTTATGCACTCAAGAGCAAGGGATAAGCAACTTGAGGTTGGATCATTCTCAACCCCCTCTATTAATTCCTAGATTACGTTAAGTACTGATAGAGGTATTGATTAATTAGGGCTACATTAAGCACAATCAAGTTCAAAAACCCTAATTACTCAAGTGAAAGCATAAATAGGTTATAATTACAAGAAACCCTAAAGTAAAAGAACTTAAATTGAGCGATCAATCTTCAAGTGCATTGAACTCAAGTATTCCTTGCGACAAAAACTATTGGACAAGAAGTGACATCCTGAAAAAATTAAAAATAATAAGGGACTAATACAAAAGAACTCTGCAACAAGGTTGTACTTGGGAAAGTTGGGATAAAGGGAGAAGCATATGAACCTTAGGTCAGGAAGATATCTAGGGAGAGAGAGACAACCTCAGATCATCTAAAGCTAGTGTCAATCATACAGCTAGGTATTGGGCCCAGTAATTGAGTGATTACCCATACGCTCTAAATTATGAAGTGAGTGATTCTGAGATGTGGCATAGCATGGAGAGACTTGTAGGTAGCTCAAGAGTAGCGTACCTAGAAAAACCAGAAGGACCTTACAAGACTCGATTGGAGTACATCAAGACCAACCGATTAGGTGCTCACATCTATGAGGACGGTCTGAGAAGATCTTTGTACAGATTAAAAAACCCAGATCAACCCATTGGACTAGAACATCGAGTCGTCAAATTTGAGAATGGTGCCTACATAGATAAAGAAGGGACAATGTATGTAGTCCCCACTCAACCAGATAGGATAGATGAATTTGGCAATATAATCTCAAAAGATGAAATAGGTGACATAGAGCAAGGGAACTTAGGAAAAGAGCCAAAAACCCCCCTGAGGCAAATCCATCCTGACTAGAATAATCAGTCCAAAATGGGTTACCCAAGACAACAAGAGCATAGATTTGTTCTTAAACTGAGAGACCGTCAAGGCTTTTTGGAGGTATAAACCTGATCAGCCTAATGAAGTGAGAATGCTTACCATATATGAATTCAAAGATCCTGATTTCCTAGGCAAAATGGCCTACTTAGACAATACTTCAGAGAGGGTCTTTGTGGTCTAAGAGCATGGTAGACATGCCTACACTTTGAAGGGTGAATTTTCTTTTTCCCCAACCAAGATCTAATGTCTCTTATGGTCACTAAGGAGCTGGAATATCCCAAGCTCATGGAGCTCAAGGGGACAGGAGTAGAGATAGGGCGGAAGTAAGCTTTGCTAACCCAATAGGAAGAGAAAGAACGAGAACTGAGACAGAACGGATGGAAAGTGAGAGACATAGAGACCCACGAACCATGAATTCCCTTTGCCAAGACCTAGAGAAGACACAAGATTTAGGCAAGGATGGAGAGTTGAGAAAGTTGATGAGCTATTCACGCAATACAATGCTTTTGGTCTAACACTCAAGAACATTACCCTTACATGGTTTCAACCAGTACATGAGAGGCAATTTAGGAACATAGACCAATTGCTAGAAGCCTTCATCACTAAATTTTCTAAGAGTGGCATCAGACACAATACCTCTTCCTTGATACACAACTTCAAACAAACACCTCAGGAAATGGTTAGACTTGCAAGAAGAAGGTTCATACAATACCTGGAGAGATACCCTGCTCTAGAGTTACCCACTCCAGCCAAACAAGTTGCCTTATTTTTAGATGGATTGTTGCGTACCAAATTGAGATCTTATGTGTACTTAAAGGACCCTAGAACCATAGAAGAGTGTGTACATATGTGCGTAGACATTGAGGATAATCTACGGGAGGAATTAGAGCTTTCAAAAATCTACAAAGATTCAGATAGCTCTACTAGCCTCACCTCCAAACAATCCACATCTATTGACGAACTTGTAGAGAAGGTAGCTCAAAAACTAGGAGTCCCTAGCAAACAGATACCTAGATTTGCCCCAGTGAAAAGATGCTACATGTGGTGGAAATCACATGGCTAATGTGTGTCCAATTATGACTCAACCCCAAGTGAACCCTAACAGCCAATACTTCACCATAGAAAGGAGGTACACGAATCACACCGCACAGGATTGCCCTTACAACAAACAGGTTTTTAAAGGCTCAATAAAGGCCTCAGCCTATGTTAGCTCAACAACCTCCAACTAGAGCCAATGTGATCCCAGTGAAGTATGCAACTGCTGAAGAAAATCTCAATAGAGCCTTAGTGCCAGTCTCACCATTGTTTTTAGAGAGTGATCCGAATGATCACAATTTTGACTCGACTAATGTTGAAAGCCCACAGACTTACTATATGCAGTCACCTGAGCATAATGAAACATACTATTATGAAGATCCCAGTGAATCTAGTGGGGAGCCAAAATATGCTAATGTCATGTATGCAAATCCCAATTCTAGGCCCCAACCTAGACAGATCAGACCCCAAGCACCTAGAGGACCATGCTACAGATGCCAAGGTGATCAGTTCATTCATGATTGTCCTTCACCTGCGCCAATGGAGTCCCAATCATTGACAATTCAGGGGTTTTGTGAAGATCATGGAAAAGAGCACCTCTTACAAGATTGGCCAAAGAACCCAAACAATGGGCCGAAGATCACTCCTATCAATGTGATTGGGTTAGTAGTAGACTCAACTAGAAGTGTGACTTCCACTGCCCTAGTGCAAGTGGTCATGAGAGCTCAGGCATTACAAAAGAGTCAAGGCTTAGGACAGGAAAAGAGTTCAAAGGTCAGTGAGACCAAGAGTATAACCAAGAAAAGGACAAGAGCTTGGAAAGATAACCGCAAGAGAATGAAAGGACAATGGTCGAGGAAGATGAGTGAGCTTGAGGAAAGCCTAAGAGAAACAAAGGCCAAGATAGTTGAACTCAGCTCTCGAACACACTCTCACATCACCACCACCACCATCTCTTTCACCTTCTAATCCACAACCCCCTAATCCACCGCATGTAACCACACCACCACCTAGAGTAGGATCTGTCTTAGCAGATCCCACTCCCGAGGACCTAGACATGATGGTTAAGGCATATCAGACCAAAATCCAAGAAGGTCCAAAATCCATCGCATGTAACCACACCACCACCTAGAGTAGGATCTATCTTAACAGATCCACTCCCAAGGACCGAGACATGATGGTTAAGGCATATCAGGCCAAAATCCAAGAAGGGCCAAATGTAACAGATCACTAAATCGGTTGGACACTTAGAACATAGACTTACTTTATAACACTAATGCTAGATCTCAAGCCACTAACCAGGTTGGCCTTTGCAAAAGGCACAAATACCAAGGGATACATGCATCAAGTGTAATAGAGATCATGTCATTACCAATCTCCCTCTTGCACAAAGCACACCACACAACCAAAACCAGTTTTTGGGTTTTTTTGAAGGTTGTGGTATAGATCATGTATTAAAAATGTCCCAAGGATCGTAACTTTGTCAAGGTAACATTGTTGAATGTGGTCTCTCACATAGCTTCTAGGAGCGTTAATGATAATGCTAAGCCTATTCATGTGGTTATGCAAGCTTATGTTGAAGCCCTAATGGATGCGAATAATGATTCCACCTCTAGAGATGATTATGAAAGTCTAGACTCTTTAGAACATTAATTGGATAAAACACACAAGAAATGCAAAGAAGTCCAAAAATAAGAACATGGCACTTAATAAAACACAAGAAAACTTAACGACATAGGCTGACAAGAAAAGAAAGACCACTTGGAAAGAAATGTGTGCATGTGGAGTTAGTTCCCTTAAAAACAATTTGAACAAAATGGCTGACTTTATCTCTCTCTCTCTCTCTCAATTTAACTCACTATTTCATGACAAAGAGCTAGAGCTTAAGATTCAATCTAGAGAACAAGAAAAATCTAGTCTCCAACAAGAGAGACAAAGAGGGAGCTTGGTATTGGCATCCCTAGCACCAAAGGACCTACAAATGCTACTATAAGAACATCAAGCTAGGATAGCTATTGAACCATCTTTGGAACATCATGAGAAGTGATATCCAATAGCCAATTTAGAGACCAAAAGATTGGATATGTATATGAGAATTATAGAAGTAGCTCAAATATTATTAAAAAAAGGCACCCAAACCTATTTCTAATATGTGTATACCTAAGCCCTTATTTCAACAAATTTCATACCCTTTAAATTATCCACACATTCAGAGATCACCAATCTTCATTATCAATAGTTTATACCCAAAACAAAAATGAGAATGTGAATTCCAATGCCTGTTCCTATGCAACAAGAAACTCGCATTGAAAAACTGGTCATTAAGGAACCTATGCCTCCTCCTACGATGCCTTCTCACAAAATGCCCTTAGAGATTCAAGAAGGAGAGAATAAAAAAAATTAGTGATTTGAGCTCTCTTATGAACACAAAAATCTGCTTCCACAAGAAGGCCTTGTGGAAGCCCAAGAGCAAATTCAAAAGAAACACACAAAAGATGAATTGCCCTCATTGCTCATAAATTATCAAGATTTTGATTCCAAAATCCCTGATGTTGATGGATCTCGGTAAGAAGACTTGTGGGATGAGGTGCAAGAGGAAGAATGGGACAAATTTGAAATGGCTAAAACTCCCTTTGAAGAGGTATTGATGAGGAAATTGCGAGTACTAACAAACCTAGATGTCGAAAGTATTGGAAACATTAGCGAGGAAGATTTCCATTATCAGAATAATAGTCTAAATACTTGCCAAGGTATCTGTTTGGGACATTATGAAGTTTCTTTTGAGTGCAAAAAGATGAACCTATTGAGATATAAGAAGCATAGGCTAAATGGTTGGGCAGGAGTAGATCCAAAGACTAATCCTTAATTATCAATCTATAGAAGAGGTAGGATGATGTGAAGATCGTGAAGGAGTGATGAGCGTGAAGATGAAGGTGAGAAGTACAAAGTGCACACACAAACATACACACACACGGTAGAGACAAGAGAGACACAATGGAAGGTGAGAATCACACTTGTATTGCTAAAAAATAACTCTTACAAAACTTGATCACGCCAACCTCAAACTAGCTAACCTAAAAATGAGCTCTCTAGCTCTTTTTATAGTTTTTAGACTAGTTTTGGCCAGTTTTGAACATAGTGTCTGACCTAGTTAAAAAATAGGTTTGGAGGGTCACTTGGAGGTCCAAATGAAGTCTAAAAAATTACAAATTTTTGGTATGAACATTCTACCTAAGCTCCTCAAGCTCAAGGACTCCTCATCTTGTAGAAAATGGAGTGAATCAATATGAAATTAGTTTTTATATCTTACATATGTCACATGAGTGATTAAAACCAGTATTAATGGTTTGTCCACGAGATAATGAAGCCATCTTTCTTTGAAGAAAATAATGGGTCTGGTCTTCAAAACTTCCTGCATTTCCCTTTCACATGCTTCCTTTACGGCAATGTATGTGGCCACTACCGATTGCATTGCCAACACCCCCCTCCCTCTTACGTCTGCCATCCCCAATAAATCCTCGTTTTTGGGCTTGGGTGATGTAATTCTGTAAGAGATCATGGGTGAGCGTTTGTTCTATGATGTGGAGACCTCATGCTAAATCTACTTCTAGTTTTTCCCAGTTGATTGCTTGAGGCTCATTATGGGGTGGGATTTTGTAATGTGTGGAATACATTACATGTTTGCAGGCAAAGAGTTGTAACAAGTGTGTAGGCGTGTTGATGAACACTTCTGAATGGTACTCCTAGAAGCTCGTAGTAAACATCTCTTCAAAGCTTAATTTGTAACATGCTGCCAAGCACTTAATCCTGTAGTGCCATGCATAACACACCCTGGGCAATGGCGTTGTACTAATATCATAGACTAGATCACCGTTATCGTGCTCAAAATCTGGGGTGGATACATGTGGAGGTATGAAGCGTCTGAAGATTTTAAATGTGGTCTGCATCATATCAAAAATTTTGATGGTCATTGATAGTTTATCCAATCCTGGCATTACTTGCTATTCTGTAGTTTGATGGCAAATGTAGTCCAAGAATGGTGACGAGGTACATGATCTTAACACGGGTTGTATTTTAAGTATAACGGGGCCTTTGTCCAAGTATACATCATCTCAAGATATTCTTGCAGTAATTCCTTTCGCTAGTTGGATTGGAAATATTTTCTCTATGTGCGTCGAGTGGTAGATCAACGAGTTCAAACTCAGTGGCATGTGTAGCTTTCTTTCCCATGGCTTTCTTGATTGCAAGATTATACTCAACCATGTAGATAAAGTATGGCTTATATTGGAGTTCATTAATAGAGATGTACCTGCTTGGCGCCAATTGTGTAAAGTGTAGAGATTGAAGAATCTTCTCCTTGATCACTACTATAGCCTTTAGTTGAGCTTCTATCCATGCCAAATGATTCTTACCTAGTTCTTCAACTGGCTTCATCTAGGCGGGTGTGGGGAGTTTGAATGTATCTTGACCTTCCTCAATCACACGTCCAACTAGGGGTAGGCTGAGGTTCGTATTCGTCTTCAAAAGTAGCCTCCATAGGGATGGTGATTGTCTCTTATACAATTGGTATTTTTGGTGGTGAATCCAATCGACGAATGTCCAAGGGATCTAGTATTTGAGCTTGGAGTTCCAATACATGTGCCCGTAATGTCGTCAATTCCTCCAAGATTTCTACAGGCCTGACTTCTTGGATGGTAGGTGGTTGAACAGGTGCTTGGAGTCATAAAGTTTCATTGTCAATTTTAAGTGTCTCACATTCCTATATCAGTTTGTCATAGTCTTCTAATAAGTGTGCATGGTCTTCTAGTAGCATCTGCATAGTTTTCGATGGGACCACCTTGAAGAAACTTGGACTAATCGGTTCATTGGGTTTGTCCAAGGTAGCTTCAAGATTTTCTCTATTCTGTTCTTGTGGGCACTGATTCTCTTCTTTAGCAGCTGCGAGATGATGTCTTAAGAGTCCCATGTTGCATGTTAGAGTGGCATTTCTGATGATCTGGACTCTTAATTGTTCTTCTTCCTTGGTGATAGCTTCTTTCGATTTCTGCTCCAACTCCAACTCCATTGAGTGATAAGCATCTCGGAGTTTCTAATCAGGTGCATTCACAGATACATTCTCAATTGTTAAAGAATTAAGGCTCACTTGGAGTTGAGTGGTGGTCTACTGTAGAGCTTCATAGTGATTCCGTAAGGAAGTAAACTCTTCACGCACTTGATGCATGCATGCAAATATTTTTCCGAATTGCTCTATCTATAGTGGATGATGAAAATAGTGATGGTGTGCTCAAGAATGATTGTTGTTTGGTGTGTAATGTAGGGGGGATAGGGGTGGAGTGAGGGAATGTGGATGTTGTGGGTGATAGTGGAGAAGTGTGTGGATATGAGTTGATGAGTTGTAGAAGTGGATGTGAGTGGAGGTGCAGTGGATGGTGATATGTCCATATTTCTAGATGTGTGATTTATATTGTTGGAGATAGATGTCTGCGGAAGCACGCGAACAACACAAGGAAGAAGAAGAAGCTTGGAGCACAAACACACAATACTAAATGTATTACTAGAGAATGTACAAAGATAAGTAGCCCATTAGGGCAATAGGCATATATACAAGCTGGGGGAAAAAACCTCCTAAAGAGGGAAAAAAGTGCCCCAACGGTCCTAGTGTGTTCACACACATCACTACCTAAATATATCAACAAATCCCCCCTGGGATTGATATGGTGAACAAGGAGCTGGCACTCATGTATAAGGAAGTGCCAAGCTATGTGGAAATCACTCCACAAAAGGAAGTAAGCCCAAAGCTTTGCAGAAAGCTTCAATCTTCTCCCTAGGCAGAGCCTTTGTGAAAAGGTCTGCTATGTTCTCCTGCGTGGGCACATATGCCAAGCTGATCTCCCCAGCAGAGAACCTCTCCTTGAGATAGTGATAATGCACCTCAATGTGCTTAGTGCGAGCATGGAACACAGGGTTCCTCGCAACTGCCAATGCGCTCTAACTGTCAGTGAAGATGGTGGTGGCAGAAGATTGGCCAACACCCAAATTAGCCATTAGGAGTCTGAGCCACACACACTCAACACTCGCTGTGAAAGCTGCCCTATACTCAGCCTCACAACTGGAAGTGGCCACAGTAGGCTGCTTCTTGCTCAACCAAGATATACATGAGCTACCAAGCATGAAGCAAAAACCACTTTTGGACACACGAGTGTCATAGCAACCAGCCCAATCTGATTCAGAAAAAGCATGCAAATCTGGCGGTAGTGATCCCCCCTTGGGATAAAACAACCCAAGTAGCCGAGTACCACTCAAGTAGCGAAAGATGTGCTTAACCGCCTTCCAATGCGTGACTCCTAGGCAATGCATAAACTTGCTCATCTGTGAGACAGCAAATTGAATATCTGGCCGAGTAATGCATAAATAAATCAAGCGTCCAACAGCTTGCTGATAGAGAACAACATCAAATGCATCTCCAGCATCATGAAGACTCAATCGTAAACCTGTCTCCATAGGAGTGGCAATAGGCTTACAGTCTTCAAGGCCAAAACGCTGCAATAATGTGTCAATATTTTTCGTTTGACACAAAGCCATTCCACCATCAACTTGCATAAACTAAATGCCCAAATAGTGATGCAAATGCCCCAAATCAGACATCTCAAATGAGGCATGAAAATCAGCCTTGAAATCAACAATATGCTTCTCAATAGGACCAGTGAGAAGCATGTCGTCAACATAGACAACAATGATCAGAAGCACATCATTAGCACGTTTAACATATAAGGTGCTTTCAGTTGGACTGTTCTCAAAACCATGTGCAACCAGATAGGCATGTATCTTCTCATACCAAGCACGTGGTGCTTGCTTTAAACCATATAATGCCTTCTTTAACCTGCACAGCTGGTTTTCATGCCCTTTCTGCACAAAGCCACGGGGCTGAAAAACATACACCTCTTCATGCAAGTCACCATTCAGAAATGTTTTTTTAATGTCCAACTGATGTACATTCCCACCATGATGGGCTGCAAGTGCACAAATGCTCCGAACAGTAGTCATACAGCATGTAGGTGCAAAGATCTCATCAAAATCAATGCCTCTTTCCTGCGCATAACCCTTTGCAACAAGCCTAGCCTTATACCTATCAACTATACCATCAGGTTTACGCTTCAGCTTGTATACCCACTTAGTGCCAATGGCCTTCTTGCCAGGAGGCAAGTCACATAAAGACCATGTACCATTCTTCATTATAGCATCATATTCAGATTGCATAGCAGCCATCCAATTTTATTATGTGCTTCATCAAAAGAAACAGGCTCATTCTCATCATAGAGACTAGACGCAGCCATAGCATAGCAATCTGATGCAAAGGAGGCACTATGAGAGCCTGAACGAGTATGAGATGACAGAGGTGCATCTAATTTGCTGTCACGCAAACTCTGCACCAGCCATTTTGGCATAGTTTTTGCCTGCTCAATATCAGCTCTCTCATCAACAAGTGCATCATGTAAATCTGCATCAAAAATGGAATGATCTGCATCATCATATGAAACCTACAAAGGCTAAGAAGCTGCCTCATTAGGACCAGCACTAGACTGTCCACCTGTAAAAAGAGGCATCAAAGTATCATACATGTCTTTGGAGCTAACAGATGTCTCCGTAGTACATGAAAGCAATGGCTGAATAGCATCTTCCACAAAGACAACATCACGGCTAACCAGAATGCGTTTATTTTGTGGATGATACAGACGATAGCCTTTACTTTCAGAACTGTACCCAACAAAAATACATTTTACTGCCCTATCATCCAATTTTCTGCGATGTTGTTCAGGCACTAGTGCATATGCGAAACAACCAAAAATACGCAGATGAGCAACAGATGTCTTGCGGTCATGCCAAGCTTCATATGGAGTGATAGACTGCAGTGCTTTAGTGGGACACCTGTTCAGTACATATGCTGCACACATGATAGCCTCAAGCCAGAAACTATGTGGTAAAGCGTGACTCTTGACCATGCACCTCACCATCTCCATGAGTGACCTATTCTTTCCTTGAGCAAGTCCATTCTGTTGAGGTGTATACGGCACTGTACACTGGTGTTTTATCCCACGTTCAGCCAGAAATGCATTAAAATCAGAAGACATATATTCCCCCCCTCGATCAGAACGGAGGGTGCCCATTTTACATGCTGACAGATTTTCAGCCAAAACCAAAAACTGTTTAAAGCACATGAACACTTCGGACTTTACTTTGAGTGGATATACCCATGCATGCCTAGAAAAATCATCAATGAAAGTCACGAAGTAAAGGTAATTTCCAAAAGAGGGTGTCTGCATAGGACCACAGACATCACTATGTACAAGCTACAATTTCTATGTAGCCCAAACTGAACCATCTTTTGGAAAGGAGGAACGCTGCATTTTGCCCAAAATAAAGCCTTCACAAACATGTTTTTCAGGTGCCTCAAGTTTGGGCAAAAAGGACACCATTTCAGATTTCTGTAGGCGTAGCAAACTAGCAAAATTCAGATGACCAAAGCGTGCATGCCAAAGCTTTGCATCTGACATAGCCTGAGAATCATTTACTGCACATGCCAAATCATTTTCAGATCTTTCATAGTCTATGAGCTTATACAGCCCACGACATAAAATGCCAAAAGCAATAATCACATCACCATTTGACATATCATGAATTGTACACCTGTCATCAACAAATTTCACAACCAAGCCAATCTTGGCTAATGCAAAAACTGATAACAGGTTCTTTTTGATCCCTGGCACAAATAAAGCATCTAACAAAGTGAAAGAACTACCATCAACAGTAGTCAAAATGATCTTACCAACTCCCATAACAGGATAAGAGGAGTTGTTGGCGCATGTAACAATATTCCCTGTAGGAGCAGGCTCGAGTGAAGAGAAGAAACTGCACTGCGAGGTAATATGTTGGGTAGCCCCACTGTCAAAATACCAAACATCTGAGTCTACTGCAGACATGCACTGCTCATGAGAAGGTGGCTCAAAACTGTAGACAGTAGTAAATGCCCATTCTTCTTCCTGCACAAGATTTGCAGACTCTGTTTTTGGTGTAGAGGCCTCTGCAACAACCATTCCAGCCTCTTTCTTCTTTGCCTCTTTAGCAGCCAGTTTTGGACAGTTCTTTATGATATGATCATTCCCTTTACAGTACTTACAAAACAATTTCTGCTTTTCTGATTTCTTCTCATCTTTATCTTCCTTCTTTGAATATGTAGAATTAGCATATTTCTACTTACTAGTTGAAGAGCTCCATTGTCCTTTGCCCTTCTGACTAGCCAGGAAAGCTTGATCTGCAACTCGCATAATGGACATGTTCTGCCTGGATTGATCTTCCTACAACAGAACAGAGACTAACTCCTCAAATGATAAGGCATTCGGATTGCCTTTCATCATCAACCGAAGAGTAGAAGCAAAACTCTGATATGAATCAGGAAGACCATTAAGAATGGTCTGCACAAGTGAGCTATCTAATATAACCTCATCAACAAAAATCAACTATTCCTTCAAGTCTTTGATCTTCGTTAGGAAATTGTCCATAGAATCACCTTCATTCATGTGCTCACTCTCCAACTGTTTTCGGAGGTAAGCAACACGAGCCTCATTCCTAGCTTGGTACAATGAGGTAAGTGTATCCCAAGCATCCTTAGCTGTTCTCCAAGAGTGAATATGAGGAATAATGGCATGTTTGACAGACAAAGCTATCAATGCATGTGCCTAGGCATCTCTGCCATCCCAGTGAATCCGCTCTGCAGTAGGTGCAGCAGAAACAGTAGCACAAACAGGAATCTGCGAAATATCATCTTCGACACCATCTTTATCAGCTCCAGCACCTGTATTTGCAGTACCTGTAGTCAGAGGTGTGACAGGACGTCTTTCAACACCCTGCACAATGTTCCACAATCCTTTTGCAACCAATACATGTCGCATCATATAAGCCCACAATGGGTAGTTGGTACCATCCAACTTATCCTCAACAACCAACATACAGAATACATCACTGCTTTCAGCCATGGCCGGTGACTAAAATACCTTGATGCAGAAAATTGACTGTATGTCAAAAAGTTGAACAGAACTGCCCAGACGAGTTCTGCTAGACCTGTAGTAGACTTCGAGACGCTTAAACTGGCGAACAAAAATTGGTATATACCTTTGGCATAAAAAGAACAAATAGCTTGCACAAGTGCTGCGATAGTGCGTTCGGAGGCCGAAACGAGCTCTGAAACACCCTGAATATGCTCACCAAATTTTGTGCGAATCTGGGACTGCAAATGGAGGAGTGTCCATGGCACCCTAGATGAAGCGACGACCTGCTCTGATACCAATTGTTGGAGATAGATGTCTGCGGAAGCACGCGAACAGCACAAGGAAGAAGAAGAAGCTTGGAGCACAAACACACAATACTGAATGTATTACTAGAGAATGTACAAAGATAAGTAGCCCATTAGGGCAATAGGCATATATACAAGCCGAGGGAAAAAACCTCCTAAAGAGGGAAAAAAGTGCCCTGGCGGTTCTAATGTGTTCACACACATCACTACCTAAATATATCAACATATATAACTAATAGTGAACATTGGAGTGACCACAGGCAAGTGCGTAGGTGTAAATACAAGGTTTACAAATGTGGATGAATATGTTAGATGATGGTGTTCAAAAATTGATTGATGCATGGGAGAGCGTCGCACTATTGTACTGGGACTAGGGGTGTCACAGGTGAAAAAGTAATTGGGCTTTGTACTGGAAAGAAGGGTTGTTGGGGAAAGGGAGTTGTGGAAGGAGTGGAAATACGTTGCACTGGGGCTTGTGTTATGAAACTAGGGAAGGGTTGAAGAAAGGAGGGTGTACTAGGATACACAGGGGTGATTGAATGTATAAGTGATTGGAGGGTGGATTCGGAGGTAGAGGCGAGGTCCACATTGGTGGTGGGTATGAATGATGATGAGTGTGGTGGAGAATCGATGATAATGGCTTCATTATGGGATGGCATATCGATAACTATTCTTGCTTCTTATTGTCGAGAGGACTAGGCTTCGCCATGTACATGTATGTATTCACTTGGCCTTGACATCAATCGGACACGTCGAGGGTTGAACTTTGGTAGGGGCTTTTGCTTAAGGAAATGTAGCGTTTCCATAGTGCCCATTGCCTGAACTCGTTCATTGAATACATTTACAAAAGAAGTTTCAAATCTGCCATTGGCCGATTCTTGTTGTAGGATCTCTTTGTTTTGTTGTTTCGTGACCCGACAGATTGCCCAAACAGTTTGCATATTTCAATAGAGCTTTTGGATGGCAATCATATAGGCTACTAAGGTGTCCTCCTCTCATATGCTTGTATCTCCTTGAGTTTTGGTTTGTTGTCCCTCTTGGCATTGTTGGTCTTCTGCTTGTGATTCATGACTTTGCTGACTCTCCTCGTTGTCATTGTCTTCCTCAATATTATCTTCCTCATCTGAACTTGATACAGTTTGAGTGCCCTCATGTTCCAGTGGGGAGTTAGGATAGCTCGGGTGTTCATACTCTTGTGAGAAAAATTGAGCCTCAGAGAAATAAAACTCACTTGCCAAAGCCTATTGCATCTCAAAGTCGAATGTTGTATTAAGTGGTTCTGCCTCTAGATTTGGTATGGGGAAGGCAAAGGCCTTCGAACCAACGGTATTTGTGGCTTCTCCTACCTTAGTTGCAGTAGCACTGGTGGTTTCTGTAGTGGCTTGAGAGGTTATGGCTATGCTAGAGGTTCCTTTTGATGTGATCAGTTATGATAGACATATCCTGATAGGGGTACTACCAAGGGAGGTTCCGTTAGTGATTGCTAGGGTGATGGCTGAGGGGATGGTGAAGCAAGCACTTGTATAATGGTATTGTTCCTCGCACTCCTTTGCTTGTTCTTGACTTCAGTGTTTTACAAGACTTCTTAGTGCCTTTGAATTTTTTTAATTCCACACTTGACACGGCTCTCTCAATCAGAATGTCATAAGCTAAACAAATGTACACAATTATTGTAATTGCACAACATCTGTGAATGACTCTCTTCCTAATCCATCTCTACTTGGCCAAATACAACTGTTCTTGAATCCAAGTAGCTAGGTCAATGGTCTGGGGTCCCATATTTGCAAGATATAACCCAAACCATATGCATTTTTGAGGCAATGTAAAATGATCTTGAGCCAAGGCAAAATGTTGCATGCAAATTCACAAGAACTTTGACAATTCAAGAGTAATGGCTGAAATATCCACCCATTTCAAGACATCTCCTTTTTTCATGGGGTCGGGTATAAGTCTTTACCTTTCTATTGGTGTATGTGTGCCATGAATCTTCAATGTAGCTCTAATGAGGTCTGCTGAGAGGTAAAACTTTTTGGAAGGTGGGTCTGCAACTAACGACGGCAAGATGAATGTGCCCGAGAGCTCCTTGCTTACATGTGGTTGTAAGGTGGTGACCAGATAATAACAACGATAAAAATAGGGTTTGGGAAGGGGGCGCTAAAATATTATGTGAATCTTTCCCTTTCCCAAATTGGTCTTAATTCCTCAAATATTGAAGAGCTTCAAAATCTCATGAGAAGAATTGATATCTTCCCCACCTATCACTGCTAAAGCACAAGGTTGCATCGTAAATGTGTTCTGCATCGACCGATGGTCGTGCTAAGCCTTGGAGTCAATGTGACTTACTCTGCACTTTCTTTGTTCTGCCTATGGAAGGATCATCAATAGGCATTGGTCTCATGAAGTCCTAAAAAATTGGAGGCCTCATTGAAGGATGAGCCTCAACTAGTAGGCTCTCAAAATCCACTACTGACATGCTGGTACCAGCATCAGAAGTTACTTTGTCTTGCATAATGATTATGAGTGTTCGTGTAAAAGATTTGCTACAAAAGGATAACACATTAACATGGAAATAAATTATGATCCCAATACAGTGAGATTGCAATCCCTTTCCATAATTGATGTGTAGCCCGTGTAGCCTTGTGTGTGGGCTAATTGTGTAATGATCTCTTAGTAACTAATCCAGGTCTCTAGACTTCCTACATGATCTGAATAATGCATATCTTTTCAGGAGAGATGTCATTACAATGATTACTGAGTTAGTGGTGGTTATTTTTGACAAAGATTAAGGGTTAGAGAGTGTTTACAAGGATGAAGCTTAGTATAGGGAGTTTTCATACTATACAGTGGGGTGTATGGAGTGTTTTTGGGGCTTTTTGGCACCCATTTCCTAAGGGCTAGTGAATGAACAAGGTTCTCTTGATGAGATACAAGGGATAGATTTGGAGGTGATAAGGTTGGTGAGTGGTAAGATTTTCAAAGGGATGGATATTACAGGGCTTGGTTTCTGAGCTACAAGACAGGCCTTGGGTACCTAGATTTCAGTGGTGTCAGACACTGCTATTAGGGACCTCTTAGGTACCTAGATTTGTCAAATTCTTGTTGATGGAGAATCTCTAGGTGTTCTAGAACGTTGAGGTTGGGTCAACTTCATCTTAACTTCTTGTCCTGCATTGTTGGAGATGGTTGGTGATCGCTGGCCTTTTGGTACCCATACTTGCTTTGTGCCAATTTCTTTGGTATACCTAAGCTGCTTCCATAGGGTAATATGGTATGGTCATCGGGTGGGATTTCCAAGTCATGGTTGACTTTTCTATGGTGGTGGTTGAGAGGTCAGGTTGACACTCTGCTTTGGAAAATTAGGGAGGTCCAACACTTGCATGAACTACCCATCAAGAGCTGAGGCATTATGCACAATAGATCTAGGCTGGCATGCAAGAAGTGTGGAGGACAAGCTTGAGGAGAGTATAGTGCCCATCTGTGTGCCTATAGTGCCATTTTGACTTTTAATGGTCCCAATTTGTCCACTTATGGTACCCATTTGGCTAGGTTTCATCATCGAAGGAAGGATTTGTCCAAAATCTTCCAATCCTCCTTCGCATTTGTTATATATGGGCTAGGGTTGCTTTCCTTTAACTGGGCATGGCTAGAGAACTCGAGCGGTATCACTCGTTGTTGGTCTACTATACTAAGCTAAAGGGAGCATTTTTTAAGGTTCAAGTCCATTGAGTGATCATATAACCAATAAAGGCCAAGAATCAATGGTTCTATCAGGTCATCATCATAACAAACTAGGAGCTTCACCATCAAGGTTACATCTTCAATGAGGATGGGAAGGTCCATCTCACCCATGCAAGGTGTTTCCATGCCTCCCAACCCTATGAGATATTCCTCTATAAGACACATTTCTAGTCTCATGTCTTGATAGTGAGAACACCTAATCGCACTAGTTGCAGCACTTGAATCAATCAGTGCCCTAATCTCCTTGAACACACTATCTTGCCCTAGCCTAACCATAATGAATGGTCTTATATCCACTATGCTAGGTTTCACAGTTAGCTTTTTCTTGCACATTGCCATCAAGTATCTAGGGGCTTCTCTGTCAGTACAAGAGATTACTTGGAGGCCTCCTTATTGATTATAGAGTTCTCTCCCTAGTCCTTATCTTTGTAGTTTCATACATTTAATGTGTTCTAAGGCCTCTGCCTAAGCTTCTTCCCTGATCCTCTTCTCTTCTTTTTTGTGTTTCTTTGCCAATGTGAGTCATCTAAGCATATCCTCAATGAGAGGTTCTTGACAAAGCTTGACTCTACAACTGCTAATGTAGTTAGGCATTATCTCTCCTTCTAAAGTAGCTAATTGTACAGCTCCACTCATTGAAAGCCTGAGTCATATGTACATGCCCTTGTTTCTCTAGCTTTCATGGATGTTTCTTCAATGTATAGACTTACACTAAATCTCCCTCTTTCAAGCCTTTGTCTTTCCCATGTGCATGGAAATAGGCTTTTTGTCACTTCTTGGCTGCATATATGCTTGCTGCCACTCTCAACCTAGTCTCTCCTAATCGTTCCAAGTCCATGATCCATGATGATAACTCATGGCCAATCAATTGATGCCATTGTGCTATGTTAAGGGTGGACATCCAAAAATCCAAGGGAAGCACTACATTTTGACCAAAAACCATTTGAAAGGGACTTGCATTGAGTACGGTATTGTAGGCCACTCAATATCAACTTGATGTAACTATTTTTCCCAATATAAACATTGATTGTTTACGAGTTTAGTCAATACATTGCAAAGGATCTTGTTATTGCTTTCTGCCTATCCATTGTCCTTAGGGTAATATGGTGCGAACTTCTTGTGAATCACCATAAATTCCTATAACAAATATTCGATGACTTTATTTAGAAAATGAGTCCCTCTATCACTTACTAGCTCTATAGATGATCCATACCTTGACAATGTAAAGAAATTCTCAAATAAAAATTTTTCCATCGTGTGTGCATCATTCTTTTTGGTAGCCTTATCCTCTACCCATTTGGTGAGATAATATGTAGCTATGATGATGTATTCAGCATGAGTGCCTATAGCAGGAGGGTTAATGGGTCCAACAAAATTTATACCCCACTTAGAGAAAGCATGTCTGCCCATCATGGGTTTTAGTGGCATCTCATCTCTGTGAGTAGGAAATGGAGCTCTTTGGCATACACAACATTGTTTCACATATGTACGTGCATCCATGTGAAGAGTGGGCCACCATAATCCTAAGAAGAGTATGGCCTTGATTATCCGGTCGAGGCCAACATGACCTCCTGTAATGCCCTAGTCTGCGGTTTCTAATATGCTCACGTAGTCACTCTCATGAACACATTGTCTCAGATATCCATCTCTTCCTCGTTTGTATAGATTATCACCAATGAGTGTGTAGTCTTGAGCTTCTTGATCTAGACTTCTTTGTCTTGTTACAGTCATTCCTTGAGGGAATTTTTTCATCCTCAAGTAGGCTACCATTGGTCTGCTCCATTCTGGAATTAGACACACATGGTATAAAGTCGCATGTTCAACTGGTGGTCTAACACAATAGACTGGGCATTCCTTGCATATTTAGTAGACCTCTAATTCCATCGAAAGCCAGTACACTCCTAATCTATGTAGAGTCTGTAGTGTGTCATTTTTCAAATGGTGTTGCTTTAATGCACCTAGATGTGCTAATTGCAACCATTTCTCATGCTCTGATTCCTGTACACAACGAGCGAGGATCTTTTGATTATCCTATTTGTAAATACTTCTTGCCAGTATTTGGTATCATCGTGAGTTGGTTATCTCTCATTCCCCAATTCTAATATGAGGGTTCTTGGGTCAAAATGTAAGAACAAGCACAATTGGTTTGGCCCATTCTGGCACCACTTCAAGATTAAACAAATACACATGGTAAATCATCAACTATTCCTTGAGGGGCTTCTACTGTAGTCAATCATGAAAGATGATCGACCCTAAAGTGGGTCTTTCCTTTTTTGACTACCACTTCAAAGTCATTCTCCACTAACAAAAAAAAACCAACGTATCAATCTTCCCTTGTTATAGGTTTGTTGACTAGATATAGCAATGCTTGATGGTTTGTGAAAAACTTGAATTTGTTTGCCAACAAATAGTGTCTAAATTTTTTTATGGCATAAATCATTCCTAATCCTTCTCGCTTGCTAGTGGTGTAATTTCTTTCCACTGCATTCGATTGTCTACTTGCATAGGCTATGGAGAGATCTATATTGCCCTAAGTCGTAGGTTGTGCTAGCACACATCCTATAACATAGTTGGACCCATCCACATGCACATGAAATGGCTTACTCCAATCTGGTGTCGTCAAAATTGGTGCTAAGCACAAGAGTTGTTTGAGTTTGTTAAATGATTTCTCACATTCATCCATCCATTCAAACTTAGTCAGGAGTGAGTATAGAGGCTTTACAATGATAACATACATGTTTATGAAGCATCGATAGTAAACACAATGCCCCATGAAAGCCTGCACTTCCTTCACGTTCTTCGGCCTTGGTAGGTCTACAATTACTCTAACCTTCTCTTCATCCATAGAGATCTCATTCTTTGGCATGATGTGTCTTAGAATCTTGCCTTACTTGACCATGAGAATGCACTTTTCTAGGTTCAAACATACCTGATATTCTCTACATTTGTCAAAGACTTGTTTCAACATTCAGGAATGTGTGTTTGCCTAATGTTGGAATGAGCACACAAATCATCATCATATATTTCCAAGTTCTTTCGTAAAAACTCCTTAAAGACATGACACATCAGCCATTCAAAAGTAGCATGTGCATTTTTCAGCCCAAATGGCATCACACAAAATGCAAATATGCCCCATTCTATAGCAAAAGCCATTTTAGGTTGGTCTTCAAGAACAATGGCCACTTGATTGTAGCTTGAGAATCCATCAAGGAAGCTATCTCGAATAGTGGATGTGTTAACCTTTTCTAGGTTAATGCAAACATGTACCTTCCCATTCTTTTTGGGAACTACCGCAATGGGTGACACACATTTGGTATGCTCAATCTCATATATGAATCCAGCTTCTATCAAATGATCTATCTCTTCCTTAATCTTGGCTACATAATTATCATTATAAGTTTTTGTTTTGAAGGCTTGGCTTCTTGGGTCATGGTGATTCTATGGCAGCATATGTCAGGGTCTACTCCTTTCAAATCCTTGTAGCTCCATGAAAACACGTCTCTATATTCTCTCAATAGAGCTATCAATTCTTCTTCTTCTTTGGCTAGATCATGCCCTATATATGTACATTTTTCCTCTCCTTCTTTGAATATCACTACAATATTCTTAGTCTTCTCCCGATCTTTGTATGCTTCTTTGGTGTTTGTTTCTCTCTACAGCATTCTTACCATGATTCTTCTATCTTCTATTTCATATTTCTTAAAGTTCTCTGGAACTTTCGATAAGGATTCTTCTTTGTCTAACCTAGGTGATTTCTTTCTCTCTTTCTTCTATGTATTCTCCTTGACCTCTGGAAGGGTTTTAAGCCACTCAACTCGATTCTCCTTCCCTATCTCAGGGTGATGGCTTCTATGAAGTAAAGGTATTCCTCTTCTGAAGAACAAAAGGGTTCCATAATAATGGATTATAAACCTTCATCGCTTGTTTTGTCTAGCTCTCGAGTCATTTCAGTACACTGTTCCAAAATTGGTTGTTCTTCCATGGTTTCGATCATAAAGATGGAGATATCATAGCCATCCTCATCATAGTGAGGGGTCCATTGTTCTTCATTCACCACTATGTCCATGGTGGCTAAGATCCCTACCCAATGGTGAGACTCAAGTTCCTCATTTGGAAATACTATAGGCACATAGGCAAGATCCTTTTGGGTATGTGGGTGTCATTTGGAGCCTAGAGTTCCAACTTTTAATCATTCTTCTTTTTTCTTAGCAATCTTACACATCCATAAGTGACTGTCCTCATGCAACCATGAAGGGTCTGATTCTAGAGGTTGAACTGGCTCAATTTCTTCAGGTGCCATATGGATGGTATTCCACTATAGTTGTGGTACATCACGATGGGAATAGTCTTTGAGGTTGACTTTAGTAGTCACACCCAAATGTTGCAGATACAAAGAATTGTTTCCCCAATCTTATACAATTTGCAATTTTCACATAAAAGGACATCCCAAAATCATTTCATACGTATGATTCCTTCCAAACTCGCAAATGGTGAAGGTGTGCTCAAACTCTACAACACAAGTAGTGAGAGATATTCCTTCCAATAAACCTAAAGGTTTCTTAATATGACCATCAGTGATCTGCAATTTCATTTTAGTAGGTATGAGGGTTGGCTTGCCCCATCATTTCCAAAGGGAAGTGGTGGCAATGGCTAATGCAGTACTTGAGTCTAGGATTGCTTTGGTGGTGTAGCCCTGATAAGAGATAAGAAAATAGGTATTTCCCTCTTCTCCTTCCCTCATGTCTCCAATCATTTCAATAGGTATTTCAGACACTCTCTTATGTGAAGTTTTTTGAGTGGGTAGCAGCTATATATGGTAATTGATTTGCTACATGATTCCACAACTCGGGTTTAGCCTTTAATAATTCCTTGAAAGTCAGATGACACTGAACTTTAGTGTTCTTTATTACATTTGTGTTCCTTGGAGTAACTGATTCTTCATTTATTACTAATATGGTGGGTGCTCTCATACTAATTGACTTGGCTTCCCAAGGGCCTGTGAAATGAGGTAATTCTTACAAAGAATTAGATTCAAAAACTTGTTTGTTCACTAGGATATTCCTCCTCTTGTTTGTTCCTCGTCTGTAGGCTATTCTCGAGAGCTCCACGACAATATCCTCAGAGTAAAAAACTGAGCTCCTAGGGCCACACACGATACTCCGCATAGAGGTTGTAGAATACGCAGAAAAACATAGTACAGGTAGCACAAACATAGACTTCTTAGGTGTTACAAAATGTGGTCAAACTTATAGTCTATGGCTGACGAGGCCACTATATGTTTTGTTAAAGAACATATACAAAGAAGTGTCTGGTGGTCATTTGGCCTTTCACATGGACACTAATGATAACAATTTCCCACTAAAGGCCAATATGGTCAAAGTAACTATGGGAGAAAAATAAAGAATGATAAAGAATACCTAAGTGTAAGTATACAAACTATACCTCCCACCTGATGGGCATGTTTACTCAGTGTACAAGTGACTGTGTAAGATCATGAATCAAGTAACCCCCATCAAGTGACAACAGTGTCAAAAGCTACCCTGTGGTAGGGCTTTAGTCAAATCATTTGCAACATTATCTTGAGTGTGAACATTCTCAAGAATAATGCACTCCGTGGCTATGCAATCTCTAATGAAGTGATACCTCACCTCAATGTGCTTGGTCTTTGCATGATAGACCAGATTCTTAGCCAAAGCAATGGCACTCTGACTGTCACTAAGCAAATGAGGTACATGCTAAGGTAAACCCATATCACAAGCAAGGCGAGAAAGCCACAATGCTTCCTTACATGCCTCACTTGTTGCAACATACTCTTCTTCTGTGGTGGAAACAACTGTACATTCTTGAAGATGAGATCTCCAAGAGATAGCACGTCCAACAAAATAAAAAATGTACCCTAATGTATACTTACAATTGTCTAGACAACCAACATAGTCAAAATCTATGTAACCAATAATGGATGCTTTCCCTCTACCTAAGCATAGACACTTGTCCTTAGTGCCACTCATATATCTCAAAATCATCTTGACCACTTCCTAATGTTTCTTGCCATGATTAGACATATATCTCCTCACAACTCCCACTACAAATGCAATGTCTAGTCTCGTAGCTACCATAGCATACATGAGACTACCAACAACAGACTGATAGGGAATTTTGGTCATGAAATCCTTTTCTTCATCTAATTTGGGGCAATTATCCTTGCCCAATTTCATATGTGGGTAAAGGTGTACTCAATGCTTTTCCACCCTGCATATTAAACCTATGAAGTACTTTGGATATGTAATCACTTTGAGACAAGTATATGCATCTTTTACTCCTATCACGAATAACGTGCGTGCCAAGAATATGTTTGGCATTCCCCAAATCCTTCATATCAAATGTATGACTCAACTTCCTTTTGAGAATTGACAAGTCATAAGAGGACTTCCCAGCAATCAACATGTCATTGACATTAAGTATCAAGCATATCAAGCTGCCATTTGAGCATCTCTTTGTGTAGAAACAATGATCCTCATTGCTTCGACAATAGCCTTGGGACTTCATAAAAGCATCAGCATTTTGGTGCCATTGTCTAGGGGACTGTTTAAGTCCATACAAGCTCTTCTTGAGCTTGCAAACTAGACTTTCCTTCCCAAAAACTACATAACCCTCTGGTTGTTCCATATAGATCTCATTTGTAAGATGTCCATGCAAGAAAGCAATTTTTACATCCATTTGGACTAGCTCTAAGTCCTCCCTTGCAACGAATCCAAGAAACATGTGCAAGGTAGTCATCTTGACCATTGGAAAGAAGATTTCCTCAAAATCAACACCATGTTGTTGCTTAAAACCCTTTGCAACAAGTCATGCTTTATACTTTGGAGAAGCACTATCTAATGTGGATTTCAACTTATATACCCATTCACATGGTAAAGCTTTCCTGCTCTTTGGCAAAGGTACTAAATCCCAAGTACCATTCTTGTGAATAAAATCCAGCTCACTCCTCATGGCACACTCCCACTTGACATGATCCTCTATCTACATAGCCTCTTTGTAGCAAGAAGGCTCACCACCATCTGTTAGCATAACAAAATCTAAACCTAGAACATATCTATCAGGTGGATGTGAGACACGTGCAGAGCATCTCAATGGTTGCGGAACAGGAACATCTGCAAACTACTCTCATCAGACATTCTCTTGAACGTCCCTATCTGCAGCATTTTTATGCATGCTAACTGGAGGACTAGTATCCTCAAACATCACTCTTCTCACTTCAACCTCCTTAATGGGTTGTTTATGCATCTTAGACTCATTGAAAACAACATCATTGCTTCTTATCAGTGATCGTGTTTCAGGATCCCATAAGCGATATCCAAATTGTCCTTCTCGACCATATCCAAGAAAAATGCATTTCTTTGACTTATGGTCCAACTTTTTTCTAAGATGTTTGGGTACATGAACATATGCTTCACACCCAAAAACTCAAAGATGATCATAATATGGTGGTTTCCCTGTCCATAACTCTTGTGTCGCTTTCAGATCTTTGGCAGTACTAGGTGAAAGGTTAATCACATGAACTGTAGTCAATACTGCTTCTGCCCAAAAACCTTGTGAGAGGTTTGCATGATGCAACATAGAAACTACTCTATCTTCAATAGTTCTATCCATCCTTTTCGATACACCATTTTGTACTGGGGTATAACGAGATGTAAACTCTCTACGAATCCCTCTAGATTGATTGAAAAGGTTGAATTCATGTGAGGTATAATCACCCCCATCATCTGAATGTAAAGCCTTAAGCTTAGTTCGTTTTTCAATCTCAGCTAAGGCAAGCCATTTTCTAAAAGTAGGGAATACCTCATTCTTCGATGTGTTCTTTATATGATACAAATAAAGGATAAAGTGAGCCAACTTTGGTTCCTTTTGCAATAACCATATCGCCCCTTGGTGTACGAAAGGACTGAGCATAGAAGACTACCTTGTAACCAAGGTCATCAAGTTGACCAACTAACATCAAACTGTGTGATAACTGAGGTACATGGCGTACATTATGCATAGTAAATTTTGAACCATCAATGAACTGCACAAGTACATCTCCAATCCCCACAACATCACATTGGTAAGAGTCACCAAGTCTCACGATACTAAGAGACTTTGTTGAATAATTAGAGAACCATTCTTTGTGTGCTATCACATGGAAAGAAGCACCAGAATCTAACAGCCATGTGTGGGAAAGAGAATCAGCCAAAGTGTGTCACTTGGCACAGTACTATCAAGTGTCAACACATCAGGATCATCAGAAATAACATTAATTTCTTCAATCTTCATAGTCAAAGTAGATAGTGTAGGTAACTGTTTAACATGTCCATCAACATTCTGTCCTTTACCTTTAGCATTCTTTAATGCATAACTATCTTTCTTCATGTGCCCTTTCTTATGACAATAATGGCATTCAATATCCCTCTTCCTTGATTTACTTCTACTCTTATTCCGTTGAACATTCTTTTCCTTGTTCTTGCTCTTGCCACATTGCTGATTCTTTCCTTGGTAAGAATCACGAACATTATGTGCATCTCCACTCTGAGTGCCAACCATATATTTTCTATGAATCTCCTCACTCAAGAGTGCTCCACATATGTGATTATCGACGAGTTTACCACTAGGTGCACTATTGCTAATAGTTAGACAAATGTATCCCATGATGATGGAAAGGTGCAAGCAATACTGCTTTCATTTCATTATCCATATCCATTTTTTGAGCTTGTAACTGGGAGAATATAGCATCAAACTCATTTAGATGAGAAGCAACACTATCTGTGTCCTTCATGCGAAGGTCATATAATTTCCTCATCAGATATACTTTTTTTGATGTTGTCTCTTTTTCATATGTATTGCATAACTTCTTCCAAAGCTCCTCTTCACTTTCACAGTCTAATACTATAAAGTAAACATTATCTGCCAGGTGCAAGCGAATGGTAGACCTTGCCATTTCATCTAACTCATCTCAATCATCTTCATCCATGTCAGCATGGTTCTTTGAAATCCCATTTACTGGCTTCCATTACCTCCTTTGAATCAGCACATCTTTAATTTGATTTTTTCGTAGAGCAAAGTTTGTGCCATCTACTTTTTGGATCTAATAGTCTTTGCCCTGCAAGTTATAGCTCCTCCTTGAAAACTGGCACTAGACCCTCATCCATTAGATGTGCCTGAGACCTCTGATGCCATGATGGTAGAGAACCGAATAGAATGATAGTGGAGCTAGTGTTGCTCTGGCACAATGGTGAGAACCACGTTAAGAAGCTCCACCTCCTTAATGTCAATCCGCGGAAGAGATAGGAGTGATATGAAGATCGTGAATATGAGATGAAGTGAGAGTGAAGGTGAGAAGCATAGAGATGCACACACACATACAAACACACAATGAAGAGACAAGCAAGACACAATGGAAGGTAGGAAATCAACTCTATTACTCAAGAACAGTCTTACACGCTCAAGCTCACTCTAGCTCATATAAGTCTACACTAGGTAAGTCACCCCAAAAATGAGCTCTCTAGCTCTTTTTATAGATTCTAGACTACTTTTGACCGGTTTCACATCTAGTGATCGGCATAGTTAAAAAATAGGTTCTAGGTGCTATTTGAAAGGGTAGACGGTGTCTAAAAATAGCCAAAATTGGTATGCACGTTCTACCTAAGGGTTTTTTCTATGTTAGATATGCTACAATAGTGATGAAAATCACCGTTGGAGGTTTTGAAAACTATTTATAAAATATAAGTCTTTTAAAAAATGATTCGACTGACTCCCTGCTTCTTCGTTATGCTCTGTCTTCACATGCTTCCACGTCTTCTATGCCTCTGGCTACTGCCAACACCCCCCTCCCTCTCGCTTCTGTCGTCCTTGACAGAACCTTGTTGTGAGGTCTGTCGGATGTAATTCTGTAGGAGGTCCTGAGCAAGGGTGTGTTCTGATATGTGAATTCCTCGGGCCACATCTGCCTCGAGTTTCTCCCAATCTATTGTTTGCGGTTCATTTGATGGTGGGATCCTGTAGTGTGTGGAGTATACCATCTGTTCGCAGGCAAGTAAATGAAGCAAATGCATGGGCCTGCTGATGAACACTTCTGAGTGATATTCCCAAAAACCGGTTGTGAACATTTCTTCGAAGGTCTGCTTATAGCACGCCGATAAGTATTTAATTCGACAGTGCCAGGCATAACACACCTGGAGCGATGGTGTTGTACTCATGTCATAAGCTAAATCTAGATTGCCATGCTCGAAACCCGGGGTGTTTACATGTGGTGCCTTGACGTGACGGAAGACTTTGAAAACCATCTGCATCATGTCAAATATCTTGACAGTCATGTGCGCTACGACATCGTCCATATGTTTTAAGTGAGGGAGCTAGTGGCGAATCGTGGCCATCATGTATCCAACTGTTGGTGGTCCTATGGGTGGCCTGAAATATGGGTAATTGCGCTAATCCTAGCATTGCTTGTTGTTCTGTACTTTAATGGCAAATGCCTTCTAGGAGCGACGACGTGGCACTAGTCCCCAACATGGGTTGTACTTTAAGTGTAGTGGTGCCTTGACCCAAGTACTCATCATCTCGGGGTATTCTTGTAATAAATCCTTGCGCCAATCTGGTTGATAGATCTCTCCTCGTTGCACATCCAAGGGCAAATCTTTCGGCTCAAATTGAGTTGCGTGGGAGGGCTCCTTGCCAGTTTTTTTTTTTATGGCCAGCTGATATTCCGCCATTAACATAAAATAAGGTTTGTATTGTAGCTCATGCCCAGATATGTATCTGCGAGAGGCCAAGTGAGCAAAATAGGGGGACTGTAAAATGCGTCCTTCAATCATTATCATTGCGTGTAACTACGCTTCTACACGTGTTGAGTGGGTTCTTCCTAGTTCTTCAATCATTTTCATCCATGCGGGAGTGGGAAGTTCAAAAGTCGTCTGGCCTTCGACCGTGACACGTTCGTCTGGGATGGGTTGGGTGTTGATATATTTAGGTAGTGATGTGTGTGAACACTCTAGGACCGCCGGGGCACTTTTTTCCCTCTTTAGGAGGTTTTCTTCCCCCGGCTTGTATATACGCCTATTGCCCTAATGGGCTACTTATCTTTGTACATTCTCTAGTAATACATTCAGTCTTGTGTGTTGTGCTCCAAGCTTCTTCTTCTTCCTTGTGCTGTTCGCGTGCTTCCGCAGACGTCTAACTCCAACAATTGGTATCAGAGCAGGTCGTTGCTTCTTCTAGGGCGCCGTCGACACTCCTCCGTTTGCAGTCTCAGATTCGCACAAAATTTGGTGAGCATACTCAGGGTGTTTCCGAAATCAAAACTGCTTCGCTCTGTGGTGCCGAAATCGCGATCTGAGCTCGTTTCGGCCTCCGAACGCACTATCGCAATGCTTGTGCAGGCTATTTTGTCCTTTCGTGCCAAAGGTATATACCAGTTTCTGTTCGCCAGTTTAAGCATCTCGAAGTCTGCTACAGATCTAGCAGAACTCGTCTGGGTAGTTCTGTTCAACTTTTTGAGATACAGTCAATTTTCTGCATCAAGGTATTTTAGTCACCGGCCATGGCTGAAAGCAGTGATGTATTCCGTATGTTGGCTGTTGAAGACAAGTTGGATGGTACTGTGTTGACCTAAGTATCGACTTAGGGACTTGCGGAGAAAGAGACTATACCTCAATCCCCTCACAAGTGCATATAGTGGGGATACACACCTTTAATTATCAATCCAAAGAGTATACAAACCTAGCCGAGTGTATGAGGACATGCAATCATGTAATGATCAATGCAAATGAACTACTCAAAGAATGTAAATGATCCAAAGACTTATCCAAACAAGCTCCAACTGTTGGTCAAGGCGAAACGATACTTGGTGCAGCAGCCGTCAGTATTTTGGACTTTTCTCCCAGCTCCGAACTCCAAATATAGCGAATAGCATATGCGTTTCAAAGCTCTCGAGAAGACGCATCCAATGGTAGTGGTTTCACTCAATTCTAACGCTCCTATTTCAAGTTATGAGCGAAATACTGAGTCGCGTGAATACTTTCTTACACTTCAGCACTTCCTACACTTCGCACACACCTTTCCTACAGCAAAGAAACACTTTCATGGACAGACAACACTCACAAGCACTTTTTCCAAGCAATACACATGCATACAAGCTCACGAAGAAGAAGATAAGGAGGGAAGAAGACACAAATTCGAATTTCTGTGCTCCCTATTCTCACAATGGCAAAAAGTTCTTTACAAAGAGTCACATTTGACTTATATACTAGTGCCCTAAAAATGGTCCTTTCACACAAGAGACCGGCACTTTATTCACTAAAAGACCAAATTTCTACTATTTTACATGGGTAAGACACTAATCTTCTGTGGGGATGCATCTAGAGGACTCCTCTAGTGCATTTACAACGGGAAATACATACAAAAGTGGTTATGATACAAAAGTTGTGTGTCCAAATCGGAAAAATTTTGGGGCCCGTCTTTTTCTCTGCTTTGTGCGCTCTTTAGCTCTGCAACACTCTCCCCCTCTTCGTCTCTGTCGTCCCTTGACAGACTTTGCTTCTTGTCATCAGTTTGTTGTCCGCCCGCATCCAGTGGTCAGTATTGCCTGATTCTTGATCTTGCATTACGTTTTAGAGGCGCTCTGATTTGTCCTGGTTGCACACATTGGACCTGGTTGCATTGCTCCAAGCCGATTGATTCGGTTTGCCACGCACGCCATTAGTGCACATATGCGGATGTAGCTCGTAAGCCTTGATCTGAATCCTCTGTAACTCAAGAGGTTGAAGCACCCACATATGTGATACTTGTTGGCCCTGATTCCTCCTTCCAGCTGCGTGCTTTTCCTTGGTGTGTGCGCCCCTGCGGGGCTCTGTGCAGAGATGGGTGTTGCGCCCCTGCGGGGCTTCTTGCAGAGATGTATCTTCAAATCTCGCTTTTTAGTGAAGCTGCTTCTTGCGTTGTCTTCTTCTTTTCTTCTTTTTACTCGATTCTCCCTCAACACTGCCCCCCTCCTGGACTCTGTCGTCCCCGACAGGCTTTGATAAGTGACGGGCATATGTTTGATAAACTCTTTGCTCTGTATCATTCAGCTGATTGGCTTCACGTATCATGAGTTGCTTCCATTGTTCGGCCTTCACACCATCATTGGGTGGCTGTCTGTGATCTGCGAAGAAGCTTAATTCATATGCTACAAGTCTGGCATTCAGGTTGGATGACATCTTCAAAAAGATCTTTGAATCTATTTCAAAGAGTCCTGTAAAAAACGCTTCTTCAAATGTCTGCATATATGAACTTGGCAAGAACATAAGCCTGGAATAATAAGCCATTATAGTTGGTCTGCTTGGCATCACTGATAGATCAAAAATAAGTACATCTGTGCTCTGATTAATTCCAATAAAATTCAAAAAGGTGTATGCCGCATGGTTGAAGACTTTCAATACAGTAAGTAGCATACTAAGTATTTTATTTGTCATTTTTATAGCTAAATCTGGTACTGTCGCATAATTTTGGAGCCAAAATTCTATGGTCTTGACCATATAATTTTCCGTTGGCAAATAATTATGTGGCGGGCTTGGAAGTAGCGGATAATTCAGCCACCGATTATTTATTGTACCATTCCTTTGCATGTCCAAAAATGTTCTAGCTTCTCTTCTGCGAGGTACGGGACAAAATGCAGGGTTTACCTGGAGGGAATATGGAGCAGCTTACCAGTGTATTCTTAGTGTCGGATGTTTTTCCAAAAACTTTCTTCTCCAAACTGGCTGTGCGGCTTCAAATTCTGCTTGAGTAAAATTGAATGTGTCATTCTCGAAATTGAGCTGCTCATCAGGGCTCGTTTTTGTGATCTTCTTTATATATTGACGTGTTTTCTCTCTCAGTAATCCGTATGGAATATTGAAGGGCTTCATAAGCGTCTCTAAGTCTTTTCCTTTGATCTTTGCTTCCTTCATGACTTTAATAACTTCATTTTCAAAATTTTCCGTCAATCGGGACACCACTAGTGCCCGTTCCTTCTGACTTATTTCTGCAGTATATGGCATAGGATGATCATCATGTAGATCCGCCACCTGCTCACGTATTGGAGAATGATAGATCGGGTGGGATAGAGGGCTTACCTCTACCTCGTCAGTAGGATTTCCCTTTTCTGGCACTACTGATGTCCCGATCGGTTCTTTGTATTGCTTCTGATTCTTTAGCTGTTCGATGCACTCATCTTTTTCTTTTATCTTTTGCATGGCTTCTCCAAGTGCTTCTTTGGTTGCCAATAGTTCCTTACCTATGTCAGCTACGTGATCCATATTTTCACTGTAGCTTTGGACCAGTTTTGCCTGTGCTGTATTTAACTGCTTTTTGAGCTCACCTATTTCTTGAGTGTGCTTCCGTTCTGATTCTTCTCGTACTTCTTTCGCTTGTCGCAGCAACTCGGCATACTGTGCTATCTGCTCTCTTAATTCTTGTTCTTTAGTGTCTGAGGATCCCTGTTGTATGAGTAGTTGATCATATAATAAAGATTTCATTAATTCTTTATTTCTATTGCGTAGGCTGTCACTCTCTTCCATATATAGCTTGAGTTGTTGTTCTAATAATGTGCTCCGCATTTTCATTTTCTCTTTCTCAGCCTCGCTTGCTTCGTGTGATCTTTGCAACTCCGTTAGTTGTGTATGCAGCTGTTGATTTTGAGCAATGGATGCTACATGTTGTGTCTGTATTGCCAGCACTTCAGTATTTTTATTTGCTAATTCCTTTTGTGCTGCAATCAACTGTGCCGATAGCTGTTCACTCATGAGTTGACACTGATTCTTTTCTCTTCTTGCTTGATCATACTCGGCATCTATATCCATCATCTGTTGTTGAGTGTCCATGGCTGTTTGAATCATCTGTTTTACTACAGGTTTCAACTGCGTAACATCTACATTAAGCCATGTTTTTGGTATTGTCGGCTCTTCGCTGGTATTGACGTCCTTGCCCTGAGCAATGTGTAATGTGGTGTCATGGGGCTGCCTAATCTGAAGCTAGATCCTTGGCTCAGCCCCCACGTCTTCTTTATTTCCTTAAGGTGTGTCATTAGGCACCTCGATTATAACTTGTTGTTGGGTTTGGAGCTCCTTTGCTTCCTTACTCACTGGAGTTTGATCTTCCTCTTTAATAGGTTGTTTTACATGCGTAATACCAGTTGTCGTATCTTCTTTGATGCTTATTTTTGTGGTGTCATTCAATTGAATGACGTGCTCCGGTTCCATAGATTCTTCGACTTTCTTTTCCTTGTCTTCCTGATTTTGTGGCATCACTTCCACTTGATCTATCTCGTTCCATTCACCTTCGTGTGATTCTGTCCGAATGTCAGTATCCAATGTATCTTTTTCGGGACTGGAATCAGTATTTGTGCTGGAATCATCAATGCCTAGCTCCTTGTATCTTCCCGCTTGTTTCGGTGTTTGCTCTGGATTCCGTTGTGTCTGCTCTTGACTAACTTGTCTATAATGATGTCCTTGAACGTTCAAATTGACCTGCCCTTGCATATACTGATGTGTTTGTTCAAGAGCAGCCGACAAATCTCTCTTAGTAATCGGCATTTGAGCCGTCGTGATCTTCGGTAAGAGGTGCGTTCTCTTTGATTGCGGTGTTGCTTGAGCTTCCTCTTCTCGTAGGCGCTTCGTACCCCTCATTGGTTTCTGTGTGCTGGTTCCAGCCTCTTCAACCATAGCTACTGCTTTCTTCTTCTTCGGGACCGTCGCTGACTTTACATATCTTGCTAGTCCTTCCGAAGTTTGCATCTCTCTCAAGCAGTTCTTCATTTCTAAAGCTTCATAAATCAACAATGTGAGAGCTGAACTGCCATTTAAAAACTTCTTTTGCCCCCACTTCTTTTGTGCTTCAAACAATCTTTCTTGGACATACCCTGTTAGGTTGATTTTGTTTCCAATTTGCCTCATGGCATGCGATAATAGTTGGACTACAATTTTCTATGGAGTTGTATACCTGTGCATGCTGGGAAAACAAAAATGTTGATGTACCAGTCGTACAACATCCTCTATGTCAATTCTATTAATTTCCAGGAATGACCTCTTCTTGGGATCATGGCATTCTTCTTTCACACTAGTAGTGCCTGCTTGATTCCATCCAAAAGCTTTATTAATCAATTCATGTGTGAATTGGATGGTCTTCCATGTCCCGACTTTGTCCAATACTCGTGCTTCTGGGACTGAGATCTTTGTCGCAGCAGGCTGCATGGTGTTCATTACCTGTGCACACCTCTGAAAGTCTGGTACATATATAGGCAGCTTAAGAAATGCCTCTATGCCCGCTTGTGTCCATACATCCTCAATATGGGGTAGTCCTTGTATTATTGTCTTGAAATCCTGGGACATGATCGGAAAGTAATGATCTGTGTCCATTATTTTGATTGTAGCCATGAAGATTAGTTCTGCCACTGGTTGATCATCTCTGAACCAGTGACCTCGTGCTTGTGTTACTGATTCCAATGGAAGAAGTTGCACTTCTTCTTGCTGTGTAGATTCGGAATCGGTGGAAGCCATCTGCACTCAATATAGAGTATGAATTAGTATCCATATGTTCTCAGAAATCCTCCTCTATATGTTGGTTATAAGTTCGATGTTGCTCCGAGTGAATGGTGTCGTCCCTTTCCCGTGTGTGTGAGAAAGGTAATACCTGGATTTTTCCACATTTTAATGTATTTTTATATTTTCTGTTGAAAAGAAAAACAGAAAAGTTAGTTCGTAGCCGAAGCGGTTATTAATTTTTTGGAGTATTTAAGATTTGTACAAGTGCTCTCCTATTTCCCCATTAGGAAAATGTGCTTGACTATCTTGAAATAGAAGAAGGATGTGCCGAATGCTTGGCCTTGTAATGTGGCCCTATCATGCATACTTGGGATCTCGACAACTCCATATGTGTGCAATTGGAAGTAGTTGGCGTATGCATGCTGTCCAATTTGTCTTTCGGTATCCAGATTTGCTTCATTGTGCTGGGCTTCGTGGTATGTTGCCCATTTCCACTGAATGTGGCTCTTTTCCTCTTGTTGTAGATCTGCTTAGTCTGCTTCATGAATTTCGGGGAGGGTCGGGTTGCCCTTGCAGACTCCTTCTTTCTCCAGTAACTCTTTACTTGCGGTAGTTTTGCCTGTGGATTGCATTGGTTCTTCTTGTTTTGAGGATCATCCTTTCGGTTTGTTTTCCTTGGAATGCAAGACTTAGGGACCCATATCTGTGATCGATCTTGCTGAGCAGCTACGACTTTCTTTGGAATCCAAATTGTAGCAACGTGTCGATTATCTCGCTGTTCAGACGGAGTTGGTTTTTGCTTTGCTCGTTTGTCCTGATGTCGATTGTGCTTTTGTCGTCGAAGATACTCCTCCACTTGATCTTTCTTGATCCACACTTGGTTAGAATATGGAATAGGGTATATTTGAATGGTTACGGATTTTGAATCACTCAGAGAACTAGTCTCTCTAATGCATGGTGTTTCAGTGAGGTTGATCTCAGTTTGATTAATACTCTCAAGACTTGCTAGACTAGAACAAGGTGTGCAAGTAGAATTCAATGTGTCTGCACATATAGTACTCGATGAAGGTGTCTCTATAGTGCTAGAGATCATGCATTCAGGACTTTGTTCATTAGATTGAACTATTTGCTCCGTGCTCACCGATTTTAGTGGTCGCTCATCTAGCAAATTGAATACTTCACGATGTCCTATCCTGGCTGAGATATATCCTAACGCCAATTGAATGGTCACCTCGTATTCGTAAATCCAATCTTGACCTAACACAACCTCTTCAAGTAAATCTTGGTCATGACATACTAACAGCTTTTGTTCCATGGTGTTGTTGCCAAGATGCAATGGTAAGGTGATCTCTCCTATGCACTGAGTAATTGTTCCTCCTATTCCTATCAACTGAGCCATTGAGGGGCGTATTGTCTCCTTGAGCTTTTGGGTCAAAGAAAACCTAATGCAGCTTACAGCGGCACCTGTGTCAATAAGAGCATTTACCAAGTGATACTCCGTTTTTCCGGCTCCCAAATTTAGATAGGGTTGTGTTCTTTGCGATCCTAGGTTTTGAGTGGCTCTAAAATTAGCCATCGGGATGAGTTCTTCTCCTTGACGATATCTTTCATCTCGCTCTCTCATCCACTCTTTTCGTTTCTTTATCCTTTCCAATGCTTCTTGTCTCGCTTCTTCTCGTATTCTTTCCTCTTCTAAGCGTCTGTTTTTACCTTTGATTAGTCGAGACATAGTTTCTTCCGTTAATGGTTCTAGGTATTTTTTCACTCTACACGCACTGATATAGTTTGGTAACACGTCTCCATCTAGGGTTGCTAAGCTAATGGCCCCACTTGTAGATATGCGATTAATGATTAATGGACCATATCCTCTCTTTTGCAATTTCTTAGCATGTTGTTTCAAAGTGTATACCAAAACTAAATCTCCTTCCTTCAATTTTTTGTCCTTGATATGCGCATCAAAATAGGCTTTTTGTCGTCTTTTAGCAGCGTAAATACCCGCTACTGCTTGTAACCTAGTTTCATGAAGCTTTTCTATTTGGTCCAATTGGGCTGATAATTCATGTCCTGTCCACTCGTAAGTAGTTGCAACTCTAAGAGTGGGAATCAAGAAATCAATTGGCAAAATAGCATTTTGTCCATACACTAAGTTAAAAGGAGTAGTGCCTATTGCCGTTTTATAGGCTACTCGGAATGCCCATAAAGCATGGTGTAACTGCTTATCCCAATCTGATCTACCAATGTTAACGATTTTGGTGAGAACAGTACACAAGATTTTATTTGAACTTTCCGCTTGTCCATTTGCTTGTGGGTGATAAGGGGCAGATTTCTTATGAATTACTAAGAATTCATTCAATAAGGCTTCTATCACTTCATTAACAAAGTGCGTACCTCTATCACTCACAATCTCTATAGGTAGTCCAAATCTAGTGAAGACGTTCTCGAAGAGAAACTTGGCTGTAGTTCTTGCGTCATTCTTCGTTGTTGCCTTTGCTTCGACCCATTTGGTCAGGTAATCTATGGCTACAATTATGTATTCAGCATGTGACCCTTTTGCTGGTGGGCTAATAGGTCCTATAAAGTCTATTCCCCACTTTGTGAAAGCTCTAGCACTCATCATGGGTCTAAGTGGCATCTCATCTCTTCTAATAGGATATTTCGTTCGTTGACAAGTATCACACCGCTGCACATATGTTATGGTGTCTTGATGTAGAGTCGGCCACCACATTCCAGCAAAGAGGATCATTTTTGCTGTTTTGTCTGCAGAGAAGTGTCCTCCTGCAGCTCCTGTATGGGCCATCTCTAAGACAGAGAGATATTCATTTTCATGAATGCACATTCTTAATTGGTTATCTTTCCCGCGTTTAAAGAGTTGTTTTCCTATGATGGCATAGTCTTTACTCTGTTCTTCAAGAGCACGCTTCCTTGCTAAAGTAACTCCGTCAGGGTATTCTTGAGTTTTCAAGAACTTTACTAGAGGCATACTCCACCTTGGTGCTATTGTAGAATAGCATAATGTAGAGTTTTCGTCTGGGATTCGTTCTTGACAGGTTTGACAGATTGACACATAGTTATGAGCATCTCTTTCCATGGTTGGCCAATATATGCCAAATCTCTTGAGTGTTTGCCACGTTCCATTTGCGTTCAAATGAGTGTTCCATTGGTTTATGTGTGCTTTCTGAAGCCACATTTCTTGTTCCTCTTCTTCCACGCATCTCATCAGTAATCCGCTTGAATCCTGGTGGTACAAACTTCCCGCAATGATGTGAAGGTTTTTAGTCTTCCAGAGATCTTGCGTTTGGTTTGGCGTGATCCCATCTTTAGGTCCATGGGTAAGTATCGGGATCAATTTTTCTGCCCATTGAGGACATACTTCCAGATTAAAAAGATAAGTATCTGGTAGGTCATCTGGTACTCTTATGGGTGGTTCTCCATGGGTCATACGAGATAAGTGGTCTGCTCTTATGTGGGTGTCTCCTTTCTTGACTATTACCTCAAAATCAAATTCCATTAGCAATAAAAACCATCGTACTAGTCGTCCTGTATTGCAAGGCTTGTTGACTAGGTACAATAGGGCTTGATGATCAATGAAGAATTTGAATTTGTTTGCCAGTAAGTAATGTCTGAATTTCTTGACTGCGTATACCATCCCTAGGCCTTCTCTCTCCGTAGTAGTGTAATTGCGTTCCGCTTGATTTAACTGTCTACTGGCATAGGCTATCGGGTGGTCTAATTTTCCTGTGTCAACTGGTTGAGTTAAGATGCAACCAATGGCAAACTTGGAAGCATCCACATGGATGTGAAACGGTTTATTCGAGTTGGGGACTCGAAGGATGGGTGCTGAACTCAATCGATTCTTTAACTCATTAAAAGCTTTTTCGCATTCTTCGGTCCAATTAAATAGAGTCAATAATGCATAAAGAGGCCTAGCAATTATGGCGTACATATGTATGAATCTTCGATAGTAACCACAATGTCCCATAAATGCTTGAACTTCTTTGGCAGTTTTAGGTCTTGGTAAATCCAAAATTACTTTAATTTTGTCTTCGTCCGTTGAAATCCCATTCTTAGAGACAATATGTCCTAAGATTTTCCCTTGTCGCACCATGAAGACACATTTTTCAGGATTGAGGCATACTCGATATTGTCGACATTTAGAAAAAATCTTTTCTAGTTCAGGGATGTGCTTTGATCGTATAGCTGAATATGTACAAAGATCATCCACGTATACCTCCATACTTTTTCTCAGAAATTCCTTGAACACATGACACATCAATCTTTGGAAAGTAGCTGGGGCATTCGTTAAACCAAAAGGCATGACTCTAAAGGCGTATATTCCCCATTCAGTTGCGAATGCTGTCTTATGTTGGTCCTCAGGAGCAATGGCTACCTGATTATACCCTGAAAAGCCATCCAGAAAACTATAAACTTCCTTCCCTGCTACCCTTTCCAAGAGGTGGTTCGTGATTGGTAAGGGATAGCTATCCCTTATGGTTGCGGCGTTTACTTTCTTCAAATTGATGCACACTCTTAACTTTCCATTCTTTTTTGGTACAACCACCAAGGGTGACACCCATTCCGTGTGCTCAATTTCATAAATGAATCTAGCATCCAATAACTTATCTATTTCTTCTTTTATCTTGGCTGAATACACATCATTATAAGTATATGGTCTCTGTTTCGAAGGTTTGGCTTCGGATGTCATGGGGATTCTATGTGCACATATAGATGGATCTACTCCCTTTAAGTCCTTATAAGTCCAAGCAAAGACATCCCGGTATTCTCTTATGAGTCGAATTAACTCTTGTTCTTCTTCTAATGAGACATCCTGTCCTATGAAGGTACATCGTTCCTCTCCTCCTTCCATAGTTACAACTATTTTTTTGGTCTGTTCCTTGTTATCATATGCTATTCCAGGTTGTGCTTCTCTTTTAGGCATTTGAATAGCAATTTTCCTCTCCTCTACTTCGTATTTTTTAAAATGAGCTGGTACCTCAAATTGGTCTTGGGGTTTGTTTTCTTCCTCTTCTAATTCCTCCTCAATTTCTAATTCCCCTTTCTGTGTGAGTTCCTTATGTTTTTCATTGGCAGTGATATTTCTGTTGGTGGTACTAATCCCTAGATCCATGGGTTCAGGTTCCATTTCAATGCTCTCGTAGTCCTCCTTCCAGTCTTTCTCGATCACTTCTCCTTCTTCTGCCTCTTGAAGGACTACCATATACAGACTAACATCATAACCTTCCTCATCGATACATTCGTTCATGGTCACTACTTCTTCGTTTACACAGACATCGAGGGTGGCTAAGATTTCCATCCAACCGTGAGGTTCGAATTCTTCATCCGGAAATACTTGTGGCATATAGGCTGGATCTTGTACAGACCTCACTATTCCTTGTTCTGCTGCCAACTTTTTCCTCTCTCTTCTTCCTTCTTTGCCGCTTGACATATCCACAGATGAGTGTCCTCGTTCATCCAGGATTGGTCACTAGAACCTGCACTATGAACCGATTGGTCGTCTTCCTCTTTATGGATTTGATTCCATTGTAGAGGTGGCACATCTTGATAAGTGTACGTATGTAGGTTTATCCTAGTGGTGGTTCCTGCGTGTTGTAGGTATACTGCATCTTTTCCCCAATCTTGTACGACCTTTAGCTGTCTCATGAAAGGCCTTCCCAAGATCATTTCATAATTTCTTGGCCTTTCGAAGTGACATATTGCTAAGGTGTGTTCAAATTCCACTCCACACGTAGTGAAGACTACTCGTTCCAACAATCCTAAGGGTCTTTCCGTATGTCCATCTGCCATTTGTATTTTCATGCGTGTTGGTCTTAATGCTGGTTGTCCCCATTTTTCCCAAATTTCTTTGGTAGCAATGCCAACACCAGCTCCTGAATCTAGTATGGCTTTGGTAGTGTAACCCCTATAGGTGATTGGAAGACATGTGTTTCCTTCATCTCCTTCGCTAAAGTCTCCTACCTTATCCACTGGAATTCTCACTGTTTTTACTTCGTCAGCTATCTCTTTCTTTTCCTCCTTGACTTCCCATTGATTGATCAATTTCTCCTTTAAGTGTGGTTTTACCTTTAACAGTTCTTCAAACGTTAGGGTACATGGGATTTTTACCTCTCTAAGGCGTTGTATGATCTCTGATGTTTAAACAGATGGGTTCGTTTCTCGTCTCCTTATTGATGGAATGCGATACAATTCTGAATTGTGCTCGTACTCCCCGGTGTAGTTGGGCAGTTCCTTTACATCCTCTTCTTCCTTGTCACTTGCATACATTGGAAAAATTTCTTCTGAATTTAGTTCAGGCATTGACCCCTCTATTTCATTTTCTGCTTCTAATTCTTCAAAAGGCGGTTCCATTCCTTCCACCTTCTTCCATTTGTCCTCTTGAACTCGTGCCCATAGATCCTTAGTCCAGTCTCCTTCCACTTCGGGAACTATGGATCCTTCCTTTCTCTCAACACCAATTTCATCATTCTATGGTCTATTTACTTCAAGCTTTTCATGAGTGTTTACACACTCTTGTAATTCTCCTTCGGAAATTCGGTTATTGGGTAAAGGTGGTGCGGGTTTTTCTAAGGTTTGTTGTGCAACTTCTATCAATTTCTTGCAGATTTCTAACCTTTCTTTCTCTAAGTCGCCTCTCGGATATTCTCTCTCATGTTGCTCTATGGTAGGTCCTGCTTTTATTCTCGCCTTGTATGCCTGAATCCACATGGCTAATTCTTCAGGCATAGGATCTGCTAGGACTGATCCTACCTCCTCCCTTTTATTCTCATTTTTATTTTCTTCTTCCACTTGCGGTTCCTTCGTTGGTTCCTGTTTACTCTTTTCATTTTCCTTCTTTTGTAATAACTTTTTTTCTTTTATCCTATCTCTCCGGTTCTTCCATCTTTGTGACCTTTTACTGGCAATACTTTTCTCTGGTTCTTCAAAGTCTTCTACTTTGTGAGGGACGGGTATATTCCCCTCTTTGTCACTTTGATTACTCTCGTCTGTGTTATCAGGGTTCTCTCTGGCTTTGGCTCTTGTTATGGCCTTCAAAGGTACGGTGTACTCTTTATCGCTCCCTGATGATTCAATCACTTCTATCACATTAATCTACACGTTAGATGTGGCTTTGTTGGGGTTCTTAGGACAATCTCTGAAAAGATGTTCCTTTCCACAATCGCCACAGTAGCCTTCCCAAATTTGTTGTGGTGGTGGTGGGTTTGGTAATGTACATTCTCTAATATAGTGGTCACCTCCACATCTGTAGCATGGTCCTCTGGGTACAGGCTGTCTATTCATAGGTCGAGGTGGTATGGTTGTTCTAGGAGCTGTGTACATTAAGGACACGTAGTCCTGCTCATAATTATATGAACTCTCTGGTATCTCCATGCCATAAGCATATGGTTCATGCAGTTGTCCATATTCCATTATTGAGCTGTCATAACTAGGGTATGCTCCTTGACTAGGGTCATAAAATGAGTCATATGGTTCTCCACTAGTCAAAGGTGTGGCTGGCACAATAGCCCTCTCTAGGTTTTCGTCTGGTTGTGCAATCTTGACTGGGACAACGTTCTGAGGGTGGGGCGGTTGTTGTCCTAGTACTGGCTGTGGTTGCGTGTGTCCTTGATATGCGTATGGTCGTGGTATTGGTGCCTGCGGCTGATAAGAAGGATACCTAAAAGCTTCACCTCCCTGCTGATTCTATGGGTATCCATATGGTCTCACATAAGGCTGGGTGGGTCTGGTTTGCCTATTGTAAGGGCAATTCTCCGTGCTATGGTTTGTATATCTTTGCTCTATCCTGCAATATTGTAGAGGTCCGGGGACAGAGGGTCTATGTTGAGCATAGGCAGGTGGTGGGACCACTCCCCTAGTACACGAATGAGAAGGATGATCTCCTCCGCACTGCATACATCCTCTAAGCATAGGCAGTCTCATAGGATTAGTGGGATAATTCCTCTGTCCTTGAACATTCAGTTTTTTTGCTAACAAGTCGGCTATTTCCTCTACGTTGTTTTTAGAGTTTGATGTGCTACTGGCTGACTCTTCGCTTTTCAAACTACCTTGGGGTATTTTCAAGTCTTCTGCAAGGTTGTCTTCTAGGTCTATACATTCTTTCATACACTCTTGCAAAGTTTGAACCCTCTTTACATACACTAATGACCTCAAAGTTCCGTTCAACAATCCTTCCAAGAATAATGATACCATTTTATTCTGCGTCGGTCTCTCTTCTACTGGGCATCTATCCACATATTGCTTGAATCTTCTTGCCGCCAATCTTACTGACTCGGTAGGGACTTGTTTGAAGCTGTGGATTAATGATGAAGAATTGTTTTTAATTCCTGATTTGGTAAATTCTTCAATCATTTCTTGATATACGTGCTCCATGTTCTGAAAGGTATTCGGGTCCAATGGCTGAAACCAAGCCAAAGCTGTGTCTGACAAGGTAAGACCAAAGGACTCATATTGAATCAGAAAGTCATCTACCTGCTCGGCTCTAACTACTTGTTTAAATTCTGCTATGTGATTGTAGGGTTCACTAGAGCCATCATAGTGATTTCTCATGCACTTGGCCACTTGGATCGGCCTTAGTCGTCTTCCTGCTTCAGGTTGTGTAGGCATCACTGGGAAAATTGGTCTTCCTATTGGTATGCCTGGTCCTCTTACTACCTGTGGTCTGACTGGAGCATGAACTCCATGTCTTGGGTCAATAGCTGGTTGAGGCCGGCAGTTAGGGTTAATTGCAGGCATTGCAAATTGCACATGTGGTCTGACTGGGATCTGGGTTTGTTGTGTTTGTTGTGTTTGTCCCGACTGTTGATATGATTCGTTCTGGGATGTTCCAAGTGGGTTCCGTGAAGTAGTGGCTTGGTCCCTAGGGGGAAACACTGGGATATTCTGATATTTCAACTCAGCTCTCTCTAATTCTGTTAATGGCCAATATCTTCTCTGATTTTTATCCAAATATGTGATGATGGTGGGGAACTCAGGATCTTGTAACTCATAGATGGTAACTGGATTAGGAGCAGCTTCCCATATAGAGGAATGGGCTCTAAGCAGATGCTCCATCCCATTGATCAAATATACATCTATTAGAGTGTCATCCTGGGGAATCAGGTCTCCTCTCCAAATTTTAGTAATCGTAGATCTCCCTCTAGGAGTAGTTACTTGCTCTTCGCTTCCACCTCCATTTAAGCTTGAAGCATTATTTTCTTCACCATGCTCATTAATGTTTTCCGGGTGTTCTGTGACCACGTATTGAATATCTTGTTTGTCCATGTAAAAACCTCCTACGTATTTGACTGCTGGTCTAGGCACTATGTAAGCCTCTGAAGCCTTCTTCAGTCTGGCAACTGATCTGTTTAGACCATCCAAATAGATAGGGATCTCATTGAGGTTGGTGTTCACATACTCCAAGGAGGTTCTGTATTCTCCCTCAATGATTGACATCATGCCAATCATGGGTACAGTGTTTTGCATATCCTCTGAAGCCATGGGAATTTCTCCTTCTGACTCACTGGAGGTCTCAGAATAGTGTGATCGGTTACTTGGCTCGGCTACACTCCCTACAGAAGAAATCACACTTCTTCGGCTTCCTAGGGTTCTTCCGGATCTCAGGTTCATCCACTTAAGAGCTCTGATTAAACTTTGATATCGTTGGGCCTTGAGCACTCTTCACTACAGGTAAAAAATGTCTAGAAGACTTGGGCTGTAAAGAAAGGACTGAAGAAGGATTTCTACAACACACGATACTTGTCTCCAAAAATACACGATACCTGATCTCTAGGTTCAGACAATACACGATCTATGTTCAGACGATACACGATCTCTGACAAATATCGCGATACCGGCTAAACGATACCGATACTTGAAGGCAAACGATACACGATATCTGGTCTCAGGCGACACACGATACTCAAAGGGAAACGATACTTGGAAATACACGATACTCGATATGTGGGAAGTATCGCGATCTTTGCTCTAAACGATCTCTGGGCCAAACAATACTTGGCTGGGACGATATACGATACTTAAAATCCCACGATACACAATATCTGCCTGAAACGATCGACGATACACGATATCCGGTAGATATCGCGATCTCTGAAGGTCAGGCGATACCCAATATTTGAACCAAACGATACTTCGGACAAAACGATACACGATCGGCAGCAAGTATCGCGATCTCTGAAGAGCGATACACGATACTTGAGCACAACGATACTTGATCTCTCGCAAACGATCGCTGGCAAAACGATACACGATACTTGTCAGGTATCACGATCTTTGACCAAACGATACTTCTCAAGTATCGTGACCGGCACGAAACGATACACGATCAACGATACTTCAATAGACGATCGCTGACAAACGATCTCTGACCAAGTATCGCGATCGGTATGAAACGATAAACGATCGATGGGAAATATCGCGATACTCAACCACAGGAGCAAAACGATACTTGTGAAGTATCGCGATACTCGACCGCGGGAGTAAAACGATACTTGACCCTTAGACAAATTTTAGCAAATGTTTTTGAAGTTTTGATTTTCCCCCCTTGATCTCCTAGCTCCACTCTCCTCTCTTCACTATCTTTATCAATCAAAACACAACTTTTTGCCCCCTGAAAAACTCTAACGATACCTGGCGCAGATCGTTTTTCTTTCCTAACTTGATTTGTTTGAGAAATGTTGATTAAAATGATGGGCTAGCTCACCTTGGTGGCACCTAGAATCTCTTTATCAATTTCCCTTGCTCGGTGCACTCCCAAATTGCCTGGTTCCTCGCCCACGATCTCTGCCACAGCTCACGATACTCGACGCTCACACTCACGATACTTGCTCAAACAAGTGATCTTCAAAATGACTTTTTTTTTGGCTTTTATAGTTGGAATTTTCTTGCTTACAAAAAGGAACTTTTCTGAATAAGACTAAACTCTATCCTAATGACTTGGTCCACTCTCTACTCACTCCTACTCTACTCCTTCTACTCACTTCCCTAAACTAACAACTCACTACACACACTCCAAGAATGAGAAGTAGCAAGTGCGGCTGAAAATGACTTACCAAAGAAGAGAAGATTTCCACTCCTCCACTTACTTCAATGCAAAAAGCTACTTACCATCACACGAATGCCTCGGTTTGATTCGTCACTCCCCGGCAACGGCGCCAAAAAGTGTGTTGACCTAAGTATCGACTTAGGGACTTGCGGAGAAAGAGACTATACCTCAATCCCCTCACAAGTGCATATAGTGGGGATACACACCTTTAATTATCAATCCAAAGAGTATACAAACCTAGCCGAGTGTATGAGGACATGCAATCATGTAATGATCAATGTAAATGAACTACTCAAAGAATGTAAATGATCCAAAGACTTATCCAAACAAGCTCCAACTGTTGGTCAAGGCGAAACGATACTTGGTGCAGCAGCCGTCAGTATTTTGGACTTTTCTCCTAGCTCCGAACTCCAAATATAGCGAATAGCATATGCGTTTCAAAGCTCTCGAGAAGACGCATCCAATGGCAGTGGTTTCACTCAATTCTAACGCTCCTATTTCAAGTTATGAGCGAAATACTGAGTCGCGGGAATACTTTCCTACACTTCAGCACTTCCTACACTTCGCACACACCTTTCCTATAGCAAAGAAACACTTTCATGGACAGACAACACTCACAAGAACCTTTTCCAAGCAATACACATGCATACAAGCTCACGAAGAAGAAGATAAGGAGGGAAGAAGACACAAATTCGAATTTCTGTGCTCCCTATTCTCACAATGGCAAAAAGTTCTTTACAAAGAGTCACATTTGACTTATATACTAGTGCCCTAAAAATGGTCCTTTCACACAAGAGACCGGCACTTTATTCACTAAAAGACCAAATTTCTACTATTTTACATGGGTAAGACACTAATCTTCTGTGGGGATGCATCTAGAGGACTCCTCTAGTGCATTTACAACGGGAAATATATACAAAAGTGGTTATGATACAAAAGTTGTGTGTCCAAATCGGAAAAATTTTGGGGCCCGTCTTTTTCTCTGCTTTGTGCGCTCTTTAGCTCTGCAACAGGTACCAACTACCCATTATGGGCTTATATGATGCGACATGTACTGGTTGCAAAAGGATTGTAGAACATTGTGCAGGGTGTTGAAAGACGTCCTGTTACACCTGTAACGACAGGTACTGCAAATACAGGTGTTGGAGCTGATGAAGATGGTGTCGAAGATGATATTCCGCAGATTCCTGTTCGTGCTGCTGTTTCTATTGCACCTACTGCAGAGCAGATTCGTTGGGATGGCAGAGATGTCCAGGCACATGCATTGATAGCTTTGTCTGTCAAACGTGCCATTATTCCTCACATTCGCTCTTGCAGAACAGCAAAGGATGCTTGGGATACACTTACCACTTTGTACCAGGCTAGGAATGAGGCTCGTGTTGCTTACCTCCGAAAACAGTTGGAGAGTGAGCACATGAATGAAGGTGATTCGATGGACAGTTTTCTTACAAAGATCAAAGACCTGAAGGAACAATTGATTTCTGCTGATGAGGTTATACCAGATAGCTCACTTGTGCAGACCATTTTGAATGGCCTTCCTGATTCATATCAGAGTTTTGCCTCTACTCTTCGATTGATGATGAAAGGCAATCCGAATGCCTTGTCATTTGAGGAATTAGTCTCTGTTCTGTTGCAGGAAGATCAGCCCAGGCAGAACAGGTCCATTATGCGTGTTGCAGATCAAGCTTTCCTGGCTAGTCAGAAGGGCAAAGGAAAATGGAGCTCTTCTACTAGTAAGCAGAAATCTGCAAATGCTGCACAATCGAAGAACCAGGATAAAGATGAGAAGAAATCAGAAAAGCAGAAATTGTTCTGCAAGTACTGTAAAGGAAATGATCATATTATAAAGAACTGTCCAAAACTGGCTGCTAAAGACGCAAAGAAGAAAGAGGCTGGAATGGTTGTTGCAGAGGTCTCTACACCAAAAACAGAGTCTGCAAATCTTGTGCAGGAAGAAGAATGGGCGTTTACTACTGTCTGCAGTTTTGACCCATCTTCTCATGATCAGTGCATGTCTGCAGTAGACTCAGATGTTTGGTACTTTGACAGTGGGGCAACCAAACATACTACCTCGCAGCGCAGTTTCTTCTCTTCACTCGAGCCTGCCCCTACAGGGAATACTGTCACATGCGCCAATAACTCCTCTTATCCTGTTATGGGAGTTTGTAAGATCATTCTGACTACTGCTGATGGTAGTTCTTTCACTTTGTTAGATGCTTTATTTGTGCCAAGGATCAAAAAGAACCTGTTATCAGTTTCTGCATTAGCCAAGATTGGCTTGGTTGTGAAATTCGTTGATGACAGGTGTACAGTCCATGATCTCTCAAATGGCGATGTGATTATTGCTTCTGGCATTTTATGTCGTGGGCTGTATAAGCTCATAGACTATGAAAAATCTGTGAATGATTCGGCATGTGCAGTTCATGATTCTCAGGCTATCAGATGCAAAGCTTTGGCATGCTCGCTTTGGTCATCTGAATTTTGCTAGTTTCTTACGCCTGCAGAAATCTGAAATGGTGTCCTCTTTGCCCAAACTTGAGGCACCTGGAAAACATGTTTGTGAAGGCTGTATTTTGGGCAAAATGCAGCGTTCTTCCTTTCCAAAAGATGGTTCAGTTCGGGCTATGCAGAAATTGCAGCTTGTACATAGTGATGTCTGTGGTCCTATGCAGACACCCTCTTTTGGAAATTACCTTTACTTCGTGACTTTCATTGATGATTTTTCCAGGCATGCATGGGTATATCCACTCAAAGCAAAGTCCGAAGTGTTCATGTGCTTCAAACAGTTTTTGGTTTTGGCTGAAAATCTGTCAGCATGTAAAATGGGCACCCTCCGTTCTGATCGAGGGGGGGAATATATGTCTTCAGATTTTAATGCATTTCTGGTTGAACGTGGGATAAAACACCAGTGTACAGTGTCGTATACACCTCAACAGAATGGAGTTGCTGAACGAAAGAACAGGTCACTCATGGAGATGGCGAGGTGCATGGTCAAAAGTCAGGCTTTACCACATAGTTTCTGGCTTGAGGCTGTCATGTGTGCAGCATATGTACTGAACAGGTGTCCCACGAAAGCGTTGCGTGCTATCACTCCATATGAGGCTTGGCATGACCGCAAGCCATCTGTTGCTCATCTGCGTGTTTTTGGTTGTTTGGCATATGCATTAGTGCCTGAACAACATCGCAGAAAATTGGATGATAAGGCAGTAAAATGTATTTTTGTTGGGTACAGTTCTGAAAGTAAAGGCTATCGTCTGTATCATCCACAGACTAAACGCATTCTGGTTAGCCGTGATGTTGTCTTTGTGGAAGATGCTATTTAGCCATTGCTTTCATGTACTAAGGAGACATCTGTTAGCTCCAAAGACATGTATGATACTTTGATGCCTCTTTTTACAGGTGGACAGGCTAGCGCTGGTCCTAATGAGGCAACTTCTCAGCCTTTGCAGGTTTCATATGATGATGCAGATCATTCCATTTCTGATGCAGATTTACATGATGCACTTGTTGATGAGAGAGCTGATATTGAACAGGTAAAAACTATGCCAAAATGGGTGGTGCAGACTTTGCGTGACAGCAAATTAGATGCACCTTTGTCATATCGTACTCGTTCAGGCTCTCATAGTACCTCCTTTGCATCAGATTGCTATGCTATGGCTGCATCTAGTCTCTGTGATGAAAATGAGCCTGTTTCTTTTGATGAAGCACAAAATTCAAAAAATTGGATGGCTCCTATGCAATCTGAATATGATGCTATAATGAAGAATGGTACATGGTCTTTATGTGACTTGCCTCCTGGCAAGAAGGCCATTGGCACTAAGTGGGTATACAAGCTGAAGCGTAAACCTGATGGTACAGTTGACAGGTATAAGGCTAGGCTTGTTGCAAAGGATTATGCGCAGGAAAGAGGCATTGATTTTGATGAGACCTTTGCACCTACATGCCGTATGACTACTGTTCGGAGCATTTGTGCACTTGCAGCCCATCATGGTTGGAATGTACATCAGTTGGACATTAAAACAGCATTTCTGAATGGTGACTTGCATGAAGAAGTGTATGTTTTTCAGCCCCGTGGCTTTGTGCAGAAAGGGCATGAAAACCAGGTGTGCAGGTTAAAGAAGACGTTATATGGTTTAATGCAAGCACCACGTGCTTGGTATGAGAAAATACATGCCTATCTGATTGCACATGGTTTTGAGAACAGTCCAACTGAAAGCACCTTATATGTTAAGCATGCTAATGATGTGCTTTTGATCATTGTTGTCTATGTAGACGACATGTTGCTCACTGGACCTCTTGAGAAGCATATTGCTGATTTCAATGCTGATTTGCATGCCTCATTTGAGATGTCTGATTTGGGGCATTTGCATCACTATTTGGGCATTCAGTTTATGCAAGTTGATGGTGGAATGGCTTTGTGTCAAACGAAATATATTGACACATTATTGTAGCATTTTGGCCTTGAAGACTGTAAGCCTATTGCCACTCCTATGGAGACAGGTTTACGATTGAGTCTTCATGATGCTGGAGATGCATTTGATGCTGTTCTCTATCAGCAGGCTGTTGGATGCTTGATTTACTTATGCATTACTCGGCCAGATATTCAGTTTGCTGTCTCACAGATGAGCAGGTTTATGCATTGCCCAGGAGTCACACATTGGAAAGCGGTTAAGCGCATCTTTCGCTACTTGAGTGGTACTCGGCTACTTGGGTTGTTTTATCCCAAGGGGGGATCACTACCGCCAGATTTGCATGCTTTTTCTGACTCAGATTGGGCTGGTTGCTATGACACTCGTGTGTCCACCAGTGGTTTTTGCTTCATGCTTGGTAGCTCATGTATATCTTGGTTGAGCATACTCTGGCCACTTCCAGTTGTGAGGCTGAGTATAGGGCAACTTTCACAGCGACTGTTGAGTGTGTGTGGCTCAGACGCCTTATGGCTGATTTGGGTGTTGGCCAGTCTTCTGCCACCACCATCTTCACTGACAGTCAGAGCGCATTGGCAGTTGCAAGGAACCCTGTGTTCCATGCTCGCACTAAGCACATTGAGGTGCATTATCACTATGTCAGGGAGAGGTTCTCTGCTGGGGAGATCAGCTTGGCATATGTGCCCACGCAGGAGAACATTGCAGACCTTTTCACGAAGGCTCTGCCTAGGGAGAAGTTTGAAGCTTTCCGCAAAGCTTTGGGCTTACTTCCTTTTGTGGAGTGATTTCCACATAGCTCGGCACTTCCTTATACATGAGTGCCAGCTCCTTGTTCACCGCATCACTCCCAGGGGGGATTTGTTGATATATTTAGGTAGTGATGTGTGTGAACACTCTAGGACCACCGGGGGACTTTTTTCCCTCTTTAGGAGGTTTTTTTCCCCCGGCTTGTATATACGCCTATTGCCCTAATGGGTTACTTATCTTTGTACATTCTCTAGTAATACATTCAATCTTGTGTGTTGTGGTCCAAGCTTCTTCTTCTTCCTTGTGCTGTTCGCGTGCTTCCGCAGACGTCTAACTCCAACATTGGGGTTCATATGCTTCTTCAAAAGTTTCCTCCACCAGAATAGTCATTTCCTCTGCTGGTAGTTCCGGTGGGGAGTCCAGCCTCGGTGGTGCTTCATATACTACTATCTGTGATTGAAGAGTTAATACCTGGGCCCGTAATGCATTGAGTTCCTCTATGATGTCAGGAGATGGGTCCGCAGGGGCTGGTAGTCCTTGTTGTACTAGTGCTCTTAGCTGGAGTAGTTTATGATCTTCTTTCAGCTTCTGATATTCCTCGTTCATGCTGTCGTACTCATCTAACAATCTGACATGATCATCTAGTAACATTTTCATAGATTTTGAGGGCACGGCCTTGAAACAGCTGGGACTTAATGGTTGGTCGGGTTGATCTAGGGCAGCTTCTAAATTCTCTCTATTCTATTCTTGTAAACGCTGGTTCTCTTCTTTTGCTGCTGCCAAGTGGCGTCTGAGTAAGCCCATGTTCTTGGTAAGTGTCACATTGCGAATAGTCTGTGCCCTTAACAAGTTTTCTATGTCAGTGATGGCCTCTTTTGTCTTTGCTTCACTTTCGAGTTCCAGTTTATGGTATGCCTCTCATAGCTCTTGGTAGCGGGTGTTCAATGAGGCATTCTCGATGGATAGGGAGTTGAGCTACGACTGTAAATCATGGGTTGTCTGCCGCAGCGTCCGGTAGTTATTGCCAAGAGATGCAAACTCATCTCTTACTTGGGTCATGTAGGTGAACATCTGACAAAATGTGGTGTCTATAGTCAGTGATAATATTAAAGGCATGCTAAATGAAGATGCGGTGGGTGTTGATGCAAGGGGTAAGGGAAATGGGGGTGGGAGAGTGGATGTTGTGGTGATTGTGGAAAATTGTGATGTGCCTATGTGTGATGGTGAAATGAATGAAGGGAGTGGTGGTGCAGTGGGTGGGGATATATCCATGTCATGCAATGTGGTGTCGAGTGTCGTGACTGTGAATAATGGAGTGATTGTGGGTGTGTGCATGGGTGTAAATACAAGGTTTACAAAGGTTGAAGAGTAATTTACAGAGGGGGTCTCTCGTACTCCTTGGTGGAAAGGGGAAAGTGGAAATACGGTGGGTCGGGAAGGTGATACAGGGGAGAAAGTCAAAGGGGGTAGAAATGGAAAAAGGGGTCTTGGAGGTGTAGGGAAGGATGGGAAAGATGGATGGAGAAATGGGTTGGATAGAAGGATAGAAGTCCTAGGGGGTAGACTGGGTTGCGTAGGTGCGGGAAGGGTTAGAGGAATTGAAGCAACAAAGGCTTCTGATACACCACTATCCAAAGATGTGGATGGTCTGGGAGAGATCGGATGTACAGGGGAGATTGGAGAGATGGGAGGTGAAGGAGGAGCAGTTGGTGTGGTGGGTACTTCGGTAACAGCGGTGGTATGTACAGTAGTAGTGTGGGGTGGGGAGTCGATGACAATGGTGTCTTCTGCCAATAAGCCTTCAGGGACAAGACGTGCCTCCCTGGCCTGTTCTGAAGATTGGCCACCTGTGGGTACATGAATGTATTCGCCTGGTTTTGATAGTAAACGTACTCGTCGGGGGTCATATTGAGGAAGTGGTTTTCTCTGCAGATATCTCAATGCTTCGTTAGATCCTACTGATTTAACAAGTTCCCTGAAGCCTTTGATGTATACTTCTTTGAAACCACCTAAGATAAGTTCTTGCTCTATGAGTGCTTGGTTCTCTTCCTCAGTTAACTTCTTACGCACCCAAACTTTCTCCATGGTGTGATATAACTTTTTGATCGCCAAGGTGTAGGCTGCCGCTTCAAATGTTTCTTCTTCGTGTGTGCTCGTGTCACCTTGGGTGTCGGTGTGATGTCCTTGTTCATCTGTCTGCACATTTTCTTGGGATTCATGAGTGCCGTGGCTGGCTTCATCATCGCCCTCGTCATCATCTATTTCTGTTCTTTCCTCTTCTAAGCTGGACACTACTTGGCCTTGCTGTTGATCAGGTGGAGTGGCCGGGTAGCTTGGACGTTCATATTCTTGGGAGAAAATCTGGCCTTCAGAAAACTGAAATTCATTTGAAAAGGCATCTGGCATTTCGAAATCAAATGTTGTATATATGGGCTCCGCTTCCATGTTGGGTATTGGAAAAGAAAACGCTTCCGCACCAATAGTGGTGGAAACTTCTGCTACAGTGGTGGTAGGTTCCTGAACTGATGTTGGTTGTGAGGTAATCACACTAGTAGTGCCTTCTGTAACGATAGGTTGTGATAATCATATGCGAATAGGTTGTACAATTACAGGGGCTTCCGTCGGAGACTGTTCTGGAGAGGGTTGCGATGACGGTGATTCCGAAACTTGTAGGCATGGAATGGTTCCTCTCATGCACTTTCCTGCTCGTCCTTTGCTAGCCTTCCTAGCTTTCTTTGTTGTCCCTTTGAATGCTTTCAACTCCTCACTGGTCATTGCACGCTCGATAGGCAAGTCGTATGCCAAACACATATTGTTGGCAGTAGTCAAGGAATTGAAGGAGTCACAAGACAAGGAAGCCTACGTAGGGAGTCGGAACGAAGAGAAAGCACAAGCAGACACATTAGTCAAAGAAGATCTGGCAAGTAGGCCATTTAAATTTTTCAGGCATCAAAGAGTTGGGCACACAAGAAGAAGGAGCAAGTAGGGAGCTCCAGGAAATGTACGTCAAACTGTTAGAAGAAATCCCTACAAAAATAGTGATTTTCATCACTAAAAACCATTGTAAATACCATTTCATATTTTTGTAGCTCCATTTTGTGCAAGCCAAGGAGTCCTTGAGCTTGAGGAGCTTTAGAAGTACCTACCTATCAGTTTTCACATTTTTTAGACTCCGTTTGAACCTCCAAATAGGGTAGAGAACCTAATTTTTAACTAGGTCAGACACTAGGTCTGGACAAGGCCAAAACCTAGTCAAAAACTATAAATAGAGCTAGAGAGCTCATTTTTGAGGTTAGCTTGTAATTGAATTGAACTTGTATGAGCTTTTTGAAAGTAACCTAAAGAACTCCATTGCTTCTCACTCTTTGTCTTACCTTGTGTGCGCGTGTGTGTGTATGTGTGTGCATGTTAGTGTGCTTCTCACTCACGCACTTGTGCCTTCACTTGCTCGAGGTCATCATACCATCCTCACGTCTTCCCGGATTGACATTAAAGGAGGTGCTACTCATCACTGAGCTACACCAAATTTTGGCGCCGTTGTCGGGGACAAGCTTTGAGGACGAGCGTATGGTAAGACGTAGAGTTGACGTGTTGGAGTTATAGGTATTTTCTTCACCTTTTTCCTATTTTCTCTTGTTTTCTCATCACCATCATCATCCTCACCATCTCCCTCATCCATCTCCATCATCGTGAAAAAATTCAGTTTTTTGGTCATATCACCACACCCATACCATTCCCCTCATTTCACTTGTGAGAGAGAGCGAGAGAGCGTTTGTGTGCTTGTGATTTTCTATGTTTTTTGAGATTTTCTACAGGAATCAGCATCCCCAGCAGCTGCACCAGCTCCAGCAGGTAAAAAAATTTGACTGTGCAGGTCCCGAGGCGTTGACCTCTATCAATCGCGACCGACAGAAAAAATGGTCTTTTTGCTAAACAAAGTACATAACCATAATCTAGAGGCCTAGAGCTTCCCAAATGTGTGTTTAAAATTTTAAAATTCCTCAAATTTCTGTCAATCGCGATCGCCCTGTCAATCGCGATCGCCAAACCCCGATGGACACATGCGGACGGCTCTATCAATCGCGACCGACAGAGTCAACGACCGATTGACCACGACTGACAGAACCTACGCGTGACACGTGTCAATCGCGATCGAGCCATCAATCGCGATCGACCAGTCAATCGCGACTGACAGCCACGACGGACCTGTCAATTGCGACCGACCCAGTCAACGATTGCTTGACCACGACGGACAGACCCTCGCGACGGACCTGTCAATCGCGATCGACCCATCAATCGCGACTGACAGAGTCCACAATCCTTTGACCACGACTGATTGAATTTTCAAGCCACGTGTCAATCACGATTGACCCATCAATCGCGACTGATAGCCACGAAGGACCTGTCAATTGCGACCGACACGTCGATCGCGATTGACCTATCAATCGCGACTAACAAAGCTTGCGAATGCGATAGACGAGCAAATTTGGCCAATTTTTTAGGGCAAAAAATAGTGGTCTAATTCTTTGGCAATTTGTGGGGAACTTTTAATTAGCCCCAAAACCCTGAACGGACATAACTTCCTCATACGACATCCGTTTGCTGTGATTTTTGTTTCGTTGGAAAGCTCGTGGGGAGTACAACCAAAACTTCCACTGGTTATGGTAAAATTAATATCAGGATTATTAGATTGGATAACTTGAAGTTGATCATATCCCGAGGTAGGAAAAACTGAGGGTCCCTTGGGATTGTTTTTCATAAAGGCAAAAGGCAATTTGGCTAGTGAATTACATGCATGAAAGTGATCTGTCTGTCAATCAAATTTAAGTCTTGAGCTAACTTTGGGACTTTCTCAGGTACTTTGAGAGCATCAAAGGGTACTTGAAGCAAGAGTAAGTGCGAGCTTGGGACCACGCTTCCTGGGCATACAAGGGCAACCAAGGGAAGAAACTTAAGGTTGGAAATTCTCAACACCCTCTGTCAATCCCTAGCATAGGCTAAGTACGGATAGAGGTTTTGATTAATTAGGAACACGTTAAGAACAACCAAGTCCAAGAACTCTAATCACTCAAGTGCAAGTGCTAGGAGATTACAATTGCGAAACAACCTAAGGGAAAAGAATAGCAACCACACTCAAAGTACGATAAAAACTTAAGTATTCCTTGCGACGAAGATTAATTGGACAAGAAGTGACACCCTAAAAGCAATTAAAAAAGAACAAGTAACTGATACAAAAGAACTCAGCAACGCAAAGTGTACTTGGGAAAAAAATTTGGGATTATTCAATTGGGCTTATGAACCTTAGATCAAGACGACACCTAGGGAGAGATAGACAAAGTCTTAGATCTTCAGAAGCTAGTGTCAATCATACTGCTAGGTCTTGGGCCAGCAGTTGAGCCATCATTCATATTACCCTAGCTCTGAGACTAGCGAGTCTGAGATGTCCCACGGTATGGAGAGACCTACAGGAAGTTCTGGAGTGCCATATTTACATAGGGTAGAAGGCCCTTACAAGTCGCAACTCGAATACCTTAGGACCAACCGATTAGGTGCTAGCGTCTATGACGACGGCCTAGGAAGATCTGTGGTCCAGATAAAAAACCCAGACCAATCCATTAGACTAGAACATCCAGCGATCAAGTTTGAAAATGGAGCATACTTGGACAAAGAAGGGACAATATATGTAGTCACCAGTCATCCAGATAGGATAGATGAATTTGGGAATGTGGTCCCAGAAACGGACTTAGGTGACCTAGAGCAAGGAAACATGGGTGTAGAACCTAGAACCCCCCGAGGCAAATCTGTTCTCACTAGGATTATCACACAAGAGTGGATTCCCCGAGACAATAAGAGCATAGATCTACTCCTGAACCGAGAGACTGATGAAGCCTTTTGGAGATATAGATCTAATCAGCCGAATGAGGTAGGAACAACCATGATATATGAGCTTAAAGATCCTGATAGCCCAGGTAGAGTGACCTACTTAGATCACTCTTCAGAGAGGATCTTTGTGGTTACAAAAAATGATAGGCATGCTTACACTTGGAAAGGTGAATTCATTTTTCCCCAACCAAGATCGAATGTGTCCTTTGGTCACCAAGGAGCTGGAACCTCCCACACTCATGGAACTCAAAGAGATAGACATAGAGATAGAGCGGAGGTAAGCTTTGCCAACCCAGTGGGAAGAGACAGAATGAGAACGGAAACAAATAGAGTGGAACGTGAGGGACTTAGAGCCCCAAGGAACCAAAGGAATGCTGATGACTTCCCTCTGCCAAGGCCTAGGGAACACACCAGGATTTTGAGACCGACTCGGTTAGTTAAGTCCATGAAGAAATACTTCGATGGCACAGGAGACCCATATGATCATGTGGCTGAGTTTAGGCAAGTCTTGAGAGCTGAACAAGTTGAGGACCTATTCACGCAGTATAATGCCTTTGGTCTAACACTTAGGAACACAGCCCTTACGTGGTTTCAACCTTTGAATGAGAGACAGTTCACGAGCATAGACCAACTTTTAGAGGCTTTCATCACCGCAATCTCTAAAAGTGGCATAAGGCATAATACTTCCTCATTAATACACAGCTTCAAGCAGACCCCTCAAGAGACTGTGAGACTTGCAGGAAGAAGATTTAGGAAGTATCTTGAGAGATGCCCTGTTCCTGAGTTACCCACACCTGCCAAACAAGTGGCTTTATTCTTGGATGGATTGCTAAGTACCAAATTGAGGTCCTATGTGTACTTGAAGGACCCTAGGACCATAGAAGAGTGTGCATTGACATTGAGGATAACCTAGGGGAGGAACTAGAGCTTTCAAAAATCTACAAAGATTTCGATAGTGCTTCTAGCCTCTCTTCCTCGCAATCCACATCAATCGAGGAATTAGCAGAGAAAGTAGCTCAAAAACTAGGTGTCTCTAGTAAACAAATTCCTAGATTTGCCCCAGTAAAGAGGTGCTATACTTGCGGTGGTGACCATATGGCGAACGCATGTCCCATCATGGCTCAACCCCAAGTGAACCGTAGCAGCCAATACTGCACCCTAGAACGGAGATACACAAATCACACAGCACAAGACTGTCCATACAATAAGCAAGCGGTTAGACAAACCTACCCTCGGCCCTATCCACAACAGGGAAGATACTAGAACCAGTACCCTCCACAAAAATATGGTAGACCGCAACAACCCTATCAACAACTCTACCAAAACCAACAAAGGTCACAACCTGTGTTAGCTCAACAACCTCCAACCCCCGCTAATGTGATTCCTGTAAAGTATGCAGCTACTGAAGAGAATTTGAATAGGGCTATAGTGCCAGTAACACCATTGCTTTCAGAAAGTGATCCCAGTGACCATAGCTTTGATTCTACACATATTGATAGTCCCCAGGCTTACTACATGCAATCTCCTGGACATGGCGAGTCCTACTACAGTGAAGAACCAAGTGAACCTAGTTGGGAGCCAGAGTACACAAATGTAATGTACACAAACCCTAACTCTAGACCCCAACCTAGGCAGGTAAGACCCCCATTCCCTAGAGGACCATGCTACAGATGTCAAGGAGATCACCTCATTCGTGATTGCCCCTTACCTCCACCTACACAACCCCAGTCAGTGACAATTCAAGGCTTTTGCCAAGATTGTGGAAAGGAGCATCTCTTACGAGACTGCCCAAAGAATCCTAATAATATGCCAAAAATAACTCCAATTAACGTTATTGGGTTAGTTGTGGACTCAACAGGAAGTGTCACTTCCACTGCACCAGTGCAAGTGGTCACTAGGGCCCAGGCTTTGCAACAGAACCCAAGAATAGGTCAAGAGAAGAGTGCAGAGCTTAGTGAAACTGAGAGCATAGCCAAGAAACGGTCGAGAGCCTAGAGGGATAGTCGAGAAAGAATGAAAAGACAATGGTCTAAAAAGATGAGCGACTTAGAAGAAAGCATAAGAGAAACAAAAGCCAAAATTGTTGAACTCACCTCTCAAACAAACTCTCACATACCACCACCCCCCTCATTTCCATCACCATCTAACCCACCATCTGTCCACCTACCTAAGACCATCCCACCACCCCCTAGAGTAGGATCAGTGTTAGTTGACCCCACTCCTGAAGACATAGACACGATGCTTAAGGCATATCAGGCCAAAATCCAAGAAGGGCCAAATGTGACAGATCATGACAAGTGCTACCCTAGAGCTGACCTAGAGATAGAAAGAACCAAGCTTTGCGCAAAAATGGTCGCATTGGCTCAGACCATGTTTGAAGCCAGTCGTCTCTTCAACTACTCTGGATCAGCTAAGACACAATTGCACTTGGATGGACTCCTAGATAAGTTAGAGAGCATAATTGCAAGATCTGCCAAGGAAGAAAAAAATCAAGGAAAAGATGAGGCAAGTAAAAGATAAAGCCTTCCCCCACAGGAAGCTTTTGCCCAATTCCACTGAACCAGACACCTCCTCTTCTAAGAATAGGTACACACCAGAATTCCTACGTGAGATTCAAGAAGACAAATGGGCTAATGAAAGTGAAGCCCCTCCTCCCATTGAACTTGTGGAGGACACACATGATCAATTCCCACAAGATATTCCTTCCATTTATGGAGAGCAGGAGAGTGCACAAAATCAAGAGAGGTTAGACTTCGAGTCTAACTCCCTACAGGAATTACCCCATTTCACAGGCCCATGGGAAGCCAAGTCTACTTGTATGAGAGCACCCACGGTCATGGTAAGAAACAAAGACTCAGTCATACCTAGGAATACGGAGGTAGTGAAAAACACTAAGGTGCAGTGCAACCTCACCTTAGAAGAGCTACTCAAAGTTAGGCCAGAGTTATGGAAACATGTAGCCAAACAAGTACCAGAGATAGCAAAACCTCGTTCCCAGGTAGGTTCTCATAGGACAGTGCCAGAAATTCCTCTAGAAAAGATAGGAGATATGAGTGAAGGTGAAGAAGGAAATACCTATCTTCCCATTACCCATCAGGGGTACACAACTAAGGCAATTCTAGACTCAGGTGCAGGAGTTGCTATTGCTACCACTTCCCTATGGAAGCGGTGGGGCAAGCCAGCACTCAGGCCCACGAGGATGAAATTGCAAATGGCTGATGGTCACATAGAAAGACCCTTAGGCTTGCTGGAAGGAATAACTCTCACTACATGTGGTGTAGAGTTTGAGCACATGTTTGTTATCTGTGATTTTAGCAAGAACCATGCCTATGAGATGATTTTGGGAAGACCATTTATGCGATAGTTGCAAGTGGTACAAGATTGGGGAACCAATTCCTTGTACTTGCAACACTTGGGTGTTACGACCAAAGTGAATCTCAAAGATTACTCTCATAGAGATGTCCCTCCTATCCAACAGAACCCCATCCATAGAGCCAAAGATGATACGAATTCTGTGCATTCCATAGGATCAGGATCCTCATGGATGCATGAAGACACCCACTTATGGATGTGCAAAGTAGCAGTAGAAGAAGAGAAGAGAGAAAAAGCCAGAGAGGTAGGTGCGAAGGAAACACATAGATCAATTCAAGACCCAGCCTATGCACATGTAGTATTTCCGGACGAAGAATTTGAACCCCACGGCTGGGCAAAAATTTTAGCAACCATGGATGTAGCCATCAATGAAGAACAATGGACACCCCACTGTGATGAGGATGGCTATGACATTTCAGCTTTCTCCATAGAGCCAATCATGGGAGATGCAGTTTTAGAAGAGTGTGAACCTAGCCCTGATGCATTTGAGGATGCGAGCGACTCCGATCTAGAGTCAATCATTATGGACCCACCTTTTGCATCAGATGAAGAATACTTCTATGAAGTAGAATTCCAACCCCAGAGACACGGAGAGATAACAAATGATGTATGGTTAGCCACACAAGTGACCCCTAAGGATGAAGGAAAGAAAAGGAAGAAGAGAGAAGTCACACCAGAAGAGGAAGAATCTTTGTTTGAGGTCCCTGAAAACTTTAAAAACTATGAGATAGACGACAGGAGAATCATGGTAAGAATGCCTAAGCGAGAGGCACAATCAGGAGAAGCCTATGATAACAAAGAAACCACCAAGAAAATAGTAGTAGCCTTAGAAGAAGGAGAGGAGAGATGCACGTACATAGGCCATGACCTAACAGAGGAAGAAGAGCATGCGTTAATAGCCTTGCTAAGAGAGTACAGAGATGTATTCGCTTGGAGTTACAAGGATTTGAAGGGTGTTGATCCAGACATATGCTCACACACTATCCCCATGACCTGAGATGCCAAACCCTCCAAGCAAAAGCCATAGACATACAATGATAATTATGTTGCTAAGATCAAAGAAGAGATAGATCGTCTGGTAGAAGCTGGATTCATCTATGAAATTGAGCACACTAAGTGGGTATCCCCCATTGTAGTGGTGCCCAAGAAGAATGGAAAGCTGCGTGTATGCATTAACTTGAAGAAGGTCAATGCAACCACAATTCGAGATAACTATCCGCTTCCTATCACAGAACATCTCTTAGAAAGAGTAGCAGGCAAGGAAGTGTACAGCTTCCTAGATGGATTTTCGGGCTACAATCAAGTAGCCATAGCTCCAGAAGACCAGCATAAGACAGCTTTTGCCACAGAGTGGGGTATATTTGCCTTTCGAGTAATGCCATTTGGGCTTACCAATGCTCCTGTAACCTTTCAGAGACTGATGTGCCACGTGTTTAAAGAGTTCTTGAGGAAGAATTTGGAAGTCTATGTTGATGACCTCTGTGCTCATTCCAACATTAGACAGACACATATACCAGAACTCAGGCAAATCTTTGACAAATGCAGAGAATATCAAGTCTGCTTGAACCCAGAAAAGTGTGTTTTCATGGTCAGGCAAGGCAAGATTCTAGGGCACATAGTGTCAAAGAATGGCATATCCACTGATGAAGAGAAAGTGAGAGCCATAGCAGAGTTACCTAGGCCAAAGAACGTCAAGGAAGTACAAGCTTTCATGGGACATTGTGGTTATTACCGACGGTTTATACACATGTATGCCATCATAGCAAAGTCTCTGTACGGACTTCTGACCAACTTTGAGTGGACTGATGAATGTGAAAACTCCTTCAATGAGCTCAAAAGAAGATTGTGTTCAGCACCAATCTTGACCACACCGGATTGGAATAAGCCCTTCCATGTTCATGTGGATGCATCCAATTATGCTATTGGATGTGTACTTGCACAACCTAAGGGTGAAGGCAATATGGATCTTCCAATTGCCTATGCTAGTAGACAGTTGAATGCGGCTGAACAAAACTATACAACCACTGAACGAGAGGGATTAGGCATGGTATATGCAGTTAAAAAGTTTAGACACTATTTGCTTGCAAAGAAGTTTAAATTTTTTAGTGATCATCAGGCATTGTTGTACTTGGTAAACAAGCCATGCAATACTAATAGATTAGTAAGATGGTTTCTCTTGCTAATGGAATACGACTTTGAGGTTGTGGTGAGGAAAGGGAAGACTCACTTGAGAGCAGACCATCTCTCTAGGCTCACATCGGGAGAAGCCCCACAAGGAGTATCAGATGACCTTCCTGATGCTTACTTGTTTAATTTGGAAGTTGTACCTCAGTGGGCTAAGCCATTAGTGCCAGTACTGACCTACGGGCCTAATCACCCAGTCATAAACACTCAAGATAGAGAGGTAGTAAAAGCCCAGAAGTACCATATCATGGCAGGAAGTATGTACAAACAGACAGATCAAGGGATATTGGCTTGTTGTGTGGAAGAGGATGAGTACGCTAAATGGTTGCAATTAGCACATGTAGGTGCATTAGAGCAACACTACTCAAAGCAACGAACCCTACAAACACTAAGGAGACTTGGTGTGCATTGGCCGACTATGGAGGCTGATGTCCACAAGTTGTGCAAGGAATGCCCAATCTATTGCATTAAACCACCTGTGGAGCATGCCACTCTTTATCAAGTGTCCATAGTGCCAGATTGGAGTGAACCATTAGTAGATTTCCTGAGGATGAGAACATTCCCTCAAGATATGACACTGGCCAGACAAAGAAGTCTAGAACAAGAAGCCTTAGATTACTCACTCATTGGTGATAATCTATACAAGCGTGGTAAAGATGGTTACCTGAGACTATGTACCCATGAGAGTGAATATCTCAAGATCTTGGAAACTGCTCACCAAGGAGTAGCAGGAGGAAATTTTGGACCAGATAGGGTGATTAAAGCAATCCTGTTTGCAGGCTTGTGGTGGCCTACCCTTCACATGGATGCACATACCTATGTGAAGAGATGTGATGTCTGTCAGCGAACTCAGTATCCTATACGCAAAGATGAGATGACACTGAACCTATGATGGGTGGACGTGCATTCTCTAAGTCGGGAATAGACTTTGTAGGTCCTATTAATCCCCTAGCCAAGGGTTCACATGCTGTATATATCATTGTGGCCACAGACTATTTAACCAAGTGGGTAGAAGTGAAAGCTACCACAAAGAACGATGCCCAAACGACAGCTAAGTTCTTATTCGAGAATGTATTCACGAGATACGGACTACCTATAGAGCTGGTAAGTGATAGAGGCACTCACTTCTTGAATGAAGTTATTGAAAATCTGCTCCAAGAGTTCTTGGTAGTACATAAGAAGTCTGCCCCCTATCACCCACAAGCTAATGGACAGGTCGAAAGCACAAACAAGATTCTATGCAATGTGCTTACCAAATTGGTGAATAATAAACGCTCTGATTGGGACAAACAGCTACACCATGCTGTTTGGGCATACCGAGTGGCCTATTAAACGGTACTCCAAGCCACACCCTTTCAGATGGTATTTGGCCAAAATGTTGTGCTACCTTTGGACTTCTTGATTCCCACATTGAGAATAGCACAAGAGCATGAGTGGACGGGCCATGAACTCTCTTCGAGGATTTTTGACCTTGAACGATTAGGTGAAACCAGACTAAGAGCTGCAGCAGGAATATATGCAGCTAAGAAACGACAGAAGGCGTACTTTGATGCCCATGTTAAGGATAAAGGATTAAAGGCCGGAGACCTAGTTTTAGTCTACACTTTGAAGCAACATGCAAGAAAATTAGAGAAACGTGGCTATGGACCTATGATCATAAATAGGATCTCAACAAGTGGAGCAGTATAACTAGCCACCTTCGAAGGTGATATTCTTTCGAGCTACATCAGCGGGTGGAGAGTCAAGTTGTATCAGGAACCTCTCACAGAAGAAATGCTCAGTCGACTCAACACTGCTAAGAAACGCAAAGAAGAAGAAAAACGAGTTCGAGAAGAAGCTCAAGCAGAAGCTTTAGAACGCATCAGAAGGATGAAGTTGAGATGGCAGGGTAAGGATCAACCTAGGACAGGTGCCTATGAGGATCCAGGATATCATGTGGCAATGTGTGAAGTCTCAGGAATAAGTTCCCAAAGAATAATCGATCGACGTCCTTTTGTGACCTTGGAGATAGGACAAGGAGTTAGTGCAAAAATTGTGCGAGCATTGATTGACTCAGGTGCAGCCACTAGTGCGGTGAGACTTTCTTACTGTCGAGAATTGAAATTAAAAGTCAATCCTATAGAAGCATATCTCATAGGATTGGGAGGTGTGGAAACCCCTTGCATGGGGGAGGTGGAACTTCCCCTCTCCATTCAAGATGTTCCAATGACAGTTAAGGTACTAGTGTGTCAAGATGAGGATCTCACTGAGCCTCTGGTCTTGGGTCAAGATTGGATCTATGACCATGCAATCAACTTAAACTTAAGAAGTGGACTCCTTCAGGTATGGGTAAATCAGAGTCGAATTACAGTTGAGTTAGATAATGGAGCACTCAAGGAACTAGAAAAGGCACAGACTCCTGGTCCTTCCAGGGGTACACATGAAGTTGACCATGTTGTTCTATCCAAAGCTATGTGATGCAGAGGAATGGTGATCTCAATAAAGAAGTCAAGGACTCAACGGAACTCCCTTCTTTTCCAAAGGCCAAAGGGAGGCAGCAACCAAAGGTAGATCAATTACTGAAGACTACCTATGCTGGAGGCCAAAAGAACGTGCAAAGCAGAATGACTCAGCCATTGAAACAATTGTGGGTGCAAAAAGGCGAGCGGCCTATTACAGTCAAGCGACAACAATCATCTCAACTTCCTATTAGTAATCAATGACATGATACTAATAAGAAGACTTCCAAAACTTCTTTTGAGAAAGTGAAATCTATCTGGGTGCCCAAGAAGTCGATGAAGACTGGCCCACAATCAAGACAAATTTAGGTGCCTAAGGCTTGCTTACGGGCTCAACTAGTCACACACAAATCACACCATACACGACAGGGTTCACTCACTCAAGGAGCCGTTACCCACTCTTGTTTAATACGCACGAACACACAGTCACCCAGAAGCATGCACAGACTCACTTGTAAATGGGTCCCAAAAACGCCTCATTCCCAAGCAGACATACTCATAAAGCCCTCCAGAGTCTCCACTAAACCAAAACCGAAAGCCATCCATTGTGTTTGGTAGCCTAAAACTTGTAATAAAACCCCCGAACCCCATGTGTAAATTCATCCTCACTTGCTAACTACATCACTCACACACTGTATCTTTCCATCTAGCTCGTAGGACTATCCATTCATTAACTACACACACAATCATCGAGCACTCACTGACCCACTAACCTATTACTCACATCACGATAATGTTGTAACGGGGACAAAAAGTGTTCTATCTTGTCCATTACAATATTAACGCATGATTCTATATTCTCACAGAACCAGCAAGCAAGCAATAACAATGGCAGAAGCAGGAGGCACCAGTTCCCAGGCAGGGTCTAGCGCACAGATTGTGGACATTAAAACCCTCCTCCTTGAACCACCACTCACCGAGAGGCCTCAAGAACTTCAAGCGGTGCATGTGCTCCCTATTCAAGACCCTCCTCAGGGACACACTTCTCAAGTGGGGAAACACGCTCATTGGTTTAGTGATGTCGCAGGGCCATTGGGTGATGGCACCTACTTCTGGGAAGCAAAAATTGAGTTCAATGGCAAATGGGGACGCTACCATTTCTTCACTCGCGAATTTGAGAACTATCAAAATGCAGAAGTGATGCGATCGGTATGGACCAAAGCGGTCTTGGATAGCTATTTCAGGGCACATTTGCCTAAGCCAGATTTCCTACACTGCTCCTATTTTATCAGTACCATCACTCCTAGCAGGGCCAAGGGAGGCGATAGTACTTTTGTGCTACCCTCACTATTGCCAGGCCACGAACTCAAGAGATTCAAACTGACCCTCAATTTGGTACGGGCAGCATTGAACATGCAAGGCATGCATATTCCCACTAAGAAAGAAACAATGGTTCCAGGCAGGATGAAGCATAAGGATCTCAACAAATTGAAGGACATGGTAGCAATGACACCTACCATTGCTCTCCACCTATGAACGATCATGCAGCATTTTGCTTTTCCCACCCAAGAACGATTCACTATGCCACCAAAAAAGATATGGTTCAGCTTGTACTTAGCGGAGACAGAGAATCTCACCATCAACATACCGCACTGGATCATCGATCAAATACACCTAGCCCATCAACGGTGAAATAAGAAACAGAAAAATGTACTTCATGGATGCTGTGATCTCACAAGAATAATTTACAGGTGCTTAGCGTACGACGTGCCCATTCAAAGAGCACTAGTATGGTCTAGGGCCCAAGAGTTCCAAAGACGACTATCAACGGCGGGTCCTCCATCGAAGAAGATGAGAGGGGGAGTTCAATTACCATGCGCTCAACCAAGGGGAGCCACTACCACACCCGAGGTGACTCCTCCACAAACGAGGCGTGTCCGACCATTTACCATTTGCCTACCCAGACCAAGTGCAGAAGGACCCAACCTAGTGTTCCCTCCTATTCCATCAGACTTGGAGTTCCCTCAAGGTTACACCCTTGCTGATCTGACAGAGGAAGAAATTGCCCCTTTGATCAATGAGTCTAACCTGGAGACAGAAGTAGAGCAGACCCAAGGACAACAACCCACGACTACAACTTCAGCCCCGACCCAACCGGGAGTAGTAGAAGTAGAAGAGGATGAAGAAGAGACAGAAGAACAAGAGGCAAACGAGGAGTATGATCAAGAATATGAAGAAATTTCAGAACTAGCAAGTGCCCCGACATACTCGGCCCAAATAAAAAGATTATACGAAACCATGAAGCGGGTCCAAGAGCAACACAAACTGTCGCTCGAGACAGGAAAGATAATCATGAGCCAAATGTTAGCCGAGGAAGGTGTGGATGACATGTTTATCGAATCAATGAACCTGCACGCTGACGCAGTAGGCTTAGATGAGGTTGTTCATGCAGCCATGACTTATATTCATCGATTTGAGAAACAAGTGCCTACCCGTCCCATGCGATCTGGCAAACAAATCCACACCAATGTATCAGAACCAGGAGGTAACACACAAACAGAAGAACATCAGGAGGAACCACTCTCACCACCCACCTCACCTCTCACTACACAAGTCACCTCACCACCTGGCACTACCACACCTATTTCTGCCATTACCACAGTCGTCATGGGAATTCCTCTCTCTCCCGGCATCCAATTCGGAGGAGTTACCATGCCCACCTTCACAACACTCTTCACAAATATCACATCCACCCCACCCACTGTTCCCATCTACACAGTCACACACACGTTCGACACAATGGAAACATCACCGGTCACAGCACCACTCCCACCCCCCACGCAACCTCAATCCCCCATACCCCCTCCACCTACCTCACCACTTGACTCCACAGCATTCACCACTCCCTTCCCCTTCCCCATTCCCCCTGCATCTTCATCTTTCCCTGCATCGTTTAATGTAAATAGTATATTCATGACATTACATCAATGCATGTATCAACTTCAGAGTGAGTATCAGGCTCTCGAAGACCGTCATCATCAACTGACTACGAATCATCAACAACTACAGAGACGGCTTACAAGTATAGAAGAAGAAAATGCAGACCTCAATCAACATTACACCACTCTAGAGCAAGCTCATCAAACCCTCCTGGAGACACCCCAACCATCACAAGAGTCAGGTGTCAAACAACTCGAAGCCTTACTGGAGGTTTACCAAACAGATAATCTGAGAGTCCGGCAAAATTTGACTCTACTCAAAAAACACATGGCTACAGCCCTTGAAGAAAACAAGCGTCTGCAGAAGCAAAACGAAGAAAACCTGGAAGCTGCCATGGAAGGCTCTCCCCATGAAATCGACCCAGAACAATTCAAAGCAGTTCCCTCAGAAACAATGAAAACAATCTTGGAAAGCTATGCTGATTTATTAGAAGCACATGATGATTTGGAAAGGGAACAGGATGAACTACGTCGCCAGCTCAGGGAACAAGAGGCACAACCCAAAGTCATAGAAACGACCTCGACTTCAGCGGAAGTAAAGGCATTAACAGAGCAGGTGGCAAAACTACAGAAGAAGTTACTAGAATATGAAAGACAGCCCTCTCCAGTTGTAGAACCAGAGCCAGATGAATCGGTACCCATTGAGGTGGACGAAACATATGAGGAACCATATGTTCCTATGCTGATGCCAGGTAGTCAGCAAACCTCAGAAGGAATGGACACCTTGGAAGTCGAAGTACCCGAATGGCTCCAGACACTAGAAAAAACAGCCACAACCCATGAAGATCGAGTGGCAATCCAAATCCAATCAATGGCCAAATTAGAAGACACCATCATAAAGTCAGAGTATTTCCGTAGTATGTCTCATCATAGATGGATCGACACCAACGACGATCAGTATGTGCCATACTGTGTACTCCTTGCAGATTACAACGCGGAGATCCAACGCCGATGTGGCAAAGCTCCAACTTTCACCACACAATTTGGACCCGATGACATCCCAGAGAGTGCTAAAAAAGGATCCATTCATCAACCCACCTGGAGGATCCGTCTTCTCGAGACCTACCTAAAGATGGTTCGTACTTGGACTAACATGCCACTCTTTATTAAATACAATCCCTGTTATGTTCCAGTCTTCCGCAGACGCACCTGGCCCGAGTTTACCATTGTTGTTAAGAACATCAAAGGCTGTGCAAAATGGTTAAATTATGTTTATCTAGCACCTCCACAAGGACCTCCCACTGTGAATTATACGATTTCTACCATCCGTCACTGGGGCATTCGACTACAGAATACCCCCGATGTGATGGCCCAAATGTGCAGGAAAATCTTTGAATTAATGCTGATCACATTTAGGACATTCAAGAATATTAAAGACCCCCACTTCTCAGGAGTTGGCTTTCTTACAGGCAACCAAGATCTGGTATACGACATGAGCACCACCCCATCAATAGAGGTAATATATGCTTGGCACGCCAGAATCAAGTACCTCCCAGCTTGCTTTAAACAAACATTCGAGGAGATGTTCGTAACAGGATTCTAGGAATATCACTCAGAAATATTTGTACCCAGGCCCTCACATCTCCTCCACTTATTCGCTGTGGAAAGAACCATCCATTCATAACAATTGCGGGTGCCACATCCGGACGTCCCAGGACCAGTGAATTGGGATGCATTGTTAATGGACCTAGCACAGGGGCTACGATTAGAAGAACACCACCTCGCTGCCGATGTTGTTCAATATTATGTCCAACGCACAGCTAGACAAGGGTCTGTCAGAGACGACAGACGCGAGAGAGGGGGGGGGTGTTGACAGTAGTCAAGGAACTGAAGGAGTCACAAGACAAGGAAGCCTACGTAGGGAGTCGGAACAAAGAGAAAGCACAAGCAGACACATTATTCAAAGAAGATCTGGCAAGTAGGCCATTTAAATTTTTCAAGCATCAAAGAGTTGGGCACACAAGAAGAAGGAGCAAGTAGGGAGCTCCAGGAAATGTATGTCAGAATGTTAGAAGAAATCCCTACAAAAATAGTGATTTTCATCACTAAAAACCATTGTAAATACCATTTCATATTTTTGTAGCTCCATTTTGTGCAAGCCAAGGAGTCCTTGAGCTTGAGGAGCTTTAGAAGTACCTACCCATCAGTTTTCACATTTTTTAGACTCCGTTTGAACCTCCAAATAGGGTAGAGAACCTAATTTTTAACTAGGCCAGACACTAGGTCTGGACAAGGCCAAAACCTAGTCAAAAACTATAAATAGAGCTAGAGAGCTCATTTTTGAGGTTATCTTGTAATTGAATTGAACTTGTATGAGCTTTTTGAAAGTAATCTAAAGAACTCCATTGCTTCTCACTCTTTGTCTTACCTTGTGTGTGCGTGTGTGTGTATGTGTGTGCATGTTAGTGTGCTTCTCACTCACGCACTTGTGCCTTCACTTGCTCGAGGTCATCATACCATCCTCACGTCTTCCCAGATTGACATTAAAGGAGGTGCTACTCATCACTGAGCTACACATATATACAATTCTTGTAAGAGCGTAGCATCCATGGATTACCTTCTTCCTTTCCCATTGGTGTCGTGCTAAATATAGCTAATCAATGATCCAGCTAGCCAGATCAACTGTTTGTGGCCCAGTACAAGCTAAATATAAGCCAAAACAGATGCGCTTGTGGGACATGGTGAATCTATCCTGAGCGGGGAAAGCGAAATGTTGCATGCGTATCCTCAATGGTTTAGAGAGCTCAGGTGTGATCGCTGAAATATCTTCCCACTTAATGACATCTCCACATTTCATTGGCTCTAGAACCAGCCTTTCTCGCTCTGTAGGAGTATGCGTTCCATGGATCTTGATTGCAGCGTGAATCAGATCTTTAGAAAGGTAAAACCTCTTAAAGGGCGGATCATTTACCAAGGACGGCAAAATGAATGTGCCTGGTAGGTCCTTGTTTTCAGAAGCTGTTAATGTTGTTACCAAGTAATGACATCTGTAGAAATCTGGTTTAGGCAAAGGATCACTGAAATACTCTGTGAAGCCTGCTCTCGCCCAAACATGCTAAATCTTCTATGTTCCGTAATGCTTCAAACTCTCTTGAGAAAAACTGGTACTTTCCCCACGTACGGGTATCGAAAGCCAAATTGGCCTCAAAAAGGAAATCTGCCTCCGCCAATGGTCCTGCTAATCCTTGGAACCAATGAGATTTGCAATGAATTTTTTCAGTATATCCCCTAGGAGGATCGTCAATTGGCATAGGCCCTGGAAATCCTTGAAATTCCGATGGTTGAGCCGTAGGATGTGGTTCAGCTAGTAATTCGCCAACATTTGCCATGGTTACACTGGGGCCAGCTTCAGATGGTCCTTCTGCCTGCATGATGAATGATGCGAGTGTGTAGTAGATCTGCTACAACAGATTAACACATTAGTATGGAAATTAATCATGATCCATTACAGTGAGACCGCAATCCCTTTCCATAACCGATGTGTAACCCGTGTAGCCGAGTCTTGTGATGTGGTTTATGGAATGATTGTTGCAAAACTAATGCAGGTCTCTAGACACCTACATGCTTCAGATGATGCATACATTTCTTGATGAGGTGTTATTACAAGTGATGTTGGGTTATAGTGTGTGGATTTGTACAAGGTTCAGTCGTGAATGAGTTATTACAAGGTTGTAGATTAGTCGGGGTGGGAGTTATGTTAGATAATGGGTTTTGAGGAGACAACTGGATACGTTTCGGTATCCACTTCCTAAGAGTTTTTGAGCGGGTGATAGGTTTCTGATGAGGGACAAAAGATGATATCGGATTTGGTGGTATTGAGGGTTGAAGAGATTTCTGAGGGGTATATATTACATGGCTTGAGGGTTGAGCTATAATACACTATTTGGGTACCCAAATCTGCGTGGGTGTGGGTCGGTTCGTAAGGTACTTCTTGGCGATCCAAATATGTTGAATGTGCGAACTTGTGGAAGAAGGTCGAGGAGTTGTTGGATATTGATTCTGCTTCTGCCTTGACTTCTTCTTATCAATGTCTGCGTTGTTGAAATCTGTCGGTGCTTCCTGTCCTTTTGGCACCCATATTTGTCTCGTGCCTCTTGCTTTGTGATACTGATACTGTTGCTTTCTTTGGGTTGTCTGATATTGTCGTCAGTCTGGGTTCCTCCGTTGTGGTTGACTCCTTTGTGGTTGAGGTTGAGAGGTATGATGGATACTCTGCTTTGGAAAAGAAGGGAGGTCCAACACTTGCGAAACTTGCCCATTAGGAAGTGAGGCATTCTGTACCACAGATCTAGGCTAGTCTGCAGTAAGTGTGGAAGGATGGGCACTGCAGGGTATCTTGCCCATGTGGCTGCTAATGCAGTCCACCTGACCGCTGATCGTCCCCATCTGTCCACTGCTGGAAGACCAAGGAAAAATCTCCTGACAATCTTCTATCTGGCCCCTATCCATCGGCAAACTCTCATGGGTTGACTTTGGAAGGAGAGTGCTTAGCCGAGGGCTTTGACCAAATATCTTTCGGTCCTCCGTCGCAAGCGTTTCATAGGGTCGCGGGTCATTTACCTCAAGTGGAGGGTTGTTAGGAAAGTCAAGCGGTATCACTCGCTTCTGATCTAAGGTTCCAATCTGCAAGGAGCCTTGTCTAAGATTTAGGTCCACTGAGTGATCGTATAGCCAATCTTGGCCAAGGATTAGGGGTTCTATTAGGTCCTTGTCATGGCACACTAGTAACTTCGCTATCATGGTCCACCTCACCCATGCAAGGGGTTTCCATGCCTCCTAGCCCTATGAGGTATGCCTCAATTGGCCAGATTTCTATTCTTGAGTCCTTATAGTGGGCCCATCTAATCGCACTAGTAGCAGCACCTGAGTCAATTAAAGCCCTAAGCTCTTGGCAAGAGATGTCGTGCTCTAACCTAACTGTAATGAATGGTCTTCGGTCCACTATGCTAGGATGAGTACTTGACTTTTCTTGACACATGGCCATGGGGTATCTGGGTGTCGTTTCTAGATGGTTATAATGTTCTCTCCCTAGTCCTTGCCTTCTTAGCTTCATGCGCTTAATGCGTTCTATAGCTTCTGCCTGAGCTTCAGCTCGTATTCTATTTTCTTCCTCCTTATGCTTCTTTGCCAACGTGAGTCGTCTAAGCATATCCTCAGTAAGAGGTTCCTGATATAGCTTGACTCTACAGCCACTATCGTAATTAAGCATTATGTCTCCTTCTAGGGTGGCTAGTTGTACTGCTCCACTTGTCGAGAGTCTGTTAATGATCATAGGTCCATAACCTCGCTTTTCTAACTTCCGTGCGCGTTGTTTCAGCGTATATACTAGGACTAAATCTCCTTCTTTCAAGCCTTTATCTTTCACATGTGCATCAAAATATGCTTTATGTCGCTTCTTTGCTGCGTATATTCCCGCTGCTCCTCTCAGCCTGGTTTCTCCTAATCATTCCAAGTCCATTATTCTTGATGATAATTCATGGCCGGTCCATTGATGTTCTTGTGCAACCTTAAGGGTCAGTATCAAGAAGTCCAAAGGAAGCACAAAATTCTGACCAAAAACCATCTGAAAGGGAGTTGCATTGAGTACGGTCTTGTAGGCCACTCGATATGCCCAAACAGTGTCGTGTAACTGTTTGCCCCAATCTGAATGTTTGTTGTTCATGAGTTTTGTCAGTACGTTACAAAGGATCTTGTTAGTGCTTTCAGCCTCACCGTTGGCCTGAGGATGATATGGTGCAGATTTCTTATGAATCACCATAAAATCCTGTAACAAATATTCAATGACTTGGTTTAGAAAGTGAGTTCCTCTATCGCTCACTAACTCAATAGGCAATCCATATCTTGTAAAGACATTTTCAAATAAGAATTTTGCAGTCATGTGTGCATCATTCTTTTTTGTGGCTTTTGCCTCTACCCATTTGGTAAGATAATATGTCGCAACAATAATGTATTTAGCATGTGTACCTTTTGCAGGGGGTTAATGGGTCCTACAAAGTCTATACCCCACTTAGAAAATGCACGTCCTCCCATCATGGGTTTCAATGGCATTTCGTCTCGGCGAGTAGGAAATTGAGTTCTCTGGCACACATCACATCTCTTTACATAGGTATGTGCATCCATTTAAGAGTGGGCCACCATAATCCTGCAAAGAGGATGGCTTTGATTATCCTATCGGGTCCAAAATGACCTCCTGCAACACCTTGGTGTGCAGTCTCTAGTACGCTCAAATAATCGCTTTCATGAACACAATGTCTTAAGTATCCATCTCGTCCTTGTTTGTATAGATTGTTGCCAATAAGTGAATAGTCTTGAGCTTCCTGCTCTAGACTTCGTTGTCGTGCTAAGGTCATTCCTTGAGGGAATGTGTTCGTCCTCAAGTATGTCACTAAAGGTTCACTCCAATCTGGTATGAGAGACACGTGATATAATGTAGCATGTTCTACTGGTGGTCTTTCACAACAAACATGGCATTCTTTACACAACTTGTAGACATCTGCTTCCATTGAAGTCCAATAGACTCCTAGTCTATGCAGAGTCTGCAATGTACGATGTTTTGAATGATGTTGCTTTAATGCACCGACATGTGCCAATTGCAACCAATTCGCATGTTCTGATTCGTCTACACAACAAGCAAGAATCTTTTGATTATCCTGTTTATAGATACTTCCTGCTATTATTTGGTATCTCTGAGACTTAGTAATCTCTCCTTCTTTGATTCTTATCCTGGAATTCTTAGGTCCATATGTGAGAATAGGGACTATCGGCTTAGCCCATTCTGGTGCTATCTCAAGGTTAAACAAATATGCATCAGGTAATTCATCCGCTATCCCTTGAGGAGCTTCTCCTGTGGTTAATCTTGAAAGGTGGTCAGCTCTGAGATGTGTCTTTCCTTTCCTGACTACTACTTCAAAATCATACTCCATGAGTAATAGAAATCAACATATCAGTCGTCCAGTGTTACATGGCTTTTTGACTAAGTACAATAAAGCTTGATGATCTGTAAAGAATTTGAACTTATTTGCCAACAAATAATGCCTGAATTTCTTTATTGCGTAAACCATTCCTAATCCTTCTCGTTCCGTAGTGGTGTAATTTATTTCTGCTACGTTCAATTGTCTACTCGTGTAAGCTATGGGGAGGTCTATATTACCTTCATTCGTGGGTTGTGCTAACACACATCCTATGGCATAGTTCGATGGATCCACATGTACGTGGAATGGCTTACTCCAATCCGGGGTTGTCAATATAGGTGTTGAACACAAACGTCATTTAAGTTCATTGAGTGAATTCTCACATTCATCGGTCCATTCAAACTTGGTCAAAAGAGAGTACAGAGGCTTGGCTATGATTGCATACATGTGTATGAATCGTCTGTAATAACCGCAATGACCCATAAATGCTTGTACTTCTTTTACGTTATTCGGCCTAGGTAGATCTGCAATCACTTTCACCTTTTCTTCATCCGTAGAGATTCCATTCTTTGACACAAGGTGTCCTAGAATTTTGCCTTGTCTGACCATGAAAACGCACTTTTGTGGGTTCAAACAAACCTGATATTCTTGACATTTGTCAAATACTTGTCTTAACACTAGGATATGCATCTGCCTTAGATTCGAATGAGCACATATGTCATCGACATAAACTTCCAAACTCTTTCGTAAGAATTCCTTGAAAACATGACACATGAGTCGCTGGAAAGTAGCGGGTGCATTTGTTAAGCCAAATGGCATCACATGAAATGCAAATATGCCCCATTCTGTGGCAAAGCCGTCTTGTGTTGATCTTCTGGAGCAATGGCCACTTGATTATAGCCTGAAAAACCATCAAGAAAGCTGTAAACTTCCTTGCCCACAACTCTTTCCAATGAGTGTTCCATGATAGGAAGGGGATAACTGTCTCTAATCGTGGCGGCATTAACTTTTTTAAGGTTAATACACACACGCAATTTTCCATTTTTCTTGCGCACAACCACAATGGGGGATACCCATTCAGTATGCTCAATTTTGTATATGAATCCTGCTTCTATCAATCAATCTATCTCCTCTTTAATCTTCGCAGCGTAGTTATCATTGTAGGTGTATGGTTTCTGTTTCGTAGGTTTTGCATCTGGAGTCATAGGGATTCTATGAGAACATATGTCTGGATCTACTCCTTTCAATTCTTTGTAACTCCATGCGAACACATCTCTATATTCGCGCAATAGGGCAACTAACTCTTCTTCTTCTTCAGTCGTCAAATCATGCCCTATGTATGTACATTTTTCTTCTTCTCGTTCTATGGCAACTATGATTTTCTTGGTTTTCTCTCGGTTATCGTATACTTCTCCAACATTGGCTTTTCTGTTAGGCATTCATACCATGATTCGTCTATCTTCGATTTCATACTTCTTGAAGTTCTTGGGAACCTCAAACAAAGATTCTTCTTCTTCTGACATGGTTTCTTTCTTCTTCCTTTTCTTACCTTCACTTTATTCTTCATCTGGAAATACTATAGGTGAGTAAGTTGGGTCTTGAAGGGTTCGTGGATGTTGTTCTGAACCTAAGGTCTTGGCTTTTAATCGTTCTTCCTCTTGTTTTGCTACCTTACACATCCATAAATGAGTGTCCTCGTGCAACCAAGAGGGGTCTGATTCTAATGATTGTACCGATTCCGTTTCTACCTGTGTCTTATGGATGGTGTTTCATTGTATTGGGGGTATGTCTCGATGTGAATAGTCTTTAAGATTGACTTTAGTAGTCACTCCTAAATGTTGCAAGTATAAAGAATTAGTTCCCCAATCTTGTACAATTTGCAACAAACGCATGAATGGTCTTCCTAAAATCATCTTGTAAGCATGATTTTTTGCAAAATCACAAATGGCAAAAGTATGCTCAAATTCCACACCACAAGTGGTGAGAGATATGCCTTCTAGTAAGCCTAATGGTTTTTCTATATGTCCATCAGCCATTTGTAGCTTCATCTTGGTCGTTCTTAATGTTGGCTTACCCCAATGTTTCCATAAAGTGATGGTAGCAATGGCTACTCCAGCTCCTGAATCTAAGATGGCTTTCGTGGTGTAGCACTGATCGGTTATCGGAAGATAACTGTTACCTTCCTCTCCTTCACTTACATCTCCTATTCTTTCTATGGGTATCTCTGGTACCTTCTTGTGTGATCCTATTTGTGAGGGAGTAGTAGCAAGCTCGGGGAATTGATTTGCTACATGTTTCCACAATTCTGGTTTAACCTTCAACAACTCCTCTAGGGTGAGGTGAAATTGTACTTTGGTATTCTTGATCATTTCCATGTTTCTAGGGATCCCTGATTATTCATTCCTCACTATTATCGTGGGTGCTCTCATACTAATAGACTTAGCTTCCCAAGGTCCTGTGAATTGAGGTAATTCTTGCAAAGAATTGGATTCAAAACCTATGTGTTCACTCAGTTGCTCTGTTATCTCAAAAAATGGTTGTTTTTTTTGCACTAATATGCTTCCGTTGTGTAGAATACATGCTTGATTGCAGGCACTTGAAGATTTGATCAAATATTTGATTGGAGGTATAAGGGAAATACATGGTGACGTCTTGGTAAGAGAGGATGGGGAAATCGATACCGTTGCTTTGCTGGCGTGTGGCACCGAAGGGTTCATAGAAGAAGGCCTAGAAATATATGCTGAAATTTGTAGACGGGATTTGCATCAAAATGTGTACATTGGAAGCAGTTTAATTGATTTGTATACAAAGTTTGGATTACTCATAAAAGCACATGAAGTCTTTGATAGGCTGCTGAATCAGGATGTGGTGTCATGGAATGCCCGGATTGCAGGATATGTAGAATATGATCATGCTGATAAAGCTCTTGCTTGCTATGAGCAGATGAAAAATTGCTCCTAATGAAGTCACATATGTTTGTGTTTTGAAAGCCTATTATGTTCAAGGAGCTGTTCACATGGGTATAGAGTTGCATGCAGGTATTGAAAGACAAGGATTTGCAACAAGGACCTTATTTTTGGGAAGTGCCTTGATCAGTATGTATGCAAATTTATTTTTGGTATCAAAAGCTCAAGATGTTTTTTGACAAGCTGTCAAGTCAAGACTTGGTCACATGGGACTCTCTCATTTTGGGTTATGCTGAGAAAGGATATCCACGTTTATTAGACCCGCATCGGAAAGTTTTTTTGGCACCGATGTACAGATAAGAGGGGGGCGGCTGTCATTTGTTTGGGGGGGGGGGGGGTTTCGATATACAGGAATGAGAGGCCACGAAGAAGGGGGAGCTCAAGCGACACCGAAGCAGATTAGAGAGCGTATGAATGTGGAGGGTTTGACCAATGACGAAGTGAAGAGACAGCACCATATCCTACCATTTTTGTTGGCGGTAATCATGAAGCATCAAATCACCTTTGGGAGCTCTATTATGGGGGTTGGGCGGCGGCTCAAATTTTTTATCTTGGATGTGCTGGAGTAATTCGTTTTGGAAGCCTGCGTATAGGTGGTTTGTCTGGAATTTTCAAGCCTCGTGACTACCATTCAGGTCATTATGAGCGACCTCCCTACAATCAAAATGAATTGCGGTCAATATATCATGTGCGAGAGTATGATGTGTTCAGACTTCTTCAGATTCAAGATCCCATAGACGTTTTCATCTCACATGATTGGCCAAGAGGCATTGCAAAATTTGGTGATGTTGTAAGCCTTCTGAGAGATAAACCATTTTTTGGAAGAAGAGATTAGGAATGGAAGCCTTGGAAGTGTGCCTGGAGAGGTACTACTGCAGAAGTTGAAACCGTCGTATTGGTTTGCAGCTCATCTTCACACAAAGTTTGCAGCGCTTGTCCAACATAGCACTGGGGAGATCACAAAATTTCTTGCATTAGATAAATGTCTTCCCAAACGGGATTTCCTACAGGTGATTGATATTGCTGTTGAGGACAGAACCCCGGAGTTCAGATATGATGAAGAGTGGCTTGCTATAGTCCGGGCATGTAATCCATTTCTACCAATGGGCTTGCAATGTAGAGCATTACCAAGACCTGAAGATTTAGAGATGGAGACTCATAGGGAGTGGGTGAAAAATAGACTGCTTGAAAGAGGTCGTGCGGTTCCTACAGATTTTCGTGTAGCAGTCACACCATTCAACCCGACAGAGACGAAGCAGATTCCTTTATCTTCACATTCAGGGCACGCAAGGAATCCTTTCACAGAGTCTTTTCTTTTGTTGCTGGATTTACCATACATACTGGATGGACCATGTCTTCTTGAGGAACATGTGATGAAACAAGGAAGTTCAGCTCTTGACAGAGATCCTAGTGAGATTGAACTTAATGAATTTGATGACGATTCTGTACTTGATGATGTTGATGAATCTGGGGAGATTGAGTAATTGTTTCAAGTGGATGAGATTCAATGAATGAAGTATGTATCTGGCCATCTACCAATCAGTGAGGCAAGGTGACTAATAACGAATACGGGAATCGATGCATGGTAACCTTCAAATATGAAGGAAAGTGCAGCCCATTAAAAGTCAAAACAGATTGTAAATCATGTTCAACATCGTGCACTTATTGTTCATGGTGGTCTTCTCCCAGAGTCCTGATGAGCACAGTTTCAGAAAGAGCCTGTTTAATGGAAGCATGCTCCAGAGGATCCTATCCTGCATTTGGATGAGCATATAATGATAAGTTCTTTGAAGTTACTTTCAGAATAAGATTTCAATGCAGGTTCACATGGTATGTTTTATGTTTTGCTTGAGCCTGTGTTGACGAGGTGAGTTCTAGCTCCAATCACATAATCTAATAGAATAGATGTATAAATCTTATTTGAGTGATAGCTGAACTGAAAAGCCTATGGATGACTGAAGCCTTTTTGACACATGGGAACATTTATGAACAGTTGTCTGTATTCGCGTAGTCATCACTCATCTTGAATTTTATGTCTTGACTGTATAAGCAATTTGGAATGTAAATAAGACGCGCACGTTTTTTTTTTCTAAAATAAAAGTGAGAACAATTGAAGGATAAGTAGGAAACGGGAAGGAGAGAAAGGAGGTTAGGAACTAGGGTGAGAAGGTAAGAGAAAGTGCACGAGTATGTGTATGTGAGAAAGGGAAGGAAGTGCGAGCGGGATGCTTATGAAGCTAGGGCATAGGCCAACGGAGTGTCAATCAAGAGCTAATTGTGGCCTCCAGGTAATCCAATTGGACCGATTCCGAGGGGTTTGAGCAAAATAAAGGCTTTCACAATCATCTTTTCCTTGGGCTTAGGAGCAATCATTTTGGTGCGTTTGCCGGGAAGCATATGAACTAGTACATATACAAAGGAAGGATTCCTCGAGGGATAATTATGGGATCCAAGTGATCCAATTGGACCGATTCCGACGGGTTTTGAACAAAATAAAGTCTCGTATAATCACTTTTTCCGTGGGCTTAGGAACCTTACATGCTCTTCCTCTACATCATCATAAATAAAGGGAATGTCTTGGGGAAATTGCTCTTGCAAGTCGTCTATTTCTTGAATAGGAGGATGGGTTCCTTGTTCTTTTCTCAACTTCTCTTCTTGTATTTCTCTCAAAAATTCATGTGAATATTTATGTATGGAAGACAGGTTGTCTTCACCTTCCGTGTTTGGTACTTGAGAGAGGGATGGTGCATTCCTTTCCTGTGTCTATGAAGCAATAGGGTTCCTATGCTGATCCTTTTTCTCCCTGCTATCAATCAAGTATTCTAGCCTCTCCATCAGTCCTTGAAAGTGTAATTCCGGTTTTGCCATGTTATTCCAATTTAGATATCTAGAGGCTTCGAACATAGCATGTGCTAATTCTACCATCTTCATGCAAAGTTTAGTTCTCTCAATTTCTAAGTCTGCTCGAGGGTAGTTCTTACTCATTTTCGCTACTTGAGGTCCTTCTTTTATTTTGGCTTGATACACGCGAAACATCATGTCTAGGTTTTCTGGTAGGGGTTCCGCTAAAACTGATCCTGATCTTTGAGCTAGGTTCTCTTGATTCAATTCTTGTGAAGTCAGTTCTAGGATTTTGGCTCTTGATTCCTTGAGACTTCCTTCCAATTCTGTTATCCTCTTACTCCACTTTCTCTTAATCCTTTCTCTAGAATCTTTCCAAGATTTTGTCTTTTTACTGCTAGATTCTCCAACTTCACTAGTTCCGACTACTTTCTCTTGATTACGTTGTTGATTTTGTAAGAGCGCATGGGCTCTCGTTATAGCTTGAATAGGCACGTATGTAGGGTTGGATCCATCTGCATTGTGCACAATATCTATCACGTTGATGGGTGTTACATTTGAAGCATTCGCAGGGTTCTTAGGACACTCTTTTATCATATGCTCTTTGCCACAATCGGCATAAAAGCCTTGTATGTTATAATATTGTGACTGTCCCGCTATGGGAGGATGTGGGCAATCCTTTATGAAATGGTCACCTTGGCACCTAAATCATGGTCCTCTAGGGCGTTGTGGTCTTTGTTGTCTTAATTGAGGCCATGGATTCGGGTTTGTGTACATCACATTAGCGTAATCGGGCTCCCAACTGGGTTCCAATGGTGGACTATCGTATTGATATGTTTCCACATGTTCAGGTGACTCCGTGTCATAAGCGAGTGGACTGTCTACATGAGTAGAGCCAAAACTGTTTGAGTTCGGGTCACTTTCGGTGATCAGGGGTGATGAAGGCACTAAAGCCCTACTTAGGTTCTCTTCTGCACCAACATATTTGACTGAGATGACATTCGCTAGTGGGGGTGGCTGTTGAGCTAAGACATGTTGAGGTCTCTGTTGAGCCTGATAAGGATAGTTTTGTGGAGGCCTATAATAATGAGGTTGAGCATTATACTGACCTTGATACCTACCTGGTTGCTGGTATTATGCTTGTGGGTAGTTCTGTCTTACTGCTTGTTTGTTATATAGGCAATCTTGAGCCATATGATTCGTGTATCGTCTCTCAATCGTACAGTATTGGCCACTAGGTTTTGCTTGCAGTTGTGTTGCATTGGGACACACGTTTGCCATATGATCACCACCACAGGTGTAACAACGCTTGTTTGTTGTTAACCTAGGCATCTGTTTGCTAGAAACTCCTAGTTTCTAGGCCACTTTTTCTGCTAGGTCTTCTATCGAGCTAGACAGCTTTGAAGATGCTAGAGAGGAACAATCTGAATCCTTATAGACCTTTGAGAGTTCTAACTCGTCTCCTAAGTTGTCCTCAATGTCTATACAAATTCTTACACACTGCTCTAGTGTTCTCGGTTCCTTCAAGTACACATAGGAGCGTAGTTTAGAGTGCAACAGTCCATCTAAAAACAATGACACTTGCTTGGCCTGTGAGGGTAGCTCTTGCATTGGACATCTCTCCACATATTGTCTAAACCTACGTCTTGCCAGTCTAACTATTTCTTGAGGGATCTGTTTGAAGCTATGAATCAACGAAGACATATCATGTCTGATCCCTTTTTTAGAGAATTCAGTGATGAATTACTCTAGAAAGTGATGTATATCTCTAAATTGCCTTTGTTGCAATGGTTGGAACCAAGTTAAAGTTGTATTCTTTAACGTTAGTCCAAATGCATAATATTGCGTGAACATGTCTTCGACTTGCTCTGCCCTTAGAACTTGCTTATATTCTGCAACATGATCATAGGGATCTCCTGTCCCATCAAAATAATTTTTCATGGATTTTACTAGTTGAGTGGGTCTCAATATTCTTGCGTGTTCACGTGGTCTAGGTAGAGGAAAATCATCTCTACCACCTAGTATTCTCTGTTCTCTTTGTCTATCCACTCTGTCCGTGTCTATGGTAGTTCTATCTCTCCTTATGGGATGATTGAAACTTACTTCAGGTCTCTCTTTGTTTTCTCTCTTTGAGTGCCATGGGCTGAGGATGTTCTTGCCCCCTGATGGCTCGCGTTTACGTTTGTTCGAGATGGAGGGAATACCAACTCACCTCTCCATGTGTAGGTATTTCTTGTGTGGTTAGGTACCACGAATACTCGTTCTTAAGTCTCATCCAGGTATATACAACCTTTCTAGGTGTATCCGGGTCCTTGAACTCGTAAATTGTGATGGAACCTACCTCACTAGGTTGTTCTGTTCTGTACCTCCAAAATGCTTCATCTGTCTCTTTATTAACAAACAACTCTATGCTTCTGTTGTCCTGAGGGGTCCACTCTGGGATTAGTACTCTTGTCAGCACAGATTTCCCTCTAGGTGTCCTGGGTTCTTCTAATGGTTCTTTTCCTTGGGATTTAGCTTCAGTCTCCCACTGAATTACACCGAACTCATTGGTATTATTTGGTTGAGTACTTATGATGTACATTGTTCCTTCCTTGTCTATGTATGCGTCTCTCTCGAGTTTCACCATTGGACGTTCCAATCCAATGAGTTGATCAAGATTGTGCATTTGCACCACTTGTCTTCGCAAACCATCCTCATAGATGCGAGCACCTAAGCGGTTGGTTTGGAGAAAATCCAATTGAGTTCTATAGGGTCCTTCAGGCTTTTCCAAGTATGCTACGTTTGACCCTCCTTCTAGTCTTTCTGTGCTAAAAGCCATTTTCGATTCACTCGTGCCTGAGCTCAACTCGTAGGGATAATTACTATTCAGCTGTTGAGCCCACGAACGTGCTGTAGTTCCTACGCTTGCTTTTGATGATCTAAGGCTTTGTCTGTCTTACTTACCTATATGCTTCCCCGATCTAAGGTTCATGAATTTACTTCCTCTGACCGTTAACGTTCCTTGTTTTTAATTGCTTGGTTCTTTTTAAATGCCTTTAACTTCTTGTCTTGTCTTAACTGTATGCGTCAGGAATCAACTTTCCGTGGTACTTTTGAGTTCTCGTTCCATCAGACTTAAGTTCTTTCCTTTAGTTTTTTTTCGTATCACACACCTTTACTTTAGTCTTGGATTTGAAAATTTAATCTCTTGAACTTGATCGTTCCTATCGTCGTTAATCCACAATGCTAGCGTTTAGCCTAAACTAAGAATTGACTGAGGGGGTTGAGTGTTCTTCCAACCTCAAGTCAGTTGCTTTGGTTGCTCTGATGCCCAAGAAGCCACGCTTCCCAAGCCCTGCGTTCTTCACTGCCTTGCCTTGATTGCCCTTGATTTCCCTACTAGACCTGTAAAATCCCACTATTAGACCAATTCTCAAATGGATGATTAAGCACTTTGATATATACACTTTTAAGGTCCCTTCCCTTTTGTCCAAATTTTAATGATTGCCCCCTGGCTTTTCTAATCAACGCATTCTTTTTGAAAAAAACTGTTGAGATCACATAGTACTCGTAAAGAGCTTTCTAACAAGCTATAAAGCTTAAAAAACGGACTTCGGATGAAAGAGATATGAGCGTTCAGGCCCTCGGGAGTAAAAATTGACAAACAGGTTTTTCTCCAAATATGAGCTAAGGGGTCTCCTATGAGTTTAATCAGCCAAAAATTTGCCAAAAATAGCCCCAAAATTGGTCAAAAAATCAAACCCTAAAAGTTGCGTTTGGGGTGGACAAGATGGTCTGAGATAATCGTGATGGTCTGGGACCGTCGCGATGGTCCAGGTGAACCGTCGCGATGGCGTGGCACAATCGCGATGGTCCGATGGAGCGAACTGTCGCAATGGCGTGAAGTGAACAATCGCAATGGCGTGAATGAACCATCGGGATGGTCTAATCAGTGAGCAATCGCGATGGCATCGGTCAACAAGCAACACGACAATCGCAATGGCGTGAGCCCGTCGCGATGGTCACGAGGCACGATGGCTTGAGCCAATCGCGATGGTTCGAATTTTGAGTCGTCGCGATGGTCTGAGGATATCGTCGCGATGGTCTAGCTTGCCACATGGCAGCATCGACGCGATGGCATGAGCCAATCGCGATGGCGTGGGGTCGACGGGATCATCGCGATGGTCAAGGACTGTCGCGATGGTTCAAGTGAAACATCGCGATGGCGGAGACCGTCGCGATGGTCCGGTCGAGCCGTCGCGATGGTGTGAGCCAATCGCGATGGTGTGACACAATCGCGATGGCGTGAGCCAATCGCAATGGTCCACCAAACTATGAATTTTTGCAAAGCGTTTGTGGATCCATGTATGCACTGGTGTCGCCTACCTAGTGGTGAACTCGCTTACCAAAAATGTCGAAGTTGACAGACCATCGCGATGGTCTGACACATACGGCAGAAATATGACAGAAAGTGAAATTTTACCTTTTGCAAGCTTTCCTGATGCACTGGAGCACTGTACCTGCAAGAAAACTCAAAAACACAATAGCACATGCAAGCACAAAAACTCTCTCTCTCTCTCATGCACAAATGAGGGAAAATGAGGAGAATGGGTGGATATGGTGAATTTTTTGAATTTTTCCAAGTGGAAGAAGATGATGCGGTGATGAAGATGGAGTGTGGGGAGGTGAAAAACACTAAAAACTAACTAAAAGAACCACGTTAAGAAGCTCCACCTCCTTAATGTCAATCCGCGGAAGAGATAGGTGTGATATGAAGATCGTGAATATGAGATGAAGTGAGAGTGAAGGTGAGAAGCATAGAGATGCACACACACATACACACACACAACGAAGAGACAAGCAAGACACAATGGAAGGTAGGAAATCAACTCTATTACTCAAGAACACTCTTACACACTCAAGCTCACTCTAGCTCATACAAGTCTACACTAGCTAAGTCACCCCAAAAATGAGCTCTCTAGCTCTTTTTATAGATTCTACATTAGTTTTGACAGGTTTCACATCTAGTGATCGGCATAGTTAAAAAATAGGTTCTAGGTGCTATTTGAAAGGGTAAATGGTGTCTAAAAATAGTCAAAATTGGTATGCACATTCTACCTAAGCTCCTCAAGCTCGAGGACTCCTCGGTTGCACAAAATGGAGCTATAAATTACAAAAAGGGTTTTTTCTATGTTACATATGCTACAATAGTGATGAAAATCATTGTTGGAGGTTTTGAAAAGTATTTATAAAATATAAGTCTTTGAAAAAATGATTCGACTGACTCCCTGCTTCTTCGTTATGCTCTGTCTTCACATGCTTCCGCGTCTTCTATGCCTCTGGCTACTGCCAACAGCTAGAAGAGTCCAAACACAAATGAATAAGTGTATCAAGGAATAAATCAACAACTGTTTAGTCGACAAAACAAAAAATTTGGAAAGATTTTGCCAGAGTATCCTCTGCAAAATGAGCATATGACCAGTGTCAAAATATCATAAAACTACAATTACTGACATGTTTATCTGCAGAGTGAATCACTGACTCCACTGCATATAATCAATTACCCAATAGAAGCCAACTAGGCTTATCGAGCACCTATGAACAACTATCATACATATCTTATGCTGAGGCTGGGTAAGTCTTCCACCTACATCACCAAAGAGACCCTGAAATCTGGGTGTCTCCCAGTTAAGAAAACCTTACATATATCAATGACCACATGGACGTACATAAGTAGTATCCACATAAGCATACATGGTGTGTATGTGCTCAATATATGCAATAAAATGACACTAAAATACTGAATGCATAGCCCAAAAACTAGCCAACAACACCTGTAAGTGTCTGTCAACTCTAATATTTTATGCTCAAAAACTTGCATGAATTTGTAGTGGTTGCTCCCACCAAAAGTGAAAACCTTTCGAGAAACCTCCCCTCTTGGGATAAAACAATCCAAGTAGCTGGGTACCACTGAAGTAGCAAAAGATGCGCTTAACTGCTTGCCAATGCTTGACACTTGGGCAATGAATAAACCTGCTCATTTGTGAGACAACAAACTACATATCTGGCTGAGTAATGCATAAGTAAATCAAGCATCCAGCAACATGTTGATAGAGAACAACATCAATGCATCTCCAACATCATGAGGACTCAATCATAAACATGTCTCCACAGGAGTGGTAATAGGTTTATAGTCTTCAAGGCCAAAATGATGCAATAATGTGTCAATATATTTCATTTGACACAGACCTATTCCACCATCAACGTGCATAAGCTGAATGCCTAAGTAATGATGCAAGTGCCCCAAATCTGACATCTCAAATGAGGCATGAAAATCAGCAATACGTTTCACATGAAGACGAGTGAGCTGCATGTCATCAACATACACAAGAATGATCAGAAGCACATCATTAGCATGCTTAACATATAAGGTTCTCTCTATTGGATTGTTCTCAAAACCATGTGCAATTAGGTAGGCATGTATTTTTTTCATACCAAGCACGTGGTGCTTGTTTCAACCCATATAATGCCTTTTTCAACCTGCATACTTGGTTTTCATACCCTTTCTACACAAAGCCACATGGCTGAAAAAAAACACTTCTTCATGAAAGTCACCATTCAAAAATGGAGTTTTAATATCCAACTCACGTACATTCCAACCATGATGAGCTACAAGTGTAGAGATGCTATGAACAGCAGTCATTCAGCATGTAGGTGCAAAGATTTCATCAAAATCAATGCCTCTTTCATGTGCATAACCCTTTGCAAAAAGCCTAGACTTATACCTTTCATCTGTTCCAACAGGCTTACACTTCAGCTTGTATACCCACTTGGTGCCAATGGCCTTCTTGCCAAGAGGCAAGTCACATAAAGAGCAAGTCCCAATTTTCATGATAGCCTCATATTTTCATTGCATAGCAGCCATCCAAATTTCAAAATTTTGTGCTTCGTCAAATGAAACAGGCTCATTCTCATCATAGAGACTAGAGGTAGCCATAGCATAGTAATCTGATGCAAAAGATGCACTATGAGAGCCTGAATGAGTACGATATGATAGAGGTGCATCTAATTTGCTATCACGCAGAGTCTACACTAGCCATTTTGGCATAGTTTTTGCCTACTCAATATCAGCTCTCTCATCAACAAGTGCATCATGTAGATCTGCATCAGAAATGGAATGATCTACATAATCATATGAAACATGTAAAGGTTGAGAAGTTGCCTCATTAGGACCAACATTAGATTGTCCACCTATAAAAAGAGGCAGCAAAGTGTCATACATGTCTTTGGAGCTAGTTGATGTCTCCTTAGTACATGAAAGTAATGGGTGAATAACATCTTCCACAAAAACAACATCACGGCTAACCAAAATGTGCTTAGTCTGTGGATGATACATACAATAGCCTTTGCTTTCATATCTGTATCCAACAAAAAATCGTTTCACTGCTTTATCATCCAATTTCCTATGCTTTTGTTCAGGCACTAATGCATATGCCAAATAACCAAAAACACGGAGGTGAGCAACATATGGCTTGCGACCATAGATGGCGATGCTTTAGTGGGACATCTATTAAGTACATATGTTGGACACATAACAACCTCAAGCTAGAAACTATGTGGTAAAGCCTGACTCTTGACCATACGCCTTGCCGTCTCCATGAGTGACCTATTCTTCCATTCAGCAACTCCATTCTGGTGAGGTGTATACGACACTGTATATTGATGTTTTATCCCATGTTCAACGAGAAATGCATTTAACTTAGAGGACATATATTCGCTCCCTTGATCAAAATGAAGGGTGCCCATTTTACATTCTAATAGATTTTCAACCAAAACCAAAAACTGTTTGAAGCACATAAACACTTCGGACTTTGCTTTCAATGGATATACCCATGCATGCATGGAAAAATCATCAGTGAAAGTCACGAAGTAAAGATAATTTCCAAAAGAGGGTGTCTACATAGGACCACAAACATCATTCTCAACAAGCTGCAATGTTTGAGTAGCTCAAACAGAACTATCTTTTGGGAATGAGGAATGCCACATTTTGCCCAAAATAAAGTCCTCAAGTTTGGGTAGAAAGGACACCATTTTAAAGTTCTGCACGTGTAGCAAACTAGCAAAATTCACATGACCAAAGCATGCATGCCTAAGCTTTGCATCTCACATTGCCTGAGAATCATGTACTGCACATGCTAAATCATTTATAGATTTTTCATAGTCTATAAGCTTACGCTCCCCCAACATAAAATGCCAGAAGCAATAATCACATTGCCATTTGATAGATCATGAACTATTATCAATAAATTTCACAACCAAGCCAATCTTGGCCAAAGCTGAAATTGATAATAGATTCTTCTTAATCTTTGGCACAAATAAAGCATCCGACAATGTAAAAGAACTACCATCAACAGTAGTCAGAATGATCTTACCAACTCCCATGATAGGATAAGAGGAGTTGTTGGTGAATGTGACAATATTCCCTATCGGGGCAAGCTCGAGTGAAGTGAAGAAATTGTGCTACAAGGTAATATGTTTTGTTGCCCCACTATCAAAGTACCAAACATCTGAGTCTACTATAGACATACACTATTCAGGAGAAGATGGGTCAAAACTGCAAACAGTAGTACACACACATTCTTCATTCTTCATTAGATTAGTAGACTTTGTTTTCGGTGTAGAGGCCTCTGCAACAACCATTCCAGCCTCTTTTTTCTTTTCCTCTTTTTGCAACCAGTTTTGGAAAATTCTTTATGACATTATCATTTGCTTTAAAGTACTTGCAAAAAAAATTCTACTTTTCTGTTTTCTTTTCATCTCTGTCATCCTTCTTTGATTGTGCAGAATTAGCAAATTTTTTATTACTAATAGAAGAGCTCCATTTACCTTTGCCCTTCTAACTAGCCAGGAAAGCTTGATTTGCAACACGCATAATGGACCTGTTCTACCTAGACTGGTCTTCATGCAACAAAACAGAGATCAACTCTTCAAATGTTAAGGCATTTGGATTTCCTTTCATCATCAAAGGAAGACTAGAAGCAAAACTTTGATATGAATTGGGGAGACCATTCAAAATAGTCTACACAAGTGAACTATGAGGCAAGACTTCATCAACAGAAATCAACTATTCCTTCAAATCTTTGATCTTTTTCAAAAATTTGGAATCTCCTTCATTCACGTGCTCACTCTCCAACTATTTTTGGAGATAAGCAACATGAGCCTCATTCCTTCCTTGGTATAAGTGGTAAGTGTATCCCAAGCATCCTTAGCTATTCTACAAGAGTAAATGTGAGGGAGAATGGGATGTTTGATAGACAAGGTTACCAATGCATGTGCTTGAGCATCTCTGCCATCCCAACAAATTTGCTCTACAATAGGTGCAACAGAAACCATAACACAAACAAGAACATGAAGAATATCACCATCTTCAATGCCATCTACATTAGCTTCAATACTTGTATTTATAGGTGTAATAGGATGTTTTCCAACACCCTACACAATATTCCACAGTCCTTTTGTGACCAATACATGATGCATCATATAAGCCCATAATGGGTAATTAGTACCGTCCAACTTATCCTCAATAGCCAACATAAAGAATACATCATTGCTTTCAGCCATGGCCACTAACTAAAATACCCTGATGCAAAAAATTGTTTGTATCTCAAAAAGTTGAACATAACTACCATGTCGAGTTTTGCTAAACCTGTAGCAGATATCGAGATGCTTACACTGACGAACCAAAACCTATATATATCTTTGGCACAAAAAGATGAAAGAGCATGCACAAGCACTAGGATAGTGCATTCAGAGTGGAAATGAGCTTAGATCACGATTTTGGCACCACATAGTAAAGTATTTTTTATCTCCTAGTCACCTTGAGTATGCTCACCAAATTTCCTGCGACTCTGAGACAATGATCGGAGGGGTGTCGATGATGCCCTGGATGAAGTGGCGACCTGCTTTGATACCAATTGTTGGAGTTCAAGGTCTACAAAAGCACGAGAACAACACAAGGAAGAAGAAGAAGCTTGGAGCACAACACACAATACTGAATGTATTACCACTAGAATGTACAAAGATAGGTAACCCATTAGGGCTATAGGTTTATATACAAGCCAGGGGAAAGAAAACCTCCTAAAGAGGGAAGAAAGTGCCTCGGTGTTCCTAGTGTGATCACACACATCACTACCTAAATATATCAATACCTTTGACATATCAACTCAAAGAGAAACACCAAAAAATCAATTGGAAAGAGGAACAAGAAAAGAGTTATTCAAGATCTAAAACTTGCTTTAGCTTCAACCTTGGTTCTACAAATAGTAGATCCGAACAAACCTTTCCAATTAGAAAAATATGCAAACTCATTTGTAGTAGGAGTAGTACTAAGCCAAGATAGTTAACCAATAGCTTTTGAAAGTAAAAAGCTAAGTTTTGCTCAACAAAATTACCCTACCTATGAGCAAGAAATGTCTGCTATTATAAGTTAAGAAATGGTTCCATTACTTGTATGGATCAGATTTGACAACAATATTTGATCAAGAGAGCATCAAGTGGTTTGCAAACCAACCAGATTTAATAGGTAGAAAAGCTAGATGGGCCAAAAAATTACAAGAGTTTGATTATGGACTTAGGTACACGAAAGGAAAGTTCAATGCAATGGTAGGCACCTTAAGTTGGATGCCTTTGCTAAACAATATGATTTTTTTGCAAATTCAAAGTGAATTTATTTCAACTTTGAAAGTAAACTACAAAGAAGATCCAAGCTATAATCAAGCATGGAAAGCAGTTCAGCAAGCCCAAATGAATGAAGCAAGTACTTCTGAAGGAAAGTTAAGACACCAATCCCTCCAAGGTTAATATTTTCTTCATAAAGGTAAGGTTTGTGTCACAAGTCAATTGGATATACGAAATCAAGTTGTCTTCGAATGCCATGATACCCCAAGTGATGGATATCCCGATGTTAACTGAACCTATGAGTTAGCTAAATGACATTTTTATTGCCTAGTATACATTGAGAAGTGCAAATATATGTATCTAAATGCCATTAATATTAAGTAAATAAATTTGAAAGGCTTAAAGTTGGAGGATTGTTGCATCCTTTAGAGATTCCCAAAGGTAAGTGGGAAAGTATCTCCATGGATTTCATTTCAAGATTACCTCGCACTGAAAAAGGCTTTGATTTAGTCTAGGTTTTAGTCAATCAGTTGTCTAAATTAGCTTTATTTATACCAATTAAGACTTCTTACAAGTCTCGTGAGCTCACAAAAATAGTTCTAAATCAACTTTATAGACTCTATGGTCTTCCAATAGACATAGTTTCTAATAGAGATGCTAGATTTACAAGTCATTTTTAGTGAGCAGTCTTTAATAGACTGGAAACCAAACTAAGCTTAAGTACAACTGACCATCCCTAGATGGATGGACAAACAAACAAAGTCAATCAGATATTTGAAGGCATACTATGGTAGTATTATTTTTTTTAAGGCCTACTTAGGGAACTCTAGGTCATCTTCTATTTCAATACATTCCTTGATCCATAGGTCCACTAAATATGATCGTCTATTAAATAGTAGCTATTGCATTTTAATGCTAGTTAATATGTCTATGTATGGAGATAATATCTTTTCCTCAAAGGTTAACTCATGAGGTGGACACCTAGCAATGCATTGATCAAAACGTCATGCTACCAATCTCACATAATCCAAACTCGATTGTTTGAATTTGTGGATCAATAGAGAGGTGTCATGCATAATGTCCCGTTTGGAGAATTCTCCAATGAACTCTTTCAACATACATTCTAAGTTATCAAAGTCCTCAATCCTAAGCAGTTGGAACTAGATCAAAGAAAAACCTTTGAGGGTGATCCTAAAGGCCTCATATTGAGTGGAGAAATTATCAACCTACTCAATGTGGAGAATTTATTTAAACTTTATGATGTGGTCATGGGCATCCCCATGAACTTAATAGGACTCCCTCATGCAACTTGAAACTTGATGAGATTGGATCCTCTCATCTCGATTATGTCTCTTGATTACAAATGGTGGCACAAGGATTGGGCCTATGCATTTGTTGTTTAGATACACCTTGATGTGTAGCAATAGTGGCCTTTTGTAATGCTTGGTATAAATTGAGAATCTCCCATTCTCATTTGAACATCTCTAAGTCTCTCAGTAGTCACCCTAGGGGTAATTGTGCATATCCTAATCAAAACCATTGACAAATATGCGTTGGCCTTGAGATTTATTTTTACATTGAAATTCTTTAAGAAATTTGCAAAACTCTCTTTTCATTGAGTCCTCATAAATTTCAACATATTGTACTTTAAAGGATCTGCATTCTTGTGAAGGATGCATGTTACATCCACAAAACTTAGGGACATTTGGATGGGAAACTATAGCTAAGTGTCCGACCAAGTCTGAATTAGCCACCTAGTGTGAACTAGTCACCTCCTCATTTGAGTCTATAAATATGACCCATGGGCTCATTTTTTATGCATCCTTCTCACGAGGATCTTGGAAGAAAAGTTCCACTAGAGCGCAATTTGGTTTGGGAACGAAGGGAGAAAAGTTCTCTGGGGACTTCTTATCCCAAGTATCTGACCAATGGAGGCACTTACCTGATTTCTTTTTTACTTGGGAGTCAACTAGTTTTCTAAGGGATTGGGAACTTTCTCTTTAGCCAAGCAAATTGTTGAGGACAACAATTCGAAACAAGATGGAAGTGTTATGTCCCCAAAACATAAGGACATTTGGATGGATGCATGTAGATAAGTCTAGCCAAGTGTGAACTAGGCCACCTCTTCATTTGATCCTATAAATAGGACCCATGGGCTCATTTGTGAGACATTCCTTGCATGAGGCACTTGAACTCTTGGCCCTTTTGTAGATCCTCATCACACTTATTTGTGGGGGGTTGGTGGTATGGGATAGCAGTCCCCTGGAGGTGGCTACCTACTTGGTTGCATGGGCCTAAGCTTGAGAGTGAGCCCATATTGACTCCACCACTGGGAGGCGAGTTTTGTGTCCAGCCTTCTTTCTATGTGAATATGGCTTGTGTCTTGACTTGCCCAAAATAGAGGAACATGGAGAATCCAACAGTGTACCTATTCCATCTGCATGTAGAAAGGTATAAAAAGACTCCTTCATTTCCATATATTAGTATGTTTTGGAATCCTTCCTTTCATGTAAAATTTTAGTCAAGAATATAGTTATTGAAATGTATATATGCTTAGGTTCATCTTAACTTAGAGAGATTTAGAATGTTTTCCTTTGAATCTACTTGTGCCCTCAGTCTAGGGCTTTGGTGTTGTACATCAGAGACTTCAACCTCAAATTCATCAAGTTTTTCTTAGTTTTAACTAAAGACATATAATGATCCTCTCCTATCCACATATGTGTTTCTCTCATGTTTCCCTCTTGTTTTAACTATAGTAGGGTCGTGAGACATAGTTATGTCCACACCAAAATTTCTTATCTTCACAATGTGAATATAGGGGCTCCATGCCCATTATTTCTATCATAGATGAGAGAAATACCATACCCTCCTTCTACATCGGACATGGATGCTAGTTAGTTTTCATGTTTATAGTGAATGATGCCTCTTTGGACTCACTATTCGACTTGTTTAAAGTGTCGAGTAGAGTTTTAGGTCTCAAGTTAGATGAGATTGCACTTTCTTTGTTGAGAATCTACTTCCCTCTAGGTCCTTGATTTGTGAGTCTGTCTTGTGCTCATGTGCACTAAGTGGCCGTTGACTTCCTATGATATTTCGACTTCCTATGATATTTCGACTTCTTGTGAAAGTTTTCTTGTGCTTGTGCTTCACACTCATGAATGCTCATAGATAGTGACTATTGGAACTCAATGAAATTCACACACACTCATGCACATACAATCCTTCAAATGCTAGAATTGAATTCACAAGTTTTATAAAGTTATTGGATACGTGTCCTAATTTTGGTTTTAGAGAAGACAAGTAGCTTGCTTATAGAATAATACCCAACCAATGCACAATAATATATACACCAAGTTATGTTGTATGTGCAACTTACAATTACAACTTGGATAGAAGGAAGCCCCTTCCTTTAGGACGTACCAACTATGTCACAGTACCCCCAAGTAGTGACATTGATTATCGAGGTAGTTAGAAAACCCTATGGCTATGCTAAGTGATAGCATGAGAATATTTTTGAAGTGTGTATTTGGTTTTAGGGATAATGTGCTTGCAGTCACTTTCCACCACCCTTCAGGGATGATGCTCTATTAGTCTTTAGAGGATTCTTGGAGTATTCAAGCTTGTGATTCTAAATCTCTAAGTGGATTTTGCTATCTTGGATGGTTTTGTATAGCTAGTTTCAATTGCATGGTTTGCAAGGGTTAAGACCCTTGAGTTTCCTAGAGAAACCCTTGGGAAACCTTTGAAGAACCCCTCAGTTTTATTTATAAACCCTTGGGGATTGAACGATTTTGACCTTAGGATTTTTGTCCTAAGGGGTGGGGCTCAATTAATTGGACAAATTCAATTGAAGACCCCTTGAAGAGGTACATACAATTCTAGAGATCCTCTCGTAAGAAACCATGTCATTTTCAAGTGATCCCATGTTATTCCATGTGAATAACCCTTCTTGGGAAACCATGTAATTTGGACACATGAGAGGTGTTGGTTAGGGGAGTATTTGACCTTAATTTCCTTGCATGAAAGCAAGAGGTTCCTCCAAGTTGGAATTGCAAAGTATGCAAGGCAAGACATACCCACACTCATGGAACAAATGTCTCCAAGTCAGACATCACTATGAGGAAGAGTGAGCATCCTCACAACCATGCACACCTGAATGCTAAATCCACACATGCATGACCAACACCAAAAACACAAGGCAATGAGTGAACACCAAATGAAACCTTCTTCCTAATCCAAATAGTGGCCATAAGGCCTTGGCCACGAGACCAACAATACATCAAATACATATCCTTATATAGAAGAGGAGATGAGGGATCCATGAAGAAAATGTGGTCAAAAGACCACGTGCTAAAATAAAAAAGAGATGCACTAAGGTACTTGGGAATTAAAAAGGAATCTTCATAGAGAGAGAGATCTTTTGCACGTACAAAAACAGCTCAAAGCTGAAAATATAAAAAAGGGATACACTAAGGTAGTTCTAAATCCTAAGGGATGGGTTTCATGTGGAGTTATCTTAGAAAGATGGAAATTTGATTGTTAAAGGAGTATGTGATCATAATCGTCTTGCATAGAAGTGAGAGGTTCTTCCAAGTAGGGTTGCAAAAGGTGCAAAGCAAGACACGCCTATGCTCATGGAACAAATGTCTCCAAAGTAATATCGCTTTGAGCAAGAGTGAGCATCCTCACAACCATGCACACCTAAATGACAAACTGACACACATGCAAGACTAACGCCATGCACATATGGACGTTAGTGAACACTAAATGAAACCTTCTTCATATTCCCAATAGGAGGCAAGAGGCCAAGGGACCAACATTACATCAAATACCTCTCCTTATATATGAATGGAGAGGGGATACGTAAAGAACATATGTTCAAAAGATCACATGTGCTAAAATAAAAAAATATACACTAACGTAGAAAGATATACACTAAGGTAGTTGGGAATTCGAAAAAGAATCTTTGTAGTGAGAGAGAGAGAGCTCTTCACGTATACAAAAAGATCTCAAATCTAGAAATATAAAAAAGGAATGTTTGTTATAAAAAATAAGTGCCTAACTCCTAAGGGATGATTTTCATGTGGAATTATCCAAGGAAAACTAAGAGCTAGTTCCCATGAGGGAACTCATATACAAAGGAAATTTAAGAAACATCGACCAAGCCTCCATATCTTCTAGTTTCTTCCCATCATAACCAACCACCTCCATGCTCCAAGTACTTGGATCCATGAACCCAAGGTTTTTGGACATCATCCCAAGTATATGGATAGTCACAAAAAACCCAAAATGTTGGTTGTCTTTAAGTCAAAAGCTCACAAAAAAAAAAATAGAACCTATGAGCAATTAAACCCTCAAGTAACATATTCAATAAACAAACTTGAGTCATAACCATAAAGATGAGTATGCATCAAAATGTATACATTCTAACTTTGGTTGCCATCTTTGAGAGAAGCATTGAACCCTTCAAGACAATCAAAGCTCCCTAATGGATGCCCAAAACAAAGATAAGCTCTAATGTAGACCTTCCCTTCACATGTGTTTCTTGCTTCCTTAGTATGGCTATTGGATTTTGAACACAATCCCCATGAGAGGGATTCAAAAAATCACTACAAGTTTTGAAGATCTTTAAGATCTTGCAATCAAAGGACTAATGGATCCAAAAAGCAATATTCAAGCAACATCAATAACCTAAACTCCCCAAATCATCTTGCATATTTTAGTCTAAACTACGTGTCTAAGATAGCTTGAACTACCATACCAAGAAAACCATGAAGTCCAACTTAATAGAGTCATAGCCAAAGAGTTATAATGCATTTGTGATTGGGCATTGAAGAGAAAGATGTAGAAGTGGTTCTTTTATTGGTTCATACTAGTGTGTTGTAGCTTCATTATCTTTATCTCTTACTGATCATTGAGTGTGACTACTTAATCATGAGTGACCAAATGATATCTTCTCTTTAGATGACATGCCTTAATTTAAACACACATATGAAAAACTAAAAGGAGTTAAGAAATACTCATTATTTTCATTGCAATAACATATGAACATATTTGATTGTCCTTCCACCATGGGACAGTCACATTTTCTAAATTTGTTGGTGGAAGTAGCAAGCCTAAGAGCTTGTTCAAAGTTCATGGGGCTCCTCTCTTATTGTTTGGATTAACATATGGTTGGAGACTTCAAAAGTCAAATCTTGAATACTGTCTTAGTCAAAAACATTTGGATCACTTACCTACACTATTGTGAGCACATAAATAAACTTTCATCATCATTGGAACTATACATCTCAAGATATGAACACTTATGCATGACTCTATCTATGTATCAGCTAGCTCTCGAAAAGTCGGGGTGACCCCCCAAGCTTCTTGGATTTGCTTCTCAGTACATAGTGAGTCTAAATTCATGAAATAACTTGCTTTGGTTAGCTTAAACATTAATTGAAAGTGTGAAAAATCTCTCTTAATAATTTTTACCAGGTTGTGATCACTTACCAAATCTTTGAGAGCTTTTCATCCAAAAATAGAAGGTTTCTCAAGATTTGTGATCTTCAAATTTAGTCATTTTGGCACAGAACTTTATGGATGATGTTCCAAAGGACTTAGATATTTCCAATGCATATTGTCGAAGCTTAGGGAGCGCACTAAGTGTCTCTAAAGTTACTTGGGCTGGTGTTGAGTAGGATTTTGCCAACAAAATCTCATCTCTACAACTCATCCATCATCTCTTTACAATGGTATTAGAGCAAAGCGAAAGACTAGACATTATGGGTGAAGGTTTCCCCTCATCCATTGAAAAGTTAGATCTAAATAATTACTCAGCTTAGTCTTTCAAAATTGAGGCTTATCTACAAGGAAGGAACCTATGTGGATACATTTTTGGAGATGAGATGATGCCAATACTTAGAAGCCAGTGTGAACCAACACAAGAGGAACAAGAAAGGTTGAATGCATGGTGTTCAAAGGATGCATTGGCAAGGTCATACATCAACAACATGAAGACTCATTTCTCTTGATGAATCTAAGCCACAAAGAAGGGAAAGAAGATGATCATTTGTTCTACATAGATTCTAGATGTTCAAATCATGTTGCAGGCAACATTGCTTTTCTATTTGATTTTGGATAGTCCAAAGGATAGACATGAAGTTCACAAAGGGGATGAAACAAAGCACAATGTGGAGAAGATTGGTAATGTCAAAGCTTCCAATGAGAGGACAAACATTCTGATTAAGGTTCTCTATGTACACTAAAAACCTAATAAGTGTAGGCCAAATAGTTAGGTTCACCCAACATGGAGCTTTTGTGGAAGATCCATGTCAAGGCTTCAAGATGATATCCAGAGGTGAGAAGCATGGTCGGCTCTTTACTTTTGAAATAGGAGAAACCAAAAACATAGCTCTATTCAACTTTGGGTCTCAAACCCTAAGTGAGTTTGAAGTGTGGCATAAGAGGCTAGCTCATGTGAATGAAAGAACCTTGAAGGATATATGCAGGGATGAAAGTGTTCTAGGACTACCAAACATATCAAACCAACACATGATCAACAGGTGTGATGCATGTCAGATTGGGAAGCCACAAAGACAACCATTCAACTAGAAGGCTACATCCACAACAACTTATTGGACTTAGTACATACAAATGTATGGGGACCAAGTTAAGAACCTTCATTGGTAGGATCAAGGTATTATGTCTCATTCATTGATGACAATAGTAGATGGACTATTCTATACTTTATCAAGAGTAACAATGAAGTGTTTGATTGCTTCAAAAAGTATTTAGCACATGTGGAGAATCATACAGGTAGATCACTCAAGAAGCTCAGATCTGATGGAGGGGGAGTTCTCCGAAGAGTTTGATGGGTTCTTGTAGGATAAAGGTATCAAAAGGGAAGTGACTATAAGGTACTCTCCTCAGTTGAATGGAATTGCAGAGGAGAAACAAGACCTTGGTTGGATCAACCAAGACAATGCTTGAAAAGAAGAGGTTGCCGCATTATCTATGGACAGAGGCTATTTTAACTGATGTGTACCTTGCCCATAGAATACCATCCAAAACACTTCAAGGTATGACTCTTTATGAACATGGCATGGAAGAAAACCTAGTCTTGGACATTGCAAGGTGTTTAGTTCCTTAGCTAATGTTCATCTGCCATCACAAATAAGGGGTATGCTAGATGAAAGGGCAGCAAAGGTAGTGTTTATTGGGTATGACTCAACTCAGATAGGTTACAGGTTCTAGAATCCTTTAACCAAGCAATTCACTGCAAGTAGAGATGTTCTGTTTGAAGAACACAGGTCTTGGTATGGTGAAGACAAACAAAAGGTAACTCTACCATATGATCCTTATTCTAATTCTCATCAATTAGGAAGCAAGCTTGATACACATGCCCATGATCCAAGAAGTGATACAGATGATGACCAAGATGAAAAGGAAAAGGATTACAAGATATGGAAGTCAAGAGGCAAACCAAAGATGCAAGAGTGATGAGAATGCTCCAAGCAAGCACCTAGAAGGTCAACAAGGGAGAAAAGATAGCCAAAAGGGTATGGATATTTCCACATTTGTTACAAAGCATTCAATCTACTTGGAAAAGGACTCAATTTTAGAGGAACCCTCAACCTATGAAGAGGCAAAGGGAAACCCCAGTTGGAAGAAGGCCATGAAAGAAGAAATAGATGCATTGAAGGAGATGGACACTTGGAATCCGGTTCCAATGTCACCCAATCAAAAGGTAATTGGTTGCAGATGGGTATATAAAGTTAAAGAAACTCAGTTGGATCAGTTTGCAAGTACAAGGCAAGATTAGTTTCCAAAGGATTCTCACAAACTCATGATATAGACTATGAGGAAACATTCTCACCAATTGCAAAGATGACTACAATCAGAACATTGATAAGTGTAGCTACTGCAAGAAATTGGAGACTCCTCCAACTTGATTTCAAAAATGCATTTCTAAATGGTTGGATAAGTGAAGTGGTATACATATCATAACCTCATGGTTTTGAAAACCTTAATCATGCATTTTATGTTTGCAGACTTAAGAAAGCATTGTATGGTTTTGAAAACCTTAATCATGCATTTTATGTTTGCAGACTTTTATGTTTGTATGGATTGAAACAAGCTCCAAGAGCTTAGAATTATAGGTTGGTAACATACCTTACAAGTCAAGGTTTAGACCTAGCAACTCAGATCCTTCTCTATTCACCAAAAGCGATCACAATGAGGTTATATATCTATGTGTATATGTAGATTACAGGTAGTGATTTGAATGGCATTCAAAGGATCAAGAGACACATGCTAGAGGAGCTCAAAATCAGTGATTTAGGTGAGCTCACATTCTTCCTAGGTATGCAGGTGATATACACAGATGAAGGAATGTATTTGACTCAGAAAAGATACATTTAGGATCTACTTCTATGTTGATATATTGATGTGTGTGAACACTCTAGGACCATCGGGGCACTATTTTCCCTCTTTAGTGGGTTTTCCCCCCGGTTTGTATATACACCTATTGCCATAATGGGCTACTTATCTTTATACATTCTAGTGGCAATACATTTATTATTGTGTGTTGTGCTCCAAGCTTCTTCTTCTTCCTTGTGCTATTTGCATGCTTCCGCAGACATCTAACTCCCACAATTGGTATCAGAGAAGGTTGGCGCTTCATCTAGGGCATAGTCGACACCTCTCTAGTTTCATTCTCAAAATCACACTAAATTTGGTGAGCATACTCAGGGTATGGTGAAGAGTCAAGCTTTACTGCATAGTTTCTAGCTTGAGGTTGTCATGTGTGCAACATATGTACTTAACAGGTGTCCCACTAAAGCACTGTAGTCTATCACTCCATGTGAGGCTTGGCATGGTTGCAAGCCATCTGTTGCTCATCTATGTGTTTTTCGTTGTTTGGCATATGCATTAGTGCATGAACAACATCGCATAGAATTGGATGATAAAGCAGTAAAATGTATTTTTGTTGGGTATAATTCTGAAAGTAAAGGCTATCGTCTGTATCATCCACAGAGTAAATGCATTCAGGTTAGCCATGATTTTCTTTTTGTGGAAATGCTATTCAGCCCTTACTTTCATGTACTAAGGAGACATCTCTTATTTCCAAAGACATGTATGATACTTTGTTGCCTCTTTTTACAGGTGGACAGTCTAGTGCTGGTCCTAATGAGGCAACTTCTCTGCCTTTGTAGGTTTCATGTGATGATGCAGATCATTCCATTTCTGATGCAGACTTACATGATGCACTTGTTGATGAGAGAGCTAATATTGAGCAGGAAAAAATTATGCCAAAATGGCTAGTGCAGACTTTACGTGACAACAAATTAGATGCACCTCTATCATATTGTACTTGATTAGGCTCTCATAGTGCCTCTTTTGCATCACATTGCTATGCTATGGCTGCCTCTAGTCTCTGTGATGAGACTGAACCTTTTTCATTTGATGAAACACAAAATTCTGAACATTGGATGGCTGCAATGCAATCTGAATATGATGCTATTATGAAAATTGCTCCCTGGTCTTTATGTGACTTGCCTCTTGGCAAGAAGTCCATTGGAACTAAGTGGGTATACATTTTGAAGCATAAACCTGATGGAACATTTGACATGTATAAGGCTAGGCTTGTTGTAAAGGGTTATGTGCAAGAAAGAGGCATTGATTTTGATGAAACCTTTGCTCCTACTTGTCGAATGACTACTATTTGTAGCATATGTGAACTTGCAGCTCATCATGGTTGGGATGTACATCAGTTGGACATTAAAACAACATTTCTGAATGGTGTCTTGCATGAAGAAGTGTATGTTTTTCAGCCTCGTGGCTTTGTGAAGAAAGGGCATAAAACCAGGTGTGCAGGTTAAAGAAGGCATTAAAAGCAAGCACCATGTGCTTGGTATGAACAGTTACATGCCTATCTCATTCCACATGGTTTTGAGAGCAATCCAACTAAAAGCACCTTAAAGGCCGATTCAAGAATTTTGGGAATTATTCAAGTCCCATTGATGATACTTACTATGCAAAGTTATTAGTTTTGAGCCTAGCCTTGATAATCCAATTATAATACAATTAGACTTAATGTTAAAGTGTCAATTTAATAATCCACTAAAGAGATAATAACATGTTTTAGTGTCCAAAATGAATAAAAAACAAAAACATTTGGAAACAAAGAGTTGTCTCAAAATCATGTATAATTCCCACTTTTCCTGAATAGGCCTTCTTATATGTTAAGCGTGCTAATGATGTGCTTCTAATCATTGTGGTGTATGTTAGTGACATGCTGCTCACTAGTCCTCATGACATGCATATTGTTGATTTTAAGGCTGCTTTGCATGCCTCATTTGAGATGTCTAATTTGGGGCATTTTGCATCACTATTTGGGCATTCAATTTATGCGAGCTGATGGTGGAATGGCTTTGCGTCAAACGAAATATATTGACACATTATTGCAGCATTTTGGCCTTGAAGATTGTAAGCCTATTGCCACTCCTATGGAGACAGGTTTACGATTGAGTCTTCATGATACTGGAGATGCATTTGATGTTGTTCTCTATCAGCAGGTTGTTGGATGCTTGATTTAATTATGCATTACTCAACCAGATATTTAGTTTGCTATCTCACAGATGAGCAAGTTTATGCATTGCCCAAGTGTCAAGCATTGGTAGGTGGTTAAGCGCATCTTTTGCTACTTGAGTGGTACCCGACTACTTGGATTGTTTCCACTAGTGGTTTTTGCTTCATGCTTTGTAGCTCATGCATATCTTGGTTGAGTCAAGAAGCAGCCTAGAGTGGCAACTTCCAATTGTGAGGTTGAGTATAGGGAAGCTTTCACAGTGATTGTTGAGTGTGTGTGGCTCAGACACCTTATGGCTGATTTGCGTGTTGGTTAGTCTTCTACCACCACCATCTTCACTAACAGTCAAAGCGCATTGGCAGTTGCCACGAACCCTGTGTTCCATGCTTGCACTAAGCACATTGAGGTGCATTATCATCATGTCAGGGAGAGGTTCTCTGCTGGAGAGATCAGCTTGGCGTATGTGCCCATGCAGGAGAACATTGCAGACCCTTTTCATGAAGGCTCTGCCTAGGGAGAAGTTTGAAGCTTTTCACAAAGCTTTGGGCTTACTTCCTTTTGTGGATTGATTCCACATAGCTTGGAACTTCCTTATACATGTGTGCCAGCTGCTTGTTCACCGCATCACTCCCAGGGGGGATTTGTTGATATATTTAGGTAGTGATCTCTAGGACCACCGAGGCACTTTTTTCCCTCTTTAGGAGGTTTTTTTCGCTCGGCTTGTATATACGCCTATTGCCCTAATGGGTTGCTTCTCTTTGTACATTCTAGTGGCAATACATTTAGTATTGTGTGTTGTGCTCCAAGCTTCTTCTTCTTCCTTGTGTTGTTCGCGTGCTTCCACAGACGTCTAACTCCAACATTCTTAAGTTCAAAACAAAGAACACTAAACCTACAGGTACACCATTGGAGATGAATCATAAACTTAGTGTTTATGAAGGTGAGAAAATTGAAGACATTAAAGAATATCAAGGCTTGGTAGATAGCTTGATATATGCTACTCGTACAAGGGCAGACATCTCATATAGTGTGGGAGTGGTTAGTCAATTCATGCACTCACCTAGAAGACCACACATGGATAACAATTGGAAAAATTCTTCCTAAGGGAGTGTCATAAATAGGTTTGGCTTGCTTTAATGCATAAAACCCCTAATTTATAACAAATATAGATGGAGTAATCACCTTAACACTGAACAAGTCTCATCCTGATTTTTCAAGGAGTTGCAAAGAATGACCCCGAGACTAAACTAATGAAACAAATGATTTAAAAATGTGTATGCATATCCCTTTTGAATGAGTGCTTAAACAGTGGATTTGGAGCTCTCTAGAGAGAGCAGCAATCTCTGCAAGTTAACTGAGTCTAAGGAAGAAGGAGTAGAGAATAGAAATGGCACCAAACAATGATCAAAGAGTATATGTATTGCTTCAAATCATCAATCTCATTAATGCAAAAATCTTGTGGAGTCTTTATATAGACTCTTGGGGATATGGCCACACCTTTTCTCCACGAATTCGAATTAAAAATTAGGCAGTTTTGCTAGTTTAGGTTGATTCGAATCTTTTCTTACAATTTAGGAAAAGAGAAAGTAATTTCAAACTTAAGTCAGATACATAAGGGTAGTATAACTCCTCATTCATGGTTCCTTCGAGATATCTAAGTATCCTCTTGGTAAACTCCATGTGAGATTTCATGGGTGTGTGCATAAATTGACTTAGCACACTCACACTATAACATATATCTACCCTTGTCAATGTGGCATAGTTCAAACTACCCACAAGGCTTTGATAACCTATCGCATCTTCTATGAGTTCACCTTCATGTGAGCTCAGTTTGTGATTAACCTCCATTGGACTACCTGCAATCCTGCAATCTTGCATCTTGAATTTTGCCAACATGTCTTTAATGTACTTTCTTTGAGTAAGAATCAAACCATGATCTTTGTAGACAACTTCCAATCCTAGGAAGCAGGTAAGTGAACCCAAATCACTTATCTTGAATTCTTCTCTCATCTATTCTTTGATCTTCTTCATGCCATCTGTATCATTTCCTATAAGTATAATATCATCTACATACACACACAAATAGATGACTTCAAAAGTACTCCTTTTTATGAATAGTGATGGATCTGCCTTACTAGGTTGAAATCCTTTCTTAAGAATGAGACAAGCCTGTGATTCCAAGCCCTTGGGGCTTGTTTGAGTCCATATAAAGCTTTATTAAGTTTACACACATAATCAAGATATATGTGATTCTCAAAACCAGGTGGTTGTGCCATATATACCTGTTCTGTTATCCATCCATTAAGAAATGCATTTTTTACATCCAATTGAAGTATCTTCCAATTCTTGGAAGAGGCAATACTAAGCAAAACCCTAATAGTAGGCATCTTTGCCACATGAGAGAAGGTCTCCTCATAATCAATTCCCTGAGTTTGTGCAAAGCCTTTTGCCACAAGCCTTGCCTTATACCTATTAATGGAGCCATCTAAGTTCTTCTTCAAGTTGTAGATCCATCTTGAGCCTATTACTTTCATTGATGGAGACTTGGGAACCAACTCCTAAGTGTTATTTTCCTCAAGAGCTTCGATTTCTTCTTCCATTGCATGTCTCCATTCTTATTTCTTCTTTGCTTCCTCAAATGTTGAAGGTTCCTCTTGATTTATGTCTTGTGCTAGATAGATTGAATGCTTAGTGACTAGAGAAGTATCAAAACCATACCTTTCTAGTTTTCTTTTCTCCCTCATGGACCTTCTTAGGCCATGATGTGATGTTTCTTCCTCTTGTCCAAGTTCCTGCACTTTTTCTTTACCTTTAGACTTCCACATTTTGAGTTTTTCATACTGAGTTGCTTCATCATCTTTTGAGGTATCCTGATCTTCAACTTTAGAAGAATTATCCTTAACAAGTTTTGGAAAATCTTCTTCAAGATCATAAGGTAGGTTGACATTTCTACATGAATCTTCATACCAAGAACTATTCTCATCAAATACTACATCTCTACTCACCAAGAATCCTTTAGTTGTTGGGTTGTATCTGTAGTCCTTTTGATTGTTGTCATATCCAATGAATACACACATTTCTGCTTTGGGATCCATCTTGCCTCTAACCTGTGAAGGAACATGAGCATAAGCAACACATCCAAAAATCTTACAATGATCCAAGCTTGGTCTTCTTCCATTCCAAGCCTCATATGGTGTCATGCCATCAAGTGATTTTGAAGGTAACCTGTTAACCAAATAAGTAGCTGTGGATACAACCTTAGCCCATAAGTAATTAGGTAAGTGCTTCTCATTTAGCATAGACCTTGCAGCTTCAACAATTGTCCTATTCCTTCTTTCTCCCACTCCATTTTGCTCAGGAGTGTACCTTGTAGTGGTCTCTCTTTTGATTCCTCTTTCTTTAAGAAAGAACTTAAATTCATGGGAGAAGTACTCTCCCCCTCCATCTGACCTTAGCCTTTTTAATGTTTTGCCTGTTTGGTTCTCCACAAGAGCCAAATATCTTTTGAAGATCTTTGTGTTTCATAAAATATGATGTAGTCCACCTATTGCAATCATCAATGAAGGAGAAATAATACCTTGATCTAGATATTGAAGCATCCTTGCTAGGTCTCCATACATCAATATGAACCAAATCCAAGAGATCTCCATGCATATGAATGGTAACATGTGAGACTTTCCAAATTGACATGCACTACACTTATAAATCATGTGTTGTTTTGACAAGTTAGGGAGTCCAAGTACACTTTGATCTCTACATATCTGTTGTAGTGATCTTTCACCAATATGTGCTAACCTCTTGTGCCATACTTCCAATTTTGTGAGTGTCTGACTACCATAATTAAAGAGAACAATGTTTCTAGTGTCTTGTAATTCAAATGTGAACAATCTACCTGTCTTTTGACCTTTTGCAATTCTCCTAAATCCTTGGCTTGGATCCTCAACAAATGCTCCTCCTCTTGTGAACCTAACCTGTATGCCTTTCTCCACAATCCGTCCTACACTTAACAAATTCTTTGTGATGGTAGGGACATAGAGTACCTTGCTAAGTAGGTTGATATTTCCATTAGGTTCTTTCACATTTCCTATCTTTTAAACCAAATGTCTTGTATCATCACTTGTCTGCACTTCATGCTTGTTCCTTGGATCTTCTAAATCTGATAGGAGGGCCACATTTCCTGCTACATGACTGGAACAACCTAAATCTATGTAGAAAACATGCTCATCATATTTACCTTGTGGCATGGCCATATTCATGATTAGCAATGAGTCCTCTTGATTTGAGTCTTCTGTGTAGTTATTGAAGTCTCTTCTTCCCCTATTGCCTCCTTGATAGTTTGAATGGTTGTAATTATTATGGTTGCCATGGTAATTGTTGAATCTTCCTCAAGTAGCCATAACTTCCTCTATTGTAGCCTCTGCTTCTTTGATTCCTCGAATTCCTAAAGCAATTTTTAGTTGTATGGTTAGTTAATCCAAAAATAGAGCATGAATTAGAGACTTGGGATCTCCCCTTGCCTTGCCTTCCTCCTTTGCCTCTACCTCTACCATGTCTTCCTCTACCTGCATAGTTAGCTTGATGTGTACCTGCTTCATCATCCACTTTCTTTCCTCTTCCTTTGTTTTCTTTGGACTTGCTTTTATCAATATACAAGGTAGAAGATTGATTACCTTTGGAGCTTTCTCCATTCTTGATAAGCTTGACCTCTTGAGTAAGTAGTTGTCCTATGAGTGTATTGAAATCTAGTACATGCATATCCATGTATAGATCCATAGTTGTGGTGAATGCTTCCCACTTGTCATCTGCCTTCAAGCCATTGATGACCTGCCTTACAATTTGTTCTTCATATATTACCTCACCAATGCTTCCAAACTTATCTGCTATGTCCTTGAGTTTTTTGATAAAATAAGTCACATTTTGTTTGGGAGCTTTCTTGAAAGTTGTGAAGTCTAGCCATAGTTGATGCTTCCTCGCCTTTGTACTTGAAGAGAAGAAGGCTTCAAGTGCATTCCACACTTCCTGAGATGTTTTACAACTTCTAATGTGAGGCAACAAAAAAATATGAGATAGAGTTGAGGAGGTAAGACCTTGCAAGTGCATCCTTGGAGCACCATGTGCTCAATCTTTCTTGCTCTTCTTGTGTTGGCTGACCTTTGTTCCTCAAACTCCAGCTATATGACCATATAAATTCCTTCCTTGAAGATAAGCTTCCATCCTTAATGAGCAGGTTGAGTAGTTACATTTGCCCAATTTGTCCATTGATGAAGGAAATCCATCTGCCATGTTGTCCAACCTTGCTCGGATACCACTGTGAAGAGATGGATTTGAACTTGGAGAAGATGAAGTGGTCCCGCAAAAACTTTGCACTACACTAGCCAAATAAACTCCAATGATATGTAATGGGCCATTTTATCTTGGCAAAGGATGTATTAGACACACTATGTACCTTGGAAGATCACTCTCAAAAGGATGAATCAAAACAGATAAGTTGGAGTACATTCAAGAACAAAAAACTTGTTATTTATGTTCATACACTTGTCCAATGTTTTGAACAATTCTCTGGACACAACAACAATTGACTTAATTCCTTTTTGGGGAACTCTTATTAACTTAGTAAGCTAACAATGAAGAGTTATTTCATAAAAAATGATGGAGCACATAAAGAGAAAGGTGTTTCGAAGTTGTAGTATCACCCCAATTTTCACGGGCTATAGCAGTACTCAGACCCGTGAGCAGAGAAATGGTAATATCTCAAGATTCCAAGATCTAGTGCTTATGAAATTTCCTAGGCATATACTAGATAGTATGCTGATTCTATCAAGCTTTAAATCATGGAAAATGATCTACTATACAGTGAGAAGAAGCTCTAAGAAAGACACTAACCTGATGGAGTGCTCATAGAGAAGTAGAATATGAAGAGATATAGGTGACTTCAAATGAACATAGCTCACGATTGAAAAATGCAATTGCAATGAAAATTTATGAATATATAGTAGACTTAAGGAGCAAACTTTATCAACTTAAGTCACTGAAAATGATGCACCAAGCTTAGATAAATCATCTCTACAATCTGGCTGAGAAAACTAAGAGATATGGCAGTGGACAATATACTTGCAAAAGCATGAAGTTATGGACACAAATGATCATGAAAATGAATGTATATTGATTGTAAAGTACAATGGACGTACTGGTACATATGTGTGCCTTGAAAAAACACTATGATATGGCATGAAGCCCTACTCATGGAGGTACAAAAAATGTGACTAGAAGGCCATGTACATATAGTCATGTTTGGAGCCTAATTTTGAATTTGAATCTCTCCTAAAATCACTCTGCAATATTTTAGTGATTGATTATCCTACTCACTCAATCACAAATTGGTGGCTTTTCTCCTTCCTACTCATCAAGTGGAATCAACCACTTAGATTCGTTTACTTCTACATCATGTAAGTACTCAAAAATTACAAGAGGTAGTTCACAAGTGAACTTTACAAAGACTAGAAATTTCCTTCAAGACTCTAGGTCTTTTGATGACCCACGCCATCACTTGGACTTGCCATGGACTTGTTCCAACAGTATGAATCCCCATTGTGGGCATATATGATGTGTCATGTATTGGTAGCAAAAGGACTATGAAATATTATGCAAGGTGTTGATAAACATCCTACTACATCTGCAAATACAATTATTGAAGGTGATACAGATGGTGTTGAAGATGATGATCTTTGAATTCCTTTTCGTGTTGTGGTTCTTGTTGCATCTATTGCAAAGAAACTTTGTTTGGATGGCACAGATGCTTAGACACATGCATTGATAGCTTTGTCTATCAAAAGTGCCATTATCCCTCACTTTCTCTCTTGCAAAACAACAAGGGATTCTTGGGATACACTTACCCCTTTATGCCATGCAAGAAATGAGGCTCATGTTGCTTACCTCCAAAAACAATTCGAGAGTGAGCATATGAATGAAGGAGATTCTATGGAAAATTTTCTGACAAAGATCAAAGATTTGAACGAATAATTGATTTTTGTTGATGAAGTCTTGCCAATTAGTTCCTGGTGCAAATTGTTCTTAACAACCTTCTTGATTCATATCAGAATTTTGCTTTTACTCTTCTGTTGATGATGAAAGACAATCCAAATTCCTTAACATTTGCAGATTTAATCTATGTTTTGTTGCAAGAAGATCAATCTAGGCAGAACAGGTCCATTATGCATGTTGCAGATTAATCTTTCCTAGCTAGTTAGAAGGGCAAAGGTAAATGGAGCTCCTCTACTAGTCATAAAAAAATTTACTAATGTTGCACAATTGAAAAGGAAGAAAAAGATGAGAAGAAAACAAAAAAGCAAAAATAATTTTGTAAATAATGTAAGGGAAATTATCATGTCATAAAGAGTTGTCCGAAATCGGTGTTGGTAGCATCCAAAGGCATAGACGCAGAGGAAGCATGTAGAGGTGGAATACAAAGAGTCATGGGGAGCCAGGAAGTCCTTCTTTTCAAAGAAATATACTTCATATAACTTTTTCAAAATTTCAAATAGTAATTTTCATCACTTTTGTAATATATGTATCATAAAACACCAAGTTTTGTAATTGCTAGCTCCATTTTGTGCAAGCTGAGGAGTCCTTGAGCTTGAGGAGCTTAGGTAGAATGAGCATACCGATTTTGGTAATTTTTAGATCTCGTTTAGACCTCCCAATGAACCCTAGAACCTATTTTTTAACTATGTTGGTCATTAGATGTGAAACTGATCAAAACTAGTCTGGAATCTATAAAAAGAGCTAGAGAGATCATTTTTTAGGTTAGCTAGTGTTGGATTGTATTAGTTAGTGTGAGCTTTGAGCTTGTAAGAGTGTTATTGAGCAATACGGTCTACTTAATACCTTCCATTGTGTCTCGCTTGTCTCTGCCTTGTGTGTGTATGTGTGTGTGCATCTTCATGCTTCTCACCTTCACTCTCAGTACTTCTTGCGTTCACAATCTTCATATCACTCCTATCTCTTCCATGGATTGAAAAGTAAAGGACGTGGTGCTTACGCTTGAGCTACACCAAATTTTGGCATCGTTGTCGGGGATCGAGTTCTAGGATGAATGCTTGATGGTAAGAGTATAGCAAGAATCGATGTTGGAAGGTAAATATTTCAATTTTTGTTGTTGCTTTTGCATAGTTATAAATTTTAGCATTAGCCAAGGATCAAGAAGAATCTATTATCAGATGGTTTATTTGTGCCAAGGATCAAGAAGAATCTGCTATCAATTTCAACTTTAGCATGCATGCTTTGGTCATCTAAATTTTTCTAGTTTGCTACGCCTTCCTCTCTGCCCAAACTTGAGGCACCTGGTAAACATGTCTGTGAAGGTTGTTTTTTGGGCAAAACGTAGTGTTCCTCATTCCCAAAAGATGGTTTAGTTCGAGCTACTCAAAAATTGCGGCTTGTTCATAGTGATGTTTGTGGTCCTATGCAGACACCCTCTTTTGGAAACTATCTTTACTTCGTGACTTTCATTGATGATTTTCCTAGGCATGCATGGGTATATCCATTGAAAACAAAGGCTGAAGTGTTTATGTGCTTCAAACAGTTTTTGGTTTTGGCTGAAAATATGTCAACATGTAAAATGGGCACCCTCCATTCTGATCAAGGGGGGAATATATGTCTTCTAATTTTAATGCAGTTCTAGCTAAACATGGGATAAAACACCAGTGTACAATGCCGTATACACCTCAACAAAATGGATTTGTCGAAAGGAAGAATAGGTTACTCATGGAGATGGTGAGGTGTATGGTCAACAGTCAGGCTTTACTACATACTTTTTGGCTTGAGGTTGTTATGTGTGCAGCATATGTACTCATGTTGGAAGAAGCATTTTTTGAAGAGAAATGTTTGTAAATGTCAAAAAATTGTAGAAATATTTATGCAAATGATGTAAAAATGAGGAAGAGTCTTCCTCATGTAAATTAGAATCATATGTATTTTTTCTAGAATTTTTGGAAGTTCTTTGATAGCATATTTTTAGATTAGAAGGAAAAAGGACCAAAATTCAAGTATGAAAGAGGACACTTGAAAATGTATAAAAGATAATTTCCTCTATTTTGAGAGGGTTGGTTGTATTATTTTTGCTATCCAAGTAATGTGAAGAGCTCTCCTGCAAGAAATCGTGTTTTCTACTTCTATGTGATTTTCTTTGATTTGTTGAGTCTATTCTATGTGTGATCCATGGAATTTGCAAGCTTCAGTTGTGTATTTCTGAGTAATGTGTATGAAGAGAGGTGATTCTTGATGAATTGAGTGAGAAGGTGTAGAAGAACAAAGCTGGAAATGGAAATCTTCAGTTTTCACAGAATCGTGATTGTCTCATCGGAGGGTTACAGGTATCATTTTTGAGATTTGACTTCATAATTGTGTTCTACTGAGGAAATAACATACTTTAGACACCAATACCATTGAAAATGATGTAGTATAGCTCAAGATAATCAAAACCCTAGAAATTTCTCCTCATCTTCATCATTTCTCAAAAAAACAGTCATTATCCTCTTATTCTTGGATTCCATTAACTTAGAAGTGGATGTGGTATTCGTATACTTCCCGGATTGACAAATGTAAGATGTATTGTTGATCCTTTATGCTAAAATGATTGGAGAGGACAACTCCAAAGGGTAACAACAAACAACTCAGCAGGTGTCTCACTAAAGCATTATTGTCTATCACTCCATATGAGGTTTGGCATGGTTGCAAACTATCTGTTGCTCACATGTGGGTCTTTGTTTGTCTAGCATATGCATTAGTGCCTAAACAACAACACAAGAAATTGGATAAAGTAGTGAAATGTATTTTTTGTTGGGTACAATTCGGAAAGCAAAGGCTATTGTCTGTATCATCCACATACTAAACACATTCTCGTTAGCCATGATGTTGTTTTTGTGGAAGATTCTATTCCACCATTACTTTCATTTACTAAGGAGACATCTGTTAGCTCCAAACATATGTATGATACTTTCCTGCCTCTTTTTATAGGTGAACAGTTTAGTGGTAGTCTGAATGAGGCAATTTCTCAGCCTTTACAGGTTTCATCTGATGATGCAAAACATTCCATTTATGATGCCGATTTACATGATGCACTTGTTGATGAGAGAACTAATATTGAGGATGCAAAAACTATGCCTAAATGGCTGGTGTAGACTTTGTGAGATAGCAAATTAGATGCACCTCTATCATATCATACTCGTTCAAGCTCTCATAGTACTTGTTTTGCATCAGATTTCTATGATATGGTTGCCTCTGGTCTCTGTGATGAGAATGATCTTGTTTCGTTTGGTGAATCACAAAATTATGAAAATTGGATGGTTGTTATGCAATCTAAATATGATTCTATAATGAAGAATGATACATGGTCTTTATGTGACTTGCCTCCTAGCAAGATGGGCATTGGCACTAACTAGGTATATATGCTAAAGTGTAAGCTTGATGGAATAGTTGACAACTATAAGTCTAGGCTTGTCGCAAAGGGTTATGCTCAGGAAAGATGCATTGATTTTGATGAGACATTTGCTCCTACTTGTCGAATGACTACTGTTCATAACATCTGTGCACTTGCAGCTCATCATAGTTGGGATGTACATCAGTTGGACATTAAAATTGCATTTTTGAATGGTGACTTGCATGAAGAAGAATATGTTTTTCATGTTGATATGTTTAGGTAGTGATGTGTGTGAACACTATAGGACCATCGTGGCCACTTTTTTCCCTCTTTAGGAAGTTTTTTTCCCTCGGCTTGTATATACGGCTATTGCCCTAATGGGCTACTTATCTTTGTACATTCTCTAGTAATACAGTCAGTATTGTGTGTTGTGCTTGAATCTTCTTCTTCTTCCTTGTGCTATTCGCGTGCTTCCGCAGATGTCTAACTCCAACAATTGGTATCAGAGCAGGTTGCCGCTTCATCCAGGGCGTCGTCCACACCTCTCCGGTTGCAGTCTCAGATTCGCATGAAATTTGGTGAGCATACTTAGGGTGTTTCACAGATCAAAACTGCTTCGCTTTGTGGTGCCGAAATTGCGATCTGATCTCATTTCGGCCTCCGAACACACTATCGCAGCACTTATGCAGGCTATTTCGTCTTTTTGTGTCAAAGGTATATACTTGTTTCGATTCGCCAGTATAAGCATCTCGAAGTTTGCTATAGGTTTAGCAGAACTCATCTGGGTAGTTCTGTTCAACTTTTTGAGATACAGTCAATCTTCTACATCAAGGTATTTTAGTCACCGGCCATGGCTGAAAGCAGTGATGTATTTCATATGTTGGCTATTGAGGATAAGTTGGATGGTACCAACTACCCATTATGGGCTTGTATGATGCGAAATGTATTGGTTGCAAAAGGATTGTGGAACATTGTGCAGGGTGTTGGAAAATGTCCTATCACACCTGCAACTATTACAATAGCAGGTACTGAAGCTCATGCAGAAGGTGTCAAAGATGATGATATTCTGCATATTCCTGTTCGTGCTATGATTTTTGTTGCACCCATTGCAGAGCAGATTTGTTGGGATGGTAGAGATGCTCAGGCACATGCATTGATAGCTTTGTCTGTCAAACGTGCCATTATTCCTCACATTCACTCTTGTAGAACAGCGAAGGATGCTTGGGATATACTTACCACATTGCACCAAGCTAGGAATGAGGCTCTTATTGCTTACCTCCGAAAACAGTTGGAGAGTGAGCACATGAATGAAGGTGATTCTATGGACAGTTTTCTAACAAAGATCAAAGACGTAAAGGAACAATTGATTTCTGTTGATGACTATCGATTTTGATGAGACCTTTGCACCTACATGTTGTATGACTATTGTTCGAAGCATCTGTGCACTTGAAGCCCATCATGGTTGGAATGTACATCACTTGGACATTAAAACTGCATTTCTGAATGGTGACTTGCATGAAGGTGTATGTTTTCCAGCCCCGTGGCTTTGTGCAGAAAGGGCATGAAAACGAGGTGTGCAGGTTAAAGAAGGCATTATATGGTTTAAAGAAAGCACCACATGCTTGGTATGAGAAGATACATGCCTATCTGATTGCACATGGTTTTGAGAATAGTCCAATTGAAAGCACCTTATATGTTAAGCGTGCTAATGGTGCTTTTGATCATTGTTGTCTCATGACATGCTGCTCACTAGTCCTATTGAGAAGCATATTGCTGACTTTAAGGCTGATTTGCATGCCTCATTTGAGATGTCTAATTTGGGGCATTTGCATCACTATTTGGGCATTCCGTTTATGCAAGTTGATGGTGGAATGGCTTTGTGTCAAACAAAATATATTGACACATTATTGTAGCGTTTTGGCCTTGAAGAATATAAGCCTATTGCTACTCCTATGGAGACAGGTTTATGATTGAGTCTTCATGATGCTGGAAATGCATTTGATGTTGTCCTCTATCAGCAGGCTATTGGATGCCTTATTTACTTATGCATTACTCGACCAGATATTCAGTTTGTTGTCTCATAGATGAGAAGGTTTATGCATTGCCGAGGTGTCAAGCATTGGCAGGCGATTAAGTGCATCTTTCACCACTTGAGTGGTACTCCGCTACTTGGGTTGTTTTTTCCCAAGGGGGGATCACTACCGCCAGATTTCTATGCTTTTTCTGACTCAGACTGGGTTGGTTGCTATGACTCTTGTGTGTCCACTAGTGGCTTTTGCTTCATGCTTGGTAGCTCATGTATATCTTGGTTGAGCAAGAAGCAGCCTACTGTGGCCACTTCCAGTTGTGAGGCTGAGTATAGGAGAGCTTTCACAACTACTGTTGAGTGTGTGTGGCTCAGACACCTTATGGCTGATTTGGGCGTTGGTCAGTCTTTTGCCACCACCATCTTCATTGACAATCAGAGCACATTGGCAGTTGCGAGGAACCCTGTGTTCCATGCTCGCACTAAGCACATTGAGGTGCATTATCATTATATCAGGGAGAGGTCCTCTGCTGGGAAGATCAGCTTGGCATATGTGCCCACGCAGGAGAACATTGCAGACCTTTTCACGAAGGCTCTACCGAAGTTTGAAGCTTTCCGCAAAGCTTTTTGCTTACTTCCTTTTGTGGAGTGATTTCCACATAGCTTGGCACTTCCTTATACATGAGTGCCAACTACTTGTTCATCGCATCACTCCTAGGGGGGGTTTATTGATATATTTAGGTAGTGATGTGTGTGAACACTCTAGGACCATCGGGGCACTTTTTCCCCTCTTTAGGAGGTTTTTTCCCCCCGCTTGTATATATGCCTATTGCCCTAATGGGCTACTTATCTTTGTACAATTATAGAGTCAATATTGTGTGTTGTGATCCAAGCTTCTTCTTCTTCCTTGTGTTGTTCGCGTGCTTCCACAGACGTCTAACTCCAACATTTCAGCCTAGTGGCTTTGTGTAGAAAGGTATTAAAACAAAGTATGGAGGTTGAAAAAGACATTATACAGTTTGAAACAAGTACCATGTGCTTGGTATGAAAAGATACATGCCTATTTGATTGTAGATGGTTATGAGAACAGTCCAATTGAGAGCACCTTATATGTTATGCATGCAAATGATGTGCTTCTGATCATTGTTGTCTATGTTGATGATATGCTGCTCACTGGTCCTATTGAGAAGCATATTGATGATTTTAAGGCTGATTTCCATACCTCATTTGAGATGTCAGATTTGGGGCATTTGCATCATTATTTGGGCATTCAGTTTATGCAAGTTGATGGTAGAATAGCTTTGTGTCAAAAAAAATATATTGACACATTATTGCAGCATTTTGGCCTTGAAGATTGTAAAAACTATTGACACTCCTATGGATACATGTTTGCGATTGAGTCTTCATGATGTTTGAGATGCATTTGATGTTGTTCTCTATCACCAGGCTATTGGATGCTTGATTTACTTATGCATTACTCGACTAGATATTCAATTTCCTGTCTCACATATGAGGAGGTTTATGCATTGTCCAGGTATCAAGCATTGCCAGGCAGTTAAGTGCATCTCTTTGCTACTTGAGTGGTACCCAACTACTTGGATTTTTTTTATCCCAAGGGGGGATGACTACCGCTAGATTTACATGCTTTTTCTGACTTTGATTGGGTGGGTTGCTATGACACTTGTGTGTCCACTAGTGGTTTTTGATTCATGCTTGGTAGCTCATGCATATCTTGGTTGAGCAAGAAGTAGCCAACTATGGCCACTTCTAGTTGTGAAGCTAACTATAAGGCAACTTTCAAAATGACTGTTTAGTGTGTGGCTCAGATGCCTTATGGCTGATTTGGGTGTTGGTCAGTCATCTGCTACCACCATCTTCACTGACAATCAAAGCACATGGGTAGTTGCGAGGAACCCTATGTTCCATGCTCACACTAACCACATTGAGGTGCACTATCATTATGTCAGGGAGAGGTTCTCTGCTAGAGAGATAAGTTTGGCAAATGTGCCCACACAGGAGAAAATTGTAGACCTTTTCACAAAGGCCCTGCCTAAGGAGAAGTTTGAAGCTTTTTGCAAAGATTTAGGCTTACTTCCTTTTTTGGATTGATTATACATAGCTTGGAACTTCCTTATACATGGTTTTCAGCTCCTTGTTCACCACATCACTCCGAAGGGGGGATTTGCTGATTGATTTAGGTAGTGATGTGTGTGAACACACTAGGATTGTCGAGGCACTTTTTTCCCTCTTTAGGAGGTTTTTTCCCTTGGCTTGTATATATGTCTATAACCCTAATGGGTTACTTATCTTTGTACATTCTAGTGGTAATACATAGTATTGTGTGTTGTGATTCAGGCTTCTTCTTCTTCCTTGTGCTATTGCGAGCTTTAGTAGACCTCAAACTCCAACAATGAGGATGTGGAAATGGAAAAATTACAAGAGCAAACTACAAGTGTGTTTGAGCTAGAAACTATACTCACCTAAGAACAAAGAAAAGGCAAAATGCATAAGTCACTGCCTAGTAGCATGTTGGAGTTCGAGGTCCACGGAAGCACGGCAATAAAGGAAGAAGAAGAATCTTCGAGCACAACACACAATACGAAATGTATTACCCCTAGAATGTACAAAGATAATTGATCCATTAGGGCAATAGGTGTATATACAAGCCGAGGAAAAAAACCTCCTCAAGAGGGAAATAGGTACCCAAGTGTTCCTAGTGTGTTCACACACATCACTACCTAAATATATCAACAATTCCCCCTAGGAGTGATGCACTGAACAAGTAGTTGGCACTCATGTATAAGGAAGTGCCAAGCTATGTGGAATCAATCCACAAGAGGAAGTAAGCCCAAAGCTTTGCGGAAAGCTTCAAACTTCTCCCTAGGTAGAGCCTTTGTGAAAAGTTTTGTAGTGTTCTCCTACATGGGCACATATGCCAAGCTGATCTCTCAAACAGAGAATCTCTCCTTGACATAATCGTAATGCCCCTCAATATTCTTAGTGCGAGCATAGAACATAGGGTTCCTCACAACTGCCAATGTACTCTAACTATCAGTGAAGATGGTGGTGGTAGAAGACTGACCAACACCCAAATCAGCCATAAGGCATCTAAGCCACACACACTCAATAGTTATTGTGAAAGTTGCCCTATACTCAGCCCCACAATTGGAAGTGGCCACAATAGGTTGCTTCTTGCTCAAACAAGATATACATGAGCTACCAAGCATGAAGCAAAAGCCACTAGTGGACACATAGGTGTCATAGCAACCAACCCAGTTAGAGTCTGAAAAAGCATGTAATTTTGTGATTGAGATCCCCTCTTGGGATAAAACAACCCAAGTAGTTGGGTACCACTCAAATAGCGAAAGATGCGCTTAATTGACTCCCAATGTTTGACACCTGGGCAATGCATAAACCTGCTCATACTTGGGACATCAAACTGAATATCTGGCAAAGTAATGCATAAATGAATCAAGCATCCAATAGCCTGCTGATGGAGAATAGCATCAAATGCATCTCCAGCATCATGAAGACTCAATCGTAAACCTGTCTCCATAGGAGTGGCAATAGGTTTGTAGTCGCCCAGGCCAAAACACTGCAATAATGTGTTAATATATTTCATTTGACACAAAAACATTCTGCCATCAACTTGCATAAACTGAATGCCCAAATAATGATGCAAATGCCCCAAGTCAGACATCTCAAATGAAGCATGCAAATGAGCCTTAAAATCACCAATATGCTTTTCATGAGGACCATTGAGCAGCATGTCATCAACATACACAACAATGATTGGAAGCACATCATTAGCATGCTTAACATAAAAGGTGCTCTCTTTTGGATTGTTCTCAAAACCATGTGCAATCAGATAGGCATGTATCTTTTCATACCAAGCACGTGGTGCTTGCTTTAAACAATATAATGCCTTCTTCAACCTGCACGCTTGGTTTTCATGCCCTTTCTACACAAAGCCATGGGGCTGAAAAACATACATTTTTTCATGCAAATCACCATTCAGAATGCAGTTTTAATGTCCAACTGATGTACATTCCAACCATGATGAGTTGCAAGTGCACACATGCTACGAATAGTAGTCATTCGGCAAGTGGGAGCAAAGATCTCATCAAAATAAATGCCTCTTTCTTGAGCATAACCCTTTGCAACAAGCCTAGCCTTATACCCATCCTCTATTCCATCAGGCTTATTCTTCATCTTGTACACCCACTTAGTGCCAATGGCCTTCTTGCAAGGAGACAAGTCACATAAAGACTAGGTATCCTTCTTCATTATAGCATCATATTCAAATTGCATAGCAGCCATTCAATTTTTTGAATTTTGTGCTTCATCGGACAAAATAGGCTCATTCTCATCATAGAGACTAGAGGAAGCCATAGCATAGCAATCTGATGCAAAAGAAATACTATGAGAGCTTGAACGAATACGATATGATAGAGGTGCATCTAATTTGCTATCATGCAAAGTCTGCACCAGCTATTTTGGCATAGTTTTTGCCTCCTCAATATCAGCTCTCTCATCAACAAGTGAATCATGTAAATTTGTATCAGAAATGGAATGATATGCATCATCACATGAAACCTGTAAAGGCTAAGTAATTGCCTTATTAGGACCAGCACTAGACTGTCCACTCGTAAAAAGAGGCAGCAAAGTATCATACATGTCTTTGGAGCTAACATATGTCTCCTTAGTACATGAAAGTAATGGTTGAATAGCGTCTTCCACAAAAACAACATCACATCTAACCAAAATGCATTTAGTCTGTGGATAATACAGACGATTGCCTTTGCTTTCAGAACTGTACCCAACAAAAATACATTTCACTGTTTTATCATCCAATTTCCTACAATGTTGTTCATGCACTAATGCATATGCCAGACAACAAAAAACGCACAGGTGAGCAACAGATAGCTTACAACCATGCCAAGCCTCATATGGAGTGATAGACTGTGATGCTTTAGTGGGACATCTATTAAGTACATATGTTGTACACATAACGGCCTCAAGCCAAAAACTATGTGGTAAAGCCTGACTCTTGACCATACACCTTGTCATCTCCATGAGTGACTTATTCTTCTATTCAAAAACTCCATTTTGTTGAGGTGTATATGGCATCGTGCACTGCTGTTTTGTCCCAGGTTCAACCAAAAATGCATTAAAGTCAAAAGACATATATCCCCCCCCTCGATTTGAATAGATTTACATGCTGACAGATTTTCATCCACAACCAAAGACTGTTTAAAGCACATAAATAGTTCCGACTTTGCTTTTAATGGATATACCCATGCATGCCTAGACAAATCATCAATGGAAGTCACAAAGTAAAGATAGTTTCGAAAAGAAGGTGTCTACATAGGACCATAGACATCACTATGTACAAGTTGCAATTTCTTAATAGCTCGAATTGAACCATCCTTTGGGAAGAATGAATGCTGCATTTTGCCCAAAATACAGCCTTCACAAACATGTTTATTGGGTGCCTCAAGCTTGGGCAAATAAGACACCATTTTAGATTTCTGCGGGCATAGCAAACTAGCAAAATTTAGATGACCAAAGTGCGCATGCAAAAGCTTTGCATCTGACATAGCCTGAGAATCATGTACTCCACATGCTCAACCATTCACAGATTTTTCATAGTTTATGATCTTATGCATCCCATGAAATAAAATGCAAGAAGCAATACTCACGTCGTCTTTTGACATATCATGAATTGGACATCTATCATCAAGAAATTTCATAACTAAGCCAATCTTGGCTAAAGCTAGAACTGATAACACATCTTCTTGATCCCTGGCACAAATAAGCATTTGTTAATGTAAAAGAACTACCATTAGGAGTAGTCCGAATGATCTTACCAACTCTCATGATAGGATAAGAGGGGTTGTTGGTGCATGTGACAATATTCCCTATAGGGACAAGCTTGAGTGAAGTGAAGAAACTATGTTGCGAGGTAATATGTTTAGTTGCCCCACTATCAAAGTACCAAACATCTAAGTCTACTGCAGGCATACACTCTTCAGGAGAAGATGGGTCAAACTGCAAACAATAGTAAACACCCATTCTTTATTTTGCACGAGATTACCAAACTCTATTTTCGGTGTAGAGGCCTCTACAATGTTGGAGTTAGATGTCTGTGGAAGCACACAAACAACACAATGAAGAAGAAGAAGCTTGGAGCACAACACACAATGTTGAATGTATTACCACTAGAATGTACAAAGATAGGTAGTCCGTTAGGGCAATAGGCATATATACAAGCTGGGGAGGAAAAAACCTCCTAAAGAGGGAAAAAAGTACCCCGATAGTCCTAGAGTGTTCGCACACATCACTAACTAAATATATCAATAAATCCCCCTTGGGAGTGATGTGATGAACAAGGAGCTAGCACTCATGTATAAGGAAGTGCCAAGCTATGTGGAATCAATCCGCAAAAGGAAGTAAGCCCAAAGCTTTGCGAAAAGCTTCAAACTTCTCCCTAGCCAGAGCCTTCGTAAAAAGGTTTGCAATGTTCTACTGCATGGGCACATATGCCAAGTTGATCTTCCTAGTAGAGAACCTCTGTCTGACATAATGATAATGCATCTCAATGTGCTTAGTGCATGCATGGAAAACAGGGTTCCTCGCAACTTCCAATGTGCTCTAACTGTCAGTGAAGATGGTGGTGGTAGAAGATTGACCAACACCCAAATCAGCCATTAAGCGTCTGAGCCATACACACTCAACAATCGTTGTGAAAGTTATCCTATACTCAGCCTCACAACTGGAAGTGGCCACAGTAGGCTCCTGCTTGCTCAACCAAGATATACATGAGCTACCAAGCATGAAGAAAAAGCCACTGGTGGACACACGAGTGTCATAGCCCCCAACTCAATCACTGTCAGAAAAAGCATGCAAATCTGGCGGAAGTGATCATTTGATAAAACAATCGAAGTAGCCAAGTACCACTCAAGTAGAGAAAGATGCGCTTGGCTGCCAGCCAATGCTTGACACCTGGGCAACGCATAAACCTGCTCATCTATGAGATAGCAACCTGAATATTTGGCCGAGTAATGCATAAGTAAATCAAGCATCCAACAGCCTGCTGATAGAGAATAGCATCAAATGCATCTCAAGCATCATGAAGACTCAATCGTAAACCCATCTTTATAGGAGTGGCAATAGGCTTACAGTCTTCAAGGGCAAAACGCTCCAATAATGTGTCAATATATTTCCTTTGACACAAAGCCATTCCACCATCAACTTGCATAAATTGAATGCCCAAATAGTGATGCAAATGCCCCAATCAGACATCTCAAATGAGGCATGCAAATCAGCCTTAAAATCAACAATATGCGTGTCATGAGGACCAGTGAGCAACATGTCATCAACATACACCACAATGATCAGAAGCACATCATTAACACACTGTCGTGGAGATTTCTTCTCCATGAATGGATTATCACGTCGACTACCTTTGAGCATGAGGAAGATAAAAGCACTCTCATAAATGATGGTGAAACCATTATCATAAATTGCTTCAAAGCATGGTATGACCGTAACAGATATCATGGAAAAGAAGAAAAGTTTGTGAAAGATGTTCTCGAATCGTTTTTTGGAAAAAAAGAAAGGTGTGTATAATTCTATATGGAAGGAAGCTTTGTCGTGGTTCCGGTAGGCAATTTGAAGAGAGACCAGTGGGAATGGAACCTATTGTAAGAGCCATGGAAGCAAGGAACGCATCGAAAATGTGGAGAACAAAGTGATCGGGATCAGTCCATATGTCTGAAGAAAAAAAGAAGTAAAAGTGGAACGTGGCCTAAGGCATAGGATATTAGGATTCTTCTTTTTTTTGGTGTCCGCACGTGAAAAAGGAAAGAGGATACCTGGAGGCAGCCGGGGAGAAGGGGGCAGACTTCTCTGATCGGGTATTCACGAGAAAGGGATTTCGTTCTTGGTTTTTTTTTTACCATCAGAAAGGGGGGCTATCTACCTCGCGGATACAGAGGAGCATCCATCGGCAGAGCGAACGACAGCTGGAGGGAGAAGAAGAAGTGGAAGCGGCAGCCTTGACAGGAAAAAGAACCTCCAGTAGCCATTGCTGAAGGAGGTGCGATGAATGCTGAACGAGCATCTGTTGCTCCATCTGCATTGCTCAACCACAGGAATTTAAAAACAGTTGCACGTATCTTCTTGTTCAAAGAAGAGCAGATCAATTAAGAGAATATAGATTTGGAGAGCAAGTCTTGCCTGGTAAGTTATTCGAGCAGATCCATGTTGTGAGGCAGTATTGATCAAAAGACGATGGGTCAGATTGGTGCGGTTATTTGGAGTGCTATCTGAAGAGGATTAGAATTCTGAACTTTTGTGTCAGAGAGATTGATACTGAGAGCGATTGACCAAAAGAAAAGCGAGAAATGAAACTGACGTAAATCGATAATGCTTATGAGTTTACAGAGAACATTTTGATCTCATACGAAGGATATGATATACTTTATGATGTTCAAAACAATGTAGTACAACTGGAGGAGTTCATTCGCTTGGAAGCTTGAAGCAGTAGCAGATCTTTAACCATAGCGTACCAACGGCTTGAGCATAAAGAGCTAAGAAATGATACTATTTTTTGTAGCAACTGTGGGTTTCAAACCCAAGACCTACTGGCCAGGAGTATGATGGGCTAAGCACTTGCCCCAAAAGCCATATTGAGGCTTTCTTCCTAATCCTCCCTCTTAGGGTGTGGTTCAACCATCTCCTGCCTATCATATCTTGAGTCTAACACTCTCTTCCCCTTCTAGAGATCATTGTCCTCAATGATCAATCCTTGGTCTCGTTGAATCACACCCTAAGAGGGAGGATTAGGAAGTAATCCTCAACCATGGCTTTTGGGGCAAGTGGTTAGCCCATCGTACTCCTAGCCAGTAGGTCTTGGGTCTAACAGCAACGTGCAAGTATAGATCCATCAACGTGATTGATAGAAATGCTAAGATACTATTCGCAAAATTTTGGCAAGAATTTCTTCAGGGAATTAACGATACAGGCTATATTACACAACCGAGACATAATCGATAATCTTCTATGTAATCTTTGAAGACTCACTGAGCGGAATTTAAAGCTAAATTCTATCAAAATCTGCTACGTTGAAGTCTGATGCCATTGCTGATAGAAATTGAAGTTTGGTGTTTGAAGTAATAGAACAATAAATTTTAAGAGTGGAATGAATGAGTGGAGCAAAAGGGGGTAAACTTATGAGATTTGATCTTCTGAAGATTTGTTATGTGCGCAAAGAGGATTTAGATGTGATATCTATAGAGTTGAAAAATCGCTTGATGTGGCGAATCTACTGTGAGTTTTGAATCACTTTTGTGTGCCTTCCAGTATTTGCATCTAAATGTACAGAGACAGTATACTTGGAAAAGCACGTGATCCATCGAAATATTGTGTCAAGCTCATTTATTTTGTTATTTTCGATCTGGTGAAAGTGCCAAATTCATATGTTTGTTTATGTTTTGCTACCTGAACAAACAAATTCCTAGTTCTCCTTCGAGTATCTGCTGGTTTCTACAAGCTACAGAAAGTTCCTAGGGAAAACTTTGGCCCTAAATAAAGTCCACTTTCACTTTCATATGATGAAACAGATGATAATGAAGGACTTTGTGTAAATGTATGGTGAACTATGTGTGTGTCCCAATGTATATGAAAATATGATAGAGTTTTGCTTTTTAACGGTGTTACCTCATATTCGTGCGAATGAAAACAATACTTCTATTTTTTTTTTGCTTCAATTGTAATTAAAGTGCTTACATATCTTTTGCTTACTTAATAGTCGTCTAATATGAATGTCTTGACGCATTCCCTAAAAACCATGATGTGTGACTTTGCATGCTCATGAATTATTGTCCTAACATTCTTGATACTTTGATATTTTGCACATTGAACTACTTACAATACTTGTGTTTTCATTATTTGAGTTGCCCGAAAGCACCACGAGTGCACCACCACTTGGAACACCGAAAGTCGGCATTGATCCGCATGACTCAGCCTTGACGACGACATTGGTGAGTTTGCATTATTTAGGAAAATGAAAGGATCTAATTTATGGTTTGCTAGGAAATGATTATGCTTTCTCCCTCCTTTGCACGATCAATGCGACAACGCTTAACATGTAAGGTGCTTTTAGTTGGATTGTTCTCAAAACCATGTGCAATGAGATAGGCATGTATCTTTTCATACCAAGCATGTGGTGCTTGCTTTAAACCATATAATGTCTTCTTTAACCTGCACACCTGGTTTTCATGGCCTTTCTGCATGAAGCCATGGGGCTCAAAAACATACACTTCTTCATGCAATTCACCATTCAGAAATGTTGTTTTAATGTTCAACTGATGTACATTCCAACCATGATGAGCTACAAGTGCACAGATGCTATGAACACTAGTCATTCGGCAAGTAGGAGCAAAGGTTTCATCAAAACCAATGCCTCTTTCCTTTGCATAACCCTTTGCAACAAGTCTAGCTTTATACCTGTCAATTGTTCCATCAGGTTTACGCTACAGCTTGTATACCCACTTAGTACCAATGGCCTTCTTGCCAAGAGGCAAGTCACATAAAGTCCAGGTACCATTTTTCATGATAGCATCATATTCAGATTGCATTGCAGCCATCCAATGTTTAGAATTTTGTGCTTCATCAAACAAAACAGGTTCAGTCTTATCACAGAGACTAGAGGCAGCCATAGCATAGCAATCTAATATAAAAGAGGCACTATGAGAGCCTGACCGAGTACGATATGACAGAGATGCATCTAATTTGCTATCACACAAGGTCTGACTAGCCATTTTGGCATAGTTTTTGCCTGCTCAATATCAGCTCTCTCATCAACAAGTGCATCATGAAATTTGCATCACAAATGGAATGAACTGCATCATCACATGAAACCTGCAAAGGTTGAGAAGTTGCCTCATTAGGACCACCACTAGACTGTCCACCTATAAAAATAGGCAGCTAAGTATCATACATGTCTTTGGAGCTAACAAATGTCTCCTTAGTACATGAAAGCAATGGTTGAATAACATCTTCCACAAAAACAACATCATAGCTAACCAGAATGTGTTTAGTCTGTGGATGATATAGACGATCGCCTTTACTTTCAAAACTATATCCAAAAAAAATACATTTTACTGCTTTATCATCCAATTTCCTGCGATGTTGTTCAGGCACTAATGCATATGCAAGACAACCAAAAACATGCGGCTGAGCAACAAATGGCTTGCGACCATGCATAGACTCATATGGTGATAGACTGCAGCGCTTTAGTGGGATACTTGTTCAGTGCATATGGTGCTCACATAACAGTCTCAAGATAAAAACTATGTGGTAAAGCCTGACTCTTGACCATACACCTCGCCATCTCCATGAGTGACCTCTTCTTTCGTTCAGCAACTCCATTCTGTTGAGGTATATATGGCACACACTGATGTTTTATCCCACGTTCAGCCAGAAATGCATTAAAGTCAGAAGACATATACCCCCTCTTGATTAGAACAGAGGGTGCCCATTTAACATGCTGACAGATTTTCAGCCAAAACCAGAAATTGTTTGAAGCACATAAACACTTCGGACTTTGCCTTCAATGGATATACCCATGCATGCATGGAAAAATCATCGATGAAAGTCACAAAGTAAAGATAGTTCCCAAAAGAAGGTGTCTGCATAGGACCACAAACATCACTATGTACAAGCTGCAATTTCTAAGTAGCCCGAACTGAACCATCTTTTGGAAAGGAAGAATGCTCCATTTTGCCGAAATACAGCCTTCATATACATGTTTCCCGAGTGCCTCAAGTTTGGGCAAAGAGGATACCATTTCAGATTTCTATAGGCATAGCAAACTAGCGAAATGGAGATGACCAAAGCATGCATGCCAAAGCTTTGCATCTGACATAGCCTGATAATCATGTACTTCGCATGCCAAATCATTTACAGATCTTTCATAGTCTATGAGCTTATACAACCCACGACATAAAATGCCAAATGCAATAATGATGTTGCCATTTGGCAGATCATGAACTGTACATCTGTCATCAACAAATTTCACAACAAAGCCAATCTTGGCTAATGTAGAAACTGATAACATATTTTTCTTGATCCCTCGCATAAACAAAGCATCTGACAAAGTGAAAGAACTACCATCAGTAGTAGTCAAAATGATCTTACCAACTCCCATAACAAGATAGGAGGAGTCGTTGGCACATGTAACAGTATTCCTTGTTGGGGCAGGCTCGAGTGAAGAGAAGAAACTGCACTGCGAGGTAATATGTTTGGTCGCCCCACTATCAAAGTACCAAACATCTGAGTCTACTGCAAACATGCACTGCTCATGAGAAGATGGGTCAAAACTGCAAACAGTAGTACACGCCCATTCTTCTTCCTGCACAAGATTAGCAGACTTTGTTTTCAGTGTAGAGGCCTCTACAACAACCATTCCAGCCTCTTTCTTCTTTGCCTCTTTGGCAGCCAGTTTTGGACAGCTCTTGATGACATGATCATTTGCTTTATATTATTTGCAAAACAATTTCTGCTTTTCTGATTTCTTCTCATCTTTGTCTTCCTTCTTCGAATGTGCAGCTCCATTTACCTTTGCCCTTCTGACTATCCAGGAAAGCTTGATCTGCAACATGCATAATAGAACTGTTCTGCCTAGACTGGTCTTCCTGCAATAAAATAGAGACTAAATGCTCAAATTACAAGGCATTTGGATTGCCTTTCATCATCAAATGAAGAGTAAAAGCAAAACCCTGATATAAGTCAGGAAGACCATTCAGAACGGTCTGTAAAAGTGAGCTATTTGGTATAACTTCATCAGCAGAAATCAACTGTTCTTTCAAATCCTTGATCTTTGTGAGAAAATTGTCCATAGAATCACCTTCATTCATGTGATCACTCTCCAATTGTTTTCAAAGGTAAGCAACACGAGCCTCATTCCTAGCCTGGTACAATGTGGTAAGTGTATCCCAAGCATCCTTAGCTATTCTGTAAGAGTGAATGTGAGAAGTAATGGCACATTTAACTGGAAAAAGCTATCAATGCATGTCCCTGAGCATCTCTGCCATCCCAACGAATTTTCTCTATAGTAGGTGCGATAGAAACAACAACACGAACAAGAATCTGCAGAATATCATCATCTTCGATACCATCTCAATGAATTCCAACACCTGTATTTGCAGTATCTGTATTCGCAGGTGTAACAGGACGTCTTTTAACACCCTACACAATATTCCATAGTCCTTTTGTGACCAATACATGAAGCATCATATAAGCCCACAATGGGTAGTTGGTACCATCCACCTTATTCTCAATATCCAACATACAGAATACATCACTACTTTCAGCCATGGTCGGTGACTAAAATACCTTGATGCAAAAAATTGAATGTATCTCAAAAAGTTGAACAAAACTCCTTAGACAAATTCTGCTAAACTTGTAGCAGACTTTGAGATGCTTATACTGGCGAACCGAAACTGGTATATACCTTTGGCACAAAAAGATAAAATAACCTACACAAGCATTGTGATAGTGCATTCGGAGGTCAAAACGAGCTCAGATCGCTATTTCGGCACCACAAAGCGAAGCCTTTTTTATCTCTGAAACACCCTGAGTATTCTTACCAAATTTCGTGCTATTCTGAGACTGCAACTATAGAGGTGTAGACAACATCCTAGATGAAGCAGCGACCTGATCTGATACTATTTATTGGAGTAAGATGTCTACGGAAGCACACGAACAACACAAGGAAGAAAAAGAAGCTTGGAGCACAACACACAATGTTGAATGCATATATACAAGCCGAGGGGAAAAAACCTCCTAAAGAGGGAAAAAAGTGCCTCGGTGGTCCTAGAGTGTTCACACACATCACTACCTAAATATATCAACATGCAACAACCATTCCAGTCTCTTTTCTCTTTGCCTCTTTTGCAACGAGTTTTGGACAATTCTTTATGAAATGATCATTTACTTTATAGTACTTGCAAAACAATTTCTGCTTTTCTGTTTTCTTGTCGTCTCTGTCATCCTTCTTTGATTGTGAAGAATTAGCAAATTTTTTCTTACGAGCAAAAGAGCTCCATTTACCTTTGCCCTTCTGACTAGCCAAGAAAGCTTGATCTGATCTACAACACGCATAATGGACCTGTTCTGCCTAGACTGATCTTCCTGCTACAAAACAGAGACTAACTCCTCAAATGTTAAGGCATTTGGATTGCCTTTCATCATCAAAGGAAGAGTAGAAGCAAAACTTTGGTATGAATCGGGAAAACTATTTAGAACAATCTACACAAGTGAACTATCAGGGAAGACTTCATCAACAAAAATTAATTGTTCCTTCAAATCTTTGATCTTTGTTAGAAAATTGTCCATAGAATCACCTTCATTCATATGCTCACTCTCCAACTATTTTTGGAGGTAAGCAATATGACCATCATTCCTAGCCTGGTACAATGTGGTAAGTGTATCCCAAGCATCCTTAGTTATTTTGCAAGAGCGAATGTGAGGAATAATGGCACCTTTGATAGACAATGCTATCAATGCATGTGCTTGAGCATCTTTGCCATCCCAAGGAATTTGCTCTACAGTAGGTGCAACAGAAACTACAGCACAAACAGGAATCTCCATAATATCACCATCTTCGATACCATCTGCATCAGCTTCAGTACCTGTATTTGCAGACGTTTTTTCAACACCCTACACAATATTCCATAGTCCTTTTGCGACCAATACATGATGAATCATATAAGCCCACAATGGGTAATGCATACCATCCAACTTATCCTTAACAGCCAACATACAAAATACATCACTGCTTTTAGCCATGGCCACTGACTTAAATACCCAAATGCAGAAAAATGAGTGTATGTAAAATAGTTGAACAAAACTACCCTGATGAGTCCTGCTAAACTTGTAGCAAACTCCGAGATTCTTATACTAGCGAGCTGAAACCTGTATATTTCTTTGACACAAAAAGACCAAATAGCATACACATGCAGTGTGATAGTGCATTTGGAAGCCAAAATGAGCTTAGATCATGATTTTGGCACCACAGAGTGAAGCAGTTTTGATCTCCTAATCACGTTGAGTATGCTCACCAAATTTCATGTGATTTTGATACTTTGAACGGAGGGATGATGATGATGCCCTAGATGAAGCGGCGACCTGCTCTGATACCAATTGTTGGAGTTCGAGGTCTACGGAAGCACGTGAACAACACAAGGAAGAAGAAGAAGCTTGGAGCACAAAACACAATACTGAATGTATTACCACTAGAATGTACAAAGATAAGTGACCATTAGGGCAATAGGTGTATATACAAGCCAAGGGAAAAAACCTCCTAAAGAGGGAAAAAAGTGCCCCGACAGTCCAAGTGTGTTCACACACATCACTACCTAAATATCTCAACATAGTACAAGTGTGAATGATGAAGACAAAGATTTAGATATGGGGGCAACATTAGCCAAGGCAAAGAAAGTGGTAAAAAAGGAGAGAAAAATAAAAGTAAAAGTGGCCACTTCCACCATAGAAGTGCCCAACACCATAGATTCAAATACTGAGTTTGAAGAACAAACATTGCAAAGAAGGAGAAAGGTCATAATGCCCTACTTCACCCCATCACCATTGCCAACACTTGCATACCCTACATATGATTTCAATGACCCTATTATAGATTATGATGTCTCACTAGCCATTCTTATAGTAGTAGAGCTCCATTATCCACCTTGACACCCTAAAACTATGACAATCACACCAAGCATATCCACTATTTTGTTAACCACACAACTTGCTACCTCAGTAGTTATGACCACCAGTTGGCTAAAAATTATTACTCCACTTATATCTGAAGTGGACCCATCCAATTGCACCCACTTAAGCCCTCCATTATCCAACTCATTTGGCATAACTAAAGTTCTTATGGACATTTTCTTTTCCATCTCCATGGCAGTGGTGGCCATTGGCACATACAGTACACACTCCATCACACATACACACACTCTCTCATTACATTGCCCACCACATCAGGTCACATCACTCTCACACACATCTCAAACATGTCAGATCCACTCACTTCGACATCACTTGCAATTGTCCCACCATCTTTGCCATTTGTATCATTCTTGGAACCTCAAATTTTCCCCATCTTCTTTAGAAATTCTTCTTTTCATACATCATCACCTTGCATTCCATCCACCATCATCACCACTCAATGTTCCTTTTCATCAACATTTCCCTATATCAAATTCAAACTATGTTATCCAATCCATTTCATTCATCTCCACCTCATACCTCTATTCAATTAGCATTACATTCTTTTGATTTAAATGACAAGAGGGATGTGAATCCTCAAGACACAAATGAAACCCTCATTGAACAATTGGAAGGCCAACATGGTAGTCTCATATTAGCAAATAAGGAAACCTTTCATGAAGATAAGGCTCAAGTGGAAGTGCTTTGTCCTACCATACAACAATAAGAAGAAGCCATTTAGAAAGAAGAACAACTGCAACAATATATCAAAGTGGTTACAGTTCAAGTACCTTTTGGGGGCTGATTTGTCACTCCTTGTATGTGTTCACATCATTCACCCTAGGGAGGTTTGTTACACTTATGTGTCCCTCAAGTAGCTTTGATGTGAATCATTTCTCTATACATGGGAACTTTTTGCTCTAGTGTTGGCTATAGGTTTTTTTTCCCCACGTAACCACATGTACATGACATAATCATATGTGGTGGTACTTTGTACTTAGGGATTCAATCATAGCTCTCATTTCACTCATTCTCATATTATTGATCATCTATTGATAGAGAGCTCTTCCAGCCATCGCATGCCTTCGTGCTTTTGATCTTATTCTTCACTCTTGTATGTACTTATATTTGTGCTTCCTCACTCACTCACTCTCTCATTCAATCACACACCCAACACATGATATGTATTTAAGATTTTATCCTCCTCTTTTATACGTGACTAGAGATTTAAATCCCTAAGAATTCATCAAGTGCGGAATCGAGAAATCAAACAAATTGTCTCTAGCCTATAGCAGGGATAAAAATTGTTTATGATAGATCTTCTTGATTTCCAATTCTTTTCCTCTTCATAATTTCTTAAGGCTTCTCAACCCCTCTTGTACTCATAATTGATAAGGATCAACCCCTCAAAGTTATTCTAATGGGATCTATCCTCTCAGTGATCTCTTTAACAAGATTGCCTTAGGGAAATAACTTATTATATTTATCTATTAATGATATTACTTTTTGAATCTCATCTCCTTGTGGGGATGTCCTATCTTCAAAACTCAAAGTGCCTAAAATATGGATAGGAACTTCTTGACTTGGATTTACTAAAAATGATTTCTATGTGCTCTCTAAGGGAAATTGCTACAAATTCTACACTTTGAAAATTAACTTCTCTTACTTATTTTGAGTGTTACTGGATAGATGGCTATTACATATTCACCTCCCTCTTCTTTGTCTTTCCTAATACACCTTATGATGCACAAAAATCCTCTTGAAGATGTCTATTGAGAAATCAACATAACCTACAAATATGCTAACTAGAAAAACCAAATCAAGTAAGAGAGATCACATATCTACCGATCGCAATCCATCCATATAGATACCTCTAGGACAAGTGGGTGCATTTCCTTGGGCTTGCCAAAGTGTCCAACCAAGTGTCCCTCATGTGGACACTTTCCCAAGGAACTTCACATGCCTTCTAATTCCTCAAATGCTATCACATGCCTTCTAATTCAAATGAGGATCCTTCTCTCGTGTACACCCTAAGGTGGAACTTGGAGAAGCTAATCCTAAGACCAAGGTTCCCACACCTTAGGATAAATTAAGCTTAAGGTTCACAATAATTCAATTGGAAGCTCATATGAATAAATACCCCAATGATAAAAACAATGGGTTCAACTTAAAAAGTTTCAAGCATGTGCTAAGGATAAACCAAGGCTAATATAAATTATACTCTAACCTTTAGAATCCATATATTTAACCTTCCAAACCCATGATTTATACAACATTCTCCTTAAACATTTTCGTTTGTGAAAACGTGTAGAGCTATCATATGTGGAGTATTCCCCTATGCACCATGATCTATACTCCGATCATGGTCATCTCTCTCTTTAGATTTGTCTCTCACAGTACAAGAAGGGCTACTAACTTCCTCAATATGCAAGGAGAGGAATCATAATCCTTTCCAAATCACTTTCCCTCAATCCAATTGTATGTACATGCATGTCTTATACTTATAGACTCATGAAATGGGTGGATTTATCTTGTGGTTTTAACTTAATTGTTTCCCTTAGACGTTTCACAAATATGAATCTCCATTAAATCTTACATTTTTGTACATTTTGTACCTTCTTGGAAATGTAAAACTTTAGAAGTACATAATAAAGGTCCTACACTATTGATTATTTCCTTGGTGAAAAATCACGAACATTATATGCATCTCCACTTTGAGCTCCAACCATAGCTTTTCTACGAATATCCTCACTCAAGGGTGATCCAAGTTACATAGCAACAAGATTGCTTTCATTTCATTATCCATCTCCATTTTTTGAGCTTGTAATTGAGGGAATATAGCATCAAACTCACTTAGATGACCAACAACATTATTTGTGTCCTTCATGCGAAGGTCATATAACTTGCTCATCAAGTACACTTTATTTGATGCCGTTTCTTTTTCATATGCATTGAATAACTTCTTCCAAAGCTCCTCTACACTTTCATAGTCCACTATAAATTAAACATTATCTGCGAGGTGTAATCAAATGGTAGACCTAGCCAATTCATCCAGCTCATCCCAATCATATTTATCCATGTCAATAGGCATCTTTGAGATTCCATTTATTGGTTTCCATTACCTCCCCTAAATTAGCACATCTTTAATTTGATTCTTCCACATAGCAATGTTTGTGCCATCAAATTTTTGGATCTCGAAATGGATGCTCTGCAAGGTATAGCTCCTCTTGGGAACATTGGCACTAGACACTGATCCACCAAACATGCCTGAGATCTCTCATGGCATGATAATAGAGAATAGACTAGAATGGTAATGGAGCTGAAGAGTCCAAAGACCGCTAAGGATAAAAAAGGATGACCAAGTGTTATATTTTGGAAAAAATTCAACACATTCTCCCAAAAAAAGGGACTAAAGAACAACAATGATCAAACAAAAGGATTATGTGAGAATCTGTGCTCACACCAATTAATGTATCAAAGAGTAAATCGATCACTATATAGTTGACAAAACAAAAATCTAGAAAAAATTTATGAGAGTCTCCTCTACAAAATGAGCATATGTACAATGTCGAAAGCTCATAAAATTGCAAGTACTGACATGTAAAATTGCATAGTGAATGACTAACTCCACCGCATATAATCAATTAATTACAAGAAGCAAACTAGGTTTATCGAGTTCCAATGAAAAACTAGCATACATCTCCTGTGGCAAGGCTGGTGAGTCATCCACCTACATCATTGAAGAGGCCCCAACATCTGGGCTTCTGCCGATTAGGAAAACCTCACCATGACCCTCTTTATCAACATCGAAGGCTTTATGCAATAAATGTAACTGCTATATCAATGAACACATGGATGTACATAAGTGGTATCCATAGAAGCAATAAAATGGCACTAAAGGCTGAATTCACAACCCAAACACCAGCCAACAACACATGCGTGTTGTGAAGAGATGGATAGGTAGGTTCTAGAGATGAGTTGGTGTTGCACAAAATTTGCTCTATACCTTCCAAGTTAACTCCAAGGTTGCTTAATAGACTCCTTTAGCTTCACAATAATGCATTTGGAACCACTAAGTGTCTTGGATTACCATTCCCAAAAGTTTGCATCAAAACAGAGAACTTGCATGTACTAGAACTATGAAGAAACCTTCTAATTTGGGAATAAAAGTGCTTAATAATTTGCTCATAGCTCACAACCTGGTACGAATTGACCAGAAAGCTTTTGCACACATCTAACTCGAGTGTGTAGCTAACTAAAGCAAGCTATTTCATCAATTTGGCCACACCATACACTGAGGAATGATTCTAACAAGTCAAGGGGGCCATCCCGACATTTCAGGATTTAGAAGGTGGGGAGACACAATCAACTTCTATTATTCATATCTCACGATCCTCTGAACTAAATGTAATGAAAGTTGACACCCAACTAGTAGAAACTTTACTCTAAATAACCCAAGTTAAATTACAAAAAATGATGGAGTACACATAGAGAAGTTGATTCCGCAAAATCATTTAAATGGTGAAGATGTTGCAGATAATAGTAGACAGAGATGAACTTGAAGTAATTTATCACAATGTATATGTGATGAACATATGATACAAGGGAAGTGTAGTGGAGTAATCATACATGAGATGAGCTCAATGTATGCTCATTGAAGTAGCTCAATTCCTCTCAGAATGGCTCACATTATCCACCGAGTAAAAATATGTGTATTTGTACACATCTTCCAAGTTTGGATTTGAATTTTCCCTTACCCAAAAATGTTCTTACACTTTAGGGATGATTTGAATTTATTATTCCTACCACATGAGTTGTGGTTTCAACTCCCAAAATTCATGAGATTCCTTATTCTCCTTGCTTTACATTTATCCAAAGTAATTATGCCCAAAATGACTTGCATAGGTTCACATGAAGTTCCTTCTTGTGAAGAGATAAAATGATTTGTAGTCTTTAATGATTAGCCAAGCACTTAGGATTGCTAATTTCACCAACACAAGTGTCTATCACCTATGTTCTTTAGGCTCAAAAACCTACATAAACTTGCGGTGGTTTCTCCCACCACAATTGAAACCTTTCAAGAAACCTATAGATTTACTAGTGTGGCTGAAAACATAGCCCCAAAGTTGAATATTCATTGTTGGAGAAGTACAAAGAACACTCTTCTTGATGTTCTTGAACTTGTCTAAAGAGAAATATGCATGAAAGTACTCCAAAATGGCTCCAAGAATCACCCCAAAAAATGTTGTGAAACAAGCTTTGAAAGCAAAGAGTGAAGCTTTAAGGCCCAAAACATGTTCAAGGTATTGTGAAACATAGTCTTGCCCCCTCTTCAAACACTACAAGATTGTAGCTTAGTGGCAAGATATTATTGGTTAAGTGAGCTCTGGGGGGAATAGTACAAGGATGGGTGACCTCTCTAGAAGTATCAAGAACCTCCGTCTTCCTTGATTGTTGAGGTCCTTTCTTACATGCAACCAACGATGACCTTGGTGAATCGAATGACAAGATAAGCCAAGGTCTATGCCTTAGTCAATTCCTTAGTCATAAGGCCGGTGGGTGGGTGAGTGCTCTCTTCGCTCACACAAAACCAACAAAGCTTTTCTGCTAGAACGCTCTGGTACCAATGAAATGATGTGATGGCGATGTGTTGATATATTTTGATAGTGATTTGTGTGAACACACTTAGGCATGCTAGGGCACTTTTTTCCCTCTTTAGGAAGTTTTCTTTCCCCCGGCTTGTATATATGCCTATAACCCTAATGGGTTACTTATCTTTGTACTTTCACTTGGTAATACATGTTACATTTATGTGTTCCTCGAGTAGCTGTGATGTGAACCTTTTCCCTATACATGGGCACTTTTTACTCTAGTGGTAGCTAGAGGTTTTTTCCCCATGTTACCACATATATGATTCACTCATATGTGGTGGTACTTTGTACTTAGGGATATTATTTAGCTCTTACTTCAGTTCTAATCATCCTCAATAAAGAGAGCTATTCTAGCCATTCATCTTCTCCATGTGTCTTGATGTGTTTGTGCTCCTTGTGTGTGCTTCTCATGTGTCTCTTGCACTTCTACACACACCCAACAATGGTATCAAGCAGGCTTAGCTCCTTGTCAAGTTTCGGTTTTTTGCATCGTGACGTGCGCACACTTTTAGGAGTGCAAATCGACTTCGAAGCATAGAATAGCGAATTTTAGCAGTCAAGAAACATTCCCATTAGTAATATTGGGCTTTTACCCCCATTTTAAAGCCATTCATGCAGTTAGAATCACCATTAAAGTGACGGTTTGTGAGCTGAAATTTCAGCATTCATTTCAATGTTCGTCGAAGTGAAGATTTTATCACATTCTTGTTCTTTAGTGAAATGGAAGACAACAATGACTTGTTTGGCATGCTTCAAGCTGAAGATAAGCTTGATGGGACCAACTATCCGGTGTGGTCTTACATGATGAAGCATGTTCTTGTTGCTAAACAACTTTGGAACATAGTGGAAGATATAGATCTAAGACATACCGGTTCTTCTACTTCATAGTCTACTATCACAGATGCAGCTTCTTCCTCAAGTATAGTGGTTTCTCCTTCTCCACCTACACAGGAGGAGCTTAGATGGGATGGAAAAGATGCTCAAGGTCATGCATTGATTGCGCTTTCTGTGAAGCATCATATAGTTCCACACATTCGTCATGTTTTACATCAAGACAAGCATGGGACACTCTTGCTTCTTTGTATGCCATGCATAATGAAGCACGTGTTGCATACTTGAGGAAGCAACTTGAGGATGTATGTATGGCTGAAAATGAGTCGGTGGATGTGTATGTGACACACATCAAGGACTTGAAAGAGCAATTGACAAACATAGGTGAGATTATTCTGGATGCATCACTCATTTCTACATTCTTGAAAGGATTACAGAAATCTTTTCAAAGCTTTGCTACTACACTCCGTTTGGTTGCAAAAGGGAATCCCAATATGTATGCATTTGATGAGATTGTGTCTCTTCTTTTGCAAGACGAGCAATCTAGAGTGAATAGGAGTGGTTTGATTGATGGAACAAAAGCACTTACTATCTCACAAAAGGGGAAAACCAAGTATGTTTAAGCTTTGGGTTCATCAAAACCAAAGCCTCAACATTCCTCTTCCACTCATTCCTCTAAGGATGTTGATTTTCAAAAGAAGAAGAGATGCAAATATTGTTGAAAGGCTAGTCATACAATTGATGAATGTAGAAAGCTTGCTAAGCGCAATGAAAAGAAGAAGGAATTCGGCATGTCTAATGCTGAAAATTCAGCAAATGCAAAGAATGATGAAGCCAACATGGCTCAAGATTTTTGGGCATGTGTTGTTACATGTCATTATGATGCTTCTTTGCATTCAAAATGTATGGTTGTGAGTGAGGTTGATTCCGATTGTTTTTTTTATAGTGGTGCTTCAAAGCACATAACATCATGCAAAAGGTTTTTTGCCTCTTTGAAAGATGCACCCAAAGGAGGACATGTGGTGAGTGCAAATAATGACTCTTATCCTATCATTGGAGTAAGAGAAATTGAGCTTACGGCTGCAAATGGAGGTGTTATTCTCTTGAAAAATGCATTGTATGTGGCCGGTATCAAGAAGAACTTAATTCAGTTTCGTTGATTGCCAAAGATGGACTTCATGTACACTTTGTTCGTGATAAGTGTATGGTTCATGATTTCAGCAATGTTGATATTATCATGATGTCCGGTACATTATGTAATGGTTTGTATCACAGGGATACATACAAGAGGGATGCCTCGAATGCCATGTTGCATTCTTGGAAAAATGCATCGTGCTTCTTTTCCAAAAGATAGTCATACACACTACAAGAAAATTGTAACTTGTTCATAGTGATGTATGTGGTCCCGTCAAGACTCCATCTTTTGGGAAGCATGTATATTTTGTTACCTTCATTGATGATGCTGCTCGGGATACATGGCTGTATCCTATGAAAGCAAAGAATGAGGTATTTTCTTGCTTCAAAGCATTTTTAGCTATGGCTGAAAATTTTTCTTCAAACAAGCTTTTGACTCTACACATGGATTGTGGTGGTGAATACATGTCAAATGAGATTAATGATTTTCTTCATGAAAGAGGTATTTCACACCAATACCTCAGCAAAATGGTGTTGCCGAGCGTAAAAATAGAATTCTACTTGAAATGGCATGATGTATGGTTGAAAAGCACCTTCTTGATAAGTTTTGGATGGAAGCGGTCATGTGTGCAAACTATGTGTCGAATCGCTACCCTACAAAAGCATTGAGAGTCATCACTCCTTATGAGGATTGGAATGGACATAAGGCCATGGTTAGTCATATGTGTGTGTTTGGTTGTTTGGCATATGCTCTTGTGCCATCACAACAACGTCACAAACTTGATGACAAGGCAAAGAAATGTATCTTTGTTGGTTATAGTGCTGAAAGTAAGGGATATTGTTTGTAGCATCCATTGAATCAAAATGGTGTGCTTGACTATGGCCATGTTGACCAACCAACTGAGACTCAAAGGGATGAAAAATTCCAGCAAAATAGAGCTAAAAAATGCAGAGAATTTCCAACCAAACATGGCTGAAAATTTTCAGCCAAAAATTGTCAGAACTGTTGGAACTAAAATGCCTTTGCTTTTAGAACTTTACCCAACAAAAATACATTTCACTACTTTATCATCGAATTTTCTGAGTTGTTGTTCAGGCACTGATGCATATGCCAAACAACCAAAAACATGTAGATGAGCAACATATGGCTTGCGACCATGCCAAGCCTCATATGGAGTGATAGACTGCAACACTTTAGTGGGACACCTGTTAAGTACATATGTTGCACACATAATAGCCTCAAGCGAGAAACTATGTGGTAAAGCCTGACTTCTGACCATACACCTCCCCATCTCCATGAGTGACGTGTTCTTCCATTCAACAACTCCATTTTGTTGAGGTGCATAAGGCATTGTATGTTGATGTTTTATCCCATGTTTTACCAGAAATGCATTAAAGTCAAAGGACATATATTCCCCCCCTCGATTCGAATGGAGGGTACCCATTTTGCATGCTGACAGATTTTCAGCCAAAACCAAAAACTATTTGAAGCACATAAACACTTCGGACTTTGCTTTCAATGGATATACCCATGCATGCTTGGAAAAATCATCAAAGAAATTCACGAAGTAAAGATAGTTTCCAAAAGAGGGTGTCTGCATAGGACCATAGACATCACTGTGAACAAGCTACAATTTCTGAGTAGCTTGAACTGAACCATCTTTTGGAAAGAAGGAACGGTCCATTTTGCCCAAAATACAACCTTCACAGAAATGCTTACCACGTGCCTCAAGTTTGGGCAAAGAGGACACCTTTTCAGATTTCCATAGGCATAGCAAACTAGCAAAATTCTAATGAACAAAGCATGCATGCCAAAGCTTTGCATCTGACGTAGCCTGATAATCATGTACTGCACATGCTGAATCATTCACAATTTTTTCATAGTCTATGAGCTTATACAACCCACGACATAAAATGCAAGAATCGATAATCATGTTGCCATTTGACTGATCATGAATTGTACATCTGTCATCAATAAATTTCACAACCAAGCCAATCTTGGCTAATGCAAAATTTGATAACATACTTTTCTTGATCCTTAGCATAAATAAAGCATCTAAAAATGTAAAAGAACTACCATCAGCAGTATTCAGAATGATCTTACCAACTCCAATAACAGGATAAGAGGAGTTGTTGGCGCATGTGACAATATTCCCTCTAGGGGCAGGCTCAAGTGAAGTGAGGAAACTACTCTGCGAGGTAATTTGTTTGGTTGCCCCACTATCAAACTACCAAACATCTGAGTCTACTACAAACATACACTGCTCATGAGAAGATGGGTCAAAACTACAAACACTAGTGAACACCCATTCTTCATTCTGCACAAGATTAGCAGACTCTGTTTTTGGTGTAGAGGCCTCTGCAACAACCATTCCAAACTCATTTTTCTTTGCCTCTTTTGTAGCCAGTTTTGGATAGTTCTTTATGACATGATCATTTCCTTTACAATACTTACAAAATAATTATGCCTTTTCTGACTCATCTTTGTCTTCCTTAATCGAATGTGGCGCATCTGTAGATTTCTACTTACTAGTAGATGAGCTCCATTTACCTTTGCCGATTGCCAGAGTAGAAGCAAAACTTTGATATGAATCAGGTACGATTTGCACAAGTGAACTATCTGGTATAACTTCATCAGCAGAAATCAAATGTTCCTTCAAGTCTTTGATCTTTGTCAGAAAACTATCCATAGAATCACATTCATTCATGTGCTCACTCTCCAGTTGTTTTTAGAGGTAAGCAACACGAGCCTCATTCCTTGCCTGGTATAAAGTGGTAACTGTATCCCAAGAATCCTTTGTTGTTGCGCAAGAGCAAATTTGAGGAATAATGGCATGTTTGACAGACAAGGTTATCAATGCATGTGCCTTAGCATCTCTGCAATCCCAACAAATTTGCTCTTCATTAGGTGTAGCAGGACTCACAGCATGAACAGGAACATGAAGAATATCATAATCTTCAACACTGTCTACATCACCTTCAATAACTATGTTTGCAGGTGTAATAGGACATTTTTCAACACCTTGCACAATATTCCACATTCCTTTTGCAACCAATACATGATGCATCGTATAAGACCATAATGGGTAGTTGGTACCATCCAACTTATCCTCAACAACCAACATGCGGAATACATCACTGCTTTCAGCCATGGCCACTGACTAAAATACACTGATGGAGAAAAATGACTGTATTTGAAAAAGTTGAATAGAACTACCCTAATGAGTTCTGATAAATCTTTAGCAAACTTTGAGGTGCTTATACTGGCGAACCAAAACCTGTATATATTTTTAGCACAAAAAGCAATTACCTGCATAAGCATTGTGATAATGCATTCAAAGGCCGAAACGAGCTCAAATCACGATTTTGGCACCACACAACAAAGGTGTTTTGATCTCCTAATCACCAAATTTCCTGTGATTTTGAGACTGCGATCGGAGGGGTGTCGATGACGCCCTAGATGAAGCGGTGACCTGCTCTGATACTAGTTGTTGGAGTTTGAGGTCTACAGAAGCACGTGAATAGCACAAGGAAGAAGAAGAAACTTGGAACACAACACAATATTGAATGTATTACCACTAGAATGTACAAAGACAAGTGACCCATTAGGGCAATAGGTGTATATACAATCCGGGGGAAAAAACCCTCCTAAAGAGGGAAAAAAGTGTCTCGGTGGTCCTAGTGTGTTCACACACATCACCACCTAAATGTATCAACACTTTAGTTCTTGCTGCACCTACTATAGAGCAACTTCGATGGGACGGTAGAGATGCTTAGGCACATGCATTGATAGCTTTGTCTGTCAAACGTGCCATTATCCCTCATATTCGTTCTTGCAAAACAACAAAGGATGCTTGGGATACACTTACCACCTTATGCAAGGCAAGAAATGAGGCTCATGTTGCTTACCTTTGAAAATAGTTGGAGAGTGAGCATATGAATGAAGGAGATTCTATGGACAGTTTTGACAAAGGTCAAAGATTTGAAGGCACAATTTATTTCTACTGATGAAGTCTTGCCATACATCTCACTTGTGCAGACTGTTCTGAATGGTCTTCTAGATTCATATCAGAGTTTTGCTTTGACTCCTCGATTGATGATGAAAGGCAATCCAAATGCCTTAACATTTGAGGAGTTAGTCTCTATTTTGTATAAGAAGATCAATCCAAGTACAACAGGTCCATTATGCATGTAGCACATTAAGCTTTCTTAGCTAGTCAGAAGGGCAAAGGTAAATGGAGCTCATCTACTAGTAAGGAGAAATCTGCTAATTCTGCACAGTTGAAAAAGGAAGACAAAGATGAGAGGAAAGCAGAAAAGCACAATATTGTTTTGCAAATACTATAAAGGAAATGATCATGTCATAAAGAGTTGTCCAAAACTAGATGCGAAAGAGGCAAAGAAAAAACAAGTTGGAATGGTTGTTGCAGAGACCGCTACACCCAAAATAGAGTCTGTTAATCTCGTGCAGAATGAAGAATGGGCATTTACTACTGTTTGGAGTTATGACCCATCTTCTCAAGAACAATGTATGTCTACAGTAGACTTAGATGTTTGGTACTTTGATAGTGGGGCAACCAAATATATTACCTTGGAGCACAATTTCTTCAGTTTCATTGAGCGTTCCTCTATAGGGAATATTGTCACATGTGCCAACAAATCCTCTTTTCCTCTCATGGGAGTTGATAAGATCATTTTGACTACTACTGATGGTAGTTCTTTTACATTGTTAGATGTTTTTTTTGTGTCAAGGATCAAGAAAAATTTATTGTCAGTTTCAACATTAGCCAAGATCCACTTGGTTGTTAAATTTGTTGAAAATAGATATATAATTCATGATTTATCAAATGGCGATGATATTATTGCTTCTGGCATCTTATGTTGTGGGTTGTATAAGCTCAAAGACTATGAAAAATCTATCAATGATTCAACATGTGAAGTTCAAGATTCTCAAGCTATCTTAGATGCAAAGCTTTGGTATGCACTCTTTGGTCATTGAATTTTGCTAGTTTGCTACGCTTGTAGAGATATGAACTTGTGTCCTCTCTACCCAAACTTGAGGCACCTACTAAACATGACTGTGAAGGCTCTATTTTGGGCAAAATGTAGCATTCATTCTTCCCAAAAGATGGTTCAATTTGAGATACTAAGAAATTATAGCTTGTTCATAGTGATGTTTGTGGTTGGTCCTATGTAAACACCTTCTTTTGGGAACTACCTTTGCTTCATGATTTTTATTAATGATTTTCCAAAGCATGCATGGGTCTATCCATTGAAAGCAAAGTTCGAAGTTTTTATGTGCCTCAAACAGTTTCTGGTTCTGGCTGAAAATCCCTCAGCATGTAAAATGGGCACCCTCCATTCTGATCGAGGGGGGTGTTAAGAAGTGTTAAGAAGTTAAACCGCTTCGTTCTAACTATCAGAAGAGCCTTTAACCGAACTAAGTGGGTTCTTGGGAGTGGAAGGGGTCTGTAAAAATAGAGGCCCTATACTTAGTTCCCAAAATAACTAATATCTACTGTCCTTAAGCAGTGTCGACACAGTCTTAGCTCAGTTCCTAGTAGCAATTAGACTATACCGAACTTATCGGTATCTTGGTACCGACTTACTTCAAGCGGGCATCCTACTGTAACAGTACAGTAACCCATCGTTCATCAAGGCAGTGCTCACAGTCAAGCAACCGAATCACAAAAGGTATCTACGGGTTCACTTACAGTATGAGGACTCTCACACACTGGAATTACCCTTAATCCTAGGTAATTTCTCACCGTACAAGTGCAGATCGAGATCAGTACTACTTCTGCACAATGCTCTAAGGAAGATCACTACAGTCACACAGACTTAGCAGTTCAACAAGGAGAAGAGCACTACGTCTTACAACTTAGCAGGACAATTCATCATAACGATCCACAGTAACTTTTCCAGGAAACGATTCAACATCTTACTGACTGGACTAAATTTGCCGAGTAACCGAGATTGACAGATAACAATACAGAACACCACAGAGTACGCAGAACTCAAACAAGAAGTACTACCGCAACACTTAAGATTCACTGCGCAAACTCAATCAAGAAGAATAACACAGCTACACACGACGACCCAGAGTGCTCAGAAACTAAACAACACACACTGCTGCAACATTCAAACAGACAACCAGACAAACAGTCTGGCGATAACGCAACAATATGCCCCAATCCCCCACACACTCTCTCTCTCTGAGTGCTTCTTTTCATTACTTTATATAGAAAGTACAAATAGGTGTGTAACCACCTTTCGCGCGTGTTCTGCCACGATCTCCGTTACATCTGTCTGAATCCGACGGCCGATTAACACTGGCATGCACGGTGGACTCGAACCCGCAAGTTTTTACAAAATTACTGTTCGTCGATGATTCCTTCTCAATACATATTCCTAGCTAGTCTAAACGTTCGGGCGATCTTTTTCTTTAGTGTTTCTAACATTTGTTTAAGGGTATCTAGCTCTACTAAATGCGCATCTATTCTAACAGAGCTAAGAGCGATGGCTTTGGTGAGCAAAATTTCAACCTGGGTTTGCAAAAAGGTTTCCTGTAGGTAGAATTCATTTGATAGGGCTGCATCCCTTGAAACCTTCATTTCGGCCAATTGTTTCTGCATGTTAATTACTCGTTCTTTCTGATTGATCAGTTGATTATCTATCCTTTCGACCTGTTGGTTCTGAAACTCTATTGTTTTGTAGTAAGCATCTCTTTCTCTTCGAGCATTTGCTAAGTCCTTCTGATATTTAGCTTCCCTGGTCAATTGGTGTTTAAGCATATTATGGACACTGTCTAAAGATTTTTTTGCTCTATGTAGTTGTTCTTCTGCCTGCTTAGCTTCCCTCTGCTGCTTTTGGCTCTTCTGTACTGCTTCCTGCAGTTGGACTCTTGTTTCTTGTAGTAGATTTCCTAGTGCAATTCGGGTATCTTCTATGTCTTTGAGTGTTTGATTTAGTTTTGTGATTTCTACGTCCGTAGCAATCAGTAATTCTTCCTTTGCATGTATTGCTTCCAAAGCCTCATCTCGTTGAAGTGTGATTTCTTCATGTTTCCGGAGTATGGCCTGTAATTGCTTTATCTGTTCATTGAGTGCGTAGTTTTCTACCTTTACTGCCTGTAACTCTTCCTGGAGGGGTGTGATGTCTGCCTCCATTACTTCCAATTTATGCTGGAAGTCTTCGCGAACAGTTTCTGTGATTTGCTTTAGTTGTTGCGACAATTGTCTTGATAATTCGATTAGCATCTGACCCACTGATTCTAATTGAGCAAATACTTCTGTGGAGGGTGGTGGGAGAGGGAGACGAGGTTGGGAAGACGAGGCAGTAAGTTGCTGTGAGGTCGGAGGGGAGTAGTTGGGGGAAGAGTCGGAAGAAGCTGCGGGCTCGACGGGTGCGTTAGGTGGAATAGGAAGGTTTGGGTTTAGTGGAGGTTCCGGTGGTGGAGTGGGAATTACGGTTTGAGTTGTTACCTGGTTTGTATTTTGTTGTTCCTGCTCCGAAAATGTGGACTCTACTGCCTTAATTAGCCTGTCCAATGCGTCTTTAGCAGCTTGTTCTTCCTCTGTTTGTTGTTCTTCTTCAGACTGCTGATTCGATGTTTCTTCAGTCGATGTTTCAGCTTCCTTACGAGTTTCTTGTTGTCGCTCCTGGGAAGATTGCGCAGAGGATTCATTCTGTATGGAGGTGGCGGTGTCGTGGAATGTGTCTTCTTCCTGCTTTTCTTCTTCTTTATCTTCTTTGCTTCACTCTCAAACGAGCTAATTCTAATCCTTTTTCTGCGGAAAAGCTGGTTGAGTTCCTCTTCATCTTCTTCTTCATCGTCTTCTAGCAGTTGTATCGACTCCTCATGTCTCAGAATGGGCCCCCGAGGTGGTGGTTGGGCTGCTAGGATTGCCGGGAAGAGAAATGAGAGTATGTGCGATAATCGGGACCTGGGCATGCCTCCTTTGTTCACCTGCTTGATTATTGCTACACACTCCTTGTGGATACGTTGAAAGAAATAGGTCGCGAAGTTCACTGGTTCTTGGGCTGCTAAATCTATGGCCAAGTAAAATGGTCGGGATATGCCGTATGTGCGCTTCTGTAGGTTTAAGATTGCAACTAAGAACTGCAGAGCTGATCTTTCTGGTTCTGGTCGACATAAAATCGCGTACTCGTTCGATGAGTACCTAGGAAATAATTCTCTCATGGTTGCTTCGGGGAGGTTAGGGCCTTTTTGTCTACCTTGCGCAGGGAGTCGAAAGGAATCCGCAAAATATTGGAGAGTGATTACGGTTATGGTGGGTAAGGAAGTGATCGGCCAACTCTGCTCTGTAGCAGGCGTGTTGGCGATGGCAGAGATGATGTTGGCGAAAAATGGGTGGGACTCCACTGAATGCCAAGGCAGTTCAACAAAGTTTGCCAACCCACGTATGCGCAGGTACTCTCCTACCTCGGTAGGGAGACCGTCACGAAAAGCGGCGTAATTAGCCAAGGCTTCCATGGCGCACACGAAGACAGAGCACAGAACACAGAACACAGTGAAAACACAAAGCACAATCACATAAACACAATAGCGTTTTTTTCGGCGAACTGGAGAAGGTTATGTAGTGGTGTTGTAGCAGAGAGTAATCAAAAGCAGTAATAATCACACGGCAGGGGGGTGATAATTCTTAACTTCGGTATGCATGCATGAAGAGCTAAAAAGGGCAGGGCGGCTTTAGCCATAAATAGGGTTCAAAACGTGGATATTTATAGGCTTATATTATTAAATACGCACACAGAAAAGAAAAGTAAAGAAAGGCGAGCGCCAAACGACGCGGCCCACCGGAAAAAAACGTTTCAGTGCAGGTTAGCTGCGTGTTGGTATGGTCGCAGCTTTGAACCGTTGATTACTTTCGGAAGAGGGTTTCCGGTCAACGTAGTCAACCAAAAAGTTGTTGGGCCCACTTGTTCTGAAATCCGGTGAGGGCCATACCATCGTAATTTAGATTTACCTGCAGACCGATTCGATTTTGCATTATACAAAAGGACAAGTTGTCCCACCATAAAAACTGGAGTTTTCAAGTGTCGATCATGCGTCCGAGCCTGTCTTAGTTGTACTTCCTGCATAGTTAAAAAGTTCTGCCATCGTTGCTCGTCTAATTCTCTGAGTGTATCCAACCGAAATGACAGTGAGTCTTCCGGTAGCAGTTTCTGAGCGATTGCTACTCGTAAACTTGGTATAACTATCTCCATTGGTGCTATTGCTTCTAATCGGTAAGCTAGTTTGAAAGGTGTTAATCCTGTTGTTACCTTGTATGTAGTTCGATATGCCCATAACACTGCAGGTAGCAGTTGATCCCATCTTTCCGGTGCTTCCATGATCAATTTCCGAAGCATATTCAGCAGAGATTTGTTTGTACTTTCGGCCAAACCATTAGCACGAGGATAATAAGGAGAACTAAACTTATGTGTGACCTGGAATGACTGTGTAAGTGACTTCATTAAATTGTTTACAAAATGAGTGCCTTGATCTGAAACAAGTTCCAGTGGTAAACCAAAACGTGGAAAGACATCGGTTAGCAGACATTTTGCTACCACAACAGCTGTAGCAGACCGTAAAGCCTAGGCTTCTGCCCATCTGGTTGCATAGTCTGTACAGGTCAATATGTAACAGTTGTTACTGAAGATTGCTGGAGGTGTAATCGGACCGATAAAATCTAGACCCCACTTCTAGAAAGGTTCCAATGGTAAGATGGGTTGTAGAGGAAAAAGATGACATTGCAGGGGATGTCCAGATCTTTGACAAGTATCACATTGTTTGACAAACTTTGATACATCTCTGTACATAGTTGGCCACCAGAGACCACTCTGCAGAATTTTCCGGTGTGTTAAATCTGCAACAAAATGACCACCGGAAGGAATCGAGTGAGCCAACGTAATAACTGAGTTAACTTCATGCGGTGGAATACATCGAAGTAAAATTCCGGTATGATCCACATAGTATAATTCTCCAGCAATTAACCGAAATCGGTAGCTAAAGACTGCAATTTTCCTGCGTACTGCCGTAGAAGTCTGAGATGGAAGGCAACCATCAGTGAGAAAGGTCAGGATCTGATCATAATAGGTAGATGGTGTAGGTGGGTCTGTAATTTCATCATTCGTTGGCTTAGAGCTATAAATCGCTGGAGTCGTGTCATCTATTCCTACCGGAGCTTCACCGGAATCTAAGCGGGATAGGAAATCTGCTAAGGCATGTGAACTGCCTGGCCGATGAATGACTTCGTAGTCAAATTCCTGTAAAAGTAGAACCCATCGTGCTAATCGACCACCTAGATGCTGTTGCCGAACTAGATAGACAAGTGCAGCATGATCTACATGAAATGTGAATTTACGGCCCAGCAAATAATGTCTGAATTTTTTGACAGAATATACTAGCCCTAGACATTCTCTTTCTATTACAGAGTAATTCTTCTCAGCAGGGGCTAATCTTCGACTTGCATAATACACTGGTCTGAACCACTTATCAATTTGTTGCATCAAAACACTTCCTATTGCTATATCTGAAGCATCAACAAATACATGAAATGGGCGATCCTAGTCCGGCGGCTGTAAGATGGGAACTTGTGTAAATAAATTCTTTAAACGATCAAATGCTATCTGGCATTCCTGGGTCCATTCAAATTGTCGAGGAGTCTTGGTGATTAACTTGTTCAGTGGTATTGCCAAATGAGCAAGCCACCGTAAGTGTCGTCCATGCCATCTTACTTGGCCCATGAAGCGCATAACTTCCTTTGGTGTAGTGGGCACCAGAGCTTCTAATACTGCCAAAATTTTATTTGGATCCACCTATATACCTTGTGCAGATAGAATGTGCCCAAGTAACTTGCCACATGAAACCGTAAACACAGATTTGTTTGGGTTCAAACCGAGTCTGTATTCTCTGCATTTCTGAAAGCAGCACCGTAGATGGAACAGGTGTGCTATCATCTTACCGAAAATTGAAAAATCGTCAAGGTAAACTTGCATAAAAGAGGTAAGATAAGGAGAAAATATTTCCTGCATACATCTTTGAAATGTACTTGGGGCATTCCTTAATCCAAACCACATAACAGTACAAGCAAATACACCCCAATTGGTAATGAAGGCAGTCTTTGGTATATCATGTTCAGCCATCCTGACTTGATTGTATCCACTGTACCCATCTAAAAATGAATACATTTCATGTCTTGCTACTCTATCAAGCATTGTGTCGAGAAAAGGGATCGGAAAAGGATCAGGCACTGTAGCTGCGTTCAGTTTCCGTTAATCTACACATATTCGCAATTGCTTATTCTTCTTAGGGACAATAATAATTGGTGAGATCCATTCAGCATGCTCTACTGGTACGATGAATCCGACTTTAAGTAGCCTATCAAGTTCTGCCTTTACCTGTGATGCATATTTTGGATTCATCCGGTAGCTGGGTTGTTTGTTTGGTTTGGCTTCCGGCTTCAACATAACTCTGTGCTGATAGATGCATGGGTCCAATCCTTTCATATCTTTGTAATCCCATGCAAAGACATCGGAGAATTCTTGGAGTAGCTAGATTAAGCCTGCTTGAAATGTTTCCGGTAGGTTTTGCTTTATCTTCATAGGACGGGGATGATCTTTATCGCCTAAATTATAAGTGATCAATTGATCTTCTGGGACGTAAAATTGTCGCGGCTTCTCTGTATCATCAGCTGGCTTAAAAAGTTGTTGCAATTGAGCATCATCTATAGCAGCAGTATCTTCCTTCTTTTCTTCTTCTGTTACAGTCATCACCGTACAAACTGTAGGATTCCAATTATCTACAACAGATTGTAGATCAACAGTTCCTAGGGAGATCAAGTCAATGTTATTTTTCAGAAACTCTTCTTCTTCATCATCTGACAACCCATCTAGCATATGGACTGGTTCTGCCAAATACGGTCTAGCATGCAACTCGCAAGGTTGTATGGCATCTAATTTTACAATGTATTTACGATTTTTATCCTTGAAAGTGAGCTCTTGTGCAAACCAATCCTGTATCACCTTAGCGTGCTTCAGCCAAGGTCGGCCGAAAAGGAGGTTGTAATCAAGAGTGGATTCTGGTAAATCTAATATGACAAAGGTCATTTTAAATGTTGTACCTTGTAAAGTGATTGGTACATTTCGTACAAGTCCAAGGGGATGGACTCTTGATTGGTCGGCCATTCTGACAAAAAACTGAACTGGTTCGATTTCGGTCCACCCTAACCTTTTACATAGTGCAGCAGTAGCAATGTTGACTCCAGATCCTCCATCAATTAGTACCTGTGTGATTTTATGATTCTTAAACCATACCGTAATTAAAGGAACTGAATGATCGACCGTAGATTCGGGTTCCGGTTGTACTGTTGCTGTCGCCGGAATGCAGGAAGGCACAGGACTGAACTGTTGTTGAAATTGCTGTCGAACTCCTGGTACTAGTGCAAGTAATTGGCCCAAAGGAAGAGTGATGGATGCTTTAGATAAAATTTCCCAGGCCTTTTGTGATTGGATGGTTTCCACAGTTTATGAAGATGATGCGTCTGCTGAAGATGTGTTTGCTGCTGATGATGTGCCTGTGGCTGAATTGGAATCCTGTTGTTGTGCTCCTTTTTCGGTTAACGGAGTCTGGGTTACCTGAATAGGATCTGGGAAGACTAGAGGTTCTGCGTTGGTCCATTGACTAGCCTTGTTGTACATCCTTTGTTGTTCGTGTATACCTAGTTCAAATAATTCTGCTGCAGGTTGCAGTTGTTTACCGGAGCGGGTCTGAATGACTGCAGCTTGTGTTTCTACTGGTGTGATTTGTACCATATTAGCCATTGGATTTTGTCGTTCCTTCTTTCTCTGATCGTATTCAGTTGCATCTTTACAGAATCTTCTAATGTGACCAAATTCACCACAGAAATGACAGCGCGATGGTGGCAGATTGGGATTTTCTGGTGGCGGTCTGGTCTGCTAGTGGTTTGCATTATAGTTGTTATTTCTCTGTCCTCTGTAATTTCAATATCCTTGTTGCTGGTTGTTTCTCATTTGCGGAGGCACATAGTGATTGGCTTGCTGTCCTGGTTCCTGTATAATTGCATTGACAGTTGCGATTCCCTGCACTTTTGCATTGTATGCGCAGTTTTCGGTGGAGTGTCCGGCAGTGTTGCAGATAGCACAGAATAGTTGATTAAGTGCACAAGTGGCACTAGTATGGCCTGAATTCTTACATGTGATGCAGTATACTTGTCTGGTCATATCTTCGGCGACATTTCTGTTTGTTTTTAACCACTCCAGATCTTTTGTAAATCCTCCAACCTTGTTTTCCAGTTGCAGAGCCATTGCAATCACTGCATCTAGTGTCATTGCTCCTACACAGCGTATGATCATAATCTGTTTAAGTTGTGGAGTCAAGCCATTGATGAACCACTGAGTGATAACGTCATCCGGTAGGTTGGCATGTGCTGGTGGTAACTGCCTTAAGTGAGTCCTGAATAGAGTAGCGTATTCCTGTACTGTTTGATTTACCTTCTGTCTGTTGTTTTGCATATAGTCAAAAATTTCAGCTGGATTCTTCTTTATCCTGAATCGCTGCAAAAAGGCATCTCGTATTACTTTGTAGGTGCCGAAGTGATTAATATCATATTCTATAAGCCATCTAGCTGCTTCATTGACCAGTGTAGATTGGAAGACGATAGCCTTATACGCCGGGTCTGGTGGATGGTTGAGAACTGCGTAGCTTATCTCGAAGGTGCGTATGTGAGCATCCGGATCATCTCCTGGGAATCCACCAAATTTAGTGTACGTCACTCCTGTCGGAGGCGGCCTAGGTGGACATAACTGTTGTTGCTGCTGCTGCTGTTGTTGTTGTTGCCCGTTCATAGTGAGTGTATTGTGACTATCTTCTGTATCTCGGGGCTGAATATCTGATCTTTCGGAATTTGTATCGTCGGACGGTGCACTTTCCGGTGCGATGATTTTGCTCAGTATGCTTCGAATCTCGATTTCGAACAGCTTTCCTTCCTTCTTGATGTCCAGTGTAGGGGAACTCACTTTAAAACGTGGTGGCTGGGCTGAAGATTCACCAATTAATGGTAAACCGTCGCCAAAAAACAGTGATTCTGTTATCGAAATATCACCGGAATGTACCGAAAGTTTGCCAAAATAAGGTGTTTTTTCGCTTTCGCCGATTTCCTTGGCTAGAGCGTTTCTAGTCGTAAACAAATTTGAATCTTTATCCAAGATTATTAAACTAGCTTCAGACTGCGTCTTGGTAGGTTCTGGGGTTACTATATCTTGGACAGACTGTGCCAAAATAGTACCGGAATGTACCAGAGGCGTAACACGTTCCACCGGAATATGACCGGAATCAATTCTAACATTCTTGAATTTCTTGACAACTGGATCAGACCTAGTTGTACTTCTTCCTTCTGGAATTATCTTTAGTACATTAAGTACTCCAGACTGACGGTTCTTGGGATACGTTTCACCAGATCGAGTAACCGGCATGTATCATCTTTTGTACTAATCGCGTAGTATTACTATCGATAAAATTTTATAATCACGTTTCCAGAGCAAGTTTGCAACAATCTGGTTTTGTTGCTACTTCCGACAGACAAACGGTAATTTTGATGTTCGATTCTGACAGACGAACGACGATCTTGATGCCACTTTCCCACAGATAGCACTTTCGTCAGGTAAATGGAAATCTTGATGCCACCTTCCCACAGACGGTGCCAAGTGTTAAGAAGTGTTAAGAAGTTAAACCGCTTCGTTCTAACTATCAGAAGAGCGTTTAACCGACCTAAGTGGGTTCTTGGGAGTGGAAGGGGTCTGTAAAAACAGAGGCCCTATACTTAGTTCCCAAAATAACTGATATCTACTGTCCTTAAGCAGTGTCGACACAGTCTTAGCTCAGTTCCTAGTAGCAATTAGACTATACCGAACTTATCGGTATCTTGGTACTGACTTACTTCAAGCGGGCATCCTACTGTAACAGTACAGTAACCCATCCTTCCTCAAGGCAATGCTCACAGTCAAGCAACCGAATCACAGAAGGTATCTACGAGTTCACTTACAGTATGAGGACTCTCACACACTGGAATTACCCTTAATCCTAGGTAATTTCTCACCGTACAAGTGCAGATCGAGATCAATACTACTTCTGCACAATGCTCTAAGGAAGATCACTACAGTCACACAGACTTAGCAGTTCAACAAGGACAAGAGCACTACGTCTTACAACTTAGCAGGACAATTCATCATAACGATCCACAGTAACTTTTCCAGGAAATGATTCAACATCTTACTGACTGGACTAAATTCGCCGAGTAACCGAGATTGACAGATAACAATACAGAACACCACAGAGTACGTAGAACTCAAACAAGAAGTACTACCGCAACACTTAAGATTCACTGTGCAAACTCAATCAAGAAGAATAACACAGCTACACACGACGACCCAGAGTGCTCAGAAACTAAACAACACACACTGCTGCAACATTCAAACAGACAACCAGACGAACAGTCTGGCGATAATGCAACAATATGCCCGAATCCCCCACACACTCTCTCTCCCTGAGCGCTTCTTTTCATTACTTTATATAGAAAGTACAAATAGGTGTGTAACCACCTTTCGCACGTGTTCTGCCACAATCTCCGTTACATCTGTCCCAATCCAACGGCCGATTAACAAGGGGAATATATGTCTTCTGATGTTAATGAATTTCTAGCTGAACATAGGATAAAACACTAGTGTACAATGCCATATACACCTCAGCAAATTTGTGTTGCTACAAGAAAGAACAAGTCTTTCATGAAGATGGAGAGGTGTATGGTCAAAAGTCAGGGTTTACCACATAGTTTCTGGCTTGAAGTTGTTATGTGTGCAACATATATACTTAATAGGTGTCTCACCAAAGCAGTGCAATATATCACTCCATATGAAGCTTGGCATGGTCACAAGCCATGTGTTTTTCATCTGCATGTCTTTGATCGTTTGGCATATGCTTTAGTGCTTGAACAACAACGCATAAAATTGGATGATAAAGTAGTGAAATGTATTTTTGTTGGATACATTTATGAAAGCAAAGGATATCATTTGTATCATCCATAGGATAAACACATTTTGGTTAGCCATGATGTTTTTTTGTGGAAGATGCAATCCATCCATTACTTTCATGTACCAAGGAGACATCAGTTAGCTCTAAAAGTGTATGACACTTTGCTACCTCTTTTTATAGGAGGATAGTCAAGTGCTTGTCCAAATGAGGAAATCTCTCAACCTTTACATGTTCCCCATGATGATGCAGATCATTCCATTTATGATGCAAATTTACATGATGCACTTGTTGATGAGAGGGTTGATATAGAGGAGGAAAAACTATGCCTAAATGATTGGTGTAGAATTTGCGAGACAGAAAATTAGATGCATTTCTTTCATATCATTATTTTTCAGGCTCTCATAGTGCTTCTTTTGCATCAGATTGCTATGCAATGGTTGCCTCTAGTCTTTGTGATAAGAAAGAGCTTGTTTCTTGTGATGAAGTAGGAAATTCAGAAAATTTGATGGTTGTTATGCAATTAGAATATGATGCTATTATGAAGAATGGTACTTGGTCTTTATGTGATTTTCCTCCAGACCAAAAGGCCATTGGCACTAAATGGGTATAAAAGTTCAAGCATAATCCTGATGGAATAGTTGACATGTATAAGGCTAGGCTTGTTGCAAAAGGTTTTGCTCAAGAAAGAGGCATTGATTTTGATGAGACCTTTGCACCCACATATTGAATGACTATCGTTTCTAGCATTTGTGCACTTGCAACCCATCATGGTTGGAATGTACATCATTTGAAAATTAAAACTGTATTTCTCAATGTTGACTTACATGAAGAAGTGTATGTTTTTCAGCCCTTTGGTTTTGTATAAAAAGGGCATGGAAACAAAGTGTGCAGGTTGAAAAAGGCATTATATGGTTTGAAGCAAGAACCACGTGGTTGGTATGAAAATATACATGCCTACTTGATTGCACATGGTTTTGAGAATAGTCCAAGTAAGAGACCTTATATGTTAAGCATGCAAATGATGTGATTTTGATCATTGGTGTCTATGTTGATGACATGATGCTCATTGGCCTTAATGAGAAGCACATTGCTAATTTTAAGGCTGATTTGCATGCCTCATTTGAGATTTTAGATTTGGGGCATTTGCATCATTATTTGGGCATTCAATTTATGTAAGTTGATGGTGAAATGGCTTCGTGTCAAACAAAATATATTGACACGTTATTACATTGTTTTGGCCTTGAAGATTGCAAATCTATTGCCACTCCTATGGAAACATGTTTAAGGTCGAGTCTTCATGATGCTTGAGATACATTTGATGTTGTTCTCTATCAGCAGGCTTTTGGATGTTTGATTTACTTATGTATAACTTGACCTGATATTCAGTTTGCTTTCTCACAGATGGCCAACTTTATGCATTGCCATGGTGTCAAGCATTGGTAGGCAGTTAAGCGCATCTTTCGCTACTTGAGTGGTACTCGACTACTTAAATTGTTTTATCCCAAGGGGGGATCACTAGTGCCACATTTACATGCTTTTTTTGACTCCTGACAAGGCTAATTGCTATGATGCTGGTGTGTCCACCAATGGTTTTTGCTTCATGCTTGGTAGCTCATGCATATCTTGGTTGATCAAGAAGTAGCCTACTGTGGGCACTTCAAATTGTGAGGCTGAGTATAGGGTATCTTTCAAAGCAGTTGTTGAGTGTGTGTGGCTCATATGCCTTTTGGCTGATTCGGGTGTTAATCAATCTTCTGCCACCACCATCTTCATTGATAGTCAAAGCGCATTGACAGTTGCAAGGAACCCTGTGTTCCATTGAGATGCATTATCATTATGTTAGGGAGAGGTTCTCTACTGGAGATATGAGTTTGGCATATGTGTCCACATAGGATAACATTGCAGATCTTTTCACAAAGGCTCTCCCTCAGGAGAATTTTGAAGCTTTCCACAAAGCTTTGGGCTTACTTCCTTCTGTGGATTGATCTCTTTCCACATAGCTTGACACTTCCTTATACATGAGTACGAGATCCTTGTTCATTGCATCACTCCCAAGGGGGATGTTGTTGATATATTTCAATAGCGATGTGTGTGAACACACTTAGGACCATTGAGACACTTTTTTCCCCTCTTTAGGAGGTTTTTTCCCTCTGTATTGTATATATGGCTATGATCCTAATGGGTTACTTATCTTTGTACATTCACTTGGTAGTACATTCAGTATTGTGTGTTGTGCTCTAAGCTTCTTCTTCTTCCTTGTGTTGTTTACGTGCTTCCACAAACCTCAAACTCCAACACGATGCACCATAATCCATTCCCCTTCTCGAGAGCTCCATGATGATACCTTCACGGTTGAAAACCGAGCTCAGGATGCTACACACAAAATTCCACACAAGATTTGCAAAATATGCAAAAAACACACAATACACAAAGAACATGAACACATATTTCTTGGGTGTTACAAATACGATCGAACTTACAATTTGTGGCTGACCAAGCCACTATATATTTTATTAAAGAACATATACAAAAGTATCCGAAAACCATTTGACCTTTCACATGGACACAAACGATAACATCTTTCGAACACAAATCATCATAGTTTCCTTCACATAGAATATACTTTCATTATGCTTCATTTGTTCTCATGGAAGATGGCTTCATATGGTTTTCATGAAAGATGGAGTAGCTAAAGCTACATCATCTATGTGTTGCCTCATAAGAAGCAAATAAAAAAAAAATTGATGACTTTCTTTGGGCCGCTAAAACTCTATTGACCCTCACCCTCGTTGGAAGAAGTTTGATTTGTGTATCAATCAATTGAGTAGCAACCAACTTTGTGCATGACTCAAAGTGATAAATGGAGTTCAAAATTCTTGTGAGTCCAAGCTGTTCAACTTAATCTACTTTTGATTCAATTAAATAATACATTTTTATGATTTCCTTTCCCATTGATTTCTTGTTTCAAGTTGTTTTCATTTCCGCACTTACTTGTCGTTTTGGCAACTTTGATTGGATTGGTATTGGGCCCATTTTTAGTCCATACGATATCCATGGATGTTGGGGGTGTGGTCCGCATATCATGTATGTGTTTTTGGTTTGGATTAGCATGAAAGAACAACTTAACATGCGATTGGTATAAAAGACGTACACAAAATAGACACTCCCAAAAACCTTTCTTTTTGAAGAGGAAGTTCGGCCAATGCATGTTCTTCTTGCATGAATTAATTGAAAAAACAAATATACAAGATACAAGAGAAGGGGGCATAAGTGCCCATGGGATCTCCTTATCTCACAAAGCAGAGAAAGACAAAACAACTTTGATGGTCTGAGGTGGTAGATCAATTGACAATACCCTTAGCCTTTTAGATAGAAGAATGTGTAAGTGTAAAAAATCCCCTCCCTTCAGATATCATAGGGTACTTTTTTTGGAGAACAACAAGACCCACAACAAATGGGCTTCCCACGAGGGAGATTAATAGGTGATTAGTCTTCTTGCAATTCTCTATAAAGGTTTCACTTCTAATTCTTTAAGCTCAAAACTCCCCATAAAACTCCCCTCTAGTGCAGTCCTCACCCATAAACCTCCATGGCCGGACATAATTTGAAATTTCTTCCACGGTCCCGGAAATTTCTTAGACGTACGTAGCTCACGCTGACCCCCTTCCGATTAAGTAGATAAAAAAAGTTGAGATCGTTCATGGTGGTATTACAAAAGAAAAGCACAGGTGCTGGAGGACATCGCGCTGTTTCTTTTCGGGTTTTGTTTTTGTTCTGCTCGTCTACGATCTTAGTTGTTGTGCGGAAGCTAACGTGCTGCGGTGCTCTCCCTTGTGTGTTGTACAACTATCCACGATCGTCCAGATTTTCGATCTGCACGTTTCACTGTGCGTCCTGCTCCAGTATCAAAGGTGCGTCTTCCTTTCCGAGCTCAACTCTCTGATCGTGATTCATGGCCATTTTCGGTCACACGTACAGATGTTGTGCGTGCATGCGCGCGTACACACACACAGGCACACACAGAGACAGAGAGAGAGAGAGAGAGAGAGAGAGAGAGAGAGAGAGAGAGAGAGAGAGAGAGAGAGAGAGAGAGAGAGAGAGAGAGAGAGAGAGAGAGAGAGAGAGAGAGAGAGAGAGAGAGAGAGAGAGAGTTCTCTCATGACTTTGAAAGCTTCTACGACCGCTTTTGTTCTCATTAATTGCAATAGTTTTTCCAGTTCTATCATCTTTTATATTTTAGTTCTGTTGTGACTTTGAAAACTTCTACGACCGCTTTTGTTCTCATTAATTGCAATAGCTTTTTAAGTTCTGCTATCAGCACAAATCGTTTTTATCATGCATTACAATTATATTTGCATAACCGCTTTGTTTCCCTCCTGGCTTTGGACTGCCGTCCGAAGCAAGGTTTATGGCTTGTCCAATTGAAATGTTTTGACGTTCCAAACCCTTCTGTTTCCCCCATACATCCTCTCTGAGATATTATTTGTGATTTCCATCTTGGGTACGATCTGTAAGTTACAGGTTTGCCCATGTAAATAGCAGCAGCTTTGATTTTCGAGTGTAATGATTATCCAAACCATGTAGTTTTGGGCTATAGCTTGATTTAATCATGGTTGAATATTATACAAGTCACGAGGGGATCTTTCCTGACATTGATGGGTTCATTTCTCAGAGTCTGTCAGTGTCTTATAGAAGCCAGAACTCAGTGAAAGTTTCTACTCGAGACCATTCTGCATATTTGACAAACTGTGATTCCCAAAATAAGTTTTTAAAGGCGCATTATGTTTCTTATCAAATGTTGGTGATATTATATACATCTGAGCTTATGAAGATTTTTATCGGAGTAAGAGGGAAAGTGAGATTAGTTTCCATATTATGTAAACTCTTTGGATCTCTGTGCATTTAGGGAAACCAGTCGAGATGTAGTTGTTGGTTTGAGGAGAAGTCTTTTGCGAAGCATTGGCAAGCATGTGATAATAGAATACTTAGTTCAAACAGTTGAAACCATTTCCTTGCAAGGGAGTTTGACAAAAAAGATTATGGAGCAGATGTATGATGCGAGGATGATTATGGAGCAGATGTATGATGCGAGGATGTGTCAAATTCTGAAAGTGAAGGACTTCAATAATGATTATTAGTAGCTAGCCGAGTTATTAGTAATCTTGCATTTGCTATTGACATTTGAATGGTGAGTAACCCCTTTTTAATAAAA